>CM048749.1:37396916-38596916 GCA_026315105.1 Locusta migratoria
TCTTAGGAAGGGAGTTGGGGAAGGATGGTGATGCCAAGTTGGATGTAGGAGTTCCTGGAAGGTGACCAGAGGGTGGTTAGGTGGGAGTAAGGGAGGGTCACGGTTGGATGGAGGTATGAATTGGGAGAGGCAGGGTTCAATGTCGGAATTAGTTTGGCTTTGATTGGAGGGATTAATGGCAAAGTAGTTTTTCCACCCACTCCCATGAACCACAGACATCGCCGAGGTGGGCTGGCTTGCGTGTCTCAATGATACAGATAGCCGTACCGTAGGTGCAACCACAGCGGAGGGGTATCTGTGGAGAGGCCAGACAAACGTGTGGTTCCTGAAGAGGGGCAGCAGCCTTTTCAGTGGTTACAGGGGCAACAGTCTGGATGATTAACTGAGCTGGCCTTGTAACATCAGCCAATGTGGCTTTGTCACACAGTTACTGCGAATGGCTGAAAGCAAGGGGAAACTACAGCTGTTATTTTTCCTCGAGGACATGCAGCTCTTCTGTATGAACATATGATGATGGCATCCTCTCGGGTAAAATATTCCGGAGGTAAAATAGTCCCCCATTCGGATCTCCGGGCGGGGACTACTCAGGAGGATGTGATCATCAGGAAAGACAATGCTGGCTTTCTATGGTCGGAGCGTGGAATGTTAGATCCCTTAATCGAGTAGGAAAATTAGAAAATTTAAAAAGGGAAATGGATAGGTTGGAGTTAGATATAGTGGGGATAAGTGAAGTTCGGTGGCAGGATGAACAGGATTTCAGGTCAGGTGAGTACAGGATTAGAAATACAAAATCAATTGGGGGTATCACAGGAGTAGGATTGATAATAATAAGAAAATAGGAATGTGGGTAAACTACTATGACCAGTACAGCGATCGCATTGTCATTGTCAAGATAGATACGAAGCCAACACCGACAACAGTAGTACAGGTTTATATGCCAACTAGCTCTGCCGATGATGAGGAAATCTAAGAAATATATCACGAGCTAAAGGAAATTATTCAGACAATTAAGGGAGAGGAAAACTTAATTGTTATGGGAGACTGGAATTCGGTAGTAGGACAAGGAAGGGAAGGGAAGGGAAGGGAAGGGAAGGGAAGGGAAGGGAAGATAGTAGGTGAATATGGTCTGGGCAAAAGGAATGAAAGAGGAATCCGCCTGCTAGAATTTTGCACAGAACATAATTTAGTTATAACAAACACCAGGTTTAAGAATCACAACAGAAGGTTGTAAACGTGGAAGAGACCAGGAGACACCAGGAGATACCAGATAGATTTTATAATGGTAAGACATAGATTTCAGAACCAGGTTTTAAAGTGTAAGGCATACCCAGGGGCAGATATAGACTCTGACCATAACTTGTTGGTTATGAACTGTAGGCTGAAACTGAATAAACTACAAAAAAGTTGGAAAATAAGGAGATGGGACCTGGATAAATTGAAGGAACCTGAAGTTCTTAAGAATTTCAGAGGGAGCTTTAGGCAACAATTGACAGAAACAGGGGAAAATAAAACAGTAGAGGAAGAATGGGTAGCATTGAGAGATGAAATAGTGAAGGCAGCAGAGAGCAAAATAGGTAGGAAGGAAAGACCTACAAAAAATCCTTGGATATCACAGGAGATACTAAATTTAATCGATGAAAGGAGAAAATATAAAAATGCAGTAAATGAAACAGGCAAAATGGAGTACAGACAACTAAGAAATGAGATTGACAGGAAGTGCAAAACGGCTAAGCAGGAGTGGCTAGAAGGCAAATGCGATGACGTTGAAGAATGTATAAATAGGGAGAAAATAGATACTGCCTACAGGAAAATAAAAGAAACATTTGGAGATAAGAAAAAGCAAAAAAGCAAAAAAGCTTTTTTGCTCTCTACAGTATGTCTGCCTAGGTGTACTTGTGTCTGTGTGAATGTGTGGGTGTGTGTGCATTTGTTTACCCTCCATTTTTTCCCACAAGGTAAGTCTTTCCTCTCCCGGGATTGGAATGGCTCCTTACCCCCTTCCTTAAAACCCTCATCATTTCCTTTTTCCTCTCCTTCCCTTCTGCCTGAAGAAGCAACTGGGTTGCGAAAGCTTGCGTTTGTGTGTGTGTGTGTGTGTGTGTGTGTGTGTGTGTGTGTGTGTGTGTGTGTGTGTGTATTCATTTATTTATTTGTGATGCTGTTACACCTGTGCTCCTTCGCCTGGTGAGTAATCTTCGTCTATTTTTTATATTTAATATAATAATAAAGTACAAGCTTGAAGTTGCCACATTTCAGTTCCAGATAATTAATAAGGTTGTCAATAAAACTCAGTAATATCAGAGGATGGATTAGGATAGAGGTAAATATTAACGTAATACTAACAAATGATACAGCCGCAATGTCAAAAATCACTTCTTGAGAAAATTTTGCTACATTTAGTGAGTCTTAGATGATACTGATGACTTATTTACAAACATAGCTATTCTCCATAAGTATTTATAGCTCTAATTACAGAAAATACTGACTAGCTCATATCCTTCAGGAACAGTTTGCATTAGAAAATGTTCATTTACACAGAAGACATGACAGGGGTTTGTGTTTAAGATGATATCCATTTCATGTAGTTTTTTCATAGCTGACTGGACATTTATATGGAGAATTAAGAACTTTTAGTCAAACTACTAATATGGAAGGCATGGTATTGTGTAGATCATTTTGACTTATGGTAAGCTTACCACTGATCTTCAGATTAGTTGAAATTGAGTCTTGTGTGTGTTGGTCTTTCTGGTACATATGATTTTCAGCTGTAAGAGTTTCCTTGTTTTGAAATGTTAGTGTATTTAATTTCTCTAAATAAAATTTTTCATGGAAGGGTAGACATCACTTTGCACATCTGTTTCTTCGAGTAACAGTTTGGTTCTTGTCCTTGAGGAATACTGCTTCTACTAGTTTGTTTAGTTTCCCATTAACTATTTCCAGTACCTCTGTAATTATGAATTTTTTACCCAGTCTGTTAAGGTGAAGACCATGAGCTGTGTGGAATCTTCTTCATGTAAAGCTGATGTCTATAAATTTAGCCTTCTCAAAAAACACATGCATATCTTCTGAATTTCCTTATTCAAGATTTGCACTTCTTTATTAACTAACAACCATTTAGATAAATCATAACAATGTGGTACATAAAAAACGATAATATTTTTGTTCCTCAGTTTGAGGAACCTTTTCATAAGTAACATTAGTAAATGTATAGTTTGACTCCGTGCAGTATCATTTGTTCCTGTAGGAGGGACAGAGAAGTCTTTGTTTAAAAGTGAGGTTTTTCACTATTTGCAATTAATGTATTTCTCTTCATTCATGGTTTGACTGTTAACTTTGTGAATACTTTTACCATATCATAGAGGAGCTAAATTTTTCCCTTGGCTATTGGAGTAAAAGTCAATTATACATGACATTGTTGCTGAATAGTTACTGTTTCTAGGCTTGTTTTTGCGGTGTTCAATGTTGTTTTTGGTATTTATTGACTTTTTTTTCAACAGCAGAGCCTGGAACTTGGCTGTTATAAGTTGAGAATTGATTGTAGTCGATTTTAGTTTTCTGTTTTATGGAGAACTTTTTCCTTTTCTTGCTTTGTTTATTCAACTCTTTTGATTTCTACACATTTGATGATAAATATCTGCTCCACTACTTTCTTTTCCATTTTTGTTCATGCAACACTTTCCATTTGCACATGTTTTATGATAAAGATCCTCCAGGTTTCTCATGCACTTAATTTACACTGTTTATTTGAGTTACCTTCTTCGTGATGCTGTTTTTGTTTGTTTCTTCAGTCCCTTTATCTGCTGAGTCCTCATTTTCATGCATTTGCACGAACTTCATCCTGTTTTGTTGAAGTTTTGGCTACACTGTTGGCACACTATTTCATTTTTGAAGTGTGCTCATTGCAATTTGTTGTGCACTAATTATTGATTGCAGATTCATTATGCTCTCTGTCAGTTTCATAATTCCCTTTTTTTCATGGAGAAACATGATACACTTTTACACTTGCTGCCATCTTGAATATGTTGTCCTCTTAATCACTAATAAAGTGGGGGTGGTTAAGATTATGTGTGGCATTGAGTATGAGCTTCTGATCCCATTAATTAAATATCCCAGTTAATGCGAGCAGCAATATTATAAAACTAACCTGAAACCTGTCATTCTTTAATTACAACATATACTGGTATATGTTTCTCCTTCATGCAAAAGGGATGACACTATATTCTCACAAAAAACAAACACGTGATTTCCACACTGTACCTAAACTTTCATCTGCATCTACATATATATTCTGCAATCGACCGTAAAGTGTGTGGCGGAGGGTACACTGTACCATTACTAGGCATTTCCTTTCCTATTCCACTCCCAAATAGAACAAAAGAAAAAAGAATGTTTATACACCTCTGTAAAAGCCCTAATTTCTCTTATCTTGACCTTTACATGAAATTTAAGTAGGCAGCAGGAAGATCATTCTACATTCAGCTTCAAATTCTGGCCCTCTAAATTTTCTCAACAGAATTTCTCGAAAAGAATGTCGTCTTTCCTCCAGCAATTCCCATTTGAGTTTCCAGAGCATTCCTGTGACACTTGAGCACTGGTTGAACCTACCAGTAAAGCACCTAGCTGCCCGCCTCTGAATTGCTTCCATATCTTCCTTGAAACTGGTCTTCTGTGGGTCCCAAACACTTGAGCAATACTCAAGATGTGGTCGTACAAGTGTTTTACACACAGCCCCCTTTGCAGATAAAGTACACCTTTGCAAAATTCTCCCAATAAACCAATGTCGGCTGTCCACCTTACTTGCAACTCTCCTTAAATGTTCGTTCCATTTCATATTGCTTTGGAAAGTTCCGCCTAAATATGTGAACAATGTGACTGCATCAAGACCCTCGCTACTAATGCTATATTTGTACATTATGGTATTGTTATTCCTACTCAAGTGCATCACCTTACATTTTTCTACATTTAGAACTAGATGCCATTCTTCACACCAACTACAACTTTTTTCTAAGTCATCCTGTTTGCTATTACATTCAATTAAAGACAACACCCTCCCATACACAACAGCATCATGAACAAACAGTTGCAAATTACAAGTTACTCTGTCCATCAGATCATTTATGTTGTTGTTGTTGTGGTCTTCAGTCCAGAGACTGGTTTGATGCAGCTCTCCACCCTACTCTATCCTGAGCAAGTCTTTTCATCTCCTCATAAGAACGACAACCCACATCCACTTGAATCTGCTTACTATACGCGTCTCTTGGTCTCCCTCTGCGATTTTTACCCCACACACTTCCCTCCAACGCTAAATTCACAATTCCTTGATGCCTAAGAATGTGTCCTACCAATCTGTCCCTTCTTTTAGTCAAGGTATGCCAGAAATTTCTTTTCTCCCCAATTCGGTTCAGTACCTCCTCATTAGTTACGTGATCCACCCACCTAATCTTCAGCATTCTTCTGTAGCACCACATTTCAAAAGCCTCTATCCTCTTTCTGTCCACACTGCTTATCGTCCATGTTTCACTCCCATACAAGGCAACACTCCATACAAATGCCTTCAGACAGGACTTCCTTAGGCTTAAATCAATATTCGATGTTAACAAATTTCTCTTTTTCAAAAACGCCTTTCTACCCATTGCCATTCTGCATTTTACATCATCTGTACTGCGACCATCATTTGTTATTTTACTGCCCAAGTAACAAAACTCATCTACCTCCTTTAATGTTTCGTTGCCTAATCTAATTCCTTCAGCATCACCTGATTTTCTTACACTGCACTCCATTACCCTAGTTTTTCTCTTGTTAATGTTCATCTTATATGCACCTTTCAGCACACTGTCCATTCCGTTCAACTGCTCTTCCAGGTCCTTTGCTGTATCTGACAGAATTACTATGTCATCGGCAAAACGCAATGTTTTTAATTCTTCACCCTGAACTTTAATTCCTTCTCCAAATTTCTCCTTGCTTTCCTTTATAGCTTCCTCAATGTACAAATTGAACAACATTGGGGAAAGGCTACAACCCTGTCTTACTCCCTTTCCAACCACTGCATCCCTTTTATGCCCTTCAACTCTGATAACCGCTGTCTGGTTTTTATACAAGTTGTAAATAACCTTACGCTCCCTATATTTTACTCCTGATTGCTTCAGAACTTGAAAGAGTTTATTCCAATCAACATTGTCAAAAGCCTTCTCCAAATCTACAAAAGCTAGAAATGTTGGTTTGCCTTTTCTTAACCTATCTTCTAGGATAAGCCGTAAAGTGAGTATTGCCTCCCGTGTTCCTACATTTCTCCTGAACCCAAACTGATCTTCCCCGAGGTCGGCTTCTACCAGCTTTTCCATCCTTCTATATATAATCTGTGTTAATATTTTGCAACCATGACTTATTAAACTGATGGTTCTGTAGTTTTCACACCTGTCTGCACCCGCTTTCTTTGGAATGGGGATTATAACATTTTTCTTAAAGTCTGAGGGTACTTCACCTGTCTCATACATCTCACACACAATGTGAAACAATTTTGTCATGGCTGGTTCTCCCAGAGACTTCAGTAGCTCTGAGGGAATATCATCTACTCCAGGGGCCTTGTTTCGACTTAGGTCTTTCAGGGCTCTGTCAAATTCTTCTCTCAGTACAGTATCTCCTATTTCATCATCATCTACATCCTCTTCCCTTCCTACAATAGTGTCTCGAAGTTCATTTCCTTTGTAGAGCCCCTCTATATACTCTTTCCACCTTTCAGCTTTCCCTTCTTTGCTGAGAACTGGTTTTCCATCAGTGTCCTTGATATTCATGGAGCTGTTTTTCTTATCGCCAAATGTTTCTTTTATTTTCCGGTAGGCTGTATCTATTTTTCCCCTATTTATACATTCTTCTACGTCCTTGCATTTGCCTTCTAGCCATTCCTGCTTAGCCATTTTGCACTTCCTGTCAATCTCATTTCTTAGTCGTCTGTACTCCATTTTGCCTGTTTCATTTACTGCATTTTTATACTTTCTCCTTTCATCGATTAAATTTAGTATCTCCTGTGATATCCAAGGATTCTTTGTAGGTCTTGCCTTCCTACCTATTTTGTCCTCTGCTGCCTTCACTATTTCATCTCTCAATTTTACCCATTCCTCCTCAACTGTTTTATTTTCCCCTGTTTCTGTCAATTGTTGCCTGAAGCTCCCTCTGAAATTCTTAAGAACTTCAGGTTCCTTCAATTTATCTAGGTCCCATCTCCTTATTTTCCTACCTTTCTGTAGTTTCTTCAGTTTCAGCCTACAGTTCATAACCAACAAGTTATGGTCAGAGTCTATGTCTGCCCCTGGGTATGTCCTACACTTCAAAACCTGGTTCCGAAATCTATGTCTTACCATTATAAAATCTATCTGGTATCTCCCGGTGTCTCCTGGTCTCTTCCACGTATACAACCTTCTTTTGTGATTCTTAAACCAGGTGTTTGTTATAACTAAATTATGTTCCGTGTAAAATTCTACCAGGCGGTTTCCTCTTTCATTCCTTTTGCCCAGACCATATTCACCCACTATCTTCCCTTCCCTTCCTTGTCCTACTACCGAATTCCAGTCTCCCATAACAATTAAGTTTTCCTCTCCCTTAATTGTCTGAATAATTTCCTTTAGCTCCTCATATATTTCTTCGATCTCCTCATCATCGGCAGAGCTAGTTGGCATATAAACCTGTACTACTGTTGTCGGTGTTGGCTTCGTATCTATCTTGACAATGACAATGCGATCGCTGTGCTGGTCATAGTAGTTTACCCGCATCCCTATTTTCTTATTCATTATCAATCCTACTCCTGTGATACCCCCAGCTGATTTTGTATTTATAATCCTGTACTCACCTGACCAGAAATCCTGTTCATCCTGCCACCGAACTTCACTAATCCCCACTATATCTAACTTCAACCTATCCATTTCCCTTTTTAAATTTTCTAATTTTCCTACTCGATTAAGGGATCTAACATTCCACGCTCCGACCATAGAAAGCCAGCATTGTCTTTCCTGATGATCACATCCTCCTGAGTAGTCCCCGCCCGGAGATCCGAATGGGGGACTATTTTACCTCCGGAATATTTTACCCGAGAGGATGCCATCATCATATGTTCATACAGTAGAGCTGCATGTCCTCGGGAAAGGTAACGGCTGTAGTTTCCCCTTGCTTTCAGCCGTTCGCAGTAGCTGTGTGGCAAAGCCACATTAGCTGATGTTACAAGGCCAGCTCAGTCAATCATCCAGACTGTTGCCCCTGTAACTACTGAAAAGGCTGCTGCCCCTCTTCAGGAACCACACGTTTGTCTGGCCTCTCCACAGATACCCCTCCGCTGTGGTTGCACCTACGGTACGGCTATCTGTATCGTTAGATAGAAAATGATAGCAATCCTATCACACTTCCCTTGGGCACACCTGACTATACACTCATCTCAGATATACACTAGCCATTGAGAATGATGTACTGCATTCTGTTACTTAGGAAGTCTTCCAGCCCATCACAAATCTGTTAATCTATTCCATATGCTCGTATCTCCGTTAGCAGTCTTCAAAGTGCCACAACTTCAAATGCCTTTTTGAAATTGAGTAAAACACAATCTGCCTGTTGCCCTTCATCCATGGCTCGCAGGATGTCATATGAGAAAAGGTAACCTGAGTTTCACACAAACGACATTTCGTAAACCTGTGTTTATTCATAGAAAGAAGCTTTTCCGTCTACAGGAAACCGATGTCAACAATATTGGCATGTAATTATGTGTATCAAGTGTTTTTTTTTTTTTTCCAGGACCAGGAGACTTTTTTGTATTTAGCTCTCTCAGCTCCTCCTTTACTCCGTAAATACCTATTACTATGTCCTCCATTTGGGAGTTAGTGCGTCGATCAAATGACAGTACATTTGTAAAGTTCTCTTGCGTGAAAGATTTCTTAAAGGTTAAATTTAGAACTTCAGCTTTCCATTTGCCTCCTCCTATTACTGCCCTGGAATGATCAATGAGTGACTGGATTTAGCCTTCGACCCACTTATCGACTTTACATAGAACCAGAATTTTTTGGGTTCTCAGAAAAATCTTTTGCTAAGATATGACTGTAATAATTATTGCATGCTTTGCACATCGATCTTTTTATAGATGCACGAATCTCTACTAAATTTTGCCAATCTTTGTTTACACGGTGTTCTTTTTTTGAACCGAGAGTGCAGCAGCCATTCTTCCTCAGTAGCTTTCTAATATTATTATTATTTATAGGCACATATATTTCTAATTCTTTACTTACAATGCATTTAAATTTAGTCCCCAATTCCTCTACGTCCTTTGCACCAGAACTGAATGATGTCTATTCATTTTCTAAGTGTGATGCTAACAACTGCTTATCAGCTCTTTCTAACAAAAACACACTCCTAGCCTTCTTGATTGGTTTAATAATTTTTGTCTCCAATGACAATATCATGATAACTCCTACCTCTACTCTGACATTGTTAATAAGGTCAGACCTGTTTGTAGCTATAAGGTCTAAAATATTTCCACTGTGTGTGGGCTGTCTGTTTAACTGCTCAGGACTGTTTTCAGAAAACCTGTTCAATAGTAGTTCGCAAGACTTCTTGTCTGTGCTGCCTGAAATGAAACTAGAGGGGTCGCAAACCAGACTCTTAAGGATAAAGTCTCTCCCAACTTATATTGGGTGGCTCGGATACCTATGTACTACCTGGCGTAGACTTTGTTTGAACAACTCTAAAACTGCTACCTAAAATGAAGTACTACTCCAACTTTGAAGGGTTGTGCTGAAATGCTTTTATTTGCATGTCCAACACTTAGAGCATTTCATACCAATAAGATGTTAGTTGGAAGCCACCTTCATTGTGTTGCTATTTTAATGGGCAGCATCATATTTTAACAGGAATGTGTGATTGGGTACTGTTGTCAGTAAGGGAAATGCAGTAAAACCCCACTTTTTCATTCCCAGATGTTAAGTTTTTCCACCATTTATACCATTTTTTGTCAATCCCATCAAATTTCCTATGTTCACAATGGTAATTCACCCCATTCTTGCAGTAACATATTTACACTTTTCCCGCGTTCTACATTTTTCAAACCACGTTCATAAAGGAAAAATGATGTAATTTACATTAATTGATGCTGGCATGGCTTTTGGCTTCAAGTAAAGTGTTTATAAATGTTACACAGTCAGTTTCTTGACACTTTGAGTTTATTCAAACATGTATCTTGCATTTCGTTGTTTGCAGTACACACTTAGGTGACCCCTGACACTCCCGTAAGTCACTGCACTGATTGTCAGCTTGGTTTTGTAACTGGTAGATTTTCAGTGCTTTGCGTGATGCACTTTGAGAATTTATTCTTATTGTGAAATGCAAATATTGATCTAAGTATGTTTTTGTGGAGTTTTGTAAACAATGAGACTGATCATTTGCTTGTGTAGGTTTTTCTGCTCATTGAAGAGGGTTCATATAACCTCAAAAACACGATTATAATGTGAGATGCCGACCCTGTGCAGATGTCACAAAAATACTTATGCAGATATTTGCACTCTAAAATGCGAATAAATTGTCAAATATTGTTGTGCAAAACATCGAAAAATACAAAAAGTATAGAACTTGTTCAGTTTCACTACGTAAATAATGAATGCCAGTTAAAGGCTTGCTGACAAAATCGATTATGATGAATGAAATCACGTCAAAAATTTCTAATTCCTATAAAGTTACCAGACCCACTTCCGCCTGGTGCTTAAAGTAGTACAAAATTCAGATAACCTTTATTACATAATAAACTTCCTGGTGTGTATTTTGATGCTAATTATGTACCTACATGTATGACAAACTACGAAAATGCAAGGGTGATTTAGTAAGCATTTTTTACCATTAAAAACATTATTTCCCGCATTTTATATTTTCCCGTATTTTACACCATATTCATTAAGTCCCTTGAAATGTGTAAAAATGGAGTTCTACTGTAATTTTCAACAAAAACTACAATCACAAGTATTTACTAGGTGTTACCTGTCCTTTAGAAAGGTGCAGCCCTTGAGGTAGTAGAGAATGTAATAGTTCCATGCGTTCTTTTAGAGGTGGGAGCAGCATTGGAGCACCTATTGCAAGTGTTTCATTCACAAGTTTCTCCACACATGGAGGGGTTGACAAATCAACCAGCCTGTAACAAAAGATATGAGAAACTGATTCTTTCCTGATACTGAAAATAAATGAGTCTGTCAGAGGTACACTTACTTATCAAATAACCTTGAAGTATCCTTTATTTTTCTAGTACACTAACACTGGAGCAAATGAAAAATTTAAATAGCAATTAATAATTGTTTTCTTACATTCTGATGGATATCTTTGAATAGTAAACTAAGAGCTTCATCCTTTTGGAATTCTAATCAACAATCCCCACTTCCTTATAATGCTTTTAAAATATTGACAACACATGAAAGAAAGATATCATGCCAAGCAATTCATTTCCAGTAGGTTAAATGAACTTTTATGTTCCGTTCACAATTACTTCTACCAAAATAAATAAATAATGACACGTTCAAATAAATGTTGCTCATACATCCAAATAAATACCTGAAAAGGAACTGACGCAGTGCTTTAGCCTGATTTCCCAACACAACACTGCCCAAGCCACCAGTAAGAGCCAAAGACAGATGAGCACACAGAAGGCGCAGGTTAAGGCTCACAAACAAATGCTTCTCTCTGTAAACACAGTGACATAGTATTGATCAGGTATTATCACTAAAGATGGAGTTTAAAATTTCTTTTCTAGTTTTTAATCAGTTGGCTGAACATTTAAACAAACATTGTAATATCTGAAGCACTAAAACTTATCACAAACTGTGTTATGATGACTGATCACACCTCATACATTTTATAACATTCTGGATGGGAGATAGTGTGCTTTCTATAGTTTCTGTTCCATCAATAAGTTTTCCTTTTTCACTGCAGGACCTGTGTTTCTCATGGCACAAGAAACTTGTCCTTGCTTTTACTATCTCAGAAGATCTTTTCCATATTCAAATGTTTGTTAAGTTTAAGGGACTTAACTGAGGGTCATCAGTCCCTAAATTTATAAAATACTTATGAACTACCTTATACTAAAGACAACACAAACATCCATGCCCAAGGGGGGATTCTAAGCATAGCCCCTCAATGTGCTTGGCTACTCTGCCATGGCAGACCTTTTCCGTGTCTTTTCCTTGCCAGTAATGATAATTTTTAGATGAAAGAATGAGGAAACCTAAAGCCAATTAGCTTTTTAGCATAATATTTTTTGCAGTATATTAGCTATAATAAGCACTATGATTAAACAAATGAGAAACTATAATGGCCAAGCAAACAAGACATGGAAACTGAGGAGCCTGGTATCTAAAGAGTACTTAAAAGTAGTTTATTTTGGACTCTTTCAGTCATGTATAGACTGCTGATATGGGGACATTCTCCTCACATTAGTGAAATCCTGGCACTGTTGGCCATTATTCATGCAGCTCAAAATATTAACAGCACTTAATTGTTATATCTATGTTGCAGCAATGTATGTAAAAACTAATATCACAGATTTTGAAATGAGGGAAAACATACACCTCCACAACACTAGATTTAAAAAATAAAAAAAGGCATACCTAGGCATGGAATGGCTTGATAGGGAATTCCCATCCAATGAAGAGTATTAAAATATTAAATGCACTCCCATATTCTTCTCGATCAGCAAACATACCTAGCTTCAGAAGCAAGTTATTAAACTGGTTATTAATAACCCTTTTTACGATATTACTGAATTTTTTTAATATAAAAAAATTGACATTAATTACTAAAGTTTTATTCTGTGACAACATTGACTGGGTTTAGTTACCATTGTATTGTTTGTGGTATCATTTCTAGGCTATAATTGAAGTATAATGATACAACTGTCAAGGTAGCTACTATTGTAAGAAAAGCTAATGTACTATTCATGTAATATGCCTATTCCGCCTCAGGTGGTCAATGGTGAATAAATCTGAAAGAATTCAGTTACATGTAATGCAGCAAATGGCGAAATGATACTCTAATTTATTATCAACAGCTTCAGGTAGTAAAAGTTTCTTCAAAATTACAATGAAACAATAAAATATTATGAACTATTTAATTCCAGCACATTTCCGCATTCTTGGGCTATCCTGGATTAGTTACTTAATTCTCTGAAAACAGACTTTAGATAGAAAGAATTAGGAAATTAATGTGAAATGAAGGTTCACATCTAAAGCTGAAAATACAAGCACCATCTGAACAGGACAAAGCAACCATTTAATTAATGTACAGAATAAAGTCCCAGGTTATACGTAACTGGTCTCCGAGATGAAATGAATCTTTTTAAACCATTTAGTGAATGTTCCATGAAATGTATTTTAGAAATTCCCTTATATGGGAAATGCTTGATATTGTAGCTGTTCTATGATTTTATCCAGTACTACGAAATCTGGATAATCGATGGTCTGGCATACAGATGTTCAAAACTTCAGTGTCTGTACCCTTAAATCTTTCTCATAAAACTAATCAACTGCTAGTGTTCTATATTCTTGAACAGTGATTGCAGTACAAATGAAGGAATACAGTATAATCCTCACACTATTACCTGAGCAATGGGTGATGGTCATTAAATTCGTGAATGTTGTTCGTCATTGTGTTATAAAAATGAGCGAGGAGGCTCAACCTGGTCCTTTTAACTCAATGTACACTGACGACTCCTCGAAGAAAAGGGTGGTCAGTTATGCAGTGTGGCTCAAGAAGAGATACTGGCAGTATCTCCGACGTCCACAGTCCCGATACACCACCTTCATGACCTAGGTCGTGAATTATCTTTCCCTTCCATTCCCATCCTTTACTCTTCCCTTCTTTCCCCCTGATGAAGGAACTGTGTTCCGAAAGCTTGTCCTTTTTGTCCCCTTTTTTCTGTTTCTTCATTTGTGTTACTATCGGCGGTACCTATCTCATTTCAACACTATTAACCATAGAACATATTATAATTAATGTGGGCCCAAGCGGCACCACAGAGTCTGACGACTCTAGCACAGAGACAGCCACAGACGATGGCAGTGGAAATGACTGATAATGTTGTAAGTTTTTATTTCTACCTATTTGTTCCATGTAGTTTCATAAGTAACAGTTATTTGGTAGCAGTTTTATACAAATAAGTTTCTGTTTTTGATTACTCAAACTGAATGGAGAGCCACAGCACTGGCAGCCGCAGACGATAAGGTGTGTAATGAGCTCATAATTTTGGTAAGTTTTTACTTGTAGTGTTCATAATTAGTAGCATGAGTTTATGGTTTTGAATAGTCATATATTAAAGTGATGCTTAATTTCGTGTCCCTTCTGCGAAACATTAAGCCATTACACTTCTATTTAAAAGCTGTAAGTTAAACCACTCCCAAAATAGAACTCTACAACATTAATTATCTTTACATTACTACACTCTATTCCTACACAAATATGATAGATATATATACTGCTGGACTCTGCAAATCACAGAGAAATTCATGACGCAAAGTATGTTTCATTGTAAGAGTTATCACAGTTGTTGTTGTTTTATTATTATTACTATTATTATTATTTCCATTTGGAGGGTACGATAAATCAACTTTGACTAGTCTTCATTGTATTAGATTTCCTTAGTTTCCAAATTTCCTTCATTCTTTTAGTGTGTTGTTAACTTTCTTCTTGAGTCCACTTTCGTCTAGTTGTTTCCCTTCACTCCTAAAATTCTGCATTTGGAACTGCCTTTCTGAAATGTGTTCTGTTTTCTATAGTGTCTATTGTAATTTCAGCATTTTCCATGTCCTTTTCAGTCTCTATGAACCATGTGGGTTTGGATTTGTAGCTATTGAGTAATGTGAATATCCGTTTGGTTAGTCTGTTGTTATCCATTCTGAATATATGTCAAAAAACTGTAGTCTTCTCTTCCTCATTATGTCAGTTATTTTTCCAGTTTTCAAGTATATCTCTCTGTCTGGTCTTAATCTGTATTCAGAATTATTGTTTCTTTTAGCTCCCAGTATTTTCATTAAAATTCTTCATTCAACTTTCTCTAGTTTCTCAAGATCTCCATTTCTTGTTAGTTTAAGAGTATCTGCTGCATACAGAACTTCAGGTCTAGCCACTGTTTGGTAGTGTTTTAATTTCATGTTCCAGGACAAGGAATTTTTGAAATAACAGGTTTTCGCTTGGTAGGCGATGTGAGATGTTTCTTTTATTTAACTTCAAAACATATCGATTTCGTCCCTATTATGGGACATATTCAGTGCAGAATTGCAAGTCATGATGACTTGCAATTCTGCACTGATGATGTCCCATCATAGGGACAAAATCGATATGTTTTGAAGTTAAATAAAAGAAACATCTCACATCGCCTACCAAGCGAAAACCTGTTATTTCATTATAATTATACACAAAATGGAATCTAGTTACACAAAGAATTTTTGTTATAACCATTTTTGGTCACATGAAACACTCTTTCCATTTTATGCACTCTAGTTTCTATAGCTGTCTTTTCTTTCGCATTGTATGTAATCCACTCTCCTAGGTATTTGTGTATTGTATTGTTGTCAACTGCAATATTTTGAGCAGCGTCACAGATGTTTGTCATAAACTTTGTTTTTTTCAAAAGATATGTGTAGTCTTACTTTGGTTGCTTGTTTTTGCAGTTCTCTTATTTGTTGTTGGGCATTATCTAGCGAATCTGTAATCAATGCCATGTCACCTGCGAAGGCTAAACAGTCGACAGTGATCTTGTTAGGATGTCTTCCTAGTTGAATCCTTTTAGTATTGACGGCCTTCCTCCATTCTCTAAGTACCTTCTCTAACACACAACTAAAAAGCAGAGGTGACAAACCATCTCACTGTCAGACATCTGGCTTTATTTCAAACGATTTTGAGAGCTCTCCCCTAAATTTTACTTTTGATTTTGTAATCATCAAAGTTGCTTTAATTATTTCAGTGGTTTTAGTATCAAGTCCAAAGTCTTTTAAGATATCAAGCAGTGCATTTCTGTCAATTGAATCATAGGCTTGTTTTAAAATTCACTAAAGTAATTACATATTTTAAGTTCCCGGTTTTCCTCATTTCTATTATGTTCTTTAAGTTTAATATTTGTTCTGCACATGACCCTTCCTTTGTGGGAACACGACAAATTACTATTTGTATTTTCTGATCTGTATTAAGCTAATTGGTATTCTCTGTTGTTATATTTGATCATTAACAAAAAAGAGTACAAAAAACTATTTTTTTCTTGTCACTGTAATTATGCTTCCATGGTGTGTGATGTGCAAGATAGAAGTAAATAAATGTATGGAAATATAAGAAATTTAAAATTTAATGAACAGTGTGCTACAAATTGGTGCCGACGGACGTGATAGACGACAGTTTCGACGAAATTTTTCAGCGAAATTTTCGAAGAGATTTCCGTAACTTGAGTTTGACGTATTCTGTGTCCAACAATACGCAAAATGTTGATAGGTGAATTAAATGGTAATCAAGGGAATCATTCTGAATGTAGCAGTAAAGTGGAAATTGATAAGGTAAGCGTTAAGCTACCGCTGTTTTGGACGGAAAAGCCCGACATCTGATTTTGGCAAGCCAAAGCGCAATTTACGATTGCTGGTATTGTTACAGAGGCAACTAAATTTAACTATTTGCTCACTCAGCTGGAGCCAAAATTTGTTGAAAATATATGGGATCTAGTTACAAGTAACGAGAACAACAAATATTCTCTCGCAAAAGAACGTCTACTGAACATATTCAGAGAAAGTGAAGAGCGCCAAATTAAAAAACTTTTGAGTGGCTTAGAACTTGAAACCTACCCAATTATTAAGAAAAATGAGGAGCTATGAAGGTACAAATGTATCAGAAAAGATCCTAAAAACACTTTGGCTTGACAAACTTCCAGCTAGTATTCGAAGCATTTTAGTTATATCTGACGAAACAGTGGATAAGATTGTTCAAATGGCAGATCGTATGATCGAATTAAACACTGTTGATGAGGTTCAAATTGCTTCCACCCATTCCATTTCGTCAACATCATCATCTTTGTCAGTACAAGATCTTCTCATGAGAATTGCTGAATTGGAAAATGAGATGAAAATGCTTCAAAACACTCGCAGTCGCAGGCAAAGATCGCGCAGTAGAAGTAGAAGCAGAGCAAGGTACGATAAAAAACGGCAAATACTGCTATTACCATTTTAGATTCGGCACACGATGTAAGCCTGAAAAATGTGTTCAGCTGTGCGAATGACAAAATAAGGAAAACTATAAGTGGTAGACACAATAGTGGCTGAGTGTTCTACCCCTGTGCACACATTAGGCCGCCAATATCGCCTATTTGTCAAAGATCGAAATTGCGGAAAATATTTTCTGGTAGATAGCGGTGCAGATTTGTCCGTTATACCAGTTGCAAAAAGCCAAAAAGTTCAACCCTGTGACTTCAATCTTTATGCCGCAAATGGGTCAGAGATAAAAACTTACGGTTCAAAACTGTTAAACATTAATTTAGGACTCGAACACAATTTTGAATGGCCATTCATAGTAGCAGATGTATCAAAAGGCATATTGGCAGCCGATTTTCTTCATCATTATGGGCTACTGGTTGACATCAAAAATAAAAAGTTGATAGACAACACCACAAAATTAAAAATTGTAGCAGAAGTAACCACTCTATGCAACATGCCAGTTTTCAAAACTTTTAGAGAATTTTCCTGATCTAAATAAACCATCTATAGTACCAAACACATTAAAGCATAATGTGCAGCATTATATCACTACATCTCCTGAACCACCAGTATACTGTAAGGCTCGTAGATTGGACCCACATAAATTGAAAATTGCTAAACAAGAATTTCAATTTCTGTTAAATAATGGTATTATACGTCCATCAAAATCTCAATGGGCTAGTCCACTACACATTGCTAAGAAGCCAACTGGTCAATGGCGAGTCTGTGGAGATTATCGCCGTTTGAATGACAGGACTCTCCCAGACCAGTATCCAATTTCACGAATTGATGATGTAAATTTTATGCTTCAAAATAAAAATATATTCTCAAATATTGTTCAAACGAGATAGATTGGCTGGCCAGTACTTACCTTGGTGCTATACCGCTGATAGTAACACAAATTAAGAAAAAAAGGTCCCCTTTTTTTTCTTCATTTGTGTTACTATCGGTCGTACAGCACCAAGGTAAGTACTGGCCAGCCATTCTATCTCGTTTTAACAATATTTACCATCTCTGAGGAGAATTTTCATCATTAATCGAATATTTTCTCAAAGGTAGACCTACTCAAAGCCTACTACCAGATTCCACTAGCCGAAGAAGATAAGCCAAAATCAGCCATTATAACACCATTTGGTCTCTATGAATTTAATTATATGCCATTTAGACTTCGCAATGCACCTAGCACATTCCAAAGGTTTATACATCAAGTTGTGAGAGAACTAGAATTTTGTTTTCCATATTTGGATGACATTCTAATAGCATCTGAATCACCAGAGCAACATTTTGAGCATCTCAGTTTACTTTTTGAGCAGTTGAATAAGTATGGTCTTATAAATATTTCCAAATCAGTATTGTGTACAACAGTTAACATTTTTAGGAAATTTAATTACACCTGCTGGAACAAAGCCAGATCCAGAGAGGGTTGCAGCAATAATGAACTACGAACGACCCAAAACAGTTCGTGAACTTAGAAAACTGTTAGGGATCATCAATTTTTATCGTTGACATTTGGAACATGCAGCTGAAATCCAAGCCTTGCTGAATGATTTCCTAAAAGGAACAATAAAAAAGGACCGACGACATATCAACTGGACAGAAGAAGCAATTTCTCAATTCGAAAAATGCAAAGAAGATCTAGCAAATGCTGCACTTTTGACATTTCCTGATTTGATCAATCAACTTGCATTATTTGTGGATGCATCAGATTTTGCAGCAGTTGCTACATTGCAACAATGGCAAGATGGACAATGGAGACCAATTGGATTCTTTTCAAAAAAGTTTACAACAGCACAGAAGAAGTATTCCACATATGATAGAGAGCTGCTTAGCATCTATATGACTGTCAGATATTTCAAATACCTATTGGAAGGAGAGATTTCATTATTTATCCTGACCATGCTGACCAAAAGAATGAGAAAGCAACACCAATTCAATTACGTTACCTCCAGTACATTTCACAATTTACCACAGACCTACGTCATATCTGGTAAAGAAAATGTTGTTGCTGATGGTCTATTAAGGCTTGAAGAACTAGTTCCAGTTAACTATGATGAGAGCCCAAGCACAAGAAGATGATGAAGAGCTTCGCCAACTACAGACCAGCCCTCATACATCACTTAAGTTAAAACAGCATCTGACACATGGAGGAAAACAGCTATGGTGTGATGTGTCAACACAAATCATTCGTCCTTATATTCCTAAACCATTTAGATACCCTATTTTCCAACACTATCATAATCTGGCTCATCCAGGCATTAAGACAACAGTAAAAATGATCTCATCAAGATTTGTCTGGACCAATTTAAAAAAGGATGTCAAAAACTGGGCAAAAACGTGTATTGCATGCCAGACGAACAAAATATCACGACACATTGAAACACCAGTAGGACACTTTCGCAGTAACGATGAATGTTTCAAAATTGTTCACCTTGATTTGATAGGACCAATGCCTCCTTCTGAAGAATATTTTTATTGTTTAACATGCATTGACAGAGTTACAAACTGGACAGAAGTAGTACCTCTTCTGGACATACAAGCAGAGGCAGTAGCACAAGCATTTTTCAATTGTTAGATCAGTAGGTTTGGAACACCATATCAGATAGTGAGTGATCAAGGCAGGCAGTTTAACTCTCAGCTATTCAGAGCACTATCAAAACTATATGGTTGTAACCAAACACAAACTACAGCATACCATCCTCAATCAAATGGAAAAATTGAAAGATTTCATCGCACACTTAAAGCAGCTATCCATGCCCATGCAACTGCCAAATGGACTCAAGTAATACCTGTAATCCTCCTTGGCCTGTGATGCTCCATCAGAGAGAACAGTAACGCTACAATTGCAGAAATGGTTTATGGCTCACCCATCAGAATACCAGGTGATTTTTTTTTAAGAGTATGCAACAAAATTGGAACCCCAAAATTTTTCGGTGTTAAAATAAAAGACCAAGTCAAGAATATCTCCATTGATCGACTGAAACCTGCGTACATCATGAATCATAATGAGAAGCAACCTCAAGACACTTCAACTGAACGGTCAGCCCAGGTCAATCAACCAGACACAACCGACAGTGGAAAACCAAGAAGAACAAGATCTGGCCGTGAAGTTCGATTTCCTGCAAGATTAGTTAAAGAACTGCAGTGTTAAGTGACTATATGACTGAGAAGGGGGTGATGTGGGAACATGACAAATTACTATTTGTATTTTCTGATCTGTATTAAGCTAATTGGTATTCTCTGTTATTATCTTTGATCATTTAAAAAAAAACTGTTCTTCTCTTGTCACTGTAATTATGCTTCCATGGTGCGTGATGTGCAAGATAGAAGTAAATGAGTTTATGGAATAAGTTTTAAATTTAATATTTAATGAACAGTGTGCTACACCTTCCTAAATCCAGCCTGATACTCTCCTGTTTGCCAAGTATTTCTTCTGCTTTGTTTAAGAGTGCCTTAGACAAGATATTATAGGTCACTGGTAAGAGGGAGATTCCCCTATAATTGCTAGGCTCTGTTTTCTTCCCTTTTTGGCCCACTTTAGGTTACGGTAGGAACACTAAAAGTGGGCCTTTGCAATCGTTTTTTGAGAGCTCGAAATTTAAATGAAAATAACAGCTTAACTATGCATCTGACACGAAAATTGAATAACCGAATTTGTAGCAGAGAAAATTCTCTACAACTTTGGTCTCTTATGTTTTTTTCATATCTCTTATCATTTCAGAGATATTTGCAAAAATAATGGCGATTTTGGGATGTATGTATATCTGTCTGTCTGCCCGTAATGTGTCCCCTGTTTTTAAGACGAATTGTTCAACCGATCAGCACCAAATTTTGCACACATAGTTGTAGGTCACCAGAGACCAGAACCTCCCTATTTCAAATTTTTCGGACAAACAATTTGGTAGTAATACCAAAAAAGAGTCGTTTGTAATATAATTGTAATTGCAAATGAAATGTTCATCTGACACGAAAATTGAATAGCCAAATTGGTAGAGAACCTAATTCATAGAGGCGGAAAATTCTCTACAACTTCACTCTATCATGTTTCTTTCATATCTTGCATCGTTGCAGAGATATTTGCAAAAATAATGGCAATTTGACAATGTCTGTCTGGCTGTAACATGTTCCCACTTTTTAGATCAAACCGTTCAACCGATCGGCACCAAAATTTACAGACATAATTGTTGGCTACCAGAGACCAGAACCTCGCTATTTGAAATATTTTGGACAAGAAATACGTTGGTAATACCAAAAAAAGCCGTTTGTAATGTAATTTTAATTGCAAATAAACCATTCATCTGATACAAAAATTGAATAAACGAATTTGTAGAGGAGAAAATTCTCTACAACTTTGTCAACTTTGTTCTCTTGTGTTTTTTTTCATATCTCGTATCGTTTGAGAGATATTTGCAAAAATAACGGAGTTTTGACACCCTCCATTAAATTAACGAAAACCAGCCTATTGCAGATGTCACGTGAAATTCCTCGCTCAGAACTCTCTCTGGCATACGCCATCATGTGTTGCATATTTGATTATATTCTTATTGTAACTTACACGTTGTCATTTCAAAGCAATGGCGCACTGAAGAATTAACAAAAACACATCTTTCTTCGTACAATAAATGATAATCAAGTGTCTAAAAATGCCGTATTAGCATCAGTTAACAACGGCCATCAATAGTATGAGATTAGAGAACGCAATTCCTAACTGTTAGCTGTAGCCTAGTGGGTGATGTGTTGGACTGTGACACTGAAGGTCAGTGGTTCGGAACCCGCCAGTACCTATTCCGCCCCCCCCCCCCCCCTACAAGGGTTTCAGACACTCTTATTAATCATTTTTTTATTATTTAGATTATTATTTTGATCCAAAATGTTTGCAAAAACTTATAAAACTAGAAATCTAAAGTGGGCTGTAAAACATGTCAGTACGATTTTTATATAGTGGATGTATTAGGGCAGATGTCCATTCTGGTGGTAGGCTGTGTGTTGTCTAGATTTCTCAGAGTATTTCTGCTTAACACTGTATCATGTTGTCACTAGAATACTTCCATAGTTCAGCAACTTTATTATCCTCTCCAGGTGCTTTATTATTTTAAGGTCTTTTCCGATTTCTTTCATTTCTTTTGTGGTTGGCGGCTTTGAGTCCGGTGGTATTGGCTTACGATTAAATTTTTCATTCGGTGAATCACAGTTATGAAGTTCTTCAAAGTATTCGGCAAGTATTCTACAGTTCTCTGTGCTATTATATGTAGTTTTCTGCATTTTTGGGTCCGTGAAAAATAGACTAGGTGGACTGTATTCCTTTAAGCTGCTTTTGAAAGTTTTGTAAAAGTCCCTAGCATTGTTCTGCTTGAAGCTGGAGTCTATTGATGCTATTTGGTCTTTCATGTATTGTACTTTGATCTTTTTAAGGCCTTTTGATGCTTTCTTCCGAGCTTCTTTTAGGGAGTTCCTATTCTTATCATTTTTGTTTGCATTCCATAAGTTTGAAGCTCATTGTCTTGTTAGGATTAGTTCATCACACTCATCATTCCACTAGGCATGTTTCCATTTTTCGGGAAGGAGAATGGTTTTTTCTGTAGATAGATAGTGGTATGAATCTAAACCTGCACTTTTAGCAACTTTTACATTAAGTATCTCTGATTAAGTCAAGTTGTTTCTCCCCACAGACTTGATTCCGGGAGACCCATGTAATTTGTTTCCTAGGGAGTTTTTTGAAAAATGTAGACTTTAGAACTACACGTTCTCTGCATAAACTAATGTCTTTCTCTGAGTGCATTGGTTCTTTTATGTGCAGGGAATTTGCCTACTATGGATCAGTCTTCCAGCAATATAATAGTGTTTTTGGATGAAATCTGGTCTAAGGTGTTTGATAGTTCCTGCAAAAAATTCTGTCTCTTCTTTTTGTGTTCTGTTTTTCCTCATTTGTTGGTGCATGTGTATTTATAATGGCACATACATAAAAAATAGATGCAAAATGTTGCATATGTCTGCCTTGGTGTATGTGCATGTGCATGTGTGTTTATTTATCTATCCTTTTTCCCCCCAAAGTAAGTCTTTCCTCTCCCGGGATTGAAATGACTCCTTGCCCACTCCCTTAAAACCCTCATGCTAGGAAATTTTTCCTCTATAATATACTTATAATGGTATATAGTTTGTTTACTGATTTGAGGGTTAATGTTGAAAGTCTTTCATTCTTTCTCTTCAGCCCTTTACCCCGCACATGCAAGGTCAGCTTTGTTATTGCAGATTTGGCATGTTAGTATTGATGGGGTGGCTGGATGCCCTTCCTGCCACCACCACCTAACCCCCCCCCCCCCCCCCGGGAGGAAATGTGTACCACAAATGTCTGTGTCTACTGTTAAATGTGTGAGAGTGTAAAGTGTCATGAAACATTTGCAAATCGTGTAACTGAGGAGGGACTTGGGGACCAGCCCAGTATTCACCTACAGAGATGTAGTAAACTGCCTAAAAACCACATCCAGGCTGGCCAGCACTCCGACCCCCTTTGTTAATCCGCTGGGCGGACTTGAACCAGGGCTGGTATGCCCTCCTGTCTCGGAAAACGGTGGTTTAGACCATACGGCTAAGCGAGTGGGTGTTGAAATTCATTCATTGATAGGTTTAAATTCTACTATTGAATTTAATATATTTATTATTATTTTTATTATTATAATGGAAAATCCAGGTTGGAATTAATAATATAGTAAGGACAGTTAACAACTCACCACAAAGACGTGGCAATGACCTGCAATAGGCACATAAAAAAGACACACACATACTGCACTTTCAGCTATCGGCTATGGCCTTCTTTGGAAGTAGAACACTCACGCAATCACACAGGCACACAACAGTCATACAACCATCTCCTCTGGCTGATGCAATGGATTCGAAGTGTGATTGTGTGAGTGTTCTATTCTCTGAAGAAGGCCATGGACGATAGCTGAAAGTGGTGTATGTGTGTGTCTTTTGTATGTGCCTGTCACAGCTTGTCGCCACATCTTTGTGGTGAGTTGTAAACTGTCCTTACTATATTATTATTCCATCCATGAATGATGGGACAAATGCTTATTTAAGTACCACCATGTTTCCTGTATTTTATCTAATCTTGTCCTCACAATCCCCACAAAAGCAAAACATAGAGGATCTAGTATATAGGGTGATTCAGGAGCAATGGTAAATATTTTATAAGGTGGTAGTATAAACAAATTGCCATAAAAATGCAAAAAACGCAAAGCTAATGCAAATGAGGGCATTCAAAGTTGATTTAAAAATTCCAGCATCAACTTCAATTTTTACTTTTCTTGAAAAAAAAAAAAAAAACAGTGTACAGCTCTTCTGAGGCTGTCTTTGTTTTCTTTCACGAGGGGCACATTTGTAATAAACTGAACTATCAAACTGGCTCTTTTGTTTAATATTTCTTTGTAGACATTGCCTTTTAACCATCCACACAGACAAAATTACAGAAGGATAAAGTTTGAGGCCCATGGTGGTGTCAAATCTACTGATCAATCTTCTGGGAACTGTTAGGCTTAGAAGTGTCACCTGACGACTGGAATGTGCAGGCTCTCCAACATAAGCATTATTGTAGGCAAAGGAATCTCTTCCAATAATTGTGAAAGCTCATTTTCAAGAAAAAGTAAATATCAGGGTTCTATAAGACTATGGGGTAACAACAGGCCCAATCAACTGATTGTGCATCAAACCACACCACACATTTACAAAGAAGCATTCTTGAAAATGCGTCTTCATGATGGCATGTAGGTTTTCTATGGATCATTGATGCTGTTACAAGTAAAGTGCCTTCATAAATGAAAAGTAAAAATGGGATTACTTAGCAATTTTCAAGTATCAAATGATGGCACATTTTGATATTTAAGAATTAAATGTTTTATTTTATTTTCAACAATATTTTGGAAAGGATAGTTTTTGCTCATTTTTCTTTTGTGTGTGCCTTTCTGCGGCTCGTCGGATGTTTCTGTGTTGAATAGCAACCTATCCTTTCCAAAATATTGTTGAATCGTTTAAGGTATTTCCATTGTTTTATTTTATTTTCATGAGTAATGTTGGTTTATTGAAAGATGTCATATTGAAATTGTATTCTAAATAAATTGTTTATGTAAAAATTACTTATACATGCATGAGAGAGAAATGGCAGTAGGAATTTAATAATATATTGATTGAGGGAATTACCTTTAAAGAGAAAGGCGGTCCTAAATACCACAAAGGATCTTGTGCTGGTGTTCATATGAAGATGAAGTGTATGTGCAAGAAATAGCTTTGGACAATTTCTAAACTATCAAGAAGAATTTATAAGAATAGACATATTACATTGAAATGGAGTATTTGTGACTCATTTTGCAACAAGATAATGTACCATGACACAAGGCCAGGAATGTGATGGAGTGATTCGAGCAATGTAGTGACAAATGGCAACTGGTGTGTTGGACACCCCCCCCCTCCACCTCCTTCCAATTTGGCCATTCTGAATCCTATCAACTTTGTTAGTTCTTTTCTGTCCTATTTTCCCACAATTGCTCCTTATATTAACATGCAAATATTTATTTATGCAAACCACCTATGCAACTGAAATAAGACAAGATCTTTTGCCATGTGTGTTTCACCTTTATTTGCAAGACATCTTCAGTGACCTGGAATATACACATGATTATGTTTTACAAAATTTCATTTCTTAAGTTTTTAGTATTTTATGTTATAAAAAGTTCTGCCATGTTATCTACATATAGCTAATGATATTTTGATGTTATTAATTACAATTTTCAGAGATGCTGCTTTACATTTATTGTTTGTTGTCCCAGGGAGGGGTTTTTTTTCTCCTTCTTTTATTTCATTTGCATTTTTCATTTCAGCACTTGATTTATTTTATTTTTATGAGTACTATTGGTTTATTACAAGATGTCTTATTGAAATTGTATTCTAAAGAAATTGTTTATGTAAAAATTACTTGTATATGCAAGAGAGAAATTGCAGTAGGAATTTAATAATACAGTATATTTATTGCGGGAATTACCATTAAAGAGAAAGGTGGTCCTAAATACCACAAAGAGTCTTGTGCTAGTGTTCATATGAAGATGAAGTGTATGTGCAAGGCACATGTCATTTTGTTTGTGTCATGTTATTGTTCTGGGTGGTGTTGCTAACTGTTGAATGTGTGTTTGTCCTATCTTTGCCTTATGTTAGTTGGCAACACCACCCAAAACAAAAACATGACAACGAACAAATTGCATGTGCCTAGTGCTGAAATGAAGTATAAGAAGAAAAACATAACATGGTGAGGAGATTCAAACAAAAGAGGAGGAGCAACAACAAAACATAACATGTAAATAGCATTTATGAAAATTTTAAGTAAAAACATCAAAATATCATTAGCTATATTTCCATAACAGACCAAAACTGTTTATAACCTATAACATGGAATACTGTAAAACATTATCACGTATATATTCCATGCCACTGAAGTGAAACATGTGTGGCAAAAGAACATGTCTTATTTCAGTTGCATAGATAGTTATATAAATAAATATCTGCATATTAATATCAATAACTTGTGTGTGCAGATGTAGTCCCTACCAAGGCCTCTTTGTTTCTATACCAAGACAGATCACTGCTGGTATCTGTACTGAAGGTGGTCTAAATGTTGTGGCTGATCAGTGTACACATTAATCCTTTTGTGGGCACATTTTTTGTGGCAACTCAGTGAAGCTATTATTTATTTATTTTTTTGCATTAGAAGTTTGATCAATTTATTATATTTTAATTTAGATGATTTTATTTTTGTGATTCATTTCTAAAAAAATATGGTTATATATACACCACCACAATGCCTTTGTTAGCTTTTCACTTTGTTGTTAAATGGATTACTATTTCCCTTTTGTGAGCTGTAAAGTGTTACATGTTAAATAATAAATAAACCATAATTTCTTTTTAGTTTACTTTATTTCAAAAATATGTAAATTTCATATTTACTGTTTACAAGTAATATTTATTTCTCAACCAAACATTCATACCATTGTCACAATGTCTCCTGACAACTCTAGTGATCCTGTGACAAACAGAAACTGACTGTTATAGCAATTTCCCTACACCTGCTATAGTGTACTACCACAAGATGTCAGGCACATATAGAAATGTAAGAAATATTCTCCAAAACTTCGAAGTACATCTAAGATGGTGGTATAAATATGCCACCTAAGAACCACAAGAGACACTACGGTATGTGTATTTCCCAACCCCTTTGTAATAATGACTTTGGCGGTAAGAATACTCCCCAAGAGCCCTGGAAAAACATTATTTGATGATAAATATACTTCCCACAGGCCAAAAAGCTGTATGGGAAACCAGAGGCAGTGCAGAGTACTGCTACTATGGAGCTTACAGAAGTAACACATATTCCCATGAATGCAGTAAACAAATACCATTAATGGGAAGTATATTCCCCTCAGCCTGTGAAAGGTTTCAAATGTTTGTTAAGCTTATGGGACTTAGCTGTGGGGTCATCAGTCCCTAAACTTACAAACTACTTAGAGCTGCCTTACACTAAAGACAACACAAACATCCATGCTTGAGGGGGGAATCAAACTCCAGACAGGGAACGGCCTAGCGCATTGGAGCATAGCACCTCAATGCACTTGGCCAGTCCGCCATGGTGCGAAAGGGTTAACAAAAGACAACACCAGTGGAAATGACACATCTGTGACAACACTCGAAACTGCTAAAGGACTTATGAGTGATATTGCAATCAATCTGTACTAAGCTTTTTTAAAATAAGTCATTTAATATGGTTTTTTCTTATAAACCTGTATTAAGACTAGATAGGTACTGTGGCAACAGGCACTGGTGCTCTTCATTTTGGAAAGTCCACCAAACAGTACTGATGAAGATCAGTCCAAGAGGCCACATAGGAAAGTAAGCACAGAAACTGCAACTCCATCTGCAGGAGAGTTTCTGATAATAAGTGCCCTACAGCCTACATCCATTACCAGTTCCCTGTCATTGCCTGATGTTTGCAGATACCCCTATTGCTTTTGCATCTTTATGTGGGATTCTAATAAACTCAAATTAAAATTTTTCATGTTGCATTTTGTCATAATTAGGTCACATGCTCATTGCCAATTGTGTCAAACTGAAAGAGACAAACAACTGTAGGAAGGCTGTGAATCCAAGTTTACTAGACTTTCAGATTTGAAGTGTACAAAAGCAATGCATCTGGTAACAACATCAAGTTATAATATAGAATTGAGAGCAGGAAACACTGCACAGCACTTATAACCAGAAACTCTCTTCTAAATGCCAACTACCTTGCCATAGGAACACTCCCATACGGCTGTCTCTGGTGGACTCTTCAAAGTGTAACATGCCGACAGCCTATTTCTGCAGCATGTATCTAGTCTTGCATGCAACTTATAACAGTTTCACAAGATATCTTGTCACAATCAGCTGTTCCAAAGCTGTAATTACCGAAACCAACTGGATGATTGTCTTCTTCAAAAATGGAAGTATTGGACAACCTATTCAATAGCAAACTAAGGTTTCCTTTACAGTATACAGTTCCATCTAAAATTTATTCCGATGGATGATACAAAAATCCAATTGTAAGTTCGTGCTCATTCCTGAAAGTGAATTTCAGAAATAGCCTGATGATGATAATGATGATGATGACAATAAGTAAATACATATATATTTCATGTGGCTCATTGGCCTGGTGCAAATTGTTCAATTGGATGCCACTTAGATGACTTGCGTGTCCCTAGCCTATTCCAGTCATCCAACCAGGAAAATGGGACCTACAGCTTAACATGGTGTCCAAACAAGTGGCTTTTATGGATTTTACTCACCAAATGGGGACATGCTCAGCCTGCCTGGTGGAAGTCTTTTTAGTTGACACCACTCTGGTGACTTGCATGTCAATAATGATGAGGACGACACAATACTCACTCTCCGAGCGGAGAAACTCTGACCCAACTGGAAATCAAACTCGAGTCCCCTGCATGGCAACCTACCAAGCTGTCCACTAGACTACAGAGCCTGAATTTTTATCTTCTTAGACATGATTTTCCTGCTTACTGTGACAAATACACCATTACCATTTCAATTACCCATTATCCTATCCTTTTGGATTAGACTTAGAGACACGTCAAAATTCTCAATAGCACGACTTCATAGTTTTAATTAGCTTTCTGTATCTAGTATTACATGAGTTGCCATCACCTGATTCCTTCAGTGGCTGTCAGAACAGCCTCTTCAACTTACTGAATGAAGACTATTATATCTATGATCAAACTAGGCTGTTAGATCTATGGACAAACTAAAATGAAAATGATTGTGTAGATACTGGTATCTAGCTGGGAATATTACTTACTCAGTGGTTGGAAATGGTTGAGGCAAATCTTTCTCACCAAACACAGAAGCATACTTTTCCAGAAAATGGTGAATAAGCGCAAAGGTTTCCTCCTGAAGGTCAACACAAAATGGACGATGCCACGAAATGACCTGCCTAAAAAAGAAATGGTTTTTCAATCAGTCATCATAAAGACACACAACAATAACAACATCAGTTTTAGCCAAGATAACATTTTTCTCATATTCTGATTTTGCTTCCATATTCATCTAAGTTTGACAAAATGTAGTTGTTATCTTCAGATGTGCAATGTACAGGGAGGGAAACCATCTGAACAACCATACAGTCAGTATATATAAAAAAAAGATATATAGTAAAACAAGTACAGTATTTCAAATACATTAAAGAAACTATTTTACGAATTAAAAAACAAACAACTGAAATTCAATAATATAATGGCAGTAGTTTACAACTCATCACAAAGATATATGATGAGCTGTGACAGGTATATCAAAAAAGACATTCACACACACAACAATTGAGCTATCGACCAAGAGCCTTTGTCAGAAAAGAGAGCACTCACACAATCACACAGGCGCACTTCACAGTTATACAACTGTCATCTCCGGGTGCTGCACTCAGCCTTGAATTCACCTATAGAGAAGTTAAGACCAAGTCACAGCAAGTAAGACTGACCAGATATCTTGATGGGCAGATACACATCTGGCCCAAGGTGGTGAAATGGTGCATTACACTGATTTATCAATTCTCTTTGAATTACACAATTGTACATGATGGATACATTGATACAGGACAGGTTTTTACATAATGTAAAAGTTATTATCTATTGCCTAAATGCACAATATTAGCCTGATTATACTAGAATGAAGCACCAGTAATTTTACTGAATATTTAAGCCCCAGGTTCTCCCCACCCAAAAACTGTCACAGTGTGAAGCAACTATGCTGTAGGATAATAGGGTCTTATTGAAATGTTCAAATAATTGTAGAGCTTATGGGACTCAACTACGGGGTCATCAGTCCCTAAACTTACAAATTACTTATGAACTAGCTAATACTAATGACGGCACAATTATCCATGCCCGAGGGGGAATTCGAACCCCTGACCGTAGTGGGTCTTATTGAAACATGTACCCTCTCATATGTAAAATAATAAATAAATAAATAAAGTTCATATAAATTAAGTATAAAAATATATAAATTCATAAATCACTTTAAGCACAATACACTAAAATTTATTTAAAATGATCAGTTACACGGAAGTCGCTTTGACCTAGCAGGGTATCTTAAACAATGATGTGCTTATTTAAAAATCAGGTGCAGGGGGTTTACTTCACTATGCTATTTGGTTAAAAAAAGAACCACCAAATCAAAGCAGGCAAAAGATAGTAGAAATATGCATGTCCATTGGCCACTTACTTAGCTTACATTTATAGAGAATCTTTGATCCAGTTCAAAGTCCCAAGGAACTGAAAAAAGTGCAGGCGAAGACCATTTGTAAAGAAGGTAAAAGAATGGATTTGCAAAATTACAGACCAATAACATTAACTTCAATTTGCTGTATAATACATGAAATATTCTCAGTTAGAATTTAGTAAAAACATGAAAAACTTCTAACCATTAAGCAGCACAACTTTGGAAAGCCTCACTCATGGTAAACTCAACTTGCCCTTTTCTCATATAACATCTTGTGAGCCATTGGTGAAGGGAAACAGGCAGAATGTGTATTTCTTAATTTACAAAAGGCAGCCGACGTGGCGCCACACTGTAGACTGCTAATGCAGGAACAAGCGTATGGTTCAGGTACCCAGATATATGAGTGGTTCGAAGACTTCTTCATAGACCACAGTACATTGTCACCAATGGTAGTGTTCATCTGAGACAATGGTATCACCAGTGTTTCCCCAGGAAAGTGTGATATGATGATTATTGTTTTCAGTCTACATATGAGTAGCAATATACAGCTATTTGCTGATGATATGGTGGTGAGTGGAAAGGTATCATCATTGAATGGCTATACTAGGGGCAGCTAGATCTAAGTGTAGAAATATGTAACGTGATGGAGATGATAGGCAAGGCAATCCCATAATGTTTGAATACAACATTAGTCATGTGCTACATGACACAGTCATGACATTTACAAATCTAGCATAATGTTAGAATAAGCATGTATGGACAGTAATGGGAAAGGCAGATGGTGGACTTTAGTGCATTGTGTGAATTTTGAGATGTGGTTCATCTGTGGAGGGGACCAGGTATAGAACACTTGAGTACTGCTCAAGAGTTTGGGAATTACAGCAAATTGGTTTAAAGGAAGACATGGAAGCAATTCTGCTAGGTTTTTTACTGGTAAGTTTGATCAATACATGAATGAGATGCTTCAAGAATTCAAATGTGAAATTCTGGAGTGAAGGCTATAGTCTTTATGAAAAACTCTGCTGAGGATATTTAGAGGAATTTGAAGCTCACTGCAGAATGTTTCTAGTGCCGCCAACTTACATTTCACGTAAAGAGCTGAAGGATAAGAGCAATTAAGATTCATACAGATTGAGACTGGGAAAGGAAAGGAACTAGGTAGCAGTAGCATGAAGTATTCTCCACCGTGTGTCTTGCAGTGAATTGTGCAGTATGTACATACATGTAGATACATACATGTAGATTTAGATGTATATGTTACTGCAGGAACCAGAAAGTAATAGTCTGGTCAAACTAGGGGAAGCACATCATAGTGAACTGCATATTAAAACCTAGTACAAATATAAATATGAAACATGAAAATATGAAACAAATATAAATATGAAACATGTTCCAAAACTATTACCATGAAGAAACTACAGTTCAGAATAATAAATATATGACACGCTCTTGCTGCGATATGTGGACTCTCAAATGTAACAAAGAATGTAGTTACAGGCTTGTCCTACCCCATCAGAGGCTGGGTCACCTGTGAAAGCAGCCACGTAACATACCAATTCTGCTGCAATCACTGCTCTGCATTCTACATTGGAACGACAACTAATTGCTTTCCATTGGGATGAATGGCCACCGTCAAACTGTGGCCAAGAGCAATATGGACTAACATGTAGCTCATCATGCAGAGGAGCAAAACACCTTGGACTTCATAGAGAGTGTCTTTCCGCCACCCACCTAACCTCCATAACCTCCTAGTCAATCCATATGAAATCCCCAAACCACCTTCCCTACCTTCTGGCTCCTACCTTGTAACCATCCCCGTTGTAAAACCTGCCCTATGCACCGTTCCACCACCACTTACGCCAGTCCCATAACCCGGAGGGTATACACGATCAAGAGCAGAGCCACTTGCGATAGCACACACGTGATTTACCAACTGACATGCCTGCACTGTGAAGTGGTCTATGTGGGAATGGCCAGCAACAAACTGTCCATTCACATGAATGGTCACAGGCAGACAGTGTTTGTTGGTAATGAGGATCACCCTGTGGCTAAACACGTCTTTGTGCACAGCCAGCACATCTTGGCACAGTGTTACACTGTCTGGGTAATCTGGATACTTCCCACTGACACCAATCTACCAGAACTCCGGAGATGGGAACTTGCCCTTCATGAAATCCTCCAAGTCGTGCAACGCAACTCAACAGCTCAGAGTACGATGTATTCATGGCAGCTGCAACAATTTCGTGTTTTATAATACAGTGGTTGATCAAAAGTTATGAATAAATGTGATATGTTTCACACACAACTTATGTGCACAGTGCTTTGCTGTATCAACTGTGTCATATTCTGATGGTGGGGGCATTTATAAAAGGAAGGGTAATCACCCCCCCCCCTACAGTGGTATTCTGCTGCCCACCTACACAATATCCTTGTCCAGCCCTACTCCATCCCTGCTCCGAACCCCTTACCCCATGGGATCATATCCCTGCAATAGACCTAGATGCAAAACCTGTCCTATCCACTATTCCACCACCACCTACCAGTCCTGTCACTGGCATTTCATATCCCACAAAAGGCAGGGCAACCTGTGAAAGCAGTCATGTTATCTACAAACTGAGCTGTAACCACTGAGCAGCTTTCTATGTGGGCATGATCAGCACACAGCTGTCTATCCGAATGAATGACCATTGTCAAACTGTGGCCAGGAGACAGCTAGACCATTCTGTTGCGGAGGCTGGAATGCTGCATAGTGTGACTCACTTCAATGACTGCTACACAGCCTGTGCCACATATGTCCTCCCCACAAACACCAGCTTTTCTGAATTTCGCAGATGAGAACTCTCCCTACAATCTATCCTAGACTCCTGCAATCCCACAGGCCTAAACCTTCGCTTGTTCCTGCCTCTACCACCCTTCTCTTCCTCTCCCTGCCACTCTGTATCCTCACATTCATCTACCATCCCACCACACATTTCATTCCCTTCCTTCCCTTCCACACTGCCGTCAGATAGCACTGGCGTATTCCCCACCCATGCTGTACATGCCCCCTTCTCTCCTGCTTCCCTCTCGTTCCCACCTCGTCACCCCTACCATTGGTTGCTCTCTCTTAGGCCATACTGGGTATCGCAGATTGGCCACAGCTCCTGGAGACGGCAGTTGTGTCTGTGTGAGTGTGTGTGTATGTTTATGTCTCTAACCGACGAAGGCCTAAATGGCCGAAAGCTATAATTTTGTTGTCTGTTTCTGTGGCTCATTGTACATCTCTATGGTGAGTCCTTGAATCCTTCCTGGAATTTCCATTGCTTAAAGTAAGGTAAGGTAAGAACCACAAACAACACATAGTTCAGAAGATATGAAATCATAAAGACGTGTGAAAACTGCCACATTATGGAATATTGTTCCACACCTCCCAGACTAATGTATCAATTTCATACAAACTCAGTAAACATATTCTTTACCATCAGACAACAATAGCTGAGGAGGTAAGAACCACCTACAACATATTATTCAGGAGAAATGACATCATACAGATTCGGCTGTATGAAAATGAAATGGACAGTGAGACAGAAGGCGATGTACGAAAGAAGAAGAAGGAGACAGAATAATAAAAGAATGGATTAAATAAATACCCAGTAATGCTGAGAACTGAGATTAGTTTTGCCAAAATGGAGAAAACTGCATAGTTGGTGAATACCAACACTCCTATTCTTTTATACTATTATTCATTCTTTTGGAGAGATCTGAGAGAACCCACATTACAGTTGTTAGAGCTAGCTCTGACAAAGTTTAATATCAAACAGAACACAGACTAATTCAATTCCTTAATTATTCTTTACTTCGGTGGTTGGAATCAGGAAAATCATAATACATTCAAGTCTTCTGCCAGTCATAATTTCAGATTTTTCTCTTCTTTAATAAATACAATAGTATAGTTGACAGTTATGAATAAAAAACATAAGATGGCTAACTTAACACATTTTTGGTGAGTGATAATTCATGGAGCTCAGCATCTGCAGAGTGATGTGGAAAACATAATTCAACATTGGGTAAACATGAGAAAGTGTATTAAGTCATGTTGCACCTGCACATATATACTTACAGAAGGAGAGCATATGTGTTAATGTGACAACTCCTGACATGTTCTACATACAAGAGGATTCCCCTAATTCGGATCTACTGGATTGAAAAGTACATCTAATCTAATCTCACCAGAGTATAACACAGACACTTGAACACTGATTCATACTGTTACTTTAGATTATAATTTGCCTTACAAATTTCTTCTCATTTATATGTTTAAGAAATTCTGATTTCAGAACACAAACTAAAAAATTTTACTAGGGACATTCTACATTATATAAGTGCTACGTCAGTTGACTGGTCGGGGCTTGTGAAATAATTATTAGTAAGCATTAGATAATTTACTGACTGACTAATTTTGTGTAGTTCCATGAATAAAATGAAACTCTAATGGTGACATTCTGAGATCTTACAAAAACCCATTAATTAACACACCTGTCTGTAGGTAAAGCTGTCCAGAACACACTGTGACTTGTTCCAGCTGAAATCTGATGCACAGGAACATTGTCAAGTCCAAGAACACGCCCTGGGCGTGAGAGTGGAGAGGATGTATGACCCTGTCCACATTGACCCATACTGTTGTTGCCCCAAGCATACACCTCACAATCATGTGTCAATGCCAACACATGGGAATCGCCTGCTGCAACATCCACCACACGCAGCTGTGCAAGGTCTTCAACCAGTTGTGGTCTCAAAGCTGTTACAGTCTCTCCCGATCGACAGCCAAGACAAGTTCCAAAACCCCAAGTGTAAATCTGCAAATACAAAAAAATATTCAACATATTTTACGAAATACTTTACCTGCCTCTAAGTAGATAAAATTTGTGCAGTACATCCCTTTCTGTATATTTTTTCTATGTAAAAATAAAAATAATAAAGACTAAAAGTAATAAGGGTAAGTTTCAACTGTTGAATGTCTTTCATCTGAATGTTAACTGATGAGCGTTCATCACAACTACTCAAACTACTGCCAAACACCCCCCCCCCCAAAAAAAAAAAAAAAATAAATAAATAAATAAATAAATAAATAAATAAATAATAAAATAAAAAAATAATAAAAAAATAAAAAATAAATAAAAAACAAAAATAAATAAAAATAAAAAACTACATGTGCCCTTCACAAGTATTGTGCTACCAGATTAGCTACTTCCTTCACGTAGTGCACCTCGGAACTACCAACAGGAGTTCTACAATTCCCCATCCAATAACCTGCCGGATATTTCCGCAAATAAGACAAAGGCTGAATCATAAAAAAAGGCCCCAAAATCAGAGGTCATCTTATACAACAGTTAAAAAAATTAATTAATTAAATTGAAATTTACAAGATTTAAGAAAAATAAGGTTTATGTAATTTGAAACAAAATATTCATTTTACGAGCTTTATTAATTTACTGAGTGGACAAGGGTACATATACCATACAAGGGTACAAATGCCATAAAGCAGGAATAGAATTAATTATTTACAATGCAGCTTTATTCTACTATGCTGCTTGTCAAAAATAATTGCTCAATATATCCAGATTCGCACCAAAACGATTAGCGTGTATTTATGTACCGAGCAGTAAAAGGGTTAAAATTCACACAACAACTGCAGTTTCCTATCAAATCCTTTATTTTTTGTTCTCGTGCTATTTCGCTTGTTTTCACCTGCATAATATGTGCATCAGCGCAATTAAATGTCATCTCAGTGAATGAAATTACTTTCCTCTTTTCTCTTAAACTTTGATTGGATACAACATAGCACTACACGTACGAAAGTTCAAAAGCAGACTGCAAACACTGAAACAAAGGATTGCAAAAAACCATGGTTTATTCTTACCTCCATGCACAAAACCTACTTATGGCAGCTTCTAGTGGCATTTTTCGCAACTTTCTGAAGCTTTGCCTCCGAATCTAACAACTGCAGGCATATTTTTAGATCCCAAAAATTGGAAAAAAGCGCAGATTGCAAGAGACACCCCATTCAATGACTGCACCGGCCAGTAGACGCAACCCTGGTATTAACTAGGTATGGCTGTTCTGACTGCCGTGTACATCCTTTTTGGTTCTTGTCAGTTAATAATTTCATTGTGTGACTTCCTGTTGCACCTCCAAGATGTACTGGGTGTTTATTCTTCTGATTGCCATCATTTAAGCTTCCATGTAGACTGTTCTGTTCTGTTACCATAGCCAGCCATGTCAAGTATTCTGCTTACAGTCTGTGATGCTAGAGGCAGCTGCTGGATTATTCCATGGCTTCGGGTGTTTAAACTGTCATTCTTTCCTTATGAGAACTTCCTCAGGTGCTTGATACGTTGACTGATACAACAACAGTATTGCACCCTATGTTATTTGTGATGGGTTATTCACTCTGTTACCAAATACAGAGTTATTCTTCCCAAAGTTTGGATGCTGCTTCCATTGGGTCTTCAGGAGACATGTGGAATTAAGCTGGTACCTCGTGGTCACAGTTGATAAGAGTCTGTGTGACCTTTATTTTCAATGCGTTCTTTAATAACACTGTCCCAGTACCTTGATGTTTGTCAAAATCTTGACTTCATCATAATTCATCAAATGATTTAATTCCAAACAATGCACCACTATGTTGTTGTTGTTGTTGTTGTGGTCTTCAGTCCGGAGACTGGTTTGATGCAGCTCTCCACAATACCCTATCCTGAGCAAGCCTCTTCATCTCCATATAAGAGCGACAACCTACATCTGTCTGAATCTGCTTACTGTATCCATCTCTTGGTCTTCCCCTGCGATTTTTTCCCCATACACTTCCCTCCAAAGCTAAATTCACGATTCCTTGATGTCTAAGAATGTGTCCTACCAATCTATCCCTTCTTTTAGTCAAGGTATGCCAGAAATTCCTTTTCTCCCCAATTCTGTTCAGTGCCTCCTCATTAGTTATGCGATCCACCCACCTAATCTTCAGCATTCTTCTGTAGCACCATATTTCAAAAGCCTCAATCCTCTTCCTGTCCGCACTGTTTATCGTCCATGTCTCACTCCCATACAAGGCAACACTCCATACAAATGCCTTCAGAAAGGACTTCTTTAGGTTTAAATCAATATTCGATGTTAACAAATTTCTCTTTTTCAAGAACGCTTTTCTACCCATTGCCATTCTGCATTTTATATCCTCTGTACTGCGACCATCATTTGTTATTTTAATGCGCAAGTAACAAAACTCATCTACCTCCTTTATTGCTTCCTTTCCCAATCTAATTCCTTCAGCATCACCTATTTTTCTTACACTGCACTCCATTACCCTAGTTTTGCTCTTGTTAATGTTCATCTTATATGCACCTTTCAGCACACTGTCAATTCCGTTCAATTGCTCTTCCAGGTCCTTTGCTGTATCTGACAGAATTACTATGTCATCGGCAAAACGTAATGTTTTTAATTCTTCCCCCTGAACTTTAATTCCTTCACCAAATTTCTCCTTGCTTTCCTTTATAGCTTGCTCAATGTACAAACTGAACAACAATGGAGAAAGACTACAACCCTGTCTTACTCCCTTTCCAACTACTGCATCCCTTTCATGCCCTTCAACTCTGACAACCGCTGTCTGGTTTTTGTACAAGTTGTAAATAACCTTACATTCCCTATATTTTACTCCTGCTTGCTTCAGAACTTGAAAGAGTTTATTCCAATCAACATTGTCAAAAGCCTTCTCCAAATCTACAAAACCTAGAAATGTAGGTTTGCCTTTTCTTAATCTATCTTCTAGGATAAGCCATAAAGTGAGTATTGCCTCCCGTGTTCCTACATTTCTCCTGAACCCAAACTGATCTTCCCCGAGGTCGGCTTCTACCAGCTTTTCCATCCTTCTGTATATAATTCGCGTTAATATTTTGCAACCATGACTTATTAAACTGATGGTTCTGTAGTTTTCACACCTGTCTGCACCTGCTTTCTTAGGGATGGGGATTATAACATTTTTCTTAAAGTCTGAGGGTATTTCACCTGTCTCATACATCTTACACACCAGGTGAAACAATTTTGTCATGGCTGGTTCTCCCAGAGACTTCAGTAGCTCTGAGGGAATATCATCTATTCCAGGGGCCTTGTTTCGACTTAGGTCGTTCAGAGCTCTGCCAAATTCTTCTCTCAGTGCAGTATCTCCTATTTCAGCTTCATCTACATCCTCTTCCCTTCCAACAATATTGTCTCGAATTTCATTTCCTTTGTAGAGCCCCTCTATATACTCTTTCCACCTCTCAGCTTTCCCTTCTTTGCTGAGAACTGGTTTTCCATCAGTGTCCTTGATATTCATAGAGCTGTTTTTCTTATCTCCAAGTGTTTCTTTTATTTTCCTGTAGGCTGTAACTATTTTCCCCCTATTTATACATTCTTCTACATCCTTGCATTTGCCTCCTAGCCACTCCTGCTTAGCCATTTTGCATTTCCTGTCAATCTCATTTCTTAGTCGTCTGTACTCCATTTTGCCTGTTTCATTTACTGCATTTTTATATTTTCTCCTTTCATCGATTAAATTTAGTATCTCCTGTGATATCCAAGGATTTTTTGTAGGTCTTGCCTTCCTGCCTATTTTGTCCTCTGCTACCTTCACTATTTCATCTCTCAATTTTACCCATTCCTCCTCTACCGTTTTATTTTCCCCTGTTTCTGTCAATTGTTGCCTAAAGCTCCCTCTGAAATTCTTAAGAACGTCAGGTTCCTTCAATTTATCTAGGTTCCATCTCCTTATTTTCCTACCTTTTTGTATTTTCTTTAGTTTCAGCCTGCAGTTCATAACCAACAAGTTATGGTCAGAGTCTATATCTGCCCCTGGGTATGTTTTACACTGTAGAACCTGGTTCCAAAATCTATGTCTTACCATTATAAAATCTATCTGGTATCTTCCGGTGTCTCCTGGTCTCTTCCACGTATACAACCTTCTTTTGTGATTCTTGAACCAGGTGTTTGTTATAACTAAATTATGTTCCGTGCAAAATTCTACCAGACGGCTTCCTCTTTCATTCCTTTTGCCCAGACCATATTCACCTACTATCCTCCCTTCCCTTCCTTTTCCTACTACCAAATTCCAGTCTCCCATCACTATTAAGTTTTCCTCTCCCTTAATTGTTATAGCACCACTATAACTGACTTGAAAGTTTGTTTGAGTCTAGTGTGACATGGGTGCTCCTTACATGGTGTTGATATATATATGACATAAGACACTGACACGGTATGTGGTAAATTCGCAGTTTCTGTGGACACAGACACCATTTACACTCTGTATGGGAGCCTTAATCTTGGTTAGTGCTAGTATGATGCAGACTAGCAGCAAAAAAGGAAAAAAAAAGTCAAATTTTCCATTAAAAATAATTTTTTTTCAGGGTAAAGTTAGTTAGGGGTTGGTTGGTTTGGAGGTTTTAGGGGGACTGGACCACTATGGCCATCAGTCCTCTAATGCATCACTTGGCGATATGCAGAAAAACAATCAGTGATGAAAGCACATGAACTGGATTTAAAATGGTGCAGAATAAAAGGACCCATTGCCAATAAAGTATTGATGAAGTCAACAAGAGACAATCACATGGTAACAGATAAAAAGGGATAAAATAACAGAGCCAATGGATGTGGTTGACTGACCACAAGGACAAAAGGGGAAAAGCCAACCACATGGCTTACACAACAAAAGCTCTAGTAGGAAGATGTGATAGATGAAACACAGATGTTGAACTAAAAGCTCAACCATAAAACTCATAGCAGCTGGTAAAATCCTCCTGCACGAAGAAATCATAAAACAGAATCAGCCACAGAGCCATCGTCACCAAGCACCAAAGGGAGCATGTTTGGGAGTTTGAAAGAGCGCCGTAGTGGAGCTAAAATATGACAGTCCAGAAGATGGGCCAAGGGCAATGGAGCACCACATTGCCACACAGGCGGATGCTCTTGGTGGAGGTGGTGACCATGTGTTAGCCAGGTTTGGCCAATGCGGAGACGGCAGAGGGCCACAGAGTCCCTACAGGACCCAAACTGCAAGGACTTCCAGCCAGATGTGGTCTCCTTGATCGTTTGCAGCTTATTGGGCATATCCAAAGTAGACCATTCAGCTTTCCACAGTTCCTGTATTTAAAAGTGCAGCAGCAGACAGAAGTCTGGTTCTGAGAGGCCTATAGCTAGAGGGCAGCAGGTGGTAGCCTGTCTGGCTAGCTCGTCTATGATCTCATTACCTGGAATGCCAACAGGGCCCGGGGTCCAAATAAATGTCACTGAGTGACCAGAGTCATGTAGAGCCAGCGACGACTCCTGGATGGCCTTGATCAGTGGATGATGGAAATAAGACTGATCAAGGGCCTGCAAGCCGCTCAGTGATTCACTACATATCAGGAAAGAGTTCCTGGTGCAGGTGCGGATGTGTGAAAGGGTGCGATATATGGCTACCAGTTCACCAGTGAAGACGCTGCTGCCAGGTGGTTAAGAGCATTGTTCAACATAATCCGCACGCACATAGGCATATCCAGTGTGATTGTTATCCAAAGAACCTTCAGTGTAAATGACTTCGAACTCGTGGAACACGCTCAGTAGGGCAAAGAACTGTTGTTGGAGGATCAAACGAGAAGCGGATGTCTTCGGTGGAGATCACGCTGGATTTGCGGTCGAGGAATGATCCAAGGAGGGGTATGGAAACAGGAGTAGAAAGAGGGAAGAAGAGGGAAAGAGTCAAGTGTTGAAAGGAGTGATTGGACCTGTGATGCTATTGGCAGTCCTGACCGGGCTCGCCTCTGTGGCAAACTGATGACTTCTCCTGGGAAGAGTAGCCTGTGATTTGGATGCTGAGGGGTACAGTGGACTTTGGCAGCATATAGGGCAAGCAGTTGTTGACACTGGAATCGCAATGGGGCAACTCCAGCCTCTACGAAAAGACTCATGACAGAGCTCGCATGAAAGGCTCCAGTAGCCAGACGTATGCCATTATGGTGGACCGGGTCGAGAACTTTCACTGCAGAGGGGGAGGCTGAGCCATAGACTTGCTCTCATACTCCAGACGTGACTGCACGAGAGCTTTATACAGCTGGGGGAGGATAGAGCGTGCTGCCACCTCCCCCCCCCCTCCAGGTTCTATGGCTGAGGCAACGAAGGATGTCCAAATATCGTGTGCACTGTTGCTTAAGCTGGTGCAGATGAGGAAACTAGATCAAACGTGAGTAAAAAAGGAAACCCAGTAAGTGGTGAGTGTCTGCAACCTGAAGAAGCTCACCATCAAGGTAGAGCTCCAGATGCGGATAAACTGTCCATCGGCAACAAAAATGCACCACCCTAGTTTTTGCAGGGGAAAATTGAAAACCGTGAGCAGAAGCCCAATTCTGCACCCAATGAATGGCTGCCAGCAGTCGTCATTCAGCTGCACTTGTACTAGCAGTAGTATAGTACAGGCAAAAATCGTCCGCATAGAGAGCAAGAAACTGAGCAACCCAGTGCAGCAATAAGGCCATTAATGGCCACCAAGAACAGCGGTACACTTAGAACGGACCCTTGTGGTACCCCGTTCTATTGGATATGGGGGTAACAGAAGGAGGTGCCAAAGTAAAAAGTTCCGAATAAAAAGTGAGAGGGAGCCACGGAGACCCCATCCATGTAGTGTTGGAAGGATGTGATGACGCCATGCTGTGTCATATGCTTTCCGGAGGTTGAAAAAGATGGTGACAAGGTGTTGACGTCGGGCGAAAGCGGTGCGGATCACCAACTCCGAAGACAGGTGGTTATCAATGGCAGAGAGACCCTGCCAGAAAGCAACTTGTGGGGCAAGCAGACCCAGATACTCAAGAACCCACATCAGCCACCGGCTCATCAATCTTTCAAAGAGCTTAAAAAGAACGTTTGTGAGACTATGGGGCGGTATCAACGTTCAATGGACTGTGCACCTGGTTTCAACAGAGGGATAACAATACTCTCCTGTCATTGAGACGGGTATGCTCCCTCAATCCAGAGACAACTGAAGAAATCCAAAAGATGGCACTGGGAGTTTACGGAAAGATGTTTTATTATTTGACAGTGGATTCAGTCTGGTCCTGGAGATGTATTTTGCAACTGGCAAGGACACTTTGAAATTCCTACTTGCTAAATTGTATGGCATTGTTTGTGCAAAATACCAACCGCTTTCGCTCAGCCCACTCTTCCAAGGTTCGAAAGCCTGGGGTGTAGGCAGTGGATGCCAAAATGAGAGCAAAGTGCACTGCAAAATGCTCGGCGATGATAGTCAGGTCGGTATGGATAGTACCATGGATGGTGAGACCCACGACCCACGGCGGAGGGTGGTAGCCTGATATGCGATGAATCTTTGTCCATATTTGGGTAGAAGAAACTTGGGGTCCAATGATGGAAACATATTATTCCCAACATGCCTGCTTGCGCTGCCGGATGAGCCGCCGCATCTTGGCCTGAAGACATTTGAAGGCAACCAGGTGGTCGACCGTGGCGTGGCACCAGTACTGCTGCAGAGCTCTGCGGCAATTGCGAATTGCTGCATCTATCTCCGGTGACCACCAGGGGACTGCTCTTTGCCGGGGTAATGCAGAAGTGGATGGTATTGTGGACTCAGCGGCTGAAACGACAACAGAAATAATATGGTGTACTGCTATTGTCGCGTCAGCAGGGAGAGGGGTATCCAGCATAGCAGCTGAAGTGTATGCTGCCCAGTCGGCCCTGTGGCAGGACCAGTGGGGTAGGCATGCATGGCATTGGCGGTGGGGAATCTAAAGGAAGATGGGAAAGTAGTTGCTTCCACAAAGGTCGTCATGGACCCACCAGTTACGGAGCAGACGTAAGCCTGAACTACACACAGAAAGGTCTATGGTGGAAAAGCTGCCATGGGCCACACTAAAACGGGTGGGGGCCCCTTGCATTAAGAATACAAAGGTCAAGCTGGTTAAAAAGCAGTTCGATGTCTCGACCACATCCTGTAGTTACGTTGCCCCCCCCCCCCCCAGGGGGTGATGAGCATTAAAATCTCCTAAAGAAACGGTGAAGGGAGTTGAGCGATCAGGTTGCTAGGTCGGCAGGTGCCTCATCTGTGTCAGGAACAGATGTTAATGTCCCGTGATGCCCGAACCCTGACAGTGACAGCCTCTAGGGCTGTTTGAAGTGGCATTGATGAACTGTAGACAGAGGCACTCTATTGTAGGCAGTGCAATTGTAGTAGCCCCTAAGGGTAGGGGTCCAATGACCAGGAAACCATGTTTCCTGGAGAGCAATACAAAGGGCTGGAAACAAGCTCAACAGCTGACATTATTCAGCCAAGTGGCAGAAAAAACCTCCACAATTCCATTGTAGGATCAGGCTGTCTCCTTATTGAGGGCACATGAAGAGCAGGAAGAGGGAAGACAGATGGCACAAGCACTTGTCTCTGCCTTTGAGGTCTGGTCCTCTGTGTCCATGGCGTCACCAAGATAGGTGATAGCCAAGTCTTCTGGTGTTGCTAGAACGATGACCTCATCCTCAGGTGCAAGGGCTGGGGGCACCAGGGCCACAAGTGTGTCCTTGTGCTTTCCAGTCTTTTCGTTCTTCTCTTTCTTGTCTTCTCACCGATCCTTGGGCCTAGTGGAGGAAGGGGTTTTCTCCGGAGGGGTTTGAGGAGTGTGGGAACACTGAGGAGCCAAACGGCTTTCTGACTGAGGGTCCTTCAGCTGCTGGCAGGTGTCCGAATTCTTAGGTGAAACCAGTGGAAAGGGCACACAGGTCCCCTTCCCAGAAGGAGCCAGAGAAAGGAAACCCTTTTCTGGCTGGGGAGCGGGGTTGATTGCTCCCGATGTGGGGGGCAGTATTCGTCTCGAAGAAGATGAGGTGTTCCCAGATGTCTGGGAGACTGAGGTAGACTGGCAGCTCAAAGGGCCCAAAGAGGATGGTAGAGTGGATCAGGAAGTGGCCACCAGTGGTGGAGTCATCTTCGTAGCTGCAGCATATGAAGTTAGCAGAGAGACTAGATGCAGCTTCTCATATTTCCTACGAGCCTCAGAGTATGACAGGTGGTCCAAAGACTTGTATTCGACTATCTTTCACTCTTTCTGTAGAATGGAACAGTCCTGTGAACATGGAGAGTGGTGACCTTAACAGATGACACAGTAAGGGGGGAGGAACACAGGCACTGTCCGGATGTAAAGGACAGCCACAGTCCCAACAGGTTGCGGCAGCATCACAACAAGATGACATGTGCCCAAAACACCAACATTTGAAACATTGCATTGCAGGCAGGAAGTATGGTCAAGATGTCACAGCCGGCCGCGGTGGCCGAGGGGACTGAGGCGCTCCAGTCACGGTCTGCACGGCCACTACGGTCGGGGGTTTGAATCCCCCCTCGGGCATGGATATTTGTGCTGTCTTAGTTCATAAGTAGTTCATAAGTAGTTTGTAAGTTTAGGGACTGATAACCCCGTAGTTAAGTCCCATAAGCTTAACAAACACTTGAACAAGATGTCACAGCAATACATCATCACCTTGACCTTTTCGGGTAGAGCATCACCCTCAAAGGCCAAGATGAATGCACCGATGGCCATCCTATTGTCTTTCAGTCGCCAAAAGACATGTCGGACAAAATGTACTCCATGTCATCATAAATTCTCACGCAACTTCTCATTGGTCTGCAGCAAAAGGTCTCTGTGATAAATGACCCCCTGCACCATATTCAAGAATTTGTGAGGCTTTATCGAGACCAGGATATCGCCTAAGTGGTCCTATGCCAGGAGGTTTCGCAATTGAGCAGGGTATTCTGCCTGTATTAGGACCGAACGGATCATGCATTTTGGACATGCTGGCAACTTCTCCAAACCTTTCCTCGAGGTGTTCAACAAAGAAAGAAAGCTTAGTTGCCTGGAAAGATTCCCCATCCATTCTCATACACATGAGATATCAAGGTGAGTACGGCTCAGTCTGCTTTGTGGCCCCATGTTCTCCCCATGATGGAGTTAGGGAAGGAAACAATTTGGGGTCTTATCTTTCAGCATTAAAGTGAAACTTGGCGCCAGAATTTTGTTCCTCTTCATTGCAGGACGTCAACACCGATGCCACCCAGTCCAAAACAGGGGCTCTCCTCACAAGTGCCACCCAGCCACAGCAACATCACCTGGTGGGATAGCCATTGCTGGGAGTCCTGATGCCCCACCAAGACAAGCAGCTACTCCTTGCCATTCGTGAGGAGGTTGCAGCTCAGGCATCAGCAGTGCGATCCCTCTGCAATTCAGGGGGCTCAACCATGAGGGTACATAACAGCCCCATCACACGGGATGTCTACATGTGCTGGTGACGTAGCAGGGGAGGGGGCTACGGCGAGGAAGGAATTGGTAAGGAAAAAGTGGGAACCACACCGTAGAGGCTATTTTGCGAGTTCTTTCTAAATGGCTCCCAATAAAACTGAAATTTGGATGAAGGTCAAACCCCTAGGGCGGCCAAACTGGGCCGAAACTGGTGGAAATGGCAAGCAAAAATAGAATTGCAGAACCAGCAGTACTGTGGAAATAGCTGGGGCATCACTGCAAGAGCACCTTGAGAGGGGAATGGAGAGGGGTAGCGAGGAGGAATGGAAGGGGGGAGGGGGAAAGGGGGGAACTGGGGGAGGGGGGGGGAATGTGACCTGGGAAAGTAGGAAGGAAGGCCGCAACGGTTCGGGGACCCGTGCGCACCACACACATACCCACAAAAGAGCTGTGGGGCTCCTGCCGGGGGGGGGGGGGGGGGGGAGTTAGTGGTTTGAGGAATGAGGTAGCAGGTTTAGATTCTGGAGAGTGTTAAGAGAGGTAGTGTTTGATAGTTGCAAGCCCATGGGCATGAGGGATGTTGGTATACAGTGAAGTGGCATCAACTGCTACAGATAATGATTCAGGGGGTAAAGGGGTGGGGATTTTGGAGAGTCAGTGAAGGAAAATATTGTCATTCTTGTAGATCTATATCTACTTGATGTGAAAGCTAAGATTTCGGACAATTGGTTGGAGATGTTGGTCAATGAGAGCGATAATTTTTTCAATGGGGGCACATTAACCAGCTACAATTGGTCAGTGCTAATTATTTGGTGTGAGGATTTTATGTAGCATGCAGAAGGTGGGTTTGCAGGGCATTGTTGCAGTGAGAAGGGAGATGGATTAGGGAGAACGGTTCTGGGAAAGACCATGTGATTTCAATAGGGATTGGAGATCTTGATAGATTTTGGGATGGGGTCATTCTGGCACAACTTGTAGGTAAAAGAAAGGTGGCAGAGGCCATTGTCCAATATTCACCAAGATTCATCACAATATTATCTGCACAGAGAATGATTAGGTCGGATCTGTTTTGAGGTTGTTTATAGCTTTAATTGCCTCAACCGAAATATGTATTTTCTTAGGAAGGGACTTTGGGAAGGACGGTAATGTCACGTTGAAGTGAGGAATTCCTGGAAGGTCACCAGGGGGTTGTTAGGTGGGAATACAAAGACATCTCAGTTGGATGGTGGTATTAACTACAAGACAGGATTCAATGTTGGGGTCAGGATGGCTTTGGTCAGAGGGACTGGTGGCAGGGTAGTATTTCCACCGCAGGGATCAAAAGGTGGAGACTAGGCCTTTTAGAAGTTCAACAGCGTTAACTTTGGGTGTAGGGATGAAGGTGAGATCTTTGAATAGGACTGAAACTTCTATGAGGTTGAGGGTTTTAGTAGATAGGTTCACCACAGTGTTCTTGGGTTGCGTTTACTTGGATGTTGTGGAGTGTTGGTAGGAGTTTTTAGGAATGTGACGAGTTCAAAAGATCATCTAGGCAAGATCTGGGTATTATGAAGGATTCACACAGAGAATACAGATGGGGTAAGGGTGTAAAAAGATGGCTGTATGATGTCCAGCATGTTGGATAATGTGTAGAAATGGTATCTGGAGTGCTCCTACAGGTATTGAAGATCAAGGGATTCAATATGAAAGATGGGATGTACCGTATTTACTCGCATACAAGACTCCCCCCCCTCCCCCCCCCCTCCCCCCCCAATTCATGATACGGATAATACAGTGTCATCTTATATTCACAGACTAGCAAAAGTCGACATTTTTACGACATGTAATAGACTAAGTAAAGCTTCAATATACCAAAGTCGCACTTCCTTCCAGTGCAGCACAATAAATCATATTACATAATATGATCTTAATTAAAACGTTCAACACAGTGTATCATTTGAACAGCCTTAATTTCGTAATATGCAAGATTAAATACCAAAATTGTGTGCGCAATTGTTAGCTTCAGAACCATAGAAATCAATATGACGTGTACACACTAAACTGAGTGTACTTTCTTTGTGCCTCTCTTTTAGTACACACATTTCCATATTTTGTGGTTAGTTTAATATAATTAGGAAGTCCCAGAACATTTTAGAAATACAAAGGCGAAGAAAGAAAAGTAGGTAATTTCCTAGGAGCTGTGCACATACAATGAAACGTCAGTGCACCCAATATATATCAGATACCATAATGGTAGGTATCGAACAAGCAAATGTTATAATTTTTACAAATGTTATGATTTTAAAGGATGTGTTTAGGCAGGAACCTAAGAGTACAGCTTAAATTGTTGCGAGGGAACAAGTAAATGTTATAACTGTTATGAATGTCATGAAATAAAGTGATGTGTTTAGGTAGGGACCTAAGAGTACAGCTTAAATTGTTGCAAGTGAACAAGATGTGCTCTTAGGTTCCTATCAAACCGCATCCTTTAAAATTGTGACATATTCGTAAAAATCATGACATTGAATTAACTGACAACTATCATTTCGATATCCATTGTTTGTTTTCATTACGTAACTTTGGCTGGAAAGTCTTTCTTCCTTGACAACTAGTAGAAGTTGTTTATTGAGTGAATTTACATTACATGAAACAAACTGTTACACCCCTGTAGTAGCTGGTTCTTGGTGTACTTTTACGATTCATGATCTGGTTGCAATTTGTATTGACCAAGAAATTTCATAGAATTATCACACCAAGAATCAAAATCAGTATTAGCTAGTAGCTACACAAATCAACTGTTCCACCATCTTCATTTCCCATCACCGCTAGCAAAGCGAGAGTTGAACGTCCAATCAAGCACACTGCCGTTTCATTCAATGTACATGCTCCTAGCAAATTATGCAAAATAAAATGGAAAAAGGACAAAGTTGCGAAATGAGGTGCTTGTATTCTACAATTAAATAAGGCACAAGCATGTCACTTTTACTCAAGACTAATAATGTTTATTATGATACAATTGCTATTAAAATAATCCAATACAAGTTATCATATCATGTTTGCACAAAGTTTGAGACCGCAAGTGGATAGCTGTTCGTGCCGTCTTTGATACAGCGTGTGACTTAAAAATGACGTCACAGTTGTGAGAGAACAACGTTATCCACAAAAATCAGCTGTTTTGCCATCTTGCCTTCCCTTCAACACTTGCGGCAGGTGTTACCAACATAACACTTCAAGGTAAGACTGCGGACGGACTTTGTAAAGTTTTACCGAGTTTGATGGAAAATAAATAATTCCAAGGTGTCTTTAAAAAAAAAAAAAAAAAAAAAAAAAAAAAAAAATATTGGGGGTCGTCTTATAATCAAGATTGTCTTATACTTGGGTAAAAAGGGTATGTAGTGAAAATCAAACATTAGCAGCATCTTGTGGAGGGAGCAGAGATGACTCGTTGTTGTTGTTGTTGTTGTTTGGGGATTTTAAGGGTCTAAATAGCATGTTCATAATTTCCTGTTCCTATCTAAGACACCACAGCAAAAGACTGAACAAAGTAAAATTTAACGCTGGGCACAGAGATGTGAGGGAGACATCCACAGTGTATAGTGCCACAACATACACTACACTGACAAGATAGTAGGACAACACAGAAAGAATTGTACAGAAATCGACTTAACTAAAACATTATTGCAGGATACCATGACTAGCAGTTCACAATCATAATTAAGAATGAGCCAGTCACTCTGCACAAAGTAAAAACCTCCAGAAGCAGGACAGGCTACACTAAAGTGGGAAACAGCTTAAAACTACTGGAGGGGTGGGTACCTGAGAGATCAGGCACAGGTTCACACAACTACAAAAAATAATACCAGCTGCATGAATAAAACGTAAAATAGTGTCAGCCACAGAAGCATCATCGCAAAGGAAGAACAGCAAGCCACAGGGGGCTAAAAGGGGACAGTTGAACAGATTGTTGACCACTGTCAAGAAAGCACCACAGCAGCACTTTGGCAGGTCCTCTCGATGAAGAGGGTGGCTGTGCATTAACCAGATATGGTCAATACACAGACAACAGAGGACAACGGAATCCCTACAAGAGGCCCTCAATTAGGACTTCCTTGTGGCCGTAAAGAATGTGATCAAACAGAGCTTGTTCAGCTCGTTTGAGTCAGACAGTTCTGAACTGCAGACTCCAAGGACCTTGCGGTTCAACTTCAATCGGAGATCCCTTTCTGGGAGCCCGATCTCCAGGGGCTGTGATGTGGTGGCTGCTGGGCCAGTCAATCAATGCATTCATTCCCTGATATGCCAATGTGGCCCAGGGGCCAAACAAAGGCCACTGAATAGCCAGACTTGCCAAAGATGTACACAGACTCATGAACTGACTGCACCAGATGACATCAGGGAAAACACCAATGAAGGGCTTTCAAACTACTCAGGGAGTCACTACAGTTCATGGATGTATGATATGGGTATGTGTTTTTGTAGTACCAGGTTTGTAAGGGACTAGGATTGATGGAATCTGAAAGGGTGAATGTCACTATAAAAGAAGGGGTAGGATCCAGAGAAGGGAATTTTTATGGGTAGGCCGTTGGGAGGGATTCTATGGTTTAGGTCGCATTTTATGTGAGTCTGGGTTTTAGCCATGGAAAGGGAAGCTTTTCTAAACTGGTGCAGAAAGATGGATGATTTGTTAAATGAAGGTATCAGGAGGTTGTGAAGAGCTAAAAGCCTGTAAAAGATTTGCCTATGTACCCCGAATTACGCCCAGGTCACAAACTATGCAAAATTATACTCAAGTACACAAAATTATGCCCCAAGTACATCAAATCACACAGATGTAGACAAAATTAGGGTTGTGTCCGAGTGGTTCGGCCGAATCCAGATTCGCTGAATCTAGCACACTGGGTTCGGATTCGAGATTCGATGCATAATGGCCGAATACTACCGAATCCCGAATCCAAAGTTTATATGGAAACATTCAGTTACGAATGTTGTAGTTAACTTTGCATAACAGTGCGCTTTCGTTTGCGTTATTTACATTATTGTTTCATAGGTCCGCTGAAAGACGTGACGTCATAAAACGGGGTTACATCGAGTACAAAACGAAGTTCTCAATGGCACTAGGAGCCGCCACAAGTTAGTTTTCCGTCTCATCGAAGCAGTGCTACATACACCCCGCTTACATGGGCTCCCAAAACCGGATTTCCCAATTCCGCTTTTGGTTGGTCATGTAAACACTCCAAAAGCAAAAAACGGTTTTAGTCTTCCGGAAGATGTGTTACATGTAAATGTAGTGAGTGGCTTGCTTCGTAGGCGCAAATGTAAATACTGGCACTAAAACTTTTGCACTCATAAAAATAAAAAAAGGAAGTCGAGTCTAATTTCCACTTTCTTTTCGACTATTGAATTACAACACACCATTCAACGAAGGAAATAGAACTTTATTATTGCTCAACTTCAAATGTAGCAGGTCAAGTTGGTAACAGATAATTTCCTAGGAACTGTATACATCGAATGAACGGCAATACAATCGATATATATCAGACATTCAACTCTCACTCTGCTAGCAGTAGCAAGGAACTTTATTTTTTTTCGCTTTAAAATAGATGTCGATGTTTTGACATGTTTCATTTCCCAGCACTTTACGACATTAAGTTAGCCCAAAACATACATTGTAAAGTTGATTTTGGCAATCAGTAACATTTAGCGTTGTTGTTTATTCAATTACAGTATTATAAAATGACTTTCTACATAACACGTCGCCACTCATAACCTCACTTTCAACATGGAGTACTAGAAAAAGCGAATTGACGTGACAGACAGAGTGAATCGGCCTTAATTCGTTGTCAATGGACATTTCAGTCAAAGCTATGGTCGTTAGACTATAGGTACCAGTATTCGAACAAGCAAATGTTATGATTTTTACGAATATGTCATGATTTTAGAGGATGTGGCTTGGCAGGAACCTAAGAGTACAACTTGTTCACTCACAAGTTACGTTGTACTCTTAGGTTCCTGACTAAACACATCCTTTAAAATCATGACATATTCATAAAAATCATAACATTAGCTTCTTCAATACCTATCGCACAGACCTATCGTTTCTATATGAAACACTGTCCGATATATATCGATCGTACTGCCGCTTCAATCGGTGTACACGGCTCCTAGGACATCACCTACGATTCTTGCATGAGTTGTCTCATTCTAATTTCGCGTATTCTTTCGTCGAATTTTGTGAAGCGCTGGGGTATGTGAAACTAAGAGAAGCACTAGGATTTCAAGAAGAAAGTTATTTACTACCGTATGTGGAAAAAAAAGTTCCAATCGTGCGCCATTCAGGCGGGATAACGTCAATTCAACAAACATCTGACATCTGTTTAAATAAATCCTGTTAAATTGTATGACCCTTCTCGCCGGGCTGCATTGGTTATGTTGGCACCAGTGGTAATAACGGCAACTCAGATGACCAATAAATGTTTTTTCGTGACAACTTCAATTAAAAGAAAAAATATTTTTTTCTGGATGGACAAGGGTACATACAAGAACATGTCAACCATAGAGCAGGTACAGTATTAATTTAGCTGCAAGTGAAACAAGCAGCAATAACACTCTGTACCTCATGAAAAATATTAACGCAATTCTTCACTTCATTCGGTAAAATTTTACGATGATTCTCGCCAGGCTCCAGTTCTTATGTTGGCAACAGATGAACAATGAAGTGTAGAATTGCATTAATATTTTTCACGAGGTACAGAATAAGTGTCATTAAATTAATACTGTACCTGCTCAATGGTCAACAGGTTCTTTCTTGTATGTACCCTTGCCCGTTCAGAAAAAAAATAATTTTTGTTTGAATTGAAGTTGCCACGAAAAAACATTTATTAGTCATCTGAGTTAACATCATTACCATTGGTGCCAACATAACCACTGCAGCCTGGTGAGAAGCATCGTACAATTTAACCAACAAAATAAATTAGCTTTGGATGTATAATAAATTTTATAATGGCTTATATAAGTGACTATAAAATCATTAAACATTTACACATCCTATTTTTTAAGAACCTATTTTTCAAGCATCCAAAATATCTACTCACATTTTCAGGTTTTATTTTTGATTCTTCACCTTTGAAAAAAAAAAAAAAAAGTAATTCTTTCCTTTGTAAGACTTCATTATGCAATTATTTTTTTATTTCATCAAAATGAAATAGTTGGTAATAGAGTGAAGAAAGTTTCTTATTATCTTTTAGAACATCTAAACAACATATATCTGAAAATGTTTCATAGAACTTTCTTTTAAGAGGGTAAGGGGGTATTAAAAAAAATCTTAAAATTTAAAATAAAAACCCAAATGAAATTTTTATTTCTTAAATTTTACTGTAATATTGTCATTTGAGATCCATCACAGAAGGCTTTATCTTCATCACTGGCTGTGATATGGTAGTAATTCTTTTTAAATACATATACTTGAGTTGACACATTATTTGGGTTCGAGATTCGATTCGGGTTTGAGATTCGGCGCATGTTATATTTAAGATTCGGTATTCGGATTAGACCCATCCCTAGACAAAATTATGCACAAAACTGCACACAAATATACAAATTTACACTCCAGTACACAAAATTACACACAGAAATGCATAATCACGTGCAGACACAGAAAACTACGTCTTGCCATGCACAGGCACATCAACAATACACAAAACTAAATAAAGCACAAACAAAAATAAAGGAAGGGGAAAAGGATTTGCAGAAGGAAGGGAATAGATGAATTTTGGGAGTATATATATGTTCAAAAAACAACAAGACAGGGAGGGAGGGAGAGAGGGAGGCTGGGAGTTTGCTTGGTCGGTTCACAAGTCTGTGTGGCACAGATAGGAAGAGAAAAAAAATACAAAACACACATAAAAATATGGGAGGAAGAGGGAGGAAAAGTGTATAAGGAAATCACTGAAGGTGGAAAGATCTAACAATGACAGTGTAGGTTAGAATTCAACAAGATAATGAGGATGTTTGCAACTCACTGTTAAGATGTTCTTCGAGCCCCAACGGGCACATAAAAAGGATCCTTATACACTCAAAACTAACTTTTAGTGGTAGCTTTTGTCAGGAAAAGGATAGACACACTCATTCAAACAAATACAAAAGCATACCTCGCAGGCACACAATTATCACTTCGGCTGCTGCGTTCCATGTAACAATCTTTGGTGATGGGATGGGACGGCAGGGGGATGTGGAACATAAATGGATGTGGGAAAGAAATGGATGCAAGGTAGTGGTGGGGATAGTTACAGCACTACCTTATGAAGCTTGTAGGTACTGGGAGAAAAGAGATGCAGCTTAGGAATGCAGTGATGGGTGAAAGGGAGTGGAGGACAGGGGAGGGATAGAAAAGACACCCCCCCCCCCACACACACACAATATATATTGTTAAATACTGCCTAATGGCCTCTTTTCCATCTCATAACCAATCAATTCCTTTTCTTCTTTACTCTCCTGTGTGTCTTTCTTATCACCTTCTTAACTGCTCATAATCTGGCATACTAGCCACACTATACTAACAGTATTGTCTGCACACAACACACTGCTTTGTGACTTTGTAACTACATGGATCCTAGATGTAGCATGTAATTCTATAATGAGGATAGTTTGCAACACACTGCAAAGACATTATCCGAAAGGCAACAGACAAAAGAGAGGCTCATACATACACACACAACTTAGCTTTTGACTACAGCCTTCAAAAGGAAAAACACACATACCCTCATTTCTAAAAATTACACAGGAAAACCTCAGACATTCATCTGTCATCTCTGGCTGCTGCATTCTGAGTAATGCTCTCCACGAATGGGAGAGGAGGGGAGGAGGAATAGAAATGAAGCAAGGTAGAGGGTGGGAGATGGCTACAGTGCTGCCTTACCACTGAAATGAATGGCCACCACCAAACTGTGGCTCAAACAAGGTGGACCACCCTGTGGCAACAACATGTTATTGAGGATAACATGCTGAATTTTAACAGCTGCTGCTTCACAGCCAAGGCCATCGGGATCACCCCCCAGCCCCGACTACCGACATTTCTCGACTGCCCAGACAGGAACTATTTTTACAGTACATTCTCTATTTCCGAAATTATCCAATTGTCAATCTATGTTAACCCATTGTTCACACACTCCTCACACCCAACATTTCATGCCCCTCTACCCTACACCTTGCCCAATACTCACCCTCATTAAGCACAATCTGTGGTATATTTTCCCCCTTCTCTACTCTTTGCATTTCTATTCCCTCCCCTCCCTTTCCCTTGACTGATGACCAAGCAGTTAGTTCCCTCTAAACAACAATCCCTTCCCTTCCCTTCCCTTCCCTTCCCTTCCCTTCCTGACACTCCATTTCTACGTTGCACCTCTTTCCGCCTATCTAGTACCTACAAGATCTGTTAGGCAGAGCTATATTTATCTCCACCCTCACCCTGCAGCTTCCTGTTCCTTCTCCCCACCCATCCCCGTGCTAAGTTGTCCTCAATGCAGGTTCTTACTTGCATCACAGCCAGACAGATGATGGTTGTGTGTTAATGAGTTGCACCTGCATGATTGATGGAATGAGTGTTTGTATTTTATACCAATAGAGGCTGTGTTCGAAAGCTAAGTTACATGTGTGTAAGGTCAATGTGGATGCAGATATCCGCAGATATCCACAGTATTTCTTACTTTGCGGAAAATTGTGAGCAACACGGATATCTGCATGTTAAATGTGGATAAAGAGTGAGGTATCTGCCCAGTACATCTGTCAAAATATTAGACTGTGAACATTCATGGAATCCTTGCAAGGCCCAGGTAGAGCGGTAGTCTGTTGTCCTCATCCCCTGGCAGCAGCGAATGTAGCTGTACCTGAGGGACCTGTGCCTAATCCGTTTACACGACCTTGCTTATCTTCGGTTTGTCAAGTGCTTTATGGGTGGCAAACCGGCCCACTACCTACTGCCCACCAAAGAAGCCATGCCAAATTTCCGCTGCCTTCAGTTAGCACTTTGTAGCAACTGAGTGACAACATATATCATAGTGAATACAGCAACAGTTCTTTCTTAAAAAGAACACATCAATGGATATTTTATAGTACTCATCCTCACCTTCACAGTACATTGCCTCCTCCAACTGTAAAAAATAAGATAACTGTGTTAACTTTCATGGTGATTGGCAAGGTACCCACTGCTATGCTCCGTATGAAATATTAGGTAGGCAGTGATATTCCTCTTGTTTTGAAGCTCACTTATGCAAAATTTCATGAAGATTTCAGGGTGAATAAAGTGTACTTATTCACGTGTCCCATGATGATGGAGTTTTTTAAACATATAATTGTTTATGATGTCATATCTCCTGAACTATTGTCACGGTCCTTATCCCTACATCAATTGTTACCTCAAGGAAGTAATAAATGCACCAAATTTGGTTAAAATCAATCCAGTGGTTTAGCAGGAGATAAGCAAACTTATTGTGTGATGCAGCAATTTACAGCGTATTTCATTGTTTATTATGTCATATCTCCTGAACTATGTATCTTACTGTCATTTAATTATGTCAATAACTTGCGAAAATGCAAGCCGCATGTTGGCAAAGTTTCATTACAACCAAATGAACAGTACAGCCGCGCATAAAATACGAACATACATAGAAACAAACATTTATGTTTATGTATTAGATAAGTGGCGATGGAAGTAATAAAGACTGACAATAGCATTTTATAGCAACTTTCACAATCAGATATAGCGTACAGTGAAAAGAATGTACTTAGGAAGGTATACAATGTTAGATTGTATAGGCTGGCCGTAGCTGCAGCTGACGTTAGAGGTATGCGGCAGTTTTAACACTCAAAATGGCATGCTTTGCTTTGTGTCACATACTCTCTTGTATGTTAATATGGGGAAAATAAAGTGCTTCTTTTGTAAAACTCCAAAAGATCCTTTTCTTTTTTTTAATGTAAGCACAGTAATATCTTCTCTATGCCAAACAGTTTTAACCACTCAAATTTAAGAAGATACCTGTATTAAACAGCTGACATAATGCTCCAACCGTATGGGCTCCAAAGCACTACTGTGTGTGTCCGGAGCGCCAATGTTTTCTTGTTTGAAATAGCTTGTTTTGGTGTAGGTATAGAACATTTACTGTGATTAGAGAATTGAAAAGTAGTTTTCAAAGAAATGGCTCTCTAACAATAATTACATCATTACATATCATGGTTTTAAATTAGAGTTGTTTCCGAGTGGTTCAGCCGAATCCATTATTCGCTGAATCTAGCACAATGGCTTCGGATTCAAGATACGGTGCATAATGGCCGAATACTACCGAATCCTGAATCCAAAGTGTTTTATGGAAACCTTCAGTTACGAATGTTGTACTTTACTTTGCATAACAGTGTGCTTTCATTTGCATTATTTACTTAATTTTCAATAGATCCGTTGAAAGACGTGATGTCATAAAACGAAACGACCTCACTTTGATCAGTTCTGATAAATGGTGCTAGGAGCCAACACAAGTAACTTTTCCAGTCTAATATAAGCAGTGCTACACAGGCTTGCTTAGCAGGCACAAATATAAATAATGGTGGTAAAACTTTTGTGCTTGTAAAAAAAAGGAAGACAAGTTAGTTTTCTTTTTATTTTCGACTACTGAATTTTAATACACCATCCAACAAAGGAAATAGAACTTTAGTATTTCTCAACTTTGAATATAGCAGCCTTTCAAATATAAATAGCAACAAAAATAAATTTCCTTGCATAAGTACCAACAATACATAAGGCCTTATTTAGGACTCTTGCATGAGTTGCCTCATTCTGATTTCACATATTGTTTCGTCGAATTTCTTGAAGTCCTGGGGTATGTGAACTGTAATGAAGCACTAGGATTTCAAGAAAAAAGTTACTTACTATGTGGAAATAAAAGTTCTAATCATGCACCATCCAGGCGGGATGACATCAATTCAGCAACCACTTGATGTCTGTTTCAATAAATCGTTTAATGTCAAGTTTAAATATATGTACACTGACTGCCTTTCGAAAAGGCACAGACAACTGACACTAACAGGTCGTATAAAACACGTAAGTGTGCCATTGGAATGATGATACATGAAGGTGGGTTCCAAATCAGATTGTGTAACAGGCATTAAAAAATGTTCCATATCGAATGCACTAAACTGTATGAGGGATGATGCCCTGTAGTACGAAAGAACTGTGTAACAAAGAATCAAATGATAGTGATTCAGAATTACCGTACCAGTATCTAATTGCTGTTATAAGCATTTCATAAAATTTGTATTATAAGTCTAATAAAATTGTTTTATATTTCCGCATTGACTTTCATACAATAGCTGTACATTTGAAGTCTTATCTAAAAGCTACTACTTGAAGTCAACTGGCAAGCATGTGTTACGCAATATGTCTGATGCTAAAACCATTGCCTTCATGCTACCAACTTACGTGTTTTCTATTAGGGGCAAGGGATTGTTCCTATGAATCATGATTCATAAGTTCCGCACTCTCTTAGCCATAAGAATAACACAAATTCAAACATTACGACATGTAATTTTCCATGTTAACTGTTATCTCATTTAAATTTCAACCACCTAACAAACCCAAAAGACAATCGCAAACGTGGGAGAATACATGTATCACATTAATTCTTAAATTTGTATTGTTCTTATGCTGAATGTGAATAGTTAGAAATGAAGCATGGCAACTGACTTCTAGTACTGATTTTTAAATCTTCTACGAATAAATATTCTGTGCAGACAAGTTACGAGATCTTAAATGTTTGAAAGAATAAATCTACAAAATACCCTTGCTTAACCCTCAGGAATGCACAATCTGTGCGTTAAATACTTTTCACAGTTCTGAAATGTCTTCCTGATAATAACAAGTCCACACACTTTGAATTAACATGGACTTGTGTGTCTGAATGTCCTGTGTCACTCATGGAATGCCTGATATGTCACTATAAAATTATTTAACATTTAAAAATCCTATTTTTTTAACTTCCAAAATATCTAGTCATCTTTTCAGGTTTTATTTTTAAGTCTTCCCCTTAAAAAAGAAAAATGTAATCCTTTCCTTTCTAAGACTTCATTCTGCAATTATCAATTATTTTTTATTTCATCAAAACTAAACAGTTTGTACTAGAGTGAAGAAAGTTTCTTATCTTTTAGACCATCTAAACAACATATATATCAAAATGTTTCATACAAATTTCTTTTAAGGTTAGGAAGTATTACAAAATCCTTAAGATTTAAAATAAAAATCTAAATGAAATTTTCATTTCTTAAATTTTACTGTTGATACTGTCATTCGGGATCCACCCTAGGAGGCTTCATCTTCATCATTGGCTGTGATAGAGTAGCAATTCTTTTTAAATACACATACTTAAGTTGACAGGTTATTTGGGTTCGAGATTCGGAAGATTCGATTCGGGTTTGGAATTACGCACATGTTTTATTTAAGATTTAGTATTTGGATTAGATTCGGTAAAATTGAGGTCCAGCCCATGCCTATTTTAAATACCGCTATCTATTACTATTACCCATTCAAAATTTTAATATCTGCGGATGTGGATAACGAATTTGCAGACTTAAAGTGCCGCAGATGCAATTGTGGATGTGGGCTTGCGGATGAGGTGTGGCTGTGGGTAACAGTTTTCTTATCTGCGCAGACCTCTACCTGTCATCAGCCTTGTCTTTGTAGTGAGTTGCAAGCTATCCTTATTAGATTTTAGAACTGCGACCTGGACTTTCCATTGTTATGTATTAGCTTAAAGGAAGAACAATTTTAAAATCTAGCAAACCTAAAGTCTTTTATTAAAGTTTATATCAGTATTATATTCCACAACAGTAAAGTCTGAAGAGTATACATTTTGATTCTAACCTGCCCACTAGCTGTCAATGCAAGAGAGAATTGGCTGCCAGCAGCAACTTTGCGAATGCACATTCCCTGCAGTGCTTCAATTATACGTGGACGAGGCACTTTCTGTGTGTCACCGTGCCCCAACTTTCCATTTTCTGCTGAGCCAAAGGACCACACTGTACGACCATCAGCAGAGAGAACAACTGTATGGGCACTACCACAAGCCACCTGTCCAACACCAGTGAGGTCTCGCACTAAGGTAGGGACACTGCGACCATTGTAGTCACCGTGGCCTGTGAACAACAATAACAAAATATGTTATAGTGTTTCCACTTTAGGCAAAATTCTGTAAAACAGATATCTGACTAGGTAGAATAAGCATAAAACAAAAATGAAATGGCATTGGTAGTGTGTTACACTTATTGTTGGGGTGTACATAATAGCAACACGTGAAAGATATTGCAAGACAACCAGTCATGATGCCTGTGAGAAACCAAAAGTAATACTGAAGCGATGAGTTTCTTTCCAAAATAATATGCCAACATTATCCAACTATATACTATGTATGTGTCAGTATTCCACCTCTTCAGTGATTGTTTATAACATTTTTTTGAATTGTATAACCCATAAATAGCTCACAGTTACTTCTCATGATGGGAAGTCCAGGTTGGAATTCAACAATATATTGCAGATAGTTTACAACTAACTACAAAGAAGTACAAGTTGTGAAAGGTGCACAAAGAAAAGACACTCACACATTACAACACTTAAGCTATCAGCCACTATCCTTCATCAGAGAAGAGAGCAGTCACACAGGCACAAATGTCATTGCCAGCCAATGCACTTCGAATCACGCTCTGCGGTGGAGGGAAAAGGGGGGGGGGGGGGGACAGAAAGGTTGCAAGGCAAAGGTGGAGTTGGGTACAGAGAAGCAAAAATCATGCACACCAAATGGAATGAGAGGGGTGTAGAAACTGTTACGTATGGAGAAAAGAATGTTGTTGTACGATGAGGCATAGATAATTTTGGAATCGGAGAATGTACTGTAAGGATAACTCCCATCTGTGTAGTTCAGAAAACCTTATAGCGTTTGGAGAGGTGGGATCCAAATAGTCCAGGTGGTGAAGCAGCCATTGGAATAAAATGCAGCTGTTTGTTGTGCTACAGGAGGGGTCCACCTTGTTTTTTTACCACAACACACAGCTGAGCATAAGCTTGATTTCAATGGCTGCTTCACAGTCTGGGCCATCCGAATCAGGCCCACCAACCCCCCACCACCACCAGGTTTTCCGAACTACAAAAAGAGTTATCCTCACAGTACATTCTACATTTCCAGAATTATCCAGGCCACAACCGATGATAACCTTATTTTCTCCACCCCAAACAGTTCCTTCCCCTCTATTCTACTCCTACACATCTCCTATTCTGTATGTGGTGTGTGTGTGTGTGTGTGTGTGTGTGTGTGTGTGTGTGTGTGTGTGTGTTTCTTGCTCCCCTTCCTTGTCTCCCCATTCCATTCCTAAGCTACATATATTTCCAATCAGTTACTAAAGGTATTAAACATAAGGAGAGGCATTAAATTAAAATTTGTGGTGTGGTCAGGATTCGAACCTAGGACCTCCTACTTACTAGGTAGGTACTTTAGACCGCTCAGCTAACACAGCATTGCAGACAAAGCTACTACACAAACTGTTGTGACTTCTAAAATTTTCCCGGCGTATTTCTTCTTCCAGTAATTTTCGGGTGTGCAGCCGGATCCCATTGACATTCTGCAACGATATTTCGGCCCAGAGACGTCCGGCCATCTTCAGGTGAGTAGGCAACTACTGAAGAGCGCAGGTACGTTCGCGGTATTTATACCGAGTATTGCGCATGCGAGATACACTGGAGTCTTACTGCGCATGTGTTAGATGGTGACATGCGCGGTACGGCCGAGCTGTGTGTGCTGCCCTCGGTGGTGAAAGTGAACACTCATCTAATCATCGAGAATCGAATGATTCCGTCAATTCCGCTGTGTCTCAATAGCTTTAAGAACAGGGTTCCAATTTTTATCCAGCTGAAAGCCGTTGTCACGATTTATTAAATTGTCAGCAAGGCGTATTTCAACCGCTTCTTTGAAGACTGAGTTCCAAAAGCCGGAAACTGGAGCTAAAATTGTGGTTTTGTTGTATTCCATGGAGTGTCCCATGGAAATGCAGTGCTCTGCTACAGCTGATTTCGACGGTTGCAGAAGACGGGTGTGTCTTTCGTGCTCCGTACAGCGCTCTTGAACCGTTCGAGTCGTCTGACCTATGTAAGCAGAACCACACTCGCAGGGAATTTTATAAACGCCCGCTTTTTTCAATAGCAAATCGTCTTTTACAGATCCGACTAGGGCTATATTCTTCGCTGGTGGACGGAAGATGACCTGGATTTTATGTTTCCTTAGCAATCTGCCTATTTTAGAGGACACATTGCCAGCATAAGGAAGGAATGCAACTGATTTGTAATCTTCTTCATTGTCCTCTGTGCGTTGCTTCTTGTTGTTATGATTACGTATGGCCTTCCTTATTTGGCGTGGAGTGTAGCCATTCTCTCTGAACACTTTCTCCAAGTGTTCCAGTTCTGCAGGAAGATTTTCTTCGTCTGATATCAAGTGTGCTCGATGTATTAGCGTACTAAGGACACCAGCGGTTTGTGCGGGATGATGGCAGCTGGACGCCTGGAGGTATAGATCTGTGTGTGTAGGTTTCCTGTACACAGTGTGCCCCAAAGAGCCGTCATCCTTGCGTCGTTGTATGGCCTCATGGTAGAGAGGAACTGGAGAAATTCCACCATCACTTAAATTCAATACATGAAAATATCAAGTTTACCATGGAGAGTGAAAAAGATGGAGCTTTACCATTTCTGGACGTGCTGGTACGACGCAAGGATGACGGCTCTTTGGGACACACTGTGTACAGGAAACCTACACACACAGATCTATACCTCCAGGCGTCCAGCTGCCATCATCCCGCACAAACCGCTGGTGTCCTTAGTACGCTAATACATCAAGCACACTTGATATCAGACGAAGAAAATCTTCCTGCAGAACTGGAACACTTGGAGAAAGTGTTCAAAGAGAATGGCTACACTCCACGCCAAATAAGGAAGGCCATACGTAATCATAACAACAAGAAGCAACGCACAGAGGACAATGAAGAAGATTACAAATCAGTTGCATTCCTTCCTTATGCTGGCAATGTGTCCTCTAAAATAGGCAGATTGCTAAGGAAACATAAAATCCAGGTCATCTTCCGTCCACCAGCGAAGAATATAGCCCTAGTCGGATCTGTAAAAGACGATTTGCTATTGAAAAAAGCGGGCGTTTATAAAATTCCCGGCGAGTGTGGTTCTGCTTACATAGGTCAGACGACTCGAACGGTTCAAGAGCGCTGTACGGAGCACGAAAGACACACCCGTCTTCTGCAACCGTCGAAATCAGCTGTAGGAGAGCACTGCATTTCCATGGGACACTCCATGGAATACAACAAAACCACAATTTTAGCTCCAGTTTCCGGCTTTTGGAACTCAGTCTTCAAAGAAGCGGTTGAAATACGCCTTGCTGACAATTTAATAAATCGTGACAACGGCTTTCAGCTGGATAAAAATTGGAACCCTGTTCTTAAAGCTATTGAGGCACAGCGGAATCGACGGAATCATTCGATTCTCGATGATTAGATGAGTGTTCACTTTCACCACCGAGGGCAGCACACACAGCTCGGCAGTACCGCGCATGTCACCATCTAACACATGCGCAGTAAGACTCCAGCGTATCTCGCATGCGCAATACTCGGTATAAATACCGCGAACGTACCTGCGCTCCTCAGTAGTTGCCTACTCACCTGAAGATGGCCGGACGTCTCTGGGCCGAAATATCGTTGCAGAATGTCAATGGGATCCGGCTGCACACCTGAAAATTACTGGAAGTACACAAACTGTCTCAAAACAGGTCTCCCTCCACACCACATACTACAATTCTGCCTTAATGTTCCCTGTGAAATACATATCAAATTTCCAAGGCTCTCCAATGTTGGAATAGCACCCTAGTAAAGAAAGTGAATGACAACAATCCCACCTTGTTCCTCAAGCTGAGGTGATATAAATATCAACAATAATACATTTCCTTGAGACAATATTGTCTCATTATACCAAAGGTATTAAACAGAAGGAGAGGTATTGAATTAAAATTTGTGCTGTGGTCAGGATTCGAACCCGGGACCTCCTACTTACTAGGTAGGCACTTTAGACAGCTCAGCTAACACATTCTTTGCTAGAGTGCTATTCCAGTATTGGAGAGCCTTAACAATTAGATATGCATTTCACAGGGAACATTGAGGCAGAATTAAAGTATGTGGTGTGGAGGGAGATGTGATTTAAGACAGTCCATGTATTCGCTGTGTTATCTGAGCGGTTTAAAGCACCTACCTAGTAAGTAGGAGGTCCGAGGTTCGAATACCAGCCAGAGCACAAATTTTAATTCAATGCCTCTCCTTATGTTTAATACCTTCGGTACAACGAGACAATGTTGTCTCCAGGAAATGTATTATTGTTGATATAATCATTTAATACTTACAAGCCACATAAGGCTGTATTGTATCCATACCTACCACTGCCTTGCAAGCTCCACGTCCCCCCCTTCCCTCCCCTCTCCACCTAATCCCTCAACCACAGAGCATGATTCAGAGTGCAGCGGCTGGAGAAGATGACTGTACATCTGTGAAGTGTGATTGTCTTTTTTATGTGCCTTCGCAGCACAGTGTATGTCATTGTGGTGAGTTGTAAATTATCCTCATTATATTGTTGAATCACAATCACTTCAAAAATCTAAAACTTATATTCTGTTTCCCACCCCATACACAAATTGTTTCCTTATTTACTACTAGTTTCCCCAAGACTGTTACAATACTGTCGCATTGAAATGGAATCAGGCTTGACTTCGAAGGCAACTAAACACAGCACTTATACTGAAGCACGTTTATTGTGAACTTAACATACACGCAGCACTGACAGCCTCCAGGCAGAATGCTCTGCTATTTATACACAGTCAAAATGTACCAGAAATTAGAAGAATTAATATAAGTAACAAGTAGAATTTACAAGTGAATATAAGAAAGATTTAGAACATTCTGGAATTGTTAATTACAAAGAAATAAATTTTTGCCGGTGGTCGGGATTGAATCAACGACCTTCAGCACCACAGTCTGCGACACTATCTCCTGCGCCACACGGTCAGTCGGTTTACATTGTGTCTTGCGGCATTGCTCCCTCTCCTGGAAAAACAGCGACCCGCTGTTATGTTCCCTGTGGAGCCAGCTGCAATGTCCTGAATCTTGACCTTGTCATGGGTCCTCTGTATGGCAGTTGTAGAGAATCCTTCCCTTCTCCACCATTATAGACGACAGACATTCCTGTTGTGGCTTCATCAGTAACATTACTGTCCTTAGAGTCTTTGAACAAGAAGCCATTGTCACCTACCTGCTCTTCAGGCTCTTAGTAAGGCTTCATGCACAGGACGTGAACGTCTCTTCGTTTTTGTCGTTTTGATGACGGCTCATAACCCGCAACTTCGTATGTGATGACTGACAGGTAGCGTATGACACGATATGGGCCAAAGTATCACTTCAATAACTTTTCTGACAGTCCAACCTTCCATATAGGGGTAAAAATCCATACCAGATCTCCTGGGCTGTACACAACAGGTCGGTGTTTGTCGTTATACCGCTGACGGTCCTTCTCCTGGGCGTCCAGTGTCCGTATGTGAGCCAGCTGTCTTGCTTCTTTGTCCCTTGTGATTAGCTGTTTAACATAATCATCCTGTGTGTCATTCGGTTGGAACAAGAACAGCGTATCCATTGTCATCTCAGCTTCACGGCCATGGAGCACAAAAAACGGCGTGAAGCCTGTGGTGTCTTATCTTGCGGTACTGTAAGCAAAAGTCACGACTGGCAGAATTGTATCCCAATCCTTCTGCTCAACATCGACGTAAATCGACAGCATGTCGGCTAACGTTTTGTTAAAACGTTCAGTAAGACCATTTGTCTGAGGATGGTATGCAGTTGTCATTCTGTGGACAATGTCGCATCGTGACATTACCTCTGATACAAGTTTTGACTGAAATACTTTTCCACGATCAGATATCATGTCATGTGGTGCTCCATGCTTCAAAATAATGTCTTCTACAAGGAATTTTGCAATCTCTGGAGCTTCTACAGTCGGCACAGGTTTGGAGACATGTAGCGTGTGAGGTAGTCAGTGCAGACTATTATCCATTGGTTACCGGTTGTCGACTTCAGGAACCTCCCTAAAAGATTGAGCCCAAATCGGTGGAATGGAGCTCTTGCCAGCGGAATCAGTATGAGATGCCCTTGAGGTAATTGCGGCACATGCTTCCATCGCTGGCACTCTTTACAGTCACTCACATAGTGCTTGACAGATTGGTAGAGACCTTTCCAGTAATACCTGTGTCTGATTCTGTCTAGGGTCTTCACGAATCCCAGATGACCGGATATCGGAGCATCGTGGAAATATTTGAGAATAGATGGCTGAAGATGAGCTGGAACGACCAGTAGCTATTTGGGGCTCAGTGGATCGTAGATGCTCTTATACAATGTTCCGTTTATAAGTTGGAACTCTCCTTTCTCCAAGGCCTATATCATTTTTAATAGTGCTGGATCTTCCCTCTGTTCAGTTGTAACATCATCTAATTCAGAACTGTACAATGTTGTAAAGCACTGCACCAATCCCATAACCACTGGCGTCTGTGTGAAGTTCCGTTTCTGCATACTCGTCGTACAAGGCTAGCACTGGTGCGGAAGTTAGAGCCTCCTTAAGTGCCCGGAAAGCTCTTTCTTTTGCCTCATCCCAGTAAAACTTGGCATCTCCCTGCAGAAGTTCTTGTAATGGACATGCCTTGTTACAAAATGTACCAGAAATTAGAAGAATAGTTAATATAAAAAACAAGTAGAATTTACAAGTGAACATAAGAAAGATATAGAACGTTCCGGAATTGTTAATTACATAGAAATAAATTTTAGTCGGTGATCGGGATTGAACCGATGACCTTCAGCACCGCAGTCTGTGATGCTAACCCCTGCACCACGCAGGCAGTAGGTTTTACATTGTGTCTTGCGGCAATATAAGTAATATCATAATATCTAATGATATTAGTACAGATCCAAAATGGGAAACAAAACAGGTGAAGATCAGGGTTGGCAATGGATAAAACAATAAAACATGGATATTGGCACCTTTTACAGATCTCCTGACTGGGCAGCATTATTTGCAGAACATATGCAAAATATTTTGCATAAATTTCTTAGACATATTATAATTATAGGATGAGCTTTTTACATACTGCATATGGACTGGGAGAATCAATTATTTAAGACGCAAGGCAGGGACAGTGAATCTGGTGAACCTTTTGTAAGTGTTTTATTCAAAAATTACCTCTAGTAATTAAACATAGAACCAATTAGAGGAGATAACATCTCAGACCTGCCGTTGACCAACAGACTTGAACTTTGCTACTTGGTTCAGAACAGAGAATGTGTGTCATAAAGCCATTAAACATTAGTGAATGTGGTTAGATTTAGGAATGTGAAGAAGAGTAGGAAGATCTTTTTGTTCAGCAACAGTAACAAGAGAGAGATTTCAGATTATCTGACAGTTCAACACAAAAATTTCATCTCTAGCACTAACACTGTACAGGATCAGTGGACAAAGTTGAAGGGCATTTTAAAGTGTGCTTTAGACAAGTAAATGGTGAGCTAAATTGTGAGAGATAGGAAAGATCAACCATGCTTTGAAACTTGAGTTAAAAATTGTTATAAAACAAAAGAAAGCTTCACTGCAAATTTAAACATATCCAACATCTCACACCCAAAGGAAAATCACACAATGCCAAAATTAGCATAAAGAGAGTTATGCATGCTGCAGTCAACAAATTTGAATGTATAATTGTATGTAGCAACATTAAAAAATAAATAAGTTTGATCTTAGGTTAAATAAGTAACAATGTGAAAACCACATGTGCAGACACTCTGTGACTATAATGGGATTGGAACGGAGAATGACACAAAAACAGCAGGAATACTAAGTGTCTTTTTTTCTAAGCTTTTTCACAGAGGAATGGTGTACTATAATTACTCCTCTAAATTGTTGCATGAATGACAAATTACCGTTGATTCGCCATTAGAAAATTGTTATTCTATTACCGCACAGTTAAGTTTTATACTCTGCAATTGCAAATGCTGTTTCATTCAAGTGTAGTTACCTTGTGTGTATGTAGCAGAATTCATGACATGGCATGCCTACATCTACATATATATGCCACAATCCACTGTAAGGTGCACTACGGCGGGTACACTGTACCACTATTAGGCATTTCCTTTCCTATTCCACTCGCAAGATCATTCTGCAGCCAGCTTCAAATTCCGGGGTTCTAAATTTCCTCAACAGAATTTCTCGAAAAGAATGTCGTCTTTTCACCAGTGATTCCTATTTGAGTAACCAGAGCATTTCTGCGACACTCACGCATTGGCTGAACCTACCAGTAACAAACCTGGCTGCACCTCTCTGAACTGTTTCCATGTCTTTCTTTAAACTGATCTGCTACGGGTACCAAACTATTGAGCAATACTCAAGATGTGGTCATAGAAGTGGTTTATACATGGTCTCCTGTACAGAGAAAATACATCTTCGTAAAATTCTCATAATAAACTGAAGTTGGCTGCTATGTTATGCCTAGACATTTGAACGACACAACTGTATCAAGAAGCTCACTAATAATGCTGTATTTGAACATTATGGCATAGTTTATCCTATTCATGTGCACCACCTTACATTTTTCTACATTTAGAGCTAGCTGCCATTCTTCACACCAACTAGAAATTTTGTCTAAGTCATCCTATATGCAACTAAATTAAATTAATGACAACACCTTCCCATACATAACAGCATCATCAGCAAATAGCTTCAAATTAAAAGTTCCACTGCATTCTATTACTTAGGAAGTTTTCCAGCCAGTCACAAATCTGTGAACCTATTCCATATGCACACATCTTTGTTAGCAGTCTGCAGTGTGGTGCCACATCAAATGCCTTTTTGAAATAGAGAAAAACACAATCTGACTGTTGTCCTTAATCCATGGCTCACAAGATGTCATGTGAGTAAAGGGCAACCTGAGTTTCACACAAACAATGTTTCCTAAACTCGTGCTATTCATAGAAAAAAGCTTACCCGTCTCAAGGAAATTTAGTATATTTGAGGTTAGAATAAGCTCCAAAATTCTACAGGAATTTGGCCTGTAATTATGTGGGTCAGTTCTTTTACCTTTTTTATAAATGGCAGTTACCTGCAATTTTTTTTTCTCCATTCACTAGGAACTTTGCACTGAATGAAAGATTTGCAATAAATGCCGCAGAATAGTCTTTGTAAAACTGAACTGGTATTCCATCCAGACAAGGAGCCTTGTTTGTATTCAGCTCTCTCAGCTGCTTCTCTACACCAGAAATACCTATTACTATGTCCTCCATTTGAGAGTTAGTGCCTTGATCAAATGATGGTATGTTTGTACGGTGTTCTGCGTAAATGATTTCTGAAAAGAATGATTAAAGAGTAACTGGATAGTACCCTGTGAGCCGCTTTTCAATTTTACATGGGACCAGAATTTTGTTGGGTACTTGGAAAGCTCCTTTGCTAAGGTATAGCTGTGGTAATTATTGTATGCTTCATGCATCAATCTTTTTATAGACTCAAGAATCTCCACGGACTTTTGCCTGGCTTGATTTGCATGGAATTTTTTTTTTTTTTTTTTTGTGGTTTTAGGGCACACAACTGCTAAGGTTATTAGCGCCCAGACAAGAACAGAAATTCGCTAGATCTCTAAAAAATTGGTAACAAGTTGATAAAACGGAAAACTCGAGCAGCTGCTCGTGTGTCATCAGTTAAATTTCCTCCAGAGTAGACGGAAAGTGAAGGGCTACACGGAGATGATTAAAATTAACACAAGACAGTAAAACATGTCTCACCGTCAGCAATTCACCGCAGGAGCACAGTGATGCAGGGTCGGCGGTTAGCAAATGACGGTGGCTGAAACGGCAGTGACCGATCCGCAACCGGGCCAGAATGACCACCTCTTGCCGAGAGGGGCGTGAGGAGGTCCTCCAAGCGGTCGGGATAGGTTTTACAGTTCTCAATTAATTGTCGTGCAGTGAGAACCACGCACTGTGCCAGGACGACACGATACTCCACCGAAGAGCCCGTTGAACATCGTTCGATGGGATGCAAAAGGTAGCCATGCGAAGCAAAAGAGCTGCTGCCTTGGATGCTATGTCAGCGGTCTCATTCCCGGGCACACCCACGTGACCAGGGACCCACAGAAAAGAAACGTGACAGCTGTCATCTGCTAGCAACTGGAGGGAGCATTGGATCCGATACACGAGAGGATGGGTCAAGAAAGGGTCCTTAAGACTCTGCAGGGCACTAAGGGAGTCCAAACATATGGCATAGAAAGGTTCGCGGTGGCGGCAGGTATAAAAAAACAGCCTGATGGAGGGCAAAAAGCTCAGCCATGAAATTTGAGCACCGGTCAGGGAGCTTGTATTGGAAACGGTGGTCCCCGATGACGAAGGCAGATCCAACACCGTCAGTGCTCTTGGAATCATCAGTCTAAATAAATATGGCATTATCAAACCGTGAACGGAGTTCGACAAGCCTCAAGCGGTATACCAAATCCGTGGTGCTCTCCTTGGGCAGTGAACTAAGTTCAAGGTGAGTGTGAACCTGGGCCTGATGCCACGGTGGCAATGGGCTTTCGCTCAACCGAAAGGTGGAAGGAAGGGTAAAATCGAGCCGCTGAAGCAGGCGGCGAAACCGAACTCCAGGTGGAAGCAAGGCTATCGCAGACAACTGATATTGGTGATTGGGTGAGTCATCAAAAAATAATCGGTAAGATGGATGGTTGGGCATCGACCGCAGGTGGCATGCGTACCGACACAAGAGTATGTCATGCCGAGTGGTCAAGGGCATACAGCAGCTTCGGCATACAGACTTTCAACAAGGCTGGTATAAAATGCACTGGTCGCCAGACGTAATCCCCGATGGTGAATAGAGTTGAGACGGCGGAGAATCGACGGCCGTGCAGAAGAGTATACAAGGCTTCCATAGTCGAGCTTCGACTGAACAATGGCCTGGTAAAGGTGAAGCAGGACGGTACGATCCCCTCCCCATGACATGCCACTGAGGACACGAAGAAAATTAAGGGATTGGGCACAACGGGTAGCCAAGTAGGACACGTGTGTGGACCAGCAAAGTTTCCGATCCAACATGAGCCCCAAGAATTTTGTTGTCTCCACGAAAGGGAGAGCAACGGGGCCGAGACGTAAGGATGGTGGAAGAAATTCCTTGTATCTCCAGAAGTTTATACACACCGTTTTCTCAGTGGAGAATCTGAAGTCGTTCGCGATGCTCCAGGAATATAGATGGTCAAGACAGCGTTGAAGACAACGCTCCAAGAGACACGTCCGCTGGGCGCTGCAATAAATTGCGAAATTGTCTACAAAAAGGGATCCGGAAACGTCGGCTGTAAGGCAACCTACGATCGGATTAATTGCAATGGCAAAGAGAGCCACACTCAAGACGGAGCCCTGTGGTACCCCATTCTCCTGGCGAAAGGTATCTGACAAAACAGAGCCGACCCGTATCCAGAACTTGCAATCCGCCAAAAATGCTTGAATAAAAAGAGGGAGGTGGTCTCGAAGGCCCCACGTGTGCAATGTGTGGAGAATGCCTGCTCTCCAACAGGTATCGTATGCCTTCTCCAAGTCGAAGAACACTGCAACTGTTTGACGCTTCTTTAGAAAGTTATTCATAATGAAGGTCAACAAGTTAACGAGGTGATCAGCAGCAGAGCGGTGTTGACGAAAACCGCATTGGACATTTGTTAGGAGGCGTTGAGATTCAAGGAGCCAGACCAACCGAGCGTTAACCATGCGTTCCATCACTTTACAAACACAGCTTGTCAGAGAAATTGGGCCGATTACTGGAAGGAAGATGTTGTCCTTCCCTGGTTTGAGGATGGGGACAACAATGGCTTCACGCCAACTTGTGGGAACATGACCTTAAGTCCATATGCGATTATAGGTACTAAGCTGGAAACACTTGCCCGCAGGAGAGAGGTTCTTCAGCATCTCAATATGGATTGAATCGGGCCAGGAGCAGAAGATCGGGACAGGGCGAGAGCACGGTCTAGCACTGCATGGTGAAGGAGACATTATAATTTTCACGATTAAAAGAGTGGAAAGAAGGCAGCCGTGCCTCCTCTGCCTGTTTGCGAGGGAGGAAGGCAGGGTGGTAATGGGCAGAGCTCGAAACCTCCGCAAAGGAACAGCCCAGTGCGTTGGAAACATCAATGGGGTCCACAAGGACTGCATTCTCGACGGTCAGGCCAGAAATCGGGGAGTGGACCTTGATGCTGGATAAACGGCGTAGGCCAGCCCAAACTGTGGTGTCGCATAAGTCCAAAGTGCGCGCCATCTACTTTCGCTGCGCGCCACCATGCACGCACGGCGCGGCGTTCTTACGACGACAGCCACGAGCGCCCTCTGCGGCAAATCCGCTCGTTCACTTGGAACTGAGATAGCAACCAGTTAAGACCTTCGGAATCTGATAGGCACCAGTGAAGACTTTGCTATCAGTTAGGCACTAGGCAGGACTCTAGCTCAACTATGTATCAGCCTTCTGCAGTACTATGTAAAAGTTAAGTATTGTATAAATTCTGTTCAATATATATCTTGTTCTAATTTACTCTAGTGTTTCTAGTTTCTGGCTGCTCCCCTCCGTACCTGCACCAGCGTGCTATCTTTATTCCTGTGTCGGTCTCATTCCACTCGGCCACCGACACCTACGACGGAAACGAGACACAAAGCGGCGACGAGGCAGAGACACAAAAGTGGCGACAAGGAGTGATAGACGATCCGTGGACCAGCCCGCTTGCAGCAGCCAGACAGCAGTAGTAGTCGGAGCACACAGAAATTGCTCCCGCCCACCCACCCTTATTATAAGAATTTTGGGGGAAGATATTTTGTTACGTGTTTTGTGGACTTTTTTGTTGCAGTGCGTCCTCTTTCATATTGCATTTGTGTTTTGTTATAATTTACTTGTATGCGCGGCGCCTAATCGGTCAGCATGGCCACTACCCCGAACCCAAACTTAATGGAAATTATTCAGTTACAGACGGCGCAAATAACACAACTTCTCCAGGCTGTGGCCCAGCTCACAGTGCAAGCAGCTAACCAACAACAACAGCCGCCGCTTCAGCAGCCCACACCTGCCGCCGCAACGCTTCCTACGTTTCGCCAGTACAACGAACGTGAGGAAGAATGGAGCGACTATTTCGCACAGTTTCAAGAACTTGTCGCGGCTCATCAACTTACAGGTCAGACAGTTAAGCCTCTTTTATTGTCCGTGGTGGGCCCCAAAACCTTCGTATTACTGTAGAAACTATTCCCGCAAGCATCTCCTCGTGATGTAGACTTTGAACAAATAGTAGAGGCACTAAATGCTCATTATGAGAGAAAAGTTCTTGTAGCCGCTGCACGGTACCGATTTTTCAGACTTAAAAAATTACCTGAGCAGTCACACCAGGAATGGATTACGGAATTGAAGGGCTTAACCCGCAACTGTAAATTTACTTGCTCTTGTGGACTTCCGTATAGTGACGTGATGTTGAGGGATGCGATTACGCAGAATATTCAGGACTCCAGAATTAGAGCAGCAATTCTGAAACAGTCTGACCCCTCATTAGACAGTGTACTGCAGCTTATAGAAGCGCATGATACTTTTGACTTAGCTGATGTAGAAATGCAAAGCCATAGTGTAAATTCAGTGCGCCGCAACAGATGCTTTCCTAGCCGTAGTTCTCAGTATAGCACTAGTTATTCTTATTTTTCTACCGGCCGTGCTGAACAGACAGTGAACAGTAGCCAGTGTAAAAGTGCGACACAAAGGTCGCCCCGTCGTGTTAGAAACAGTGATTTGAATAACGGGCGCCAACGCTCATTTCAGAAAAATGTACGTAAATCTTGCCCCCAGTGTGTGTCTCGCCACAAGCGTGCTCATTGCCCTAGTCGCAACGCGACCTGTTATCAATGTGGCAAATCGGGACATGTGCAGTCTGTGTGTATGCAAATTAAAAACTCAAAGAACAGACACGTTAGAAACAGTGCTTCGCAAAGTGCGAGAGCAGTGCATGCAGTAAATGTCATACACGCTGTGGAATAGAACAGTGGTTTGCTTGAATCTACAATGCAAGATATTTCTTCTGCGCCTACTTCTAAACTATGTAGTGAGCCACGTCGCAAGCGCCGACGAGCGCGTAAAACAGTGCAACGGAAAAGTGTTCGGGACAAGCAAAATGACTATGTACAGTGCAATCCTGTAGTGAAACTAGTGCCTTCTGCAACTGCTGCTTGTAAACGTGCCCAGTACTTTGTAGATAGTAACAGTAGACTTGGAGTAGCTACTCAAAAGTTTAGTGCAGTAGTTAGTGAATCTGCAGTAGCCTCGCATTGCGCGGACGCCGATCCGGCGCCATCTAGTGAGAGTGATATTAATCTGCTGCGTGCCGAGTCTGTGGCGCTTCCTACCGCACGTAGCCCGCGCATGCGCAAACGCAGAAAAAAAAACGTAGCAGACGTTGCCCACATTCGCGCACCTGTCGTGCGCCAGAAGCACAAACTTTTTGTAAATCTCTCCATAGAAAATAAAACGGTGCAATTTCAGCTTGATACTGGTTCCGCTGTCACTATAATAACTAAAGATACTTATGAGCTTCTGGGTTCGCCAAAATTGTCGCCGTCACAGCAAGTGTTAACAGCTTATACAGGTCAAAATATTCCCGTGCTAGGAACGTGTAGCCTGCCTGCCTCTTTTCAAGGTGTAACAAAAACAGTTGCTTTTGTAGTTCTTCAGGCCAAATCGACACAGAACATTTTTGGACTAGATGCTTTTGACTTGTTTGGTTTATCAATTCAAAGAGATGTGCTTCAAATTTCGTCAATAGTGCCTCAGGATAAAATCAATGCATTGTGTGACAAATATAGTGACTTGTTTTCGCCGGAACTAGGTTGTGCAAAAGACTTCGTGGCACATGTAACTTTAAAAGAATCTGCAGTTCCAAAATTTCGTAAAGCTAGACCAGTGCCTATCGCAATGCGTGATACAGTTGCCGCAGAACTTAAAACGTTGGCAAGATAGTGGGGTGATTTCTCCTGTTTCTGCGAGTCAGTGGGCCTCGCCTTTAGTAATTATACCCAAGCCGTCAGGAAAACTTCGTCTCTGTGCGGACTTTAAATCAACAGTGAACGGTCAAACAATTGTAGACACTTATCCCCTGCCCAGACCTGACAAACTGATAGACAAATTAGGACAGTCTCGCTTCTTTTCTAAGATTGATTTAGCGGAGGCGTACTTACAGATTCCACTTGATGACGAGTCAAAAAAGTTTTTCGTCATTAATACTCACATGGGCCTTTTTCAATTTCAATGCCTACCCTTTGGCAGTTCTTCCGCCCCCGCTATTTTTCAGCGTTTTTTGGAACAGCTGACAGTTTCTGTACCGTGTTGTTCGAACTATTTAGATGATATTGTGGTATCCGGACGTACAGTTGAAGAACATTTAGCAAACCTGGAGTGCCTTTTCAAAGTTTTGACTGCAGCAGGTCTACGTTGCAATAAAGCAAAGTGTTAGTTTTTTCAGACTGAAATAGAGTACCTAGGCCATGTGATTAATGCCCAAGGAATCCATCCCTTACAATCACATCTTAGAGCAAGACTTGCCTCGTCCTAAGAATGTGCATGAATTGCAAGCAGTAATGGGAACGCTTAACAATTATTTCAGGTTTATTCCTAATGCCTCTCAGATTGCAGCTCCACTGCATCACTTACGTAGGAAGAATGTTCCTTTTGTATGGTCTAAAGATTGCCAGGTTGCCTTTGACAAATTAAAGTCTGCACTACTCAGTGATGCATGTTTGATTCCCTTTGACCCACAGAAGCCTGTAGTGTTAGCAGTTGATGCCTCGTCGTACGGTCTGGGTGCCGTTTTGTCACATCGTATTGGTTCTCACGATTGTCCTATTGCCTTTGCGTCCAAGCTTCTGACGCCAACGCAACAGAATTACAGTCAGATAGAAAAGGAGGCCTTAGCAATAATTTACGGCGTCACAAAGTTTCATCATTATCTCTATGGCAGAAAATTCTATTTGTTGACAGACCAGAAGCCTCTCATGTCATCGTTCTCACTCACAAAACCAATTCCGCCACGAACGGCACACAAGCTTCAGAGATGGTCCTTGATATTGTCTGATTATCAGTATGAGATTTTGTACCGCCCTACCACTCAACATGCTAACGCGGACACTCTTTCCCGACTTCCGGTTGGCCAGGATGTGTCGTTTGATTCTTCAGGAATGGCATGTTGTCAGATAGACTCCAAAGATGCTTCTGCTGTCGCAGACTTTCCTTTAAACTCTCGTCGGGTTGCACAGGAAACAGCTGCGGATGCAGACCTAATTGTGGTAGCAAGTTTTGTTCGCTCAGGGTGGCCTTATTTTGCACGTCATGCATTGTCTTTAAGTCAGGGTGTTCTGTTGTTGCATACCGACACCGACCAAGCAAGAGTGATTGTTCCTCGTTCCCTGCAACGAGAAGTGTTACGCCTCCTGCATCAAGGACATTGGGGCATTGTTAGGACAAAGCAACTGGCCAGACGTCATTGTACCTGGGTTGGTATGGACGCTCAGATAGAGAGCATGACATCACAGTGTACAGTTTGTGCGGAGCATCAGGCGGCTCCTCCACAGCGTTTCTCAGACTGGCCACGCCCCAAGGGACCATGGCAACGTTTAGATATAGAGTTTGCCGGACCTTTCTGGAATACGCACTGGTTAATTGTTGTAGACGCTTTCAGCAAGTTTCCTTTTGTAATTGCCACGAACTCAACGACAGCTTCTAGTACAATCAGTGCCTTAACATCAGTGTTTTGCATCGAAGGCTTGCCTGAAACTATCGTCAGTGACAATGGACCTCAGTTTGTTAGTGCAGAATTTCAACAGTTTTGTCGTGTGAATGGCATTCAGCATATTACCACTGCACCTTTTCACCCTCAGTCCAATGGTGAAGCAGAACGTTTCGTTCGAACATTCAAGTCTCACATGGAGAAGATGAAAGGTCAGCACTCCAGGCAGCAAACTCTTCAAATTTTCCTGTCTACGTAACGATGCATGCCACGTGACGGCCCGTCTCCTGCCGAGCTGCTACACGGCCGCCGTCACCGCACTCTCCTTCACCTGCTGCAGCCTCCCACGCACCGCGTCGGTTCGTATGGCGCTACACGTTTTCAGGTTTCTACGCCGGTGCTGTACAGGGTGTTTGCTGGTATGAAGAAGACATGGTCGCCAGGCACCATTCAGCGCGTGCTCGGTCGCAATATGTATGTTGTACGTTCTTTCACAGGGTCGGAGCTGCGGCGCCACGCAAACCAATTGCGCTTGCACAGGCCGCGTGATCCTGTCTCCGGTTTCTTGATTCCAGACCCAGTTCACCACCAGGGAGCACAGCCACATCGCTCGCCGCCAGCCCAGCTTCCCCGGGCTACGAGCTCCTGATGGATGTCGACGCGCCTCCTACGCAGTCGGCCCCTCCGCCTCCGTCGCCGCCGCAGATGACAGCGTCACCGAGAGGGACTCCGGGACTGTGCGGGGCCCCCCCAGCTTGGGCCATGCACCTCAGAAGATGACCTGCTCCCTCTGGGCGGGGGTGTGCGCCTTTCCTCAGGTTTTGCCGGGTTTCCTGGAGGATCACAAGGCGGATGCCGGGGCGCGGACGGCGTCTCGATCCCAGCCTCAGCTAAGACACCCGTCCCACCAGTAACGCCCCCGCCCAGGCCCTCCTCCCAGTGCCGTCGCCGTGGTCCTCAGCCCTACGCCACGACGGTGCGGCGGTTTGGGGGGGAGGGGTGTGGTGTCGCACAAGTACAAAGTGCGCATACCTACTTTCGCCGCGCGCCGCCATGCACGCACAGCGCGGCGTTTTTACGACGACAGCCACGAGCGCCCTCTGCGGCAACTCCGCTCGTGGCCACCAGTGAACGACATCGTTCACTTGGAACTGAGATAGCAACCAGTTAAGACCTTCGGAATCTGATAGGCACCAGTGAAGACTTTGCTATCAGTTAGGCACTAGGCAGTACTCTAGCTCAACTATGTATCAGCCTTCTGCAGTACTATGTAAAAGTTAAGTATTGTATAAATTCTGTTCAATATATATCTCGTTCTAATTTACTCTAGTGTTTCTAGTTTCTGGCTGCTCCCCTCCGTACCTGCACCAGCGTGCTATCTTTATTCCTGTGTCGGTCTCATTCCACTCGGCCACCGACACCTACGACGGAAACGAGACACAAAGCGGCGACGAGGCAGGGACACAAAACAAACAACTGTAGAGGGAGAACTGGTAAAAATAGTCCAGCAAGTTTTTTTTGCTGTCGTTTATAATACGACGACATTTGCGCTCGCAGTCGTTTATAATTTATACAATTCTCCAACGTTGGGTGGCGGTGGAAGATGCGTAAAGCACGCCGCCGGGCTCTAAGAGCGTCGCGGCAGGCTGCAGTCCACCAAGGGACCGGGACTCGATGTGGAGAAGAGGCTGTATGAGGTATGGAATGTTCGGCAGCTGTAAGAATAACCTCTGTGAGGTATTCGACCTGACTGTCACAGCTGGGAAAATTTTGATCGTGAAAAACAGCCATGGAAGAATAAAGCCCCCAGTTGGCTCTCAAAATGTTCCAACTGGTGGTATGAGGAGATGGGGAATGATGCAGGAAGTGGATGACACAAGGGAAATGGTCACTCGAGTATGTGTCAGAAAGTGCATACCACTCAAACCGACCGGCATGCTGAGGAGTACATATCACGAGGTCTATGTGGGAATAAGTATGGGTTGTGTCAGAAAGGAAGGTCAGTGCACCGGTGTTGAGGCAGACAAAATCGAGGTGTTGGAGAATGTCCACCAAAAGGTAGCCTCTTGGACAAGGTGCTGGATAGCCCCATAGAGGGTGGTGGGCATTAAAGTCGCCTACCAACACGAAAGGTGAAGGGAGCTGGTCAACAAGATGTAGCACATCTGCCCTAGTAAGGGCGGATGATGGCGAATAGATATTACAGAGGAAAAAGGTGGATAGAGTGATGCGGATGGCAACAGCCTCTAGGTGAGTATGCAATGTAATGGGATGGGGATAGACATCGTCCCAAATGAGCATGAGAACCCCTCCATGGGCTGGGGTATCTTCCACAGATGACAGGTCGAAACACACAGAAGTGTAGTGGGGTAAGTCTGCACGATCACGTGGACATAACTTAGTTTCTTGGAGACAAACTAAAAGCGGGCAGTGCAATCGAAGGAGTAGTTTTAATTCCTCGTGATTGGAACGAAAGCCGCGAATATTCCATTGAAGGAGCGCCATGATAAAAAATAAGAGAAGAAAGGAAGATAAAAAAGGAACAAGCAGGTGGGGTCACCTCGACGGCCGCTGAGGACCGGACTTCAAGGGAGCACTACTGTCGCCATCTAGAGGCAGAGAGTCATATTCCATAGGTTCAACTGATACATCTGCCACCTTCCCGAGTTTATCAGGAGGGGCAGCTTCCGCCGCCAGTAAAATGCCGGTTGCCCGGCTAACAGTAGTGCGTCCCGGTGAGACATAAGATGATCGGGGCCGACTACTGTTGGGCGGCGTGATGGATGGGTCACGCCTCGGCGGGGAAGGAGAGGAACTCTTTTTTTTTGTTGGCTCTTCAGGAAGAGTGATGGTGAGAAGAGGCAGTTGACGGTTGGGAAGCCTGAGTTCGCAGAAAATCTTCACGGACGGGTTCCTTTTTCAAAGTCCGGGCATCTTGTTTCGGTGCCCGCGGTTTATTAGAGGTTGACGAAGACTGAACTTTAGAAGCAGCAGGAGGAAGCGGGGAAGTGGAACGGGCAATCTTTGGGCTGGCGGATTGCACAACTGTGTCAGCGAAAGTGAAGTCACAGGTCTGGGTACCTGAATCCTTAGTAGTTCAAGTGGAGGTGAGGACCTTACTGTACGTGCCCGCTGGGAGGACAGTGGGCTTTCAACTCGCCAACAACTTTCAAGCAGCAGATGTTGATACCTTTTCTGTAACCCGAATTTTCTGGATGACCTTTTCATCCTTATACACAGGGCAGTCTCAAGAGGAAGCCGCATGGTCACCGTTGCAATTAAGACAGTGGGCAATCCCCCTCATGGGCGTCCCTACCACAAGTGACACATTTTGCTGCATTAGGGCAAGATTGACGGGTATGGTTGTATCTGTGGCATTGGAAACAGCGCATTGGGTTTGGTATATAAGGGCGGACGGAGATAACTTCGTACCCTGCTTTGACCTTCGACAGGAGTTCAACTCTGTCAAACGTCAAGAACACAGTACGAGTTGGTGTCAGCTGGTGATTACCTTTTTCAACATCCTATGCACGGCTGTTACACCCTGATCGGACATATAGGTTTGTATGTCTTCGTCAGACAACCCGTCAAGGGATCTCGTGTAGACTACCCCCCATGACGAGTTTAGTGTGCGATGCGCTTCTACCTTGACAGGAAACGTGTGTAACAACGTAGTCCGTATTAGTTTTTGGGCCTGGAATGCACTGTCCGTTTCCAGCAACAATGTTCCATTGCGCCGATGCGAACAGGTTTTAACAGGGCCAGCAATTGCATCAACACCTTTCTGAATGACGAAAGGATTTACGGAAGTGAAATCTTTACTGTCGGTTCGAGAGACAAGAAATTTCAGAAGATTAGGCAGAGTTTTCTTTTGCTGAGGCAAATCTATCTTTCATTTCTGGGTCAAAGTCACAGAAGAAGAGAAGGAAGTCATTGCGGAACTGTCCCCCGTGATTACCGGCGTCTCCGATGGCGCGCTCCTTCCTAGTGGGGGGTCCTCTCCGAGGGCTTACCCGCCTTAGGTGATTGTTCACACCTCAGGTCACACCTCCCGAGAACTGACTGAGGGACCAGTCGGCATGTTTGGAAGGTACCAGCTCGGGTAATCACCCCTCCCTGGGCCTGGCCTTTACCAGGGGGTACATACGTGCCCTACTTGTCTACCCGGGGCGGGGAATTACGCGTTACCCAGTCACCTGCTATGCATGATAATGCGTGGATCGGCCTTCAGACATGCACTGGGAGGAAAGTAGAAGAATAGAAGAAATGAAGAGAAAGAAGTGCCTCAATCGCCGAAGCGGAGACTAATGAGGAGGAAAAGAAGGCTAAGAGAGTACAGCAAGGAGAGAAAGACAAAAGCAAAGGTTAGGAAAGGAAGAAACCAAGGAATAAGAGAAACTACGACAAGAAACCACCTTAACTCGCAAAGGACGCCCGTCTCCGGGTGAAGGCATGAACTGGAAGGAAAAGTGAAGCAGTCTGGGGCAGAAGAAAGGCTGCTACGGCTCGGGGCCCCGTGCGCGCCACACACGTACCCACAAAAGAGCTGTGGGCCCCCTGGGGGGTCTTTGTTGTTGTGAAGACGTCGCTGCTGGGGTATATTGTACCCCACACCCCTGGTCACGTAAGTGTTTTGAATTTACTCTATTACCATTTATCACAAGTGTTATTCGATACACTTAGCGTACCCATTAGAATGTTATGAGCACAGTGTAACCATATATTTCGTTTACCCACTTAGGACCATGACTCCTGAAGATGTGATGAAAATTTTGGATGACGTATTCAGTGAAGAAGCCATAGACAGTGGGGAATCTGACGAAGAGAGAGAAGTTGTAGAGGATAATCTGCATGACAGTTATTCCGAACAAGACTGTGTAAGCGATGTAAGTGATTTAGGAACAGATCTAGAAACATGTGATTATTTTGTCGGTAGAGATGGCGTTTGTAAGTGGAGGAAAAGTGACTTTTGAAAAGAAAGCAAGGTTGCCAGTACAGCACATCTGAAACGTGCTGCCAGTGATAAAATTTCTGCTTTCAATAAAATAATAGATAATGACATGATGGATGACATTGTTGCACACACTAACAGGTACATTCGAAAACAATGTGACACTGTGCAATATTCGCGTGACAGGGATGCCAAAGATACATCGATATCTGAAATAATGGCCTTACTTGGTTGGTTGTATCTCATAGGGACGAAGAAAGGTAGCCATACCAATGTAATCAAACTATGGAATTCAGATGGCACAGGTATAGAAATTTTGAGAGCATGTATGAGTTACCGGCGTTTTCTGTTTCTGCTTCGAGCACTACACTTTGATAAACAAAGAATCAAGAGCAGAAAGAAGAAAGACTGATAAATTAGCTGCTGTGCGCCCATTTATAAAAGAAATTGTAGTCAACTGTAGAGATATGTATAGCCTAGGTAGTTTTGTGACAATTGACGAAAAATTAGAGCCTTTACGTGGAAGGTGTAGCTTCATACAGTATATACCGAACTAGCCAGCAAAGTATGGGATAAAAATTTTTGTCCTGTGCGATGCTCAGACTTATTACACAAAGCAATTTTGAAATTTATTGTGGCAAGCAGGAGGCTGGGCCTTACCTGGTGTCTAATAAACCAAGTGACGTGAAACATCTGATTTGTGATATTGGAGGTTCAAACAGAAATATCACATTTGATAACTGGTACACTAGTTATCCTCTAGCAGCGGATCTCCTTGAGAAGAATCTCATCTGCATAGGTACTTTGAAAAAAAGAGAAATACCTAGTGAATTCCAGGCTAACAAAAGATGGCAAGTGGGATCCTCACTATATGGATTCCAAAAAGACATTACTCTAACATCTTACATTCCAAAGAAAAATAAATCAGTAATACTCTTATCAACAATGCGTGGCACCCCAGCTTTGGATAATGAAACCAAAAAACCTCGGATAGTAACAGATTACAATAAGACTAAAGGAGGAGTTGACACTATGGATCAGTTATGTAATGCATACAGCATTGCTCAGCATACAAGAGGGTGGCCAATGGCTGTGTTCTATGCACTGTTGAATATAGCAGGCATCAATGCTCAAGTGCTATATTTTTCAAAGGAAGGTAATCTGAAACACAGATATATATTTCTGAAAAATTTGGCTCTTTCAATGATGAGGCTTCAGCTTTCCGAAAGAGCTAAAATAAAGTCACTCCCATCTGCAATCAAGGTCCTTCTTTCCAAGTACCACAATGCATGTGAAATAAAAGACAAATCTCCAAATAAATCCCAGAGCAAGAGACGTGGGTGTTATTTTTGTGCAGTCGAACCAAAGATGTCGCCACTACTGTAACTTGTTCTTCATGCAACAGGTTTGCCTACAAGCAACATGTACAAGTTACCTACACCTGTGAAGCTTGTGGTAGTGACAGTGAAACGACATAAATGTGTTGATTTGTAACGTGTTTTGAATTTCAGTGTTTTGTTGATATGTTATGTAGCAGATGTGAGTAGTACTGCCTGAGAATGCTGGAAGATAATGAATTTTATTTCAATAAATATAATACATTAACATGGGTGTATATTCACTTAATATAATTGCATAATCCATAGTTAACATTTCACACAATATATCACAAGTGATAGCAATTAAAAGATATGAAAATTCAATCATAATAGCACGAAATTAAAGTGGGGTATGTAGTACCCCACACACCTGCTGGCATTAAAAGATTGGGCGCACCTGCTCGTGGGTTAACTTTGGTCACCATTGAGGCTATGACAATTTCATGATCACTAACTCCTATCACTACAATGATATCACTAATAAGATCATGGCTGTTTGTAGCTATAAGGTCTAAAATATTTCCATTGTGTGTGGGCTGTCGGTTTAACTGCTCAAGTCAGTTTTCGAAAAATGTGTCCAATAATAGTTCTCAAGATTGCTGGTCTGTATGTACCACCTGAAATGAACGTAGAGAGGCCCCAATTTATATTCTTAAAGTTGAAGTCTCCCCCAACTAATATTGCATAGCTCGGATACCAATATACTATCTGGCATTGACTTTCTTTGAATGACTGTAAAACTGTTACAGCAGCACTGGAAGGGGGAGGGTGTAAAAACACCCCAACTACTAACTTTACTTCTCTTAGACCTGTTATATGTGTCCAGATAACTTCACAGTCACTCTCAATTTCGACCTCAGTAAAAACAATATCTTTGTCAATTGCAATGAACACTCCCCCTCCAGTTGTGTCTTATCTGTCTTTCCGATATACATTCCACGCCTCACTAAATATTTCTGAGATTCCCACTTCATAATTTAGCCAGCTTTTGGTGCCTAGAACTATCTGAGCACAATAATTTCCCTGCTGTGTTGTAAATTTGGGGACTTTACTTTTAATACTTTGAAAGTTTACGGGTAATATTTTGACAGTCACATCATTGTTCTTAATTAAACATGAGTACCACACAAGTACAATGTTACCTGAGTAGCTGATTCCTTAATGTAGTGCACCCCTGATCTATCTAGGGGCATCCTCCAATTCCCCCCCCTCCCCCCCGATAATACAGATCCAGAAATCTGCAGCCATGATTGTCACAGAGTCAGCAAGGCCTCTGGTTCAGACCCTCCACTTGGCTCCAAACCAAAGTACCCCGATCAACAACGCTACAAATCAACAGCTCTGCATGCACCCCGTGTGCGAGGCCAGCAATCTTCAGAAATTCCACCAGCCGCCCATAAGAACTGAGGATTCCTTAGAATCCAAGTGACAAGCACCATTGGTGCCAACATGAGGCACAATTTGCAGCCGACCACACCCCCATACACTCAATAATCGCTGACAAGGCCGCCTCCACATCTCGGATGAGGCCTCCTGAAAGACACACGAAGTGCATGTTGGAATTCTTTTCAGATCTCGACACTATCTGTCTAAGGAGCTCCATCACTCGCCTAACACTGAAGCTCCCAATAGCTAATAATCCCCTCCCCCCATGCACCTGCTTGGACCCTGCTGAAGGATTGGCCACTTACCCACTCACAGGATGAACGGGCATGGCTGGACAACCTGCCTCCACATTTGCCTTCCGCCTAGAGCGACGGGTACGCCGTTCAACCTGCCACTCCCCTTGCGGAGAGGGCAGTTCGACAACATCTGATACACCTGAAGGTGCATTGACAGCAAGGACAGAGGGTGAAGCTTGAGACATTTGAGGTGTCCCACTTGATATACCAGACTCCCCATTGATGCTGCACCTGAGGCAGCAGCCTGAAGACGGCTGACCACAGCTAGTCGTACACTCAGCTGTTTGTGAACTGTGGCCAACTCCTCCTGTGTCAGCACACAGCAGGCACACATCCTATCCATCCTATCAATATAAATCTATAGAGCTCACGATTATCAAATGTGAGAATAAAAGCTTTCTAAAAGCGAAACAAGGGAAATAAGAAGTGACAAGTAAAAAAATACAATTAATACTTAAATTTCATAGCTTTCAACACAAACAAAATCTGCCAAGTATGCGACAATAAACCTCTTCAAAACAGAGCACTAATGAAAATGACAAACTGACTGGTAACGAAATTGCACACAAATTAAATTATGCTACTTAGCGCCCTGCATGAGAAGACACTGGCCTATGCCTAATTAAAGTCATGTACAAATAAACAAATTTCGTATTTAGTTCATTAAAGTATTACACTGTACTTACAGTTATCAGTTCTATTCATATCTACATCACTATTTTAACAATGAAAAATCCAATTGGAATATCAATAATGGAGGATAGATAACAACTCACCATAAAGAGACTCACTGAGCTGCTGTACCTCACATTCACAAAACTTAAATTTTCGGCCATGGCCTTCATCAGAAAACACAACCAACATGTCCGGCCACTCCAGTGCCACAAGCATCTATACTGTGAGTGAGGTGGGGAGTGGAGGGGGAAGGATGCTGGGTAAAGGTGGTGATGGAAAGGTCTGCATTGCATGATGGATTGTAAAGGCTCAGATAGGCAGGAATTTGAATTGTGGCAATGAATACAGTGAAGAGAAGAAGGGGCGGGAAAGGGTAAAAGGGAGGTGTAGAGGAGTGTGGGAAGGGAGTGGGTAGATTTGAAACAATAAAAATAACAAGGAAAAAATAAAACAGGAAAAAGGTAGGGAAAATTAAAAAATTAATAAAAATAAAAAATAATTAATTAAGGGGATATTGTAAGTGGTGACACACAGTTGCAAGGAAGACATGAAATACAGGATCGTGATTAGGGAAGGAAGAGAGGGATAAACATGTTAAGCATAGGGTACAGGGATGAGAAGTTAGGTTGCAGCCAGCATGGTTGGAGAATCATAGAATGTGTTGAAAAGACAACTCCCACCTGTGCAGCTCAGAAGAGCTGGTGGTGGAGAGGAGCATCCAGATGGCTTGCGTAGTGAAGCAGCCACTGAAATCAAGAATGCTGTGCTCAGCTGCATGCTGTGCCACTGGGTGGTCCATCTTGCTTTTTCCCCACAGTTTGTCAGTGGCCATTCATCATGACAGACAGCTGGTTGATCGTCATACCAATATAAAATGCTGTGCAATGATTGCAGTATATGGCTGCTTTCACAGGTGGCCTGACCTCTGATGGGGTAGGATATGCCTGTGACAGGACTGGGTGGGTGGACTGGGCAGGTTTTGCATCACAGTCTTCCACAAGGATTTGATACCTGTGGTAAGGGGTAACCCAAGCTACAGGCATCACTGGTGCCAATGTGTGCCACAACTTGAAGATGACTTAGCACTGTATGCTGGATTGCTACAAGCAAAGCTGCCTCCACATCTTGGATGAGGGCCCGAAGCAAACACAATAAGTGCATATCAGAATTCTTTTCAGCCCTAAACACTATCTCCCTACGGTAGCTACTCACCATAAAGACCATCTCTGAGGCACAGACAGGCAAACATAAAAGACAATCATGTTCACACAACTTAAATTGGGTCATATCGGCCAGAGATGGCAGTAACATGAGAATTAATTGTGTGAGTGAAGACTGTGACAAAAAAATTTAATTTGTGTAAATGTGAATTCCTGTTCTTCATGCCCATCTGTGGTTCAGCTATCACCTTTATGGTAAGTTAATACCTATCCTCATATTATGGACAATCCAAATATTTAAAAAATTAAAACTACACAAACACATAAGAACACACAAAGAATATAAGAGTTAAATTACAAAAACAGATTTAACACTAAATCTACTATTACTATTGCACATTGTACTGGCTAAAGTTGACTTAAAAATAGATCTAGTCAACTGTCACAGATTCAACATAAGACAGCCACAAGTGCTACAGAACACACCATTCATTACTCACCCAAGCGCCCATGATCTCCTTCACCCCATGTGTATAACTCTCCTTCCTCAGTTACAGCTGCACTGTGCCTATAACCAGCATGTATATACTTCACAACTTTCCCTGCAAATGGTCCAGTTATTAATACTGGTTGCTTCTGGGTGGTGCTATTACCATGCCCAAGTTTTCCATAATCACCTACGATGAGATAAATAATTCATTAGAAACAGGCATGACTCTAAAATATGAATCAATAAAGCAGAACTAATAGTAGACAAAACAATTTAGACTCACCATCACCCCAACTATACACCTTCCCGTCATCTGTAAGGGCCAACGAATGTCCATCACTCCCTTTTGAAGAAGACACTTTCCTTACAATCCCATCTATTGCAACTCTCTTTGGTGTACATTGGTTGTTTGAGTCACCTAGACCCAGTCGTCCATAGCTCCCTTTCCCACAAGCACTTAATGTGCCATTTGTGTGGATAATGAAAGAGCAATACTGTCCTGCCTCAACCTGTTCAGCACAAGTTGAGAAAGTCAAATCATTTTCAACAGATTAAACTTTATTTCCTGATTAACAACAATGATTAAGCTTAGGTTTCCCCTTGTGATCTTGTGATACAACCACACAAAATTGAAGTTATGGCCACTTTCAAAAGAATTAAGCAAAATAGGTACTTAATATTTAGTGTACACGAATTACATATTACTGCCAACTTATTGCACTCAATTAAGCTGGATAAGTTTTTTAAGTGATCATATTTGTTGTTTACTGTATTTATAATATAGAGGGAAACAATCCTCTTCGGAAAAATATTTTTAAAAACGCAAAGAAAGTTGGACTTATCAGGCAAGAAGGCACCGGTTCGTTGTTACACAAATAAAAATAAAAACATATACATACACACACACAAAACTGAGCTTTCGCAACTTAAGGTCGCTTCATCTGAAAGATCAGAGAAGGAGAGGGAAAAGGAAAGGATGAGAGTTTTAAGGGAGTGGGTAAGGAGTCATTCCAATCCCGGGAGAGGAAAAAGGATAGGTAAACAAATAAACACACACACACACACACACACACACACACACACACACACACACACACCAGGGCAGACATGTGTGTGGGTGGGTGTGTTTGTTTACCTATCCTTCCCCCCCCCCCCCCCCCCCCCCAAGGTAGGTCTTTCCTCTCGCAGGACTGGAATGACTCCTTACCCACTCCCTTGAAACCCTCATCCTTTCCTTTTTCCTCTCCTTCCCTTCTCTATCCGATGAAGCGATCTTAGGTTGTGAAATCTCAGTTTTGTGTGTGTGTTTTTGTATGTTTTTTATTTTTATTTGTGTAAGAACGAGCCGGAGCCTTCTTGCCTGGTAAGTCCAACTTCTTTACATTACTATAGGCCTATACTTATTATTATATTCACTGTTACAATTTTTAACTTTTGGTCAGTGGTCACGTGTACAGTAAACAGCACTAAAAAGCATACAATTGATGTGAACCATGTAGTTAATATCTACCTTTGTCACATACACCATTATCATGTGATGGATACAATAAAATCTAATAGAACTAAATCTTTAAGTTCAAAACCAGAAATGTCAGACAAATGGAGGTTGGTAGCATTTTACAATATAATGAGGGTGCCTTGCAACTCACCACAAAGACAATATTTGAAACACAAGCAGGCACATAAAAAAAGACAATCACAAGTACACAAGGCTTAGCTTCACACACCCACATTCATACAATCACAGCAACAACTCACTAATACACAACAGTTATCTCCAGCTGCTGCATTCTGAACACCTGTCTGTGGCTCACTGAGTGTCTTTGTGATGAGTCACAAGCTCTCATTACATTGTTGAATTCCAACCTAGACTTTCTATTATGAGATGAGCAATATTTTATTTCTTTCAAGTAAACAAATCACAAAACTACAATATTTTGAGGCATAATCAATGACCATTTCTTGTTCATTGTTCAAAACAACCTTCAAAATATTCTTGGTAATCTATCACAACCAGTCATATTTACAAAAATCATAAAATTGGTTAATATGCTGGGTATATCATCACTTCCCTTTATCAACTACATAGCCATAAACCATCACAATCTGGTACCCTAGGGCAGAGGTTCTCAAACTTTTTGTGTTGCGGAGCACCTTTTAAAAGTGAAACTAAAGGCGGAGCACTTAAATGCAGAACAGTAACAAAACATTTGAAAATAAATTCAGCACAACAAGTATTGTAGTCCCACAATTTTTTACACACTTGGATAAATAGGTATTTAAAGATATAGTTAAAAGCTTTCCTTGTATTAGGAAAACAAAAAACAAGAATGTCAATGAGAAGGATGAGACTTTTAATTTGCGCAATGAGACTATACCTGGTTGAGTATTGGACTGTTGGAACCGAATATCTTGCTCTACATTGAGACAGGGTCTGTATTTTATTTTAGTTGAAACATACGCAGAAAATCCCGATTCGCATAAATATATGGTTGAGACAGGCAGAAGAATAAGTTTATCTTTATCTGATAAGATTTTAAACTCGTCCCTTAGCATACACCACAATTCCAAGACTGATTGCTTAGTTTGAAGCTTTGCTGTTATCTCGGAATCTGATGTCAAATCAAGCAAGCATTCATACTGCTACGACATCAAAGAGGCTGCCTTTTTCGATACAAAATACGGATTTACATTTTCTTTAATGTTTTCTTGTGTGTCTAGAAAATATGAGTTCAAGTAATCATGCAAACACAACAGGTGAACTTCGAACTCATTTACGATATCCTCAGGAATCTCTGATTTGAGTTTATCTCTGAAGACTTCTGCCATTGTAAAACTATCCAGGCTTCCATCTTTCAGTGATTTTGCTCAAACTTTAGCTTCTTTTTAAATCCTGCGGAATCAGCATTAACATCAAATATAGTCACTGATTTTTCTTGGATGGACAGACATAAATCATTAGGTTTTGTAAAAATATCAGCTAAATACACCAATTTCATTAGCCATCAATTGTCACACAACTTCTCTCCCAAAACGAACTCATTTTCAGTCAAGAAGACTCACTTTATTTCTCAGTTGAAAGAGGCCCATTTAACATTTACCACGGGAGAGCCACCTTACTTCTGTGTGAAGAAGTAAGGGCAGATCAACCATGTATATGACAATATACGGTAAGTCAGCCCCCTCATGGGCGCAAAAAAGAAAAGAAAAAAAAAATTGTTGAACAACACAATGTAAGATCTTCGGAGGATTGACTTTACTTTCAAACTACATATAGAGGCTTTAAGGTTGTCCAGCCTTGGACAATTTAAGCTTCATTCAAGTCACACTTTCCAAGCTTGCTGCTAGATTTATATGTAAGCTGTAAAGTTCTCTAGTAGATAACGCTTATCTTCAAATTAGAAACTTGACCTTAACCTTAAAGAGATGTTATATTCCTCTGCACTGTCACCACTTTTAGCATCTGTTCCACTCCTGATCGCTCCATTTTCCCATTTCTTAATCCTCCTGCTCTGATGAACAGAATGTATTACCCACCTGAATAAAGTTTGGCATGTTCAATATATCATTAAACATTGACAGTTTTACCCACTAAACACATTTGTTTCTTAAATACATACACACATACAGGGTAAATTTCCAAAACATTCTAACATCATGGTACCTGCTGCACTTGGGTGAACGCTTTTGCAAGTTGTGGTATAAGAATTTTTTCTTGATTCTCCTCAGCAACTTGGTGTGATGAATTACTTCCACAAACATAGACTTCACAAGCTTCCAAAGCACTTCCCCGTGTGGAACCAAATGGTTCACATTTGTCAGTGCCCAGGCATGATCTTGTATACTCACTAGCCATTGCCACAAGCTGGAAGAAATGTGTGAATTTTAAAATATAATTCGCCTTATTATAAATAACCAAAATTGACAAAATCACAAAAATAGTAGGCAAATATTATTAACCCAAATAAAATGGTGATTTCGGTAACCTATCATAAATTATTAGTCATTGGTTTCAAAAACAGTATTGTCCATATTGTTACCTAAAATATCAAATACACATGAAACATAATGCATATTGAGGGAATATCTAAGTATTTAAATATGACAATTATGGAATTGATAATAGAAAAATGATACAGATGTTACAATGGAGCTGGTAAACTTATTGTTGGAATTACAGTGTCACTGAGAGGAACATTATGTAATTAGTGGATGAGTATTAGGAACAACAAAAATCAATTCTGCTCTAACTCAATTAAAATCAATGTGTCTGCTTTTCACATTAAACCACAATCATTTTGGAGATGTTGATATTCAAGTAATAACCCGAACAGCTTAGAACTAGTTCTGAAGTAATAAATTGCAACATTTCAACCGAAGCCGCTTCACCACTGCATATGCAAGAACTCATACTAGTGCTTCAAGATCACAAGTCCTTGTTTTGCTTTTAGATGCATGAAATTTCCCTGCTGACACGTTGATTTACATATTTGTACACAATTTTTGCAGTTGTACTTGAGCTTGCATTCTTATGCATAATTTTGCATTCTTTGCCATTATTGTGTGTGCTTGGGCATAATTTTGCTTGCTTCGGGATGTTTCTGTGTTACTTGTGCAGGTGAATTTGCATATTTTTGCATGTCTAGTGTGTATTTTGCATGTTGTGGCACCTCTTCCCAGACCTTAGGCTCCTCGTAATCTCTTAACATGATCTCTTACATCATTTTCCATTTTCCTTACACCATCCCTGCCCCATCTATCTGCACCAGTTCTGAAAAGTATCCCTTTACCTGGCCAAAACCCAATCCCATATCCTATTCCTGAAATGCTGCCTAATCATTGAATCCCTCCCAACGGTCTAACCATAAAAATCCCATTCTCTGGATCCCACCCCTCCTTTCACAGTGACCTACACCTTTTCCGATTTCGCCAATCCTTACCCCTCACAAACCCAGTTCTACAAAATCATCTGGCCATGGCTCATAAATCCCTTAGCTACCTTCTCGCCCTCCATAATATATTATTATTGTGTAACCCAAACTACCTATATCCCAACTCTCAGACTGAATCCTTTGTTTTCCTGGAACTGGAGGACCACTCCAAACACCACCTCCACAAGTTGTCCAGCCTGCTGATATCGTATTACCCCCTGGAGCACCTACATCCAATCCTTATCCGACCCAAAGTGTTCCTTCTCATGAACCCTACTAGCACTCAGACCTCGTCCCTCCAAACTCTCTGCCAACACTCCACAAAACCCAGTGCCAAAAAAACCCTACAACACTGTGGTTAACCTATCCATAAAAAACCTCAACCCACTGAAGTTTTCGTTTTATCAAAGGTCTGTTCTTCAGCCCTAGGCCCCAATTCAACCATGTTGATCTCATCAAAGATCTATGCTTCTTTTCCCAATCCCTACAATGGAAACATTACTTTGCCACTAACCCCAATGTTGAACCCTGCCTTTCCCAGTTCATATTGCCATCTGACAGATCCCCTTCACTCCCACCTAACCACCCCTTGATTACCCTCCAAGAATTTCTCACCTCCAACTTGGCCTCGCCATCTTTCCACAAGTCCCTTCCTAAAAACTCAAATCTTTCAGCAGAAGAAAGGAGATCCATCCACGGCCTCAAAAAGAAAATAAATAAATGAAATAAAGTAATTCTGACAAGAATCCTTCCCGCAGAAAAAAGTTCCACCACTATAGTTAAGGACCACAGTGACTACCTAGCAGAAGGGCTCTTCCACCTATAAATTGTGCCGGAATGACCCCCGTACCCAAAGTCCAACAAGATCTCCAATCTCTGTTAAAATCCTACAGCCCCTGCCAGAAAATCTCTCCCAATCCATCTCCCTCCTCACTCCACCCACACATCCACCTTCTACATGCTACCCAAAATCACCAAGTCAAATAAACCTGGATGCCCAATTGTGGCTGGTTACTGTGCTCCTACCAAAAGAATCTCAGCCCTCTTTGACCAACACCTTCAACTAATAGTCCAAAATCTATCCTCCGTATCAAGGACACCAACCACTTCCTTCACAGACTCTCCACCATCCCCACCCCTATATACCTCCTAGTTCCTTACTTGTCACAGTGGATGCCACCTCCCTACATGCTCATGGCCTTGCCGCTCTCAAACACTACCTCTCCCAATGTCCCTCTGAATTCAAACCCAATACCTCATTCCTCATAACCTACACCAACTTTATTCTATCTAACAACTACATCTACATCTACATACATACTCCGCAATTCACCGTAAGGTGCATGGCGGAGGATACACTGTATCACAACTACGCATTTCCTTTCCTATTCCACTCCAAAATGGAATGAGGAAAAAAAGAATGAATATGTCTCCATACTAATTTCTCTTATCTTGTCTTTGTGATCTTTACACAAAATGTAAGTAGGCGGCAGCAAGATCGTACTACAATCAGCTTCAAATTCCGGCCCTCTAAATTTACTTAACAGAAATTCACAAAAAGAATGTCGTCTTTCTTCCAGCGATCTCCAATTGAGTTGCCGGAGCATTTATGTGACACTCGCGCATTGATTGAACCTACTGGTAACAAATCTAGCTGCTCACCTCTGAACCACCTCTATCTCTTCCTTTAAACTGATCTGCTGCAGGTCCCAAACACTTGAGCAATACTCAAGACATGGCAGTACAAGCATTTTATACATGGTCTCCTTTACAGGTGAAGTACATCTTCCCAAAATTCTCCCAATAAACCGAAGTCGGCTGTCCGCCTTACTCACAACTCTCCTTACATGTTCGTTCCATTTCATATCGCTCTGCAATGTTACACCTAGATATTTGAACGACGTGACAGCATCAAGAAGCTCGCTACTAATGCTGTATTCGAACATTATAGGATTGTTTTTTCTACTCATGCGCATCATCTTACATTTTTTTACATTGAGAGCTAGCTGCCATTCATCGCACCAACTAGAAATTTTGTCTAAGTCATCCTGCATGCTATTACAGTCAGTTACAGATGATACCCTCCCATACACCTCAGCATCATCAGCAAACAGCCGCAAATTACAACTTACTCTGTCCATCAGATCATTTATATAGATAGAAAATAATAGTGGTCCTATCACACTCCCCTGGGGCACGCCTGACAATACACTCGTCACTGATGAACACTACTTTTCCATTGAGGGAAAAATTCACCATCAAATCCATAATACAGCCACAGGCACACACATGGCACCCTGCTATTCCGACATGTTTATGGGCCATTTGGAGGAATCCTTCCTAGCAACCCAAAACCCCAAACCTCTGGCCTGGTTCAGGTTTATTGGTGATATTTTCATGATCTGCACTCAGCGTCAGAACACCCTACCCCCTTCCTTCAAAACCTGAACTACTCCTCCCCCATCCACTTCACTTGGTCTACCTGGGATGTCAAGCACCACCTCACTGATGGCTCCATCCATGCTTCCATCCACATAAACCCTACACTTCGAAAGTTGCCATCCCTTCCACATCAAAAAATCCCTGGTAGCCTGGCCACCCATGGATGGCAGATCTGCAGTGACAAGAACTCCCTTTCTCAATATGCTGAAAGTCACACAAAGGTCTTCACGGACAGAAACTACCCCACCAACCTAGTCCACACACAGATCTTCCAAGCCATATCTACACACATCCCAAATCCTCCCCCCTTGACACCCAGTACTACCCTGGACTCAAAAAAACTAAATTTCATCCTTCGCCAAGGTTTTGATTTTCTGTCCTCATGCCCAGAAATGAGAGACATTCCGCCTATGATCCTTCCTATCCCTCCTAAAGTGGTGTTTCTGTGCCCTTCCAACGTCCATAACATCCTATTCCAACCCTGTGCCATCCAGAAACCAGGATGAATGGCCAGGATGAATGGCCACTGCCAAACTGTGGCCAAAAACAAGGTGGACCACCCTATGGCAATGGGACATATGCTTGATTTCAATGGCTGCTTCACAACTCAGGCCATCGGGATCCTCCCACCACCACCAGCTTTTCTGAACTGCACAGATGGATGTTTTCCCTACAGTATATCCCCAGATTCTGAAACTATTCAGGCCTCAACCTTGAAAGTTCCTACCTCCTTATCCTAAACTGCTCTTATTTTGAGAGGTGTGTGTGTGTGTGTGTGTGTGTGTGCGTGCGCGCTCGCTTACACATGTTTTATTATTATTATTATTTATTATTATTATTATTATTATTATCATCATCATCTTATTTTATCTATTTTCCTCCCCTCACCCACCACTCCACTCCATCCCTAAGCTGCATCTCATTCCTCCCATCTAATATGTACATGCTCTGCATCCCCACCACTGTGACGCAACCTTCCTAACCACCCTCCCTCCCCCTCCCCTAATTCCACGCCACTGAGCATGATTAGTAGTGCAGCAGCCAGAACTGATGGTTGTTGACTGTGTTGGGAGCCTGTGTGATTGCGTTAATCTTCTATTGTCTGAAGAAGGCCATGACTGATAGTTGAAGTTATGTATGTGTGTGTACTTTTTATGTGGCTGTCGCAGCTCGTCATCATGTCTTTTCAGTGAGTTGTAAACTGCCCTTATTACTATTTTGTTAATTCCAACCTGGACTTTCCATTCTTAAACTGACTCATACTTAACTGATGTTCAATAAAACTGACCTTCTTGAAGAAGTATCACACAAAAATCTAACAAAAATGCACAAGTTTAAACAGTTCATTTAGTTTACTACATAAGTGGTTTCATCATTTTTATCTATAAATTATTGTCTTCAAGTTTCCCTTCCTTTTCTTATTAAGGCTTTTGTCAAAAACTCGTATGAACACTATTTTCATTATGCCCGTCTGCTGTTCAGCATGCCATTCTTACAGTAAATTGTAATCTACTTCCTTCACAATATTGTTGCTATTCAACTCTGGATTTTCTATTGTTTGATGTATGTTCCTAATAAATTTTTATTTCTTTTCCACAAAACAGAGTAGTAATACAACAAGAAGGTTATTATTTATGTTCCATTTCAGACTGCACTGAGATCATCTCCCACATTATTTAATACAATGTAGCATATTCCATGTTCTTATCATTAAGCACAAACATCACTTGCACACACTATAATAGTGACGTTTAAAATGGATATGTAAGAACAGCATGATTTCTAAATATTATCCTAGACTATGTACTTATTTCAATCAAAGCTCTATAGCAGTGTTTTTTTAACCTGTGGGTCATGACCCCCAAGGAGGTCACAAAGTCTTGTTTGGGAGGTTGCCGTCACAGAAGCAAGTACTTTCACCATAAAATAACTAGGGGTTCAGTAATGCAAAAACATATGCTACAGTGAAACATACTTAATGTTCCTCGTGTAACATTATTTATGAATTGAATAGATCATAGAGTGTTTTACAATACAGTGTGTCAATGATGAATAAGCCCAAAGCTTTAAAACTATTTTCAGGATCCAATCGATATGTAGAAGAACATGATAGAATAAGTAATTCAGAAAAGAAAAAAGAAAATATCTACTTCTTTACAAATTGTCTATACAGTGTGATCTTTCTTAATGAGCATAATGCACTTCTGAGTCTTGCCTCAAATGTGAAACACTCATTACGCAAAATACATTTTCCTGCCAGAAATCATATAAAAATAGAATAATATGTTCCATTCCAAAAAATACAGAAAAAACTTCATCCACCAATTTGAAAGAAAGTTGTAGGAAAATGAAGAAGATTAAATTTGTTTCCTTTGAGATAACATAGTTTTGTTAGGGTTTGTGAGGATGGGGATCACCAGAATATTTTTACTTGGAAGGAGGTTGCATATTGGGAAAGGTAGAAAAACACTGCTCTATAATAATTTTTCTTTCCTCCAGTGGCAATATGTATTTATTTTCTCTATTTTTTACAATATCATTTTCTTGCAAGCACACATTTAAAATCTGAAAAGTAAGGAAAAAAGAAAAGGTTTGACTTTACTCACTTCTTGCATCAATGACATAACAGCTTTGTAGAGAAGCACATGTTCTCCATCAAATGAAGGGTAATCTACTGTTGTAGCAGCAATACGCATGCTTCCAGCAGAGCACCGAACCTGTTTAATTGCTCGTGTGAGGACTGATGCTGGTAGGGTTGGTGCTTTCTCCTTACTGGCTGCACTTAGTGCCAAATCCATCCACTGAAGAAGATGACTAAGTGAACCACGCTGTAAAGCCAATTCCAAAACTAACTCCAAAGACAAGATCTGACCTGCAAATGACAGTACAGGAACACACTTCAATCATTCATTCCCGTGGTCTCTTCATACACTGATAATAGCAAATATCATTAGAAACTGTTGTAAAATACATTAACGAAAGTATAAAAATGGCATTTCACTTGTTAGATGTGTCTTGCATTTAACCGCTCTGTGTGATCATTTTTCAATTTTCAGTAACCAGAGTATTGAAGCAGAATGTCAATTTTGCCTACACATTCATCATATGTAAAAAGAACTGTGGCATTGGGCCTGTCCTCTGGCAAAATGGCTAAATCCATATCTTGCTTAAGGGATCGGATGGCTGCCCTTTGAACAAGAGAGATGTTGAAACTTCCTGGCAGATTAAAATTGTGTGTCAGAACCAGGACTCGAACCTGGGACCTTTGCCTTTCGTGGGCAAGCGCACTACCGACTGTGCTATCCCGACACGACTCACGATGCCGCCTCACAACTTTACTTCCGCCAGTACCTCGCCTCCTACTTTCTAAACTTCAGATAAGCTCTCCTGTGAACCATGCAAGACTAGCACTCCTGGAAGAAAGGATATAGTGGAGACATGGCTTAGCCACAGCCTAAGGGATGTTTCCAGAATGAAAAGTTTCACTCTGCAGCGGAGTGTGCGCTGATATGAAACTTCCTGGCAGATTAAAATAGTGAGGCGGCATCGTGAGTCGTGTCGGGATAGCACAGTCGGTAGTGCGCTTGCCCACGAAAGTCAAAGGTCACAGGTTCGAGTCCCGGTTCCGGCACACAATTTTAATCTGCCAGGAAGTTTCATATCAGCGCACACTCTGCTGCAGAGTGAAAGTTTCATTCTAGGAGAGATGTTGCTGTACAGTGGTAGAGATCAACGTAATACCGCTGAAACCTCCTGTTTGATTTCATTAGCTTTATCATTGGGAAGACTAGACACAAATCACAATGAATTTTGGCTACTGCATGAAGTTTCACCCAAAGAAATCATATTATGATGCTCATGTTGTAACTAACAGCCACAAAACAGTATGATGCTCCACCTCACACACGTGGAAAAGTAATGATGCACTGTGCATGCTGATGTTGAAATTGTGGCATTACACCTACCACTTTCTGTGCTATGCATGAATGAAGATGATAGCTACACAGCCCTAGTAGTACTACAGCTGATGTCACAAACAGCTGATGCTAACTATCCTTCATCTCCTTTATTACTTAATAAACAAATACCTTACATACTCAAGTAATCCGCACCCTCGATTAATCAGCATCCCCCCAAATTGTGATGACAAAAAAAATAAAAAACAACAAAGAAGAAAGAAAGAAAAACACGCAGATTTGTCACAACATGTAAATATCAAGAGAGAGAGGCACACAGGGTTGTCATATCCAGGGCATGTGAATCTCGTACCAACCCCATAAAATTCTCGTATTTTACCTAATAAATGTGTTCTAATAAAAATTGAAAAATATTTTGTTCATAATGTATTATTGTGAAAACATACACATAGTAACACACACTTAAATGAACACTTACAGAATTTGAATAGTTAATAAATGGAGCTGAGACTGGTATTATACAGCCATATATCTTTGTCAAAGTCAATATGCCATGTTGATGATAATAATAATAATAATAATAATAATAATAATAGAGGGAAATATTCCTGTTCGAACAGTTTGACTTACAGGTGAAAAGACAGCGGTTCGTTGACACACACACAAATAAAACACACATACACAGACAGTAAAAAAAAAACTAAGCTTTCGCAACTGTTGGTTGCTTCTTAAGAAAAGAGAAAGAAAGGAATGGGAAAAAGGAAAGGATGAGGGTTTTAAGGTAGTGGGCAAGTAGTCATTCCAATCCCGAGAGAGAAAACACTTACCTTGGGAAAAAAAGGATAGGTAAACAAACAAACACAAACACACACACACACACACACACACACACACACACACACACACACACACACACACATATCAAGGCAGACATTTGCAAAATGCAAAGAAGTTGGACAGAGATGCCAGTCGAGGCAGACGCTCTGACCAGAGATTGGAGGCAAAGACGTTGTAGAATGGTGGGCGGGTATTTAAATTATTGTTGTTGGTTGTTTTGAGGGAACTAAATAGCTAGGTCATCAGTTCTCTGTTCCTAGCTGAAAGGCCACTGTCAAGAAAGTAAAAAGTAAAAATAGAGCTCAGAAAATGGAAACCCACAAAAGGGACAGGCTAACAGTGGACCTATCGGAAACAATACAGAAAGAAGACATACACAATTGGTAAAACAAAGGAAGGAACATAACTAAAACTAGACAGCAGAGTACCTTGGCTGGCTGATCACAAAGATAAAACAGGATGAGCCAGCCATACTGCACACACTAAGAACCCCGAGGTCCTTCACATAAGGGCCTGTAAAAATCTGTTAAAAGTGCTGGACTGGTTGTGGCCTAAGACAGCAGGCCACAGCACCCATCACTAGATAGAGTCGTAAAAACCAGCTGCGTGAATAAAACTTAAAACTGCGTTAGCCATAGAGGCGTCGTCCCCTAAAACTAAGGGTAGCGCATCTGGGAGTTTAAAAGAGTGCCGCAAGTTGGCTAAAATCGGACCGTCCATCAAAAGATGGGCCACTGTCATAACTACACCACATTGACTCACAGACGGGGACTCATGGCGAAGGAGATAGCCATGGGTTAACCACTTGTGCCCAATACGGAGGTGGCAGAGGACAACCGCCTCTCGGCGGATCGGCCGCATCGAAGATTTCCACAGGGCTGTGGACAGCTTCACTGCTCGAAGCTTATTTGTAGCACCCATGGTAGACCATTCGGCACTCCAAGCATCACGCACCTTCTTGTGCAATGCTAACCTGAGGTCCGATTCTGTGACGCCAATGGTTAAGGGTGGCGCAGTGGTGGCCTGTTTGGCCAACTGGTCAACACGTTCATTCCCCGAAATGCCGACGTGGCCAGGGGTCCACAGGAAAACCACACATTGGCCAGATTTGCCAAGAGAGTAAGTAGTGTCTTGAATGGACTGGACTAACAGGTGATGAGGGAAGAACTGGTCGAGTGCCTGGAAGCCACTCAGGATGTCACTACAGATGACAAATGACCCCCTGCGGCAGGCTCGGAGGTGTTCTAGAGCCTTAAGAATAGTGACCAGTTCTGCAGTAAAGACACTACTTTCATGGGGCACTGAATGCTGTTCGACATGGTCATCATGGAGACAGGCATACCCAGCATGACCATCTGCTACAGACCCATCAGTATAAATGGCTTCAGCACCACGGGTATTTAAAACTAATGAAGGTTGAGACCTGGTGGGCTATGGGAAGAGAGAATATGCTGAAGGGCAAGTTCCCATCTTCAGAGTTCTGAAAGGTTGGTGTCAGTGGGAAGTATCCATATAACCCGGACGGTGTAACACTGCGCCAAGATGTGCTGGCCGTGCACCAAGGCATGCTTAGCCAAAGGGTGATCCTCATTACCAACAAACACTGTCTGTCTGTGTCCGTTCATGCGAATGGATAGTTTGTTGCTGGTCATTCCCACATAGAATGCTTCACAGTGCAGCCATGTCAGCTGTAAATCACGTGGGTGCTGTCGCAATTGGCTCTGCCCTTAATTGTGTACATCTTCCAGGTTACAGGACTGGAATAAGTGGTGCTGGGAGGATGCATAGGGCAGGTTTTACAATGGGGGCGGTCACATGGGTAGGATCTGGAGGGTAATTAAGGTGGTTTGGGGATTTCATAGGGATGGACTAGGAGGTTACGAAGGTTAGATGGGTGGCGGAAAGACACTCTTGGTGGAGTGGGAAGGATGTCATGAAGGATGGATCTCATTTCGGGGCAGGATTTGAGGAAGTCTTATCCTTGCTGGAGAGCCTCATTTAGAGTCCGCTCCAGACCTAGAAAGTATCCGGTGACAAGAGGGCACTTTTAGGATCCCTCTACGGGACGTTCTTGGTTTGTGTGGAAGAGGAAGTGGCCCTGGCTATTACTTCTGTACCAGATGAGGAGGTTAGCTGCAGGATGTGAAAGCTGTCATCAGGTTATTGGTGCACTGGTTCAGGGATTCAGGACTGGTGCAGACTCGTTTGCCATGAAGACCTAAGCTGTAGGGAAAGGACCGTTTGATATGGAATGGATGGCAGCTGTCATAATGGAGGTATACTGTTGTTTGTTGGTGGGTTTGATATGGACAGATGTACGAATCTGTCCACTCGATAGATGGAGGTCAACATCGAGGAAAGTGGCATGGGATTTGGAATAGGACCAGGTGAATCTGATGAAACCAAAGGAGTTAAGGTAGGAGAAGAAATTCTGGAGTCCTTCTTCACTGTGAGTCCAGATCATGAAGATATCATCAATAAATCTATACCAACTTTGGGTTGACAGGCTTGGGTATCCAAGAAGGCTTCCTCTAAGTGTCCCACAAATAAGTTGGCATGGCAGTTCCCTTTAGTTGTTGGTATGTCTGGCCCTCAAAAGTGAAGAAGTTGTGAGTTAGGATGAAGCTGGCTAGGGTAATAAGGAAAGAGGTTTTAGGTAGTGTTACAGGTGACCGGCGTGAAAGGAAATACTCCATCGCAGCGAACCCTGGGCAGGTGGGATATTTGTGTATAGGGAAGTGGTGTTTGTATGTGTATGTTTTTATTTATGTGTGTGTCAACGAACCAGTGACTTTTTGCCTGGGAAGTCCAACTTTCTTTACTTTTTATCAATATGTCATGTTCTTCAGAACACACCGCTGCAACTGTTAAACAGTTTAACAGTCGCAGTGGTGTGTTGTCAAGAAAATGAATCAATTCAACTGTGGTTGCCCAATTAATAAAGTATTGTGTTCAATATGTCATGTATTTACATCAAAGATATTTGATAGTGTAATAGGGAACTTTGACATACAGGTATATTTCATCAAAGAAATATCATCAAATGTAGCGCCTCGCCATATATTTGATTATAAAAGTTGCTTGTCTTCTGTTGGCTGCATGAGCGCTAGCATCGCTGTTGCTAATTGACGTGTGTGTGTGCGTGTTTTTAACATAGCTGCAACACTGTGCCATAATTAATGTTTAAACCCAGTAGCAAGAAATCACTGTAACCGAATAATACCCAACTTAAGCAGGTAACGTACTTTATTACTCAGAAATATGATATCACAAGTAACGCAACTAGTCATTCCTACATCACCAATGCAACTCTTCATATGCACCAGCCGTGGTGCCAAAGAAACTGGCGGAAACGGACCCTACTCTGCCACATCGGTTTGTGACGCGAGGACACCCTTTACAGCCAAATTTTTGATATGTTGTGTCACTAGGTTCATTCAAAGAGCTGCAGGGCTACTGCCGTGCATGCACAGTTTGGGAAAGTCGTGTTCAAAGAGCTGCAGGGCTACTGCCGTGCATGCACAGTTTGGGAAAGTCGTGTTCAAAGAGCACCCAGTACCAAATCCTGCATCTTACTGCAGCGTACCAGCTGTTCAAGGAGCTTCTGGCTGCAGTGTCCTGCAGCTTCCTGGCTGCATGGAAAATTTCTTCTTGCAGCCTGACTGATGTCATAGGTACCATGCATGTGCAGTAGTGCCTGTTTTGCTGCTGCAGAAAGCTGCAGTCCTACACCTTTTTGAACGAACCTATTGTCATTGTGAAGTAAATTATATGTAGTTTTGGTAGTGGCTAAGGCAGCACACAAGAAACATTTGTTATTATCCACTATCTTGAAATATGATGACCATAATATCCCTTTTTAACACCACAATGAAGATTTAGGATTAAGAAATATTACGAATATTTGATTATATTTCTTTGTCAAAGATCTGATCGAAAATATTATCATGTAATACTGGTCTCTACATCTACATTGGATACTCTGCAAATCACATTTAAGTACCTGGCGAGTGTTCATCAAACCACCGTTTTACTACTTATCTCCCATTCCATTTTCAAATAGCGTGCGGGAAGAAAGAACACCAGAATCTCTCTGTTCAAGTTCTAGTTTCTCGTATTTTATTCTCATGATCTCTTCTACCTATGTAAGTGGGAGTCAACAATATATTTTCGCATTCGAATGAGAATGTTGGTGATTGGAGTTTCATAAGAAGCCCACGCCGCAGCGATAAGTGCCAATGTTATCATTTCAGTAACGCTGTCTCCCCTGCATCGTGACAATACAAAACGAGCTGCCCTTCTTTGGACTCTTTTGATGTCCTCCATCAAACCCACCTGATAAGGATGCCAAACGGCAGCATAGATCTAAAGGGATGTTTTTTAAAGCAGAATAATACCCGCCTAGTATATTTTGTTGTTGCAGATGGACTAATACCAATCTAAATTCGACTAATTTGCACACCCCAGTTTTTCGTTCATCATCATCCCATCATCATCATCATCATCATCATCATCATCATCATCATAAGTTGTCATGCTCATTGCTGAGCATCATGACCCCATGAACCAAGCGTCTCCATCCCAAACAGTTGGCAGCTTCTTTCAGTGCCTGCTGAAGAGGTAGACCGGAGATCATCTTGATTTGATCTATCCATCTGCTCGCTGCTCTTCTTCTTGGTCTTGTGCCGTCAATCTTTCCTTGTTGGATTACTTTTTCTTGATTTTCTCCATCTCTTCTCATAATGTGACCAAAGAACTGGAGAACTTTTTCGGTGACTCGAGAAGAAAGGCGTCTGGAGATACTGAGTTGTTCAATAATGGACACATTTGTTCTTCTTTCGGTCCATTTTATGCGTAGCATCCTACGCCAGCACCAAAACTCAAACACATCAATGCACTGTTTGTCTCTGACCTTGAGTGTCCATGTTCCACAACCATAAAAGAAGACAGAAAACACGAGTGTTTCAACTAGACGGATCTTTGTGCTATGTGTTATTGCTCTGCTCTGCCAGATCTTCGTGAACTTGCTCATAGCCGCTCGTCCTAGCACGATCCGTCTTCTTACATCCTCTTCAAAACTATCCGTAGTGCAGATGGTTGACCCAAGGTAGATGAAGGACTGCACGACTTCCAGTTCCTTTAATTGACCTGTGAGCAGGATCTTTTCTTCTCGATCAATTAACATGAGTTTGGACTTACTGAGGTTGATATCTAGTCCATATGCTAGACTAATATCTTTTATTCTTGGTAGTAGCTCAGCAAGTTCATCTTCGCTGTTGGCTAAAAGTACGGTGTCATCAGCAAAACGGAGGTTGTTGACAGTTCTTCCACCAACTGAGATGCCTTTGGTCCAACCAACAAGAGCTTTCCTAATGACATGTTCTGCATAGATGTTGTACAGTTGTGGGGATAGAACACAACCCTGCCTCACACCTTTTGAAACTCTGAAGGAATCAGACGTGCCAGCACTTGTCTTTACAACTGCTGAGTGATTATTGTACAATTTTTTTTCCAATTATTTTTGAAAAGAGATAGCTTGGCTGAGAAAGATGGACACACACACACACACACACACACACACACACACACACAGAGAGAGAGAGAGAGAGAGAGAGAGAGAGAGAGAGAGAGAGAGAGAGAGAGAGAGAGAGAGGGGGGGGGGGGGAGGGGCGTAAGGAAGGGTTATTGAATAGGTGAGCTGAGGATGGAGGAAGGGGAGAGGTTAGAGTAAATTTAGGATATTGGATGTCCCCCAAGCGAACAGTCCATCTGTGACCATTCGTCCACTCAGCCAATTTGTTGGTAGTCATACCAACATAAAAGGCTGCACAGTGGACACATGTCAGTTGATATATGACGTGTGTTGTCTCGCATGTGGCCCTGCAGGGCATGTTTACGAGTTGTAGCAGACCAACACAGCCTTTTCCCATGCAGCACAGTACTCTAACTAAGGTTTATTTATTTATTTTTACTTCAGAGGCATGCTCCAAAAATTCCTTGTATTTGTGTTTGCTTGTTTTACATCATCCTACAATATGCCAACCACACTGTCTGCACAGAATGTGCAACTGCCTCCAGTGATTGCTGGCTTCGATCTAATGCAATTTATTCAGTTTCAGGTGCACCAGATGAGTCAGCTCCTAACTGCCATACAGAAATTAATCACTACTCAAACGGCAGCTACATCCACTAAGCCAGCATCGATCATGTCACAACCTGCAAGCATCCCACCCAGCCGAACATCCAACAAGCGACAGCAAGACTTCAATGAAGGGTACCCTAGTTTGAAGCTCATTGTGTCACACATCAAGTGCAAGGTACTGTAAAATTACATTATTTCTTGGCAACAGCCAGCACTGCCATTTATAACTCATGCTGAAATTGTTTCCTCACTTTACATTTGGAATTGCTTCAGTTTCTGACTTAATTAGTGTCCTTACTAAATATTTTGAAGATCAATTGCTCATTATCAATTTTTTTATTTGTGTAAGCTACGTAATCAGACATACTGTCAGTGGGCAATGGAACTACAGGGCTTAACAAGACATGGCTGTTTTCAGTGTGTCTGTGGACAGTATTATGCAGAAACAATCACCCGTGATGCAATTACAAACAATGTGCCAAACAGTTGCAGTCTCAAGCAGATTCTCAAACATGTAAATATGACTTTGCAATAAGCATTACAAATTATACAACAGGAAATGTGCAACAGTGCCATGGGAAAAATTTGAGGCAGCCCCAATTTGCCATATTACAGACAGTGATAAACAGAAACAGCTTACTGGTTGGTATCCACACAGCCACTATGTCACATAAAAAGTAAACAACTCACATTGTGTGAAATCTTGCCCTTGTTGCTTTTCCAAGCATATGAGACAGAACTGCCCTCCACAGAATGCAGGAAGTCTGCACATGTGCAATCTGCGTACTTGCAACATACTCACTCTCACATACTCACTCTCATAAACCCCGAGCAATTACTCATTCTCTGAGGACTGTTCCCCCCCAAAAATTAATGGCCAACCCTAGTAACAGATGTAAACAGGACGTGCCTTTTACCCTCTCCAGTGCAGTGCAAAGATAATCTAATAAACTGTTTGTGACATTACACATTGCCAGATGCCGCATGTGTCTTCAATTAGACATTAATGTGTCTGTTACTTCACTCAATCATGCCAGTTATGAACTCAGGTTCTCCACGATTGACAGAATCTAGTATACTACTGACTGTGTATAATGATGAAACCATTCCCATTATTGGTACCTGTTGCTTTCCTGCCACATTCCAGTCTCAAACCAGAAGAATAATACTTACAATTTCACATGCACAAGATTATGAACATATTTTTGGTTCAGTTTGTTTTGATTTGTTTGGCCTTTGTATTCTGGCCAATGTGCTTTCTGTTTCTGGTTTGGCCCAAAAGACAATGTTTCTCAATGGCTTGCTGAGTTTCCAGGCTTGTTTCTGCAGGCCTAGGCAAGGCAAATAATTTCATAGCACATGTGACACTGAAGAACAATTTTCAATCTAAGTTTTTTTGTACATGGCCTGGAAAGAATTACAGGACTATGGTGTTCATGCTCCTGCTTCACTTGTGATTTCAGTTAAACCTTCTGGCAGACTTCATCTTTGTACTGACCTTAAGTCCACTGTGAATCCACAAACAATTATTGACACTATTCATTGCCTTGTCCAGAGGAATTAAGGGACAGGCTAGGTGAGGGCAGATATTTTTCAAAAAATGACTTATACAACACATATCTGTAAATTGTGCTAGATGAAGAGTCTCAGAAAGTGTTTGTGGTCAACACCCATTTAAGTACATTCAGGTTGTTGCGCTTACCCTTTGACAGTGTTCTGCGCCCACCATTTTTCAACACTATTTAGAACAACTTATTGCAACAGTTACTTTCTGTTCAAATTACTTTGACAATATTGTGGTATCATGACGTACACTAGAGGAACATATCAGCAATCTCCGTACACTGCTTCAGGTGTTTTCAGCTGCAGGTTTGAAGTAGCACCAGGACAAGTGTGTCTTTTTACAGACCAAAATTAAATACTTAGACCACATTATTATTAGCCAGGGTGTCCACCCCATTTAGTCGCATTTCCTGGTGATTCATGACCTCCCCACCCCATGAGACCTGGAAGAATTACAAGATGTTCCAGGAAAGTTGACTTCTTATATCCAGTTTACAGCTAATGCGGCTCAGATTGCGCCTCCATCGTATCACTTGCACCAGAATAATGTGACTTTTTCATGGACAGAACAGTACCAGGATACATTTCAGAAACTGAAACATGCTTTGTTGAGTGACAGATGCGTTGTTCATTTTGATCCCACTAAACTGGTAGTTTTGGATGCACCTGTGTTCTCACATAGAATTGGTTCACAGGACAGGCTGATTGCTTTTGCTTCCAACTTGTTGACAAAGATGCAGCGTATTTACTCACAGATTGGGAAAGAGGCTCTTGCTGTCGTCTATGGCATGAGTAAGTTTCACCAGTATCTGTTTGGATGAAAGTTTTACCCTGTGATGCACCATATACCTCATTACGAAACACACCAACACACCGTGATTCCAATATAATACAACAATTTTTTCTCCCGAAAGAGAATATACATCATGGAATACATAAGTAATGGAACATCAATATATCAAAATTTATAAAATTACAAAAATCAACCCATAACTTCCTCCTCATCCTGGTGAACTTCAAGAGGAATGACCAGTTGAAAAGCTCGTGAGGTAATGACCCCATCCGAAGTTCATAAGGTGACAGAACGCATCTTCCAACCTCTTCCCTCATGAAGATCTTCTATCTGTACCTTCTTCCATATGTGACATGGATGAACACTTCCTGTAAAAGTACATCATCACACAAATGTAGTCTTCCAGAACTTGTCCTAGGTTGATGAGTTTCATGAAAGTTTTTGAGGAGGTTCAGGTACTTTTTTTCCCACCTGTTTCAGAAGTGCTCTACCATATATTTCTGTCATTGGAACTCCTTGGACAAATCATTCCTGACTGTTGGTTCTGGACCTGTGGGCAAAGTTGAGTGTCGCTCACCTACAAGAAAATGTGCAGGTGTCAGTGGCTCAGTTTCTTCTCCTCCTTGTGTAATTGGTCTTGAATTTAGTGCTGCTTCTATGCTGACCAACATTATGCTGAGACCGTTTTCATCCAACAACTGTTGTAAAACCTTTCTCAAGCAATGTTTGACTGATCCCACAATATGTTCCCAAAATCCTCCCCACCAAGGTGCATGTGGGTTAATGAGCCTCCATGCTATAGATTCCTGAGCAAAGTACTTGTGTTTTTTGCTGGCAGTGAGTAACAGCCAGAGCTCCTTTCACTTTGCATGGATGGAATGGAAGGTAGTAGAATTGTCAGTGTAAATTGTGCTACATCTACATGGATACTCTTCAAATTACATTAAAATGCATGGCAGAGGGTTCATCGAACCACTGTTATGATATTTCTCTATACTTTCACTCTCTAATAGCTTGCAGGGAAAAAGAAACACCTAAATCTTTCTGTTTTCAATTTGATTTCTCTTATTTTCTAATTACGGTCATGTCTGCCTATGTAAGCGGGCACTAACAATAGACAGAAGAGAAAGTTGGTGAAAGAAATTGTGCAAATAGATCTCTCCACAACAAATAATGCCTTTCTTTTAATGGTTTCCACCCCAACTTGTGCATCATGTCTGTGGCACTCTCTCCCATATATCACGATGATACAAAACAAGCTGCCCTTCTCTGAATCTTCTGTAAATCATCCGTGAGTCACACCTGGTGTGGATCTCTCAATGTGCAGCGATACTCCAAAATAGGACGCACAAGTGTAGTGTAGGCATTTTCTTTTGTAGAACTATTGCGTCTTCTAAGTGTTCTAACAATGAAACAAAGTCTTTGATTTGCTTTCCCTACAATATTTTCTATGTTTTCTTTCCAATTTAAGTTGTTCGTAATTGTTACTCCTAGGTATTTAGTCGAATTTACGGCCTCTAGGTTAGACTGATTTATCGTGTAAATGAAGTTTAACAGGTTTCTTTTAGTGGTCATATGGATGACCTCACACATATCATTATTATGGATCAATTGCCAATTTTTGCTGTAGATATCTTATCTAAATCATTTTGCAGTTGCTTTTGATCTTCTGGTGAATTTACTAACTGATACACGACAGCATTGTCTGCGAACAGTCTGCAAGAGCTACTCAGATTGTCTCCTAAATAGTTTATAAAAATAAAGAAGAGTAGAGGGCTCTATAACACTTCCCTGGGGAATGCCATATATCACTTATGTTCTACTCAAGGACTTACCATCAATTACAACATACAGTGTCCTTTCTGACAGGAAACCAGGAATCCAGTTACACAACTGTGGTGATATTCCATAAGCATGCAATTTGATTAGAAAGCTTGTGACGTACAGTGTCAAAAGCCTTTCAGAAATCTAGAGATACAGAATCTATTTGACATTTGACAGTGATCCTCAATTGAGTTGCCGGAGCATTTCCGTGACACTCGCACATTGCTTGAACCTACTGGTAACAAATCTAGCTGCTCACCTCTGAACCGCCTCTTTGTCTTCCTTTAAACTGATCTGCTGCGGGTCCCAAACACTTGAGCAATACTCAAGACGTGGTTGTACAAGCATTTTATACGTGGTCTCCTTTACAGGTGAAGTACATCTTCCCAAAATTCTCCCAATAAACCGAAGTAGGCTGTCCGCCTTACTCACAACTGTCCTTACATGTTCGTTCCATTTCATATCACTCTGCAATGTTATGCCTAGATACATGAACGACGCAACAGCATCAAGAAGCTCACTACTAATGCTGTATTCGAACATTATAGGATTGTTTCTTCTACTCATGCACATCACCTTACATTTTTCTACATTGAAAGCTAGCTGACATTCTTTGCACCAACTAGAAATTTTGTCTAAGTCATCCTGTATGCTATTACAGTCAGTTACAGACAACACCCTCCCATACACCACAGCATCATCAGCAAACAGCTGCAAATTACAACTTACTCTGTCCATCAGATCATTTATATAGATAGAAAATAATAGCGGTCCTATCACACTCCCTTGGGGCATGCCTGACAATATACTCATCTCTGATGAACACTCGCCGTCGAGAACAATGTACTGTGTTCTATTACTTAGGAAGTCTTCCAGCCAGTCACAAATCTGTTAACCTATTCCATATGCTCGTATCTCCATTAGCAGTCTGCAGTGTGGCATCGCGTCGAACGCCTTTTTGAAGTGGAGGAAAACACAATCCGCCTGTTGTCCTTCATCCACGGCTCGCAAGATGTCAAGTGAGAAAAGGGCAAGCTGAGTTTCACATGAACGATGTTTCCTAAACCCGTGCTGATTCACAGAAATAAGCTTTTCCGTTTCAAGAAAATTTAGTATATTCGAACTGAGAATATGCTCTAAAATTCTACATGAAACTGATGTCAACGATATTGGCCTGTAATTGTGTGGGTCAGTTCTCTTTCCTTTCTTATGAACGGGAGTCACCTGCGCTTTTTTCCAATCACTAGGAACTTTGCACTGAATTAAAGATTTGCGATAAATGCAAGCTAAGTAGGGGGCCAATGCCCTCTCCGGGGGACACCACCTTGACGAAGCACAGTCCGTGCGGGTGGAGAGGCTTGTGTATCCGTGTGAAGCAGAGGGCTATACCGAAGGTAGAGAACCTACTGCCGGAAAGGCCTCAGCTGATGGATCAGACCAAGTGTGTCCCACAACGTCCCGTCTTCCTTATCCTCTCCCAGTCCTTTCCCAATTCCTTTCCCAACTCAAGGTGTTATGCGATCCGTGCCAAGGGGTGCATGGCTCATGGGTGGATGTGTCTTGAACGGAGCCTCAGGGATACTGGGCGACCTCCCTGAGTAAGTAGTCTTGCACCGCGCGGGGTTATCGTGGTGTGAACCATATAAATCCCCAAATCTCATGGTACTAAGATGAACACAGAGAAAGAAAGTATTTTAAAAGAATCTGAGGGGCAATCTGAGACCTCAGATACTCAGGACCAATGGAATGCACTCCTACTTCTCAGTCAGGGTCTAGACCTGAGCAAGAAGTGGGAACTGTAACAAAGAAGTTGGACCAGATTAGGATTAAGGCCTTGTCTGGGGCTCAGAGGAGGAAACATCTCAAGGAACAGAAGCAAAAGGAAGGAAAAGAATGGCTTCCTAAACCTAAGTGGAGGAAATCAAAAGGGCTTGAGCCCAAGACCCCCAAAAAGAAACTACCTCAGGTCGAAGAGGATACACAGATCCCCTTGACATCAAAGACAGGTGGCAAGAGGGTTAGGGAGGAGTCTAAGACTCCCTCCTCTCTGGACAGGCGTGATCCTAAAAGGCTGAGGCAGGAAATAGGAAAACAGACCTATAGTACTGCAGTCTCGGTCTTTAGAATGGCAGTTGTCCATGAAGGATACCCACTGGTAAGCATCACCTCACAGCAGGAGGAGCTAGTGCAGATGGCCCTCTTTGAAGAGATTGGGGGGGGGGGGGGGGACGCTGGTCCAGGACCCAAATTCTGGAGGGTCTATCTAGATCGCGGTGCCCTCATTTTTGTCTGCAAGGGGGAGCACTCAGCAGAATGGCTTAAGTACAAGGTGCCCATGATATCCCCATGGGAGGATGCGAAGCTGCTGGTCAAGACAGCAGCCGAACTCCTGAAGACCGCAAAGGTATCTATATGGGTACCAAAGATCCTTAAGGATGTCACTCCAAAGACTCTGTTCGAGAAAATAAGGGTCCAGAACCCAAAAGTCTCGACAGAGGATTGGAGGGTAATTAACCAAAAGGTCATTCCGGAAGGACGAACTCTGGTGGTGGAGGTTGGAGAGAAGTTCCTGAAGGCATTGGGAGAACAAGGCCTGAAACTGTTTTTAGGGTTCTCGCAGGTCGCCGTCAGGGTAATCAAAGACCTTAAAGGCAATAATGGCAGCAAGATGGGGACTGGAAGTGCTGCAGATAAACCTGCAGCACAGTAAAGGGGCCACTGCTGCCCTGAGCTGTCGCCTGGGTAGACAGGAGGTGGACGTGGCCCTGATACAAGAACCCTATTTATACAAAGCGGGTGTATCGGGCCTCGGTGGTACTGGAGGAAAGCTGATTTATGCCAGAAATCTAAAAAACTCCAGAACATGCATTTATATTAGAAATGGAATACCTTTCATACCAATGATGGAGTTTTGTTCCAGGGACCTGGTGACCATCAGGATGCAGCAACGTGAGGAAGGTATCACGAGGGAAATTGTTTTGGCGTCAGCATACCTTCCTTACGAAGACAGCTCTCCTCCTTCTTTGGAAGTGAGGAGACTGACAGAAGCCTGCCATCGGCAAGGTGACGAACTGGTGGTGGGATGTGATGCCAATGCCCACAATCTATCGTGGGGCAGCAAGGACACCTTGTTGAATTTCTCCTATCTAACAACTTGGAGATCCTGAATAGGGGTGATGAACCCCCATTCAGGAATAGTAGAAGGGAAGAAGTAATTGACATAACTTTTGGTTCCATGATGATGGGAAGTTACGTCAAATAGTGGCATGTGGTCCTGGAGCCATCCTCATCAGATCACATGTATATTAAATTCAAGGTTGAAATGGGAACCAAACAGACCATGGCCTATAGGAACCCCAGGAAAACGGACTGGGAGACATATAGGAAAGACCTTGACTTCAGCCTATCGGAAATTAAAACTTCGATAAGGAATCCTGCAGAGTTTGAGGAAGTAGCAGAGGCTGTAACCTCTGCTATAGTGACCTCATACCAGGACAACTGCTCAATCACCAAGAAGTGCACAAATAGGAGTGTGCCTTGGTGGAATAATAACCTGGAAATGCAAAGGAAACAGGTACGAAGACTGTTCAACCTTGCGAGGTGCGAGAGACAATGGGCAAAGTATCGTGAGGCCCTTGTCAATTACAACCTTGCCGTCAGACGGGCAAAGGAGGCATCCTGGAAGGTATTCTGTGAGGAAGTGGAGGGCATGGCTGCTCAAGCGAGACTTCATAAAATCCTCACTAGAGTACCAACTAATCCAGGAGGAACACTGAGGAAGGAGGATGGGGAGTATACAAAGACAGCACATGAAACGCTGGAACTGCTCCTCAAGACTCACTTTCCTCAATATACTCTGGGGGATAACTCAGACCAGAATGCGATTCCTGAGAGACAAAGGTTCTCAGGTATTCGGAAAGAGGACTGGGATTTGGCCAAGGAGTGTGGCGATCTCAGTAAGGTCCGATGGGCAGTGGGAACATTTCAACCATTCTTCCCAGCTCTCCTGCAACAAGCGGGAGAAAATCTTATTAGATTCCTATGCAGGTTATTCAGGGTTAGCCTAGCAGCAGGAATCATTCCCAATGCCTGGGGGGCAGTGAAGGTTGTCTTCATTCCTAAACCAGGGAGAATTGATCATAACAAGGCCAAGGATATGAGACCAATCAGCCTGTCCTCCTCCATTCTTAAGACATTGGAAAAGCTGGTTAATATGCATGTTGGAGAAAGGAGGTTAAGTAGGGCTCATCTACATTCAAACCAACATGCATATCAGCCAGGTAAATCATGTGAGACAGCTCTCCACCAACTCGTTGGGGAAGGTGGAGAAAGCACTACAATTTCAGGAAATAGCCCTCTGTATCTTCCTGGACATCGAGGGGGGGCTTTTAGCAACACGACCTTCGATTCCATGGTTAGGGCAGCAAAGGTGCATGACCTAGGGACCACTATATGTAGATGGACTAGGGCCATGCTCAGTGGAAGAAAGGTAGAGGCTACCATGATGGATGAAAAAATGGTAATCAACACCACTAGGGGTTGCCCGCAAGGAGGAGTTCTTTCCCCTTTATTGTGGAATCTAGTGGTAAATGATCTCATTGGAGAATTAAACTCTAGGCAGTACTTTTGCCAAGGATAAGCAGATGATATTGTCATAGTAATAATTGGCAAATTTGCTGACACAGTAAAGAATATGGCACAATGTGCTTTGGACATTGTGCAAGACTGCTACAGAAAACAGGATCTGGGGGTTAGTCCTAAGAAGACTGTTGTTGTACCATTCACAAAGAAGCATATACAACATTCAAGTTGGAATCTAAAGCTTTTCAATGAAGCGCTACCTGTGAAGGGGACATTGACATATCTAGGGGTTACCCTAGATGAGAAACTGACATGGACCCCTCACATCAGGAATATTTGCTCCAAGGCAAAAGGTACTCTTGTAAGTACCAGGAGAGCTTGTGACAAAAATTGGGGCCTGAGCCCCAAGGGTATGCACTGGATATACACCACGGTGATTAGACCCAGGATCACCTATGGGGTGGTTGTGTGGTGGAAGAAGGTAGAACAGCAGGTTGCTGTTAAGGAGCTTGGTAAGGTGCAGAGATTAGCCTGCTTAGCCATAACAGGCAGAATTAGCAGCACACCAACTGCTGGGATGGAAACCATGCTGGATATGCCCCCATTACACCTTTGGGTCAAGATGGAGGCAGCAGCTGGTGCAAACAGACTCAAATCTGGCAACAACGAACTCTTTGGGATATCCAGAATAACACACTAAAATAGAGAGTGAGGTAAATATAGGAAATACTGCTTCAACAAGCCTTTCAATATAACAATTGGAAGTAGGGAGCAATGGGAGGAAATAGTTCGACACTGTACGGTGGTACTGTCTGGTTCACTGACGGGTCAAAATCCGACCAAGGTGTTGTGGCCGGGGTATATGGGGTGCAGCCAAGACTGGAGGGCGTCATCTCTCTAAGAAAACTGGCCTCAGTATTCCAGGCCAAAATCACTGCCATCAGGGCGTGTGTGGAGGAGAATTTGCGTAAGTGCTACAAAGATCGTAGCATCTATATCTATTCAGACAGCCAGGCAGCCCTGAGATCACTGGCAGCTCCTGCAACAAGGTGTAAAATTGTTGCAGAGTGTCACAGGGTTCTGGTGGAGCTAGGGGAAAGCAATAGAGTAAACCTATTGTGGGTCCCTGGCCACTTGGGGATCAGTGGCAACGAACATGATGACAGATTAGCCAGGATGGGGGCAGAGACTCCATTTATTGGACCGGAACCTGTCCTGACAATCACCAAGGCAATGATCAAATTGGAGTTACGTAACTGGCTCAGAAGACAGCACGTAGAATATTGGACCAAAGTCTACCAACAAAAACATGGTAAGGTAATGATGCCAAAGCCATGTTTTAAAAGAAGCTCTGCAATCCTGGGCCTGAACAGGAGAGAGATTAGACTCATGGTTGGATTGCTGACAGGCCATGGGAATTTCAAAAAACACCTACATACAATGGGAATAACAGAAGAGGACCCTAAATGTAGGATCTGTGATGACGGTGATGAAACTGCATCACATCTAATCTTCGAATGCATTGGAGAGTAAAAGGCACAGAACATTTGGGACAACTAGACCCAAAGAAATTGTGTCTAATAAAGAACTGGTAAAGGGACTCCTTGCACTGTTCAAGGGCATTGGTTGGCTTTACTATATATACAGGGAGCCATACTGTACAATAAACTTAGTTTCGGTGCGGGCAGTGGCAGGTTAGACCAAGACTGTTTTGGCTTTCCTGGAAAAATTAAATCAAATCATGGGGCCAATGCCACAGAATAGTCTTTGTAAAACCGAACTGGTATTCCATCCGGACCAGCAGACTTTTTCGTATTTAGCTCTCTCAGCTGCTTCTCTACACTGGAAATACCTATTGCTATGTCCCCCATTTCGGAATTAGTATGTTGATCAAATTATGGTACATTTGTTCGGTCCTCCTGCGTGAAAGATTTCTTAAAGGTTAAATTTAGAACTTCAGCTTTCCATTTGCTTTCTTCTATTACTACCCCGGAATGATCAATGAGTGACTGGACAGTGGGCTTTGACCTGCTTATTGATTTTACATAGGACCAGAATTTTTTCGGATTCTCGGAAAGATCTTTTGCTAAGATATGACAGTGATAATTAATGTATGTTTTGTGCATCAATCTTTTTATAGACACACAAATCTCTACTAACTTTTGCCTGTCATCATTTGCGTGTTCGTTTTTGAATCGAGAGTGCAACAGCCTTTGCTTTCTCAGCAGCTTTCTAACATTATTATTATACCACGGTGGATATTTTCCAGAATGTCTTTCGCCATCTGCCACGCAGTGGAGCAACCTCCCACACAACCACGGGGTGTCTGCCACATTTCTGGCAGTATCAGGGCATGTCACTGCCGCAGGCTGATCAATGGAGACATCATAATCCGTTCAGCGCCTACGACCGACCAACAACAATGACGCTCCTCAATTGTGGCCTCAAGTTATGCAATGGATGCTAACACAGCTTGAAGCTGTTGTGATGCGCTCGAAGGAAGACTACACAGTTTCTTAAACACGAATTTGAATCTAATATGCATGAAAGCACAGGATAAATTTACAAGTTCACAGACAAAAATCAAAATACTGTATGTTGCTTCTGATCAAAAGCCAGTTTCACTTACAAAATATAAAGGAGGCTTCTGCTGTGTGTCAGCCAGCAGCTAAACGGACACTGACTGATCTCTACAAACAGCAGGCACAATCAAAACAAAACAAACGAGGGTTGTAATGCACTCAATGTGAGACTACACTGTTTCTTAAAATGTGAATTTAAATGTAATATGCACAAGAGCACAGTAAAAATTTACAAACTGAAACAAAAATTCACAGACAAAAATCAAAATACTATATGGTGCTTTTAATCAGAAGCCAGCAGCTAGACAGGAAATGATTGAGTTCTAATCTAGGTACTCCTCTTCTTTCCACAAGCCTTTGTAGAGCTTGACGATATCTGTCAGTTGACGTATCTTAGCATAATTCCAGATGTAAGGCATGTGTTGATGCACAAGTGAATAGAGAAATATATGCTTTCTTTGTTATGTGTCTTTGTCTGATGTATAACGGACCAACAAATGGTTGATTGATGTAAGCGGATTTCGAAGTTGCTGCTAAGTGGTCTTTCCCTCAGAATTTTGTGGAAACTGAAAAGTGTCTTATTTGCTATTGCTAAACAGGTGTCTATTTCAATATCTGTTCTATTGATTTACGGAAAAGACTCCGTAAGTACTTTAAGCACTCAACAGTCTTAAAAGTGAATCCATCTACAGGGTAAAATTTTACGACGCTTCTCGCCGGTCTCCGGTGCTTATGTTGGCAACAGATGAACAGTGAAGTGTAGAATTGCATTAATATTATTTACAAGCTACAGAGTAAATGTTATTGCTGCTCGTTTCACTCACAGCAAAATTAATACAGTACCTGCTCTATGGTTGACGCAAGAAGCATTATACAATTTAACCCATCTACAGTGAAAGGTGCTTCTTTTTTCCTTTTCTTACTTATGACCAGGTATTCTGTCTTTTCTTCATTAACATGTAATCCTATTTTCTCAGCAATTTTGCATCATTCTGTTAATTCTGTTTTGGAACTGCTTATTAATGCTACATCATCTGCATAGGCAAATCTAGTAATGCTTCAATCCTGTAGTTGGACTTCTTGTGGATTAGTTTTGGTAAATTCTCTACCAATCTTCTCTAGAACAAGCTTTAAAAAAATAGGTGAAATGTCATACCTTGTCTCAGTCCAGTGTACACCTTAAAATTTTCAGTTTCTCCTACCAGTGTCTTTATGCGACATACAGTTTTGTCTATACACACTGCATTGATAGTCCCCAATTAATTCTTCTGTTAGTGTAATCAGCCTGTTTAATAGGCAGATGGATAGGATTTTTGTAGATGACATCCAATAAAGCAATTTCTCTGCAGGTGTCAGAAACGAGGGCATCATTATTCTTTAATATAGGACACACAATTGTGGTTTTCCAGTGTGCAGGAATGGTTTATGTCTTCCAAATTGTTTCTATGATAGACTGTATTTATTCCACAGGTTGTGATCCTCCATTCTTTAATAACTCAGTGTTTATATGGTCTTCGCCACAAGCCTTGTAATTCTTTAATTTCTTCATATTGATAGCTATAATAGGTATTTCATCTACTAACAACTTTGGTTCGCCTGACAGATACCCTCAAAGAAAAACATGTCTATTAACTGTAGAAAGCAATGGGCCTTTATCAGTAGTTGATTCAAATTGTTCCCAGAAGTGGGGCCACATTTCAACATCTCCACGAAGTGGTTCAAGCTTAAAGGCAGGTAATTTGACAACGTGTGCCTACAATGAGGCGTATGGGAAATGTAGGTGATGTGGTACTCCTTTGCTATTCATCATAAAACATATCACACTTTAGATACAAGCAAAGTTCCTGAATCATGCCATTATCAATGACATTCTTTTGAGCCAAGGAGTTCATAAAATCATGTTGTATTCGAATGGACTTGTGATGTGGTCCAATGTTGTATCCCGCTTCCAGCAACATGAAGCATTCTATCGTCAAAATTATGCAAAAAAATCTTAATTTTTACACAGGTTTCGGCACCAGAATATTACGAAACAAACAAACACCATGATTCTATTATAACAACCATTTTTCCCCTTAGAGAATAATATCCATCATGGAATAAATAAGTCATGGAACAACAATATACCAAAATTTATAAAATTACAAAAGGCAACCCACAACACTCTTCAATCATTGGTTCCTCCAACCAAATCTGTTCCCACATGCAGTGCTCAGAAATTGTAAGGTTGGGCGTTGTTCTTGTCTCACAAGGAGACCGCATGAGTATTGTATTTTAGAATTTCTCTATATTTATGTTATGTGATGTTCAGAACTTAAATAACAATCAGCAAAGCCATTAGACGTAACACTCAAAAATTCTCGAGAAAATCGACTTTTAAACTTTGCAAAGTGCATGTAAGGACCAATAATTAAAACAGTTGAAGCACCTGTCGGTGTAGCTCAGGTGGGTAGAACTCTGGCATTGTAACCAAAGGGGTGATGGTTCGAATCCTGCCGCAACAGATCCCCACGCCTCCCATTTACCTTCAAATACCTGAAATACTTCCATAATTTCAATAGCTAATGGAAATTTTTACAGAAAATGCAAGTTTCTTTTGTTTATTTGTCGTTTTCTATATCTTATAAAATGTATTTAATAATTATGGTTTCAATCAAAAAATCTTAAGTTACTCTTCCTTCCCCCCCTCCCCCCCCCCCCCCCCGCTGTTTTTGGAAAGTCATCTTCATAGCTACTAATGACTTTCGAGTTAGCTAACAACACAACCATCATTTTAGGTGACAAGGTGTTCAGCTCATCTACACAAACAAAAACTGACACAAAATGTGGAATTAGAGATTTCAAAATGTTTGTATAACTGAATTTGAAAAAGTCACTGTGCGATTCGAACCACTGATTGCCAGAATGCTACCACTTTAACTACACTGACAGATGCTACAACTACATTAATACTGGTACTTACATGTACTTGCAAATCTTAAAAGTCAATTTTCTTGAGAATTTTTTAGAGTTGCGATGAATGGCTTTGGCTGATTGTTATTTAAGAACTGAACTTCATGTAGCAAATATAAAGAGATTCTAAAATGTGACACCCATGTGGTCTCCTTGTAAGTATCAGAATGAAATATTGTACTGGTTCACATCAAAGCATGGGAGTGGCGACACCGTTTCTCACCTTCCTGTTAGCCTCAGTTCAGAATTTGATGCCACCGATGTGTCATCTTGTCACATAGATGTGTAGGGTAATTAAATGTTACAGTCTTTTTCCTTCAACTATCGGAAGACTGCACAGGCCACACTAGCACATCATTACTTGACACTTTTGTTGCGGTCTACCCGGTATGTTTCGTCTCATTCTCTGAAACACATTCTGAATTCTGTGCACAGATCAGCACAGTGTGATTTTATTACAAAATGACAGTGGCCAATAGTGGCCTGCTTGGCCAACTGATCGACATGTTCATTCCCCAGTCCCCAGGGTCCACACAGAGACCACAGAACGGTCAGATCTGCTGAGAAATTATACAGATTCCTAAACAGACCGCAATAATGGATGGTGAGAGAAGCATTGGTCGACTGCCTGAAAGCCACTCAGGGAGTCACTACAGATGACAAATAACCCCCTGGGGCAGGCTTGGGAGTGTTCCAGAGCCCGTAGAATGGCAATCAGATCAGCAGTAAAAACGCTACTCCCGTGAGGCAAAGAACACTGTTCAACACGGTCACCATAGACACATGCATACCCAGCACGGCCACTTGCTAAGGATCCATCAGTGTAAATGGCTCCGGCGCTTTGGAGCAAATTGAGGAGTTGCAGGAACCAGCGACGGAGATGTGCTGGGGAAACTGAGTCCTTCAAGGCAAGGGACAGATCCAGACAAAGCTGCAAACAAAGGATGGACCAAGGAGAGGTTTAAAAGGAATATTGGAAAGTGGCAGGGAGTGGATGAGATTCAAGGGATGAAAGAAGGGAATGAACACTGACTACAGTCGGTTAACCCAACCTGGGGCACTGTGGAGAGATAGGGAGTGCAGCGTCTGGAAAAAGCAGTTCAATGGTACGGGAGGCCTGTGTATGGGCAACATAAGAACCTAACAGGTGTTGCCGGCGGAACTGCAGGGGAAGGATCCCAACTTGGACAAGGAGGCTTGTCACAGGACTCTTGTGAAAAGCCCCCATCGCCATACGGACACCACATTGTAGAATTGTGTCCAACACCTGCAATGCTGAAGGCATGGCCAAATCATATACTATGTATCCATAGCCAAGGCACAACTGAATGAGGGCCTTATAGAGCTGCAGGAGCATTGGGCATACAGCTCACCAAGCAGTGTGGCCAAGACAGCGCAGTATGTTTAGGTGTCATCAACACTTATGTTTGAGCTGGTGAAGGTAGGGCACCCAAGTCAAACAGAATGCCTAAAAAACTGTGTGTCTTTTCAACACATAGCAGATCATTAGCCAAATATAATTCGGGTTCCAGATGTACCACCCGACGTCAACAGAGGTTCATCACCTGGGTTTTTTAGGCAAAAAAAAACTGGAAACCATGGGCAAACACCCATGAACATGCCTTCTGAATTGCTATCTGCAACCACCGTTCAGCAACACCAATGCTGGTGGAGCTAAAATACATGTAGAAGTCATCAGCATTCAAGGAGGTGGAAACTGATGATCCATGTTACTCTGAGAACTGAGCACTGTGGGACACCGTTCTCTTGAATATGGGATGAACTAAGAGGCACCAACCCTCACCTGAAAAGAATGGTGGGAGAGGAAATTCTGTATAAAAATTGGACGTGGACCTCATAAGCCCCAGTCATACAGCATAGACAGTATATGGTGGCACCAGGTGGTGTCATATGGCTTCCAGAGGTCAAAGAAGACTGCAACTAGATGTTCACGGTGAGTAAAGACTGTACAGATGGCCAACTCCAGCAACACAAGATTGTTGATGGCAGAGTGGCTCTGACGGAACCACCCTTGTTGTGGGGTCAAGACCCCGGTCCTTGGAGACCCACACAAACATCCTAATCACCATACGTCCAAGAAGCTTGCATGGAATGTTGGCGAGGCTAATCAGGAGATAACTATCAGCAAGCTGCAAATATGCCCCAGGCTTCATGACAGGGATGATGATGCTATTATCCCGCAATTTGGACGGGATACCCAGAGACGACTGAACAAGGTGAGATGTTGGTGCTTTAAGTCTGCTGATATGTGATGTAAGAACTGAATGTAAATGGGATCAGGTCTGGGGGAGGTAACGGGGCAGTCAGCAAGGGCACTTTCAAACTCCCACTCAGTAAAAGGGATGTTGTATATTTCAGGACAATGTGTTCAAAAAGATACCTGGTTTTGCTCCATTATCTCTTTAGCAGCACGGAAGTCTGCACCATAAGCAGCAGTCAGTGAGCTGCTAGCATAATGATCTGCCATGTGCTTAGCTATGGCGAGAGGTTCAGTACCGATTGTACCCTGAATGTTGAGAAAAGGATTCCTGCTGGCGGGCGGTACCCAAAGAGGTGTCGACCACACCCACGAAGGTGAGTTGCGGGAACCAATGAATGCAACGTACCTCTCCCACGAGTCCCTGTTGCTCTGCTGGATCAATCACCGTGCCTGGGCCCATAGACGCTTGAAGGCAATGAGGTGATCTACAGAAGGGTGGCATTGGTGGTGGTTTAGTGCTCACTGACATTCCCATATGCCCTCATCAATCTCTGGTGTCCACTACGGCACTGACTTACATGGAATGAGCCAAATGTGATGGGAACAGTTGTCTCAGTGACAGAAATAATGGCCTTTGTGACCTGCTGAACAGATATATCAAAGTCAGCTGAAAGCGGAGTGGAAAGCAGTCAACGTGTAAGTTGGCCAATCAGACCTATGGAGGGACCAGCGAGGCAGGTGGCGGACACTTGGGGGCAATAGGAAGATAGGAAAATCGTCACTGCCACACAGGTCGTCATGGATCCTCCAAGCGAGATATGGAAGAAGGCTCGGGCTGCAGACAGACAAGTCTCTGGCGGAATATGCTTCATATGCTACGCTAAAAAGTGTAAGAGCACTGGTGTTCAGAAGGCACATGTACTGCTGTGTCAAGAGAGTCTCAACATCTCCCCAGGCGGAGGTCTGTGTGCCACCCCAAAAAATGTGGCGAGTGTTGAAACCCCCCAAAAGAAGAAAGGGTGGGGGAAGGTAGACATAACAGATGGTAAAATCTTGCACTGCCCAGAGTCTAACAGAGAATGTCTTTAGAATTCTACAAAAACGCAAGGCAGCACTGGGGACGGGCTAGGATGTATACACAGACACCACCTGAAACTCTGCCATAGACTGAATGATTTTTGTAATAGCACCAAATGGCAAGGGTCCTCTTGACAGGAAACCAGGTTTCCCGTAGGGCTAAACAGAGCACAAGAAAGTGGCACAGAAACTGCTGCAGCTCAGCCAGATGGTGGAATAAATCACCGCAGTTCCACTGCAGAATTTTCTTTGCACCAAGCCAAATTGGCATAATGTGAGAGAGAAGCAGGTTATTCTGTAGGGACACCTGCTGACAACTCCTCAGAATTTGCAGGATCAAGAATCATAGCTTCTGGTGATCCAGTTATGGCAAGTTTATCAGGGGATGTGAGGATCTCCACTCATCTTCAGAGGCAGAAGATTTAATGGAGCGTTGCTTTAGAGCCACTGAAGAATCATTTTTCTTTTCTTCTCCTTCTTCCCCTCTCGCTGGCTCTTTGGCAGTAAGGGCTTCTCAGGGGTGGCATCAGGGACTGAAGAAGAACCGGAAGCCCTTAGACCAACAGTTTATGGATCCATCAGCCATTGGTGAATTGGCTGGGGATCCCCTGGCGCACTCTGAGAATCCTCGGAAGTGAGCAGCTATCACTTCTCTGGCTGGAGGTTGGACACTCATGTCCCCGATGGTTGGGGAGAAATTGCCCCCACAACAGGTGTTGAAGCAGATTTATGGTCCCTAGGGCCCACAGGAGGAGGCGATACCTTGTTAGTAGTCATACCTGTAGAGAGCAGGGACGACGCTACAGCAGCAAAAGAAGTGTTCATGTGTACTGGGTAAAGCTGCTCGTACTTCTTTATTGCCTCATTGTACATTAGCCGGTCCAAGATCATTATTCCCATGATCTTTCATTCCCTATGGAGAATTGTACAATCCAGAGAGCAAGGTGGATGAAAAGCTGCAGACAGTTCAGACAGATGGGAGGTGGTGTGTATGGAGTGTCCGGATGAGATGGGCGCCCACATTCCCTGCATGTGGGGCTGGAAGTGCATCGGGAGGACATATGCCTGCACTTTAAGCACCTCATGGGGGAGGAACATAAGGTTTGACGTCACACCGGTAGATCATAACCTTGACCTTCTCAGGCCAGGATGAATGCACCGGTGGCAACTCTGTGCTTTTGGTCCCCTATAAACACGCCTGACAAAGCGAACATCTCTATGTTTCAAGTTTGGACACAGCTTGTCATTGGACTGTGAAAATAGATCCCGGTTGTAAAGAAGACCTTTAACAATATTGAGCATCTTGTAGGTTGTAACACTGACAGGAATATCACCCAGCTTGTTACAGGCAAGTAATGCCTTTGAGTGTGCTGGGGATACCATCTGTACCAAAATAGCCCCACTTCTCATTTTTGAGAAAGACGCTACCTCACCATACTTGTCTTCAAGTTGGTTGATGAACTGTGGCTTGGTGGACAACAAAGAAACACCATCAGTTCAGGAACAAACAAGATACTGTGGCAAGTATGACTCTGAACGGTTGAAGGGCCTATGTTCCGCCTATGATGTAACCAGGGAAGGGTACGACTTAGGGTCGTATGCTGTGGCATCAGAATCTGACTTCCCACACTTAGAGGCAGCGATTTTGTGCTTCCAATAATATTAATTGCTCGTTTCAGCCTGTTCCTATGAGAAGCTAGGGAACTATATGCCCACCCAGGCAGACCCACACTTGCCTGAGCACCTGAGGGTTGAGGCCCGATAGTTCAGTATACATTTCTTTCCTACTGACACCCTACGTTTCCTGTTAGAGATACACAATTTGGAACATTCTGCAGCACCTTCTGTTACACCAAAGTATTCTACTTTGCTCAAAAGTATAGTGTGATTTACACAGCCAAATGTCTCTGATAGATCACAAAATATACCAGTGGATTGTGGCAAGAAACGTACTTACTCATATCCATTCTAACAAAAATGGAATAACAAAACAAATGAAATTATAGAAAGGTGAACTAAACTGGAAACATCACACTACCCAAACATGTAGTAACGTACACACGACAGAAAACAACATTAAGAGAAGCAACCACATTACCAACGAATAACAAAGCAATGAATAAGATTGTCTGACACCATATGGACACTACAACCAAAAATGACCACAAACCACGTAACTCCTACCACATTCCTAAACGCACCACCTGTAAACACAGACAACTCAATTTTATCATGCATCAATGACATCACAACACAAGCTAATATCATGGGTCAAAACTAACGGGTGGAATTGCATCCTACAAATGATCCCAGTATTTTATCCTAAAACAGTAGGTATCAGCCAACAGAAACTGAAAAAACAAGAGGCAGAATATATGGCTCTACTCTCAACATATCAGAAGACTCATTGCCTTCAAAGAATATATAACGAATATCTCCAAATACAACAAGGAATCCACCAAACTATAATACAATCACAAATAATTGGGCATAATTGAAAACCACGAACATCCTGTCAGCTTTGACCAATGGCATCATATCAGTCTCAAAATATGCTACATAGATATACGAACTACCAAAACAAACACAATCAACAAATATAAATATACGGGATAACATTGTAATACTTATGTATTGTAGATAATAAATAATCCGCGATTATCCTCACAAATTACAGTTTACCACAATGGAATGTACCATCGATCAGAGGTACCCCAAAATAACCTATACCTAACTATCAGGGAGATGCTATAGATTAATTTCTAAACACAAAATAGTAACGTATGATCTGTTTGTAAACAAACTACTGTAACCTTTAACTAAGATATGACATCACAGGTCAAAGCTGACAGGTCGTATTGTGGACTTCAATTGACCCACGGCTTGTCTAAGGCTATCTGCTACAGCAGTTTCATCATATGTAACGATTTTTTAAAAAAAATGGCATTCTATAAGAGAATAAATAGTGTCAGCCCAAGTCATGGAAGAGCACACGCCTACAAATAAAATGTTGGTACATAAAATAACAAAATTACTGGAAAACCTTGTTACCTGCTGCTAAAAGATTTTGCAGAGTGACTGGTAGTTTTTCTTGGTACATTCAAGATTCTACTGAGGCAGTATGAATTTAGAATTCATGCTCACTTGTTAAACTATCTTTTTCATTGCTCTAGAGTAACTATGAATAAACAATTTTATTACTTGATGTTGAATCTTCTACCAGAACTTCATGTTATAACGTAATCACTTTACAATGTAGGGGCCTACATTGAAATAGTTGTGTTTATTCTCATCTGATATATTATTATTTCTGTTTACACTAAAACTTTGAATGAGTGTCTTACAAGTTAACATTAATAAAATGTAATACTAACAGGTTTCATCCGAGCCAGATGCTGGAAGAGTACAGTCCCGCAAAAAATTGACAACGTCTTGTAGGCTCTGGCTGCCAAGTGATGTTATGTGACTTTCATTGGCTAGGGAGAGAGGAGGGAGATTCCTCACAACAGATATTGCAGTTGTTAGAACTTCATTACATAAATTTGGAGCACCTGTAAAAATAAAATAAAAGATTAGAGTCTGTAAGATAAAAGACGATGTTATCCATCATTTTCAATGAACTAAATCTCTTTTTAAGTACCTGCAGTAGAAGGAAAAGTCCAGGTTTGACGCAACAGTGCAAATAATAAACTAAGACCAGTTCTAACACCCATCTCAATCAAAGCTTGTGAAGCTGTACATGGTTTTTCTGCAGAACTATCATGTATTTCTTTACGGCTTTTAGGGTCCCGACTATGTGGTAAGCACTTCACCTGAAATGTCCATATACAGAAATTATAATAGGCCTATGGATTAATGGTTTTATTTATTTACTTATTTCAGCTTAAGAATGGTTGGTTGCACCTTTAACTACAAATGAATGTAAAATCAAACAATTTTGTACCCAATATACGCCTACTTTAAGACAATAGTAATCTTAAAATGATCTTTAAGATTTCTAGCTGATAAAAACTGCACCAAAACGGGATTTGCCAGGAATGGTTCAGTGAAACCAAGGATAGTCAAATACCCTGTTAATATGCTGCACACAATAAGTAATAAGAAAATGTTCAAATGTTTGTAGATCTATCGGTCCAAACTGCGTGGTCATCAGTCCATAGCTTACAAACTACTTAAACCTAGGTAAACTAAACTAATGGCAACACACACATCCATGCCCCAGGGAGGACTCGAACCTCCACGGCGAGCAACCGCGCGCCCTGCAGCAAGACGCTTTAGACCGCTCGGCTACTCCACCGCGGCAAGTAATAAGAGAAAGGAAAACTTAAAAAAAAAACTTATATTAGGTTCTCAATATCTTTCCGCTGTTTACTATGAAATTTATGGGAAAACTTTCACAAGCGAGTAAATGAAATGACAAGTATACAGGAGGGTTGTCATTCTTTCATACCTTGTCTTTGTCATGATATTTTGCCCAAATTGCATAAAGTATTCGACGCAAAACCAGCAGTCTATGCATCAACACTAATGAAAATGATGAATTTGCACAAACATGTTGAGCGAGTTCTAGTTGGGATGCCAGTAAGTTCGTTATGTGATGGTCGAGTTCTGCTGCTGTCGGTGATTCACATTCAAAATCAGGCAAGCTAGCATCTGGACTGGGTTTGATATGTGATGCTGGTGTCAAGAGTACTTCTTTGTTTGCTAACAATCGGTTGAAAAGCGTAACTAAATGCTGACCGGTTACTACATATTCGCAATTTTCATTCACCCAAGTGCTATTCAAGTGGTCGAGCCACTTCTCTCTCAAATTGGGCGTCATGGTCAATCACTTTTGTAGTAACAACAGGTTCGGAACACTAATTTCTAACATATACCACACATATACATTGCACTACAATGTAATCTATAACTCCTACATACAAAATGAGTCTACTGTGTATACACTGTATACACATTACACAGGTGTCAAAGACACCTCCAAAGATACAGCTGTTCATCGCATCTGTCAACCATGAGAGATAGTCATTTGTCTTTACAAATGCTTTCACTAGTATGTTGTTGTTTTTTTTTTTTTTTTTTCTTGTGTTTACACACTGTACTGTGTAGGAGTGGATTTAAGATGGGGAAGTGTCAATAGTGTAAAATAATGAATATTGAATAAAGACTTCATTTGTGAATCTTGTTGTAAGTGGTAATTCAAATTTCTGAGTTGTGTTGCTGCAGATACGCGTGAGATAGACCACCATTACTATCCAAAGGTTTCAGATCGAAGTGGAAAGTAGAAAATTATTGTTGGCTGACTACGAAAAAGAAATTAACAGTTTACAATGAGGAGACGGGCAGGAGTTGGTGCGATACAGAAGCAGAGACTCGAACAAGAAAAATATAAAGACAAGGGCACTGAACTGCAAGAAAACCAGCTGGAGCAAATGACGAAACAACTTGAAGTTTTCCGAGCAAATCTTGAAGAATTCGCTTCGAAACATAAAAAAGAAATCAAGAAAAACGCCCAATTCAGAAGACAGTTTCAGGAAATGTGTGCATCGATTGGCGTCGATCCTTTGGCTTCCGGCAAAGGCTTCTGGTCGGTTCTCGGAATTGGTGACTTTTATTACGAATTGAGTGTACAAATAGTTGAAGTCTGTCTAGCAACTAACTATAAGAACGGCGGTCTTATTAGTTTAGACGAACTTAGACAGCGTCTTATACAAGCTAGAGGAAAAAATAAACAGCATCAGGATATTACGGTAGACGACTTGCTAAGTGCAGCACGAAAGCTAAGAATTTTTGGAGACGGTTTTTCTGTGGTGCCAATTGGTAAAGGACAGTACTTGGTGCAGTCAGTACCAGGTGAACTCAGCATGGATCATACAGCTGTGTTACAGCAAGCTGCTAATAGTGGGAAAGCAAATGTTTCTGTATCTGACTTACAGGATCAGTTACGGTGGGAAAGAAATCGTGCTCAAAAAGCACTAGATTATATGGTCAAAGAAGGTCTTGCTTGGATTGATACTCAGGATGCTAAAGATGTACTCTATTGGTTCCCAAGTTTATTTGCTGGCTGTGTATCTGCTGCTTAATATAACTTATTGTCAAGTAGTAGAATGGATATCATTTGTGCAAGCATATGTACTTTATATAAAATATTATTTACATTGTAAAATACAATGTGTTGTGCATGATTCATTGTGTTTAATGATTAATCTTTGTGAAACATCTAACTGTTACACTGCTGCTGCTTCATATTATATATATAAGCTTATGTTTTATTTTGATACAGAAACCAACATGCTTTAGTTGAGGAATGCTAAAAACTTTGGCTATGTCTATGTTCATTCATATTATTATCATCATCATCGTTTTCTTCAGTTTTGCCATAATTTTTGGGTACTGGGAATTGTAGTTAACCTTTGTATCACATATGACAGATTAATTATTCAGATTTCTATTATTAACAAATGTAGACATAATTCAAGACTGTGATACAACCTGCCGGCTTTGATCAGTGACGTCATATATCAGTCTCACAAGAGACACTATGTAGCCTAGATGTACCAACCAGGAAAACAAGCACTATCAATGAATATAAACATACAGGATAATATTTTAATAATATTTATGTATTGTAGATAATAAATAATCTGTGATTATCCACGTAAATTGGAGATTACCACAACAGAATGCACTATCGATCACAGGTCTCATCCCAAAATTTCTCATTCTCGGCGGTCACTTGTGGGGTGAGGGGGGGGGGATACCTCTCTGTTAACCTATACCTGACCATCAGAGAGAAGCTACAGATCACTTTTTAAACACAAAATTGTAATCTATGTTCTGCTTGTAGACAAACTACCACCTTTAACTCAGATATGACATCATTGGTCAACACCAACAGGTTGTATCACGGACTTCAATTGACCCCAAATGTGGCCATAAGTCAGAATTCCTTTATGTGAAAAGTTTTGCTAAAATATTTCGTACAGCATAAACCAAATCAGTTCTTGTTCCAGTTGTTTTATGTACACAAAATCAAGGGGCTGTCAGTAATCTGGAATGAGGCAAAGTAAAGATTAATAAAAAACAAGCCTTGGTGGTAAAATGCCAAACTGTAGTGGCCATAAGTCTGACCCTTTCTCCTCAACTTCATCCTCAGCAGTGCAGAACACACTGTACACAACATCACAGCACATAGTGAGATGGTAGCTCACCATGTACCAATATTATATTCAGTGGCATAATTGAAGGATGTGATTTCACCCATCTGCTTTGAACCATTTCAATCAACCACTACAAATAAAAAAATAAATAAAATGTTACCAGAAAACAATACTGAATTCTTCAGTTGACTTATAATACACTTCAATGGAAGCAGACGATTCAAAACAACCATACCAAAATCTAAACAACAGGACAAATGATCAAGAACACAGCAATGCTGAAGGACCCACTACCATCCGTCTGCATTAACCAATGACCTCACTGGCAGGGGCATATATATATATATAAAAATAAAACATGGAAAAAGGCATTCTAAAATAATACTCTTATAATAAAACTTTTCATTATGCACCAAGAAACTGACATGTCTGCCTAGGTGTGTTCGTGTGTGGATAGGCTACAATCCAACCTTTATCAAAGTCAGAAATGTGTGGTACGCATTTTCCCTCCTTACACGAGGCATCACAACAACGTTTCAGGTGGCAACACCGGTCAACTGTTGTTTGTGTAACAGAAATCCATTGGAAACTTTCCATATGTCAGCACGTTGTAGGTGTCACCACCAGTGTCAGCCTTGTGTGAATGCTCTGAAAAGATAATCATTTGCATATCACAGCATCTTCTTCCTGTCGCTTAAATTTCGCATCTGTGGCATGTCATCTTCATGGTGTAGCAATTTTAATGGCCAGGAGTATAAATGTGTGTGTGTGTGTGTGTGTGTGTGTGTGTGTGTGTGTGTGTGTGTGTGTGTGTGTGTGTGTCACAAAGCCCTTAAGGACACATGTTCAACCTCCTGAGTCTTGTGACCCCTCCCCCACCAGAAAAAACTGCCGGATCCACTGAAATTTCATGTCTGTAGCATGTCATCTTTGTGGTGTAGCAATTTTAATGGCCAGGAGTATAAATGTGTGTGTGAGTGTGTGTGTGTGTGTGTGTGTGTGTGTGTGTGTCACAAAGCCCTTAAGGACGCATGTTCAACTTCCTGAGTCTTGTGACCCCTCCCCCGCCAGAAAAAACTTCCGGATCCACCACTGACTACAGTGCATAAAAATTACATTTTTTGTAATACATACTGATTATTTAATTTTTAGCAACATCAGAAGAGATAATTGTAGCTACTAGTTTCTTATTATTATTATTATTATGACTTCATTTTTAAATTCCATCTGTTTTATTTAATGTCTAATTTTTAACATAACTTTCCTTAAAATGTACCGGTAGTGCAAGAGAGTTCTCTAGATGAAACATGGCACTTAGGTGTCAGCAATTTTTCAAGTTTGGTTGTTTCTTTGTGCTAACCGTTTGTTAAGTTTATAAGAAACCATCATCAGTGAACTACTTAAAAATTAATTAATTAATTAAAAAAAAGAATAAATTTTCCCATATCTAGTGACTGCATATCTTAGTAATGATGGAAATGAAGCCAACACCAACTATATTAATAGAAGTGTATATGTCAACTATCTCTGACAATGGTGAGCAGATTGAATTACTTTTTATCTTATCATACAATTTTCCAAACATTTAACTGAGGGGAAAACTTGATTATGATGGAGGATTGGATGAGAAGGAAAAATATTAGATGAAAATGGACAGGGGAAAAAGGAATGTATGGGTTATCAAGTGTGGTTTTAGACCCAATGAGACCACATGTATTCAATGTAATAAACACTTTATTGTTCACACTAGAGTAGATCATACAGCACTTGTTACAATATGGCCAGTAGAGACAGAGAAGCTGTCTTGCAAAGAGGCTATTCATAAAGATATAACAGTGAAAGTCCTTTACTGTTGACATAGAGATTGATCAGTCACCCGCCCCCCTACCCCCCACAGTATGAAGTACCTCTTGAGTTCCAGGCAGGGAGGGGGGGAGGCAAGGGCTGAACAAGCTCGGCAGGGAGAGTCACCTTTTGTGCAAATTCAGCCACTGTGTCCTTCAGGTCGTCTTCCTATGTTGAGCGAAGACCTAGAAGGACCAAGAGAAGTGCCAGAAGCCACAATGAATCATGGCACATAAGAGCCATTTTAAGTGTTCGGTGCCATTTTTCAAGTAAGCCATTACCTTGAGGATGATATGCTGTGGTATGTATTTGCTGAATACCAAAAAGGTAATATAAATTTTGAAAGAGAGCTGACTCAAATTGCTTGTTTCAGTCGGTGGTCATGACAACCGGGCAGCCAAATCGAGCAATCCAGGAGTGCAAGAATGCTTTAATGTCAGTCTCCACAGTGATGTTATGGAGAGTTGCGACTTCTGCCCAGCGGGTGGTATGCTCAGTAGCAGTGAGGAGATAGTTGAATCCTTCGACTGGTGGAAGGGTGCTGACTAGGTCAATATGAACATGTTGCAAGTGGCTAGTGGGAACAGGAAAAGAGCCCAAGGAAGGGGTAGTATGTGTCTGAACCTTGTTTTGCTGACAGGGGACACAGACACAAGCCCAGGCTTGACAATCCTGCCAGACGAAATGGTCAGTGACTAGCTTGGTGGAAGCCTTAATACCAGGATGAGCTAGGTTGTGAAGTTTATTAAAGATTTCTCGTATGGAGCAACAAGGAATACAGGGGCAGGGCAGGATGTGTCCATCAATTTGTCACACCAAACCTCACTAGAGGTGGGTCAAAGAGCAGAGTTAGGGTCATGAATGAGTTGCATTGTGCCTTCATCTGCAGCCTGAAGATTGGTAAGATTAGAGATATCTAAGAGAGACGACATCGCGTCAATGCATGACAGAAAATCAGCAACAACATTGTCTGCACTCTTAATGTAATGGACATCAATAGTGAACTGAGAGATGTAGTCTAAATAGCAGACCCTGGAGGGATGGGGTTCCTCTAGTTGGTTGGTGATAGCAGCACAATAGGCTTGTGATCAGTGAGAACATAGAAAGATCGACCATTGACGGCTGAACAGAAGTTTTTAATGGATTCATAGATGGCCAAGAGTTCCCAATCAAAGGCAGAGTATGATTTTGTATGCATCTTGGGCATCAGTCATGTAAAACTTTCAAGGAATTCACCACCATTTGACTGAAATATTGTTTATTTCCATGACCAGGTTTCGGCCTTAGGCCATTATCAACTGCTGTGCATAACATTATTAAAATTATTACAAGGCAATTTAAATTACAGATGTGGGCTACATTAAAAGTAGCATGCGTTGGTGATTACTTACATAAAACTCTACAGGCAGGTTTTTTTTTTTTTTTTTTTTTTTTTTTTTTTTTGTTTTTTTTTTTTTTTTTTTCCTCTAAGTCATTGTCATGGCAATAAAATTGTTATGACAAGTTGATAAGTTCATGTCATTAACATGCCACATTTGTACCCACATGTTCGTTTAAAATAATCATACAGATATGTGTACATTATAACATTACAATGCCAACTGGTTGATGTATAGAGAGGGTACACCAAAGATTACTACAAATATATCCCACCATATTCATGTTTGTAGTGGTATGTCTGGCAGTAAAGTGACTTAACGTTAGGGCAAGCTTGGTGTGAAATGAGAATAACCAATAGCGTCACAAGATATTGAGAGCCAATAAAATTGCATACTGATGTAAAAATTGCCTTGATGCGGCAGTTTGAATGCATTCTGCCTCTTTCTTATGACTGTAATGCGAGTATATTCTGCAAAATTTGATGTTATTTACATTTCAGTCTAAGAACAAAGGATGAAATGACAACTCTTCACTTGTCTCAAATATTCTGCTGTTTATTTCACAGTATGTTTCCATTCACGGGTATATGCTCAGGTAGGAAAGTAAGCTTAAATAGCGGTGAGTGAAACGTATAGAAGTAAAATTCATTTACTTCCTTATCACAAATATTTGTCTCTCTTTCCAGATATGTGATGATTTTCAAGAGTGTGGTCAGGAAGGGGAATATCAATTTTTTGGTGCACTCAGAGCAATTTAAGCTGCCCTCATAATTGCCTGTCTGACCAGATTTATCTATTTTTGAGGTTGACAGGAGTGTATTGCTAGGATGTAGAATGTATCATATTATTGCAATAATAATCATATGTAGGCCTAAATGTCATGAGGCTTATTGTCTAAATTGTTTGTAAACAGAAGCATGAAAAGGGTTACACTTATGGGCTGCAAGGGCTTGTGTGCAACAAAATTTTCGTTTTACATTGATAATTAATTTACTAACCAGACAAGGGTACATACAAGAAACTGTCAGTCATAGAACAGGAACAGCATTAATTACTTATCTCACATCCAACACAAAAGATTATTCCTCTCATTCGATGTGATTGGGTTTTTTCAGAGAACATGTAATGGTGGTTGCCAACTATGCACACTATGCCTCTTACCATACATAAACTTTTACCATAAAGCTTATGTTCTAATTCGCAGAAAAAGTATACAGCCAACAAGTGATATATTCACAACAGTGACATAGTCAGTTCTTATAGTGAAGTTTAAAATTAATACAGATTAGTAAATGATTCCTATAAAGAATAGATATCTAGAAGAAGAGGCGTTAGTTGCTTTTTGAATTTAGCCATATCCCCAGTGACTGATGTAACAAACTATACATTTATTCTATACTTTTCTGCTTGAATAATTTACCATGTTCCTTATTGTCTTCTGCTAGAATTTTTAATAAAGGCCTACATTTGAAGATCGTGTTTACTTCTTGTATCATCAAGTTTACATGCACTCTTAGTTTTGTAAACAGTATGATTATAGTTCAAAGAGCACGTAAGTAAAAAATGTGTACTAGCATGACTTGGTGAAGATTGCCAGCTGTTTCAATAAATCTCTGCAATAGTATCTAGGGTGCACTCTGACAGCATTTAGGAAGCAGATAGCCAAATATATGTGATAAGGAAGAATTTAAATATTTTTGCTGCTCGTGAAGCTGTCCTATGGATTCTTGCCTAAGTCCACACTGTGAAATTATATCATAAATTGTGAAATAAATGCTGAAATATTTCCATCCTTCTTTTCCTAATCACACAGAAATATAAATAATGTAGAACATTGCAAATCATACTTGACTTACATTAATATGCAATTCCTCAAATTTGTTTAAATAAAAGATTAAAAAATAAAAAAAAGAAAGAAAAAGAGGGAAGTGCATGGACGTGAACTTGGATCATTTGTAATGGGAATCTGTAATGCTATCAATTACACCACACTGACAATGGCTATTTTGGAAGTTTATCACTGAATTTATTTCAACATCTTATTGCTGCATTACATTTTGATATGTAATAATAAGGCACATCTCTTTGTGATACATTGTCAGTGCACTATATAATAATGGAAAGTCCAGGTTGGAATAAATAATATAGTGAGGACAGTTACAACTCACCGCAAAGACGTGGCGACGAGATGCGACAGGCACATACAAAAGACACACACATACAACACATTCAGCTATCAGCCATGGCCTTCCTCAGAAATAGAGCACTCACGCAATCACACAGGCACACAACACAGTCATACAACCATCACCTCCGACTGCCACACTTCGAATCACGCTCTGCAGCGAATCGGGGACGGGAGGGGAGGGGAGGGGGAGGGGATAGAAAGGTTACGTCACGGTGGTGGGGATGGGTTAGATGGGAATAACGAGATGCAGCTTAGGAATGGAGTGGGGAGGCGGGTGAGCTGTCACTTTGAAATGGCACTGTTTAACCTTAACACAAAACAGTTAACACATTATGCTAGAATGAACAATGGTGTCTGCTGCATAGAGTCAAAGATGTACCAGTACGGTGTTCTGTAATCCTATTGTTTCTCACTATTTCGCACCAAGCTCTCCCTAATGATAACTGTAAAGTTATGGGCAGGTGGATTATCTATAGGGGATGGGTACAATGTTATTATTTACAGTGAAATGATTGACTGTTATGTTTAGGTTACCTGTGGACTACAAAATTGTAAGTCACTACAATAGCACAAGTGTGGAATGTATATATATTGTGAGACTTTATCACTCGAAAGGTAAAACATTGTCTAACTAATGAATAAACATCACACTGCATCACCACAAATCATGTCAGAACTGTACAAATATTCCAAACAAGACCAATCTCATGGGGAAAACGGAGGGTGTGAGGGTGGGGGATTTGGACTGCTTCTAGGATATATACAAGATTAAGATTGAAAAGTAACATTAAATGAACCACAAACACAATTGGTTCGGATGTCTATTTGTATGGAATGGAGGGGGGGGGGGGGCTCAAAGGTAGTGGTTTAGGGGGTGGGGTCGCAATGTGGAGTCCTGTGACACATCTTGTTTCACGGACTGACTATTAGAAAGGATTTTTGTTACTGAATTTAGTTGTTTGTTGGTATGCTTCATGCTAACTTTTGGTATGTGATTACTTAGGAATGATGCTACCCACTTATTTGCAACTCCTCTGATACAATACAACTCTATTTTTTTCAGCAATATTTTGTGATCCACTGTGTCAAAGGCCTTTGACAGATCTAGAAATATACCTGTGATAGACAGTTTCATATCTATTAGGTCTAATATTGAACTGATGCAGTCATATACTGCCGTTTCTGTAGCTCTATTGTTTCTGAACCCATGATGTGATAGACTTAGCAAGCCTTTTTTTATTTGTGAAGTCCATTACTTTCTTATGCATATTTTTTTTTCAAATACCTTAGAAAAACAGGAGGAGATTGTGAGAGGCCTGTAGTTTATTCATGTCTGTACCATCACTTTTTTTAAAACAGTAATAACTAGGGACAGTTTCAGTGATTCTGGGAAGATACCTTTCTGAAATGAACAGTCACAGATGTGAGCTAGTGGTTCAGCAATAGTATCTACACAATTTTTAATGACAATTACTGGAATACCATCAATGATGCTGAATAAGAATTTTTTAATTCACGGAGTGCTTCTGCAGTGTCAACTTTATTGACCTTAGTGATAAATATTGACTCTATACAATTGTGATTTTTTACTCAATTTGTTGACTATATTTGTAAAGAATTCATTGAATGTGTCAGCCACAGTCTCAATATTGAATCAAGCTACTTGGCTTTATGAGTTGGCAGCAGTGGGGGGAATTACTGTATGCTCTATACTGTACTGTATTTGTTAGTTGCAGTTGGTTGTGGGAATCAGTTTTTAGAAATCTTACAGTTCTATACTAAATTTTCTCTTCTGATTGTGCCAGTGGAAATACAATAAGAGAGCTTGTAATGTAAAATATAAGAGCTTGACTATTGCTGAAAAACTAAAAATTAAAAATGATCAGAGAGAGGAGAGTCAGCGAAGAATTAGCCAGTGAATTTGGAGTAGGTGAAACGACAGTGAGAGACATAAAAATGTAAAAGGAAAAATTAATAAGATTTTCTGCAAAGTGTGATAATTTATCTTTGCAAAAATCAGTGAAACACATCAGACTGTTATTGTTATGGTCTTCAGTCCGGAGACTGGTTTGATGCAGCTCTCTACCCTACTCTATCCTGAGCAAGCCTTTTCATCTCCTCATAAAAACGGCAACCCATATACACTTGAATCTGCTTACTATACGCATCTCTTGGTCTCCCTCTGCGATTTTTATGTCTAAGAATGTGTCCTACCAAGCGATCCCTTCTTTTGGTCAGGGTATGCCAAAAATTTCTTTTCTCACCAATTCTGTTCAGTACCTCTCCATTAGTTATGCGATCTACCCACTTAATCTTCAGCATTCTCCTGTAGCACCACATTTCAAAAGCCTCTATTCTTTTCCTGTCTGCACTGCTTATCGTCCATGTTTAACTCCCGTACAAGACAACACTCCACACAAATGCCTTCAGAAAAGACTTCCTTACACTTAAATTAATATTCGATGTTAGCAAATTTCTCTTTTTCAAAAATGTTTTTCTTCCCATTGCCATTCTGCATTTTATATCCTCTGTACTGCGACCATTGCATGCTATTTTACTACCCAACTAACAAAACTCATCTACCACCTTCATTGTTTCATTACCTAATCTAATTCCTTCAGCATCACCTGATTTTCTAAGCCCGCATTCCATTATTTTTGTTTTGCTCTTGTTAATGTTCATTTTATATGCTCTCTTCAACACACTGTCCATTCCATTCAACTGCTCTTCCAGGTCTTTTACTGTCTCTGACAGAATTACAATGTCATCAGCAAAATGCAATGTTTTTATTTCTTTCCCCTGAACTATTCCAAATTTTTACTTGCTTTCCTTCACCGCCTGCTCAATGTACAAATTGAATAACATCGGAGAAAGGCTACAACCCTGTCTTACTCCCTTCCCAACAGATGCTTCCCTTTCATGCCCTTTGAGTTTAATAACTGCGGTCTGGCTTTTGTACAAGTTGTAAATAACTCTCCTTTCCCTGTATTTTACCCCTGCAGACTTCAGAATTTGAAAGAGTGTATTCCAGTCAACATTGTCAAACGCTTTCTCCAAATCTACAAAAGCTAAAAATGTAGGTTTGCCTTTCCTTGATCTATGTTCTAAGATAAGACGTAAAGTGAGTATTGCCTACTGGGTTCCTACATTCCTTCTGAACCCAAACTGATCTTCCCCGAGGTCAGCTTCTACCAGCTTTTCCATTCTCCTATAGATAATTTGTGTTAAAATTTTGCAACCACGACTTATCAAACTGATAGTTCTGTAATTTTCACACCTGTCTGCACCTGATTTCTTTGGAATGGGGATTATTACATTTTTCTTAAAGTCTGAGGGTATTTCACCTGTCTCATAACATCCTACACACCAGTTCAAATAGTTTTGTTATGGCTGGGTCTCCCAGAGAGCTCTGAGGGAATGTCATCTACTCCCGGGGCCTTGTTCCGACCTAGGTCTTTCAGGGCTCAGTATAGTATCTCCTATTTCATCTTGATCTACTTCCTCTTCCCTTCCTACAACATTGTCTCTAAGTTCATTTCCTTTGTAGAGCTGCTCTATGTACTCTTTCCACCTTTCAGCTTTCCCTTCTTTGCTGAGAACTGGTTTCCCATCTGAGTTCTTGATATTCGTAGAGTTGCTTTTCTTGTCCCCAAATGTCTCTTTTATTTTCCTGTAGGAGGTATCTACTTTTCCCCTTCTTATACATTCCTCTATAGATTTGCATTTGGCTTCTAGCCACTCCTGCTTAGCCATTTTGCACTTCCTGTCAATCTCATTTCTTAGTCATCTGTACTCCATTTTGCCTGTTTCATTTACTGCATTTTTATCATCAATTAAATTTAGTATTTCCGGTGATATCCAAGGATTTTTATAGGTCTTGCCTTTCTACCTATTTTGCCCTCTGCTGCCTTCACTATTTCATCTCTCAATGCTACCCATTCCTCTTCTACTGTTTTAATTCCCACTGTTTCCGTCAATTGTTGCCTAAATCTCCCTCTGAAATTCTCCAGAACTTCACATTCCTTCAATTTATCTAGGTCCCATCTCCTCATTTTCCTACCTTTCTGCAGGTTTTTCAGTTTCAGCCTACAGTTCATGACTAACAAGTTATGGTCAGAGTCTATATCTGCCCCTGGGTATGACTTACAGTTTATAACTTGGTTCCGGAATCTATGTTTTACCATTATAAAATCTATCTGATACCTTCCAGTGTCTCCTGGTCTCTTCCAAGTGTACAATCTTCTTTTGTGATTTTTAAACCACGTGTTTCTTATGATTAAATCATGTTCCATGCATAATTCTACCAGGCGACTTCCTCTTTCATTCCTCCTGCCCAGTCCATATTCACCTACTATTTTTCCTTCTCTTCATTTTCCTACTACCGAATTCGAGTCTCTCATCACAATTAAGTTTTCATCTCCCTTAACTGTCTGAATAATTTCCTTTAGCTCCTCATATATTTCTTCTATCTCCTCATCATCGGCAGAGCTAGTTGGCATATAAACCTGTACTACTGTTATCGGTGTTGGCTTCGTATCTATCTTGACAATGATAATGTGATCACTGAGCTGCTCATAGTAGTTTACCCGCATTCCTATTTTCTTATTCATTATCAGTTCTACTCCTGTGATACCCCCAACTGATTTTGTATTTATAATCCTGAACTCACCTGACCAGAAATCCTGTTAATCCTGCCACCGAACTTGACTAATCCCCACTATATCTAACTTCAATCTATCCATTTCATTTTTAAATTTTCTAATTTTCCTACCTGATTAAGGGATCTAACATTCCATGCTCCGATACGTAGAATGCCAGTATTGTCTTTCCTGATGAAAACATCCTCCTGAGTATTCCCCGGCCGGAGATCCAAATGGGGGACTATTTTACCTCCGGAATATTTTACCCGAGAGGATGCCATCATCATATTTTCATACAGTAGAGCTGCATGTCCTCGGGAAAAGTAACGGCTGTAGTTTCCCCTTGCTTTCAGCCGTTCACAGTAACTGTGTGGCAAAGCCACATTAGCTGATGTTACAAGGCCAGCTCAGTCAATCATCCAGACTGTTGCCCCTGTAACTATTGAAAAGGCTGCTGCCCCTCTTCAGGAACCACACATTTGTTTGGCCTCTCCACAGATACCCCTCCACTGTGGTTGCACCTACAGTACGGCTATCTGCATAGTTGAGGCACGCAAGCCACCCCACCTCGGCAATGTCTGTGGTTCAGACTATAAAAACTAAAATGAAGATATGTTATGTTGGTTTAATCAAAAATGTTCTGAAAGTATGGCTGTGCCTGGACCAATGTATGTGGAACAAGCGAAGTTCTTTCACTCTTGTCTCAGATTGGAAGGGAACTTCAAGGCTTCATCTGGTTGGTCCACACATTTCAAGAAAATATATGGGATCAGAGAAATAGTGATTCAAGGGGAACACCTTAGTGCACACATCAATGCCACTGAGAAGTTTGTTCGCGAATTTCAGTCTTTCATTGAAGAAGAACGCCTTGACCAACATCAAATTTACAATACCGATGAGACATGCTTATGTTGGAAATGTTTACCATCAAGAACATTAGTTATTCAGCAGGAAAAGGAAGCTTCAGGGCATAAGACATTTAAACAGAGAATAACAATTATGATGTGTGCAAATGTTACTGGTGACCAGAAACTGAAGCTGTTAGCAATAGGAAAGTCTCAAACACTTCTTTGCTTTAAACAAAAATCTGTCCTATTACATTACTATCATAAAAGTGCTGTGTGGATGGATGCTTATGTGTTTAAAAACTAGTTTCATAACAGTTTTGTTAAAGAAGTGAATGCCTACTTAAGTGAGCACTGCTTACCAATTAAAGCAGTACTTTTGATTGTTAATGCCCCATCTCACCCACATGAATTTGAACTCAGGAAAGGTGGCATATATGTCAAGTTACTATCAACAAATGCTACTTCAATTCTTCGATCAAGGTGAAATTGCTGCCCTAAAGGAAAATTATAGGTTCTCCTTGTCAAAAAGTTAGTAAAAGAAAATGTGGACATCAAAACATTTTGGAAGGAATTTTCACTTTTCGATTCTTTTCATTTAATAAACAATGTGTCAGTTGAAATTGCATCTTGCACACTTGTGAAATCATGGCAATCAGTTCTATGGGAAACCATGCACTTTTGGGATTTAGTGAGGGAGATAATTCTGAAGAACAAGATACCACCTCTGCAATGATTTCATTGTTAAGAAACCTTACTGAATGTGAAGATTCCAATGAAAATTACATAATTCAATGGTTACAAATAGACAATGGCGATCATGGTTTCAGTCATGAAATTGATGACACCATTATACAAAGTTGGAATGACGGTGGAGAAGAAAAGGCTGAATCTAAATGTGAAAATGAATCAACACAAGTGCAAAAAGTATCGCACGGCCAAGCAAGTGCTTTCTATAGACATGCTTATGGATTTAGCATTGGGTTGGAGTCCCAATAAGACCATATGTACTTAACATATAAAAACTTTATTTTAAACACAGCAGCAAGTCATACAGAACTGAGAACAATATAGGTGGTGGAGCTCATGGAAGCTGGCTCCCAAAGAGGCCAGGCATAAAGATATTTCACACTTGAACTATCAAGGTGAAGCTCTAGTCGTCGCCACACAGGCCCCCTCCTCCCCCCCCCCCTTACTGCAGTATGGAGTACATCTTAAGAGGGTGGGGAGGTCAAAGCATTGTGCAGTCCTTGCCTCGTCATCCGTGAGATGATGAGCTTGATGGTATATGTAGGTAGCCGTGTGTGTGAGCAGTAGCAAGTTGCTGCTGCATCAATGTCAAAGTCGGTGAGATGTCGAGGTCAGTGGATGGCTTGGGTTCGGCATGTTGACAGGTGGGCAGAGTCCAATGGAGCGATGATGAGCACCTTGGTGGGAGGCAGGAGGAAGGCGGGAACAGCTGACAAGATGACCCTGGCAGAAAGAGAGATGTGTTTTAGCAGTTGCCAGTTTTTGCTGGAAGGGGGGAAGATCCAGAAGAAGTCAGGCAGAGAAAAAAGACTGATATATCATGAAGAATGATAGAAATGTCAGTGGTAAGGGAAGAGGGAAAAGCCACAAAGGATTCATGGGCAGGGGAAGACTGAGGAGAAACTGTAGAAAGGTGATTTGGGGGGGGGGGGAGGAGTAGGGAGAGTGGGGGACAGCAAAGGCGGGGGGGGGGGAGAAGTGGCAAGAGGAGGGGGAGAGATGAGGAGTGTAGGAGAAATTGTGTCAATGTAAGCGTGCTTGACCATATTGATTGAGACAGTGAGAGGTACATTGTTCACAGAAATAATGAAGGTATCGTCACTCCTCATCAGGACCTAGTGATGGCCAGAATACAGGGGCTGAAGAGGGGGATGGACAGTGTCATTGCAGAGAGAGACGTGTGCATGTTACCAGTGCATTTGGAACATGAAGAGAGGGAGGGGAGTGACTGGACAGTAAATTTTGGTTATTAAAGGTGGACTCGGCCGATGAAGGATGGGAGATCAGAGGGAGGAGGAGGAGGAGTAGGGCAGGGGCGTACAAGTTCACTGGGAAGAGACAGGGTTTGTCCGTAAACAAACTCCAGATGATGCCCTTCAGGTCTGGTTTGTAAGAGGACGAATGCCAAGGAGGACCAGGGCGAGAGCTTCTAGCCACAGTGTGTCATGGCACATGAGGACCACTTTGAGAGTTTGGTGCCATTGCTCGACTAAGCCATTTACTTGAGGGTTATAGGCTGTGGTGTGGATGTGTTTAATTCCGAACATGTTGTACAGGGTTTGAAATAGAGCAGATTCGAAATGTTGGTCCTGGTTGGTGGTGATGACAGCCAGATAGACAAAAAAGGAAATCCAAGAATGCACGAATGCACATGCAACAGTTTCTGCAGTGTTGTTCAGAAGGAGCATAACTTCAGTGCAGTGAGTGATGCGATCAATCGAAGTGGGAAGGTAATGAAAACCATCGACTGGGTGGCAAACTAGATCAATATGAATATGCTGGAAGCGGCCAGCAGGAACAGGAAAAGAGCCCAGTGGAGGGGAGGGTTACATATAAACTTTGCTTTTTTTGTAAGGAACACAGGAGTGAGCCCAGGCTTGGCAATCGTGCCTCATGTCTCGCCACCTGAATAAGTCCTTGACTAACTTGGTGGAGGCCTTGACACCAGGATGAGCAAGATTATGCACATTATAAAAGATCTCACACCTGAGGCAGCGAGGAATGTAGGGGCACCAAACCTCGCTTTATACACCAAGGAAGTTGGTGTGGATTGGTTGCAAAGAAGAGGAAGAGTCCTGAATCAGATGGGTTGTGTCGTCATCAACTGCCTGAAGAGTGACAAGCTGAGAGAGATGAAATTGGCTACGACATTGTCCACGCCCTTGAGCAGTGGACATCGTTGGTAAATTGAGAAATGTAGTCTCAATAGCAGAACCGTTGGGGGGGGGGGGGGTCCTCAAGAGGGTTAGTAATGGCAGCCGCAAGAGACTTATGGTTAGTGAGAATGTAAAAAGAACAGCCATCTATGGCAGAGCAGAAATGTTTGATAGCCTCATAGATGGCCAAGAGTTCTCGATCGAGGCAGAGTACTATATTTCTTTTGAGCATTGTTTAGTTTTTTGGAGAAGAATTGCAGAGGAGATGCGACACCAACAAGAGACTGCCTTAGAACTGTGCCTATAGTTGAATCACTCACATCTGTGGTGATGAAAAGTTCAGCATCAGGATGAGGGTGAGCGATAGTGTCAGTTTGAGTCAGTAGGTCTTTGAGAGCAGAGGATGCAGAAGACATTACGTCTTTCCAGGCAACAGGTTGCTCACCAGAGGTGTGTTTGCCAGCCAAGGCATTGGTGAGTGGGGCTTGAAGCTCAACAGGGCCAGGTGTCGTCAATAATAATTATTGATTCCAAGTAAAGGCCGTAATTCTTTGAAGGCTGAAGGAAGCGGCAGGGGGGTTATCCCGTCGGCAGAAACCGTGAAACCAAGCAAGAGCAATGAGCGTTGATGTAGTTGGCGTTTGCTGTCGTCAAGTTCAGTGCCAGCTGCAGCCAAGGTGTCAAAAAGGATTTGTAAATGTTTCTTATTCGCCTCGTCAGAATTATTGGACACTGAAATATCCTCGACGTATGGAAAACGAAACTTCAGGGGAGTTAAAATTACATTGATGAAACGCTTCCAAGCCTGAGAGGCGTTTTTAAGTCTGAAAGGAATGAACCGGTAGTTTAATAAAACTATGGGAGTAGTAATAAGAAAATCAGGTGATGCTGAAGGAATTAGATTAGGTAACGAAGCAATAAAGGAGGTAGATGAGTTTTGTTACATTGGCAGTAAAATAACAAATGATGGTCGCAGTACAGAGGATATAAAATGCAGAATGGCAATGGGTAGAAAAGCATTCTTGAAAAAGAGAAATTTGTTAATATCGAATATTGATTTAAGCCTAAGGAAGTCCTTTCTGAAGGCATTTGTATGGAGTGTTCCCTTGTATGGGTGTGAAACATGGACGATAAACACTGCGGACAGGAAGAGGATTGACAGTGACGACGCTAGACGAAAACTGGGCGTCGGCGAACATGTCTTTGCGAGGCCCCTTTCAATTTTTCAGTAAGGAAGAAAATGTTAAATAAAATGAGCTGAATTATACATCAATAATCATTATACTAAAATTGTATTAGTATAATAGAAAAGTATTATTGCAGTGACAAATTACAATAAAGAAACACAAATTAACAAAGAAACCTTTCGCCTCACTGTATTTTTAAAAATCACATCTTAAATAATACTAGCCGCTATTTCGGCTGCTATTGACAGTACTGACAACGCAGATAGTCTTTCTTGGGTCATTGTGATTCTCAATTAAGTCTTAATTTTAACTTAGAGAGGCTTCTCTCGGCCGAAGCTGTACTGACAAACTGTGAGTTTGATTATGATTGTCATATAAACATTTGGATATACTTCTTTCAAATTGTTTTCTCGGATGTACTGAAGTTGTTTTGGAAGTATTTAACTAAAAATTTCATCACTGCTGCACTCATTCGGAAATAAATAGGGAAACTAAATAGCTGCCGGCGGGGAATGGCCGGGCGCACTAAGGCGTCATACCATGGTGAGCGACGTCGCTTTTGTTGGGGTCGAATCCCACTCTTGGGTACGGCTGTTGTGTTGGTCCTTTGATTAAGCTAGTGTAAGTTAGGTGTAGGTCGTCGCTACATAACCTAGCAGTTGAAAAGCGCCGTAAAGCATCAAATATAAAAAAGGAAATAAACCTAAAATTTTAACAATGTTTTGCGAGGCTCTCGCAGACGCGAGGCCGTCGGCGGTTGCCGACGTCGCCGACGCCTAGCGCCGCCACTGAGGATTGAGGCTTTTGAAATGTGGTGCTACAGAAGAATGCTGAAGATTAGATGGGTGGATCGCGTAACTAATGAGGAGGTACTGAACAGAATTGGGGATAAAAGAAATTTCTGGCATACCTTGACTAAAAGAAGGGATAGGACACATTCTTAGACATCAAGGAATTGTGAATTTAGCGTTGGAGGGAAGTGTGTGGTGTAAAAACCGCAGAGGAAGAGCAAGAGATGCATACAGTAAGCAGATTCAGACAGATGTAGGTTGCCGTTCTTATGTGGAGATGAAGAGGCTTGCTCAGGATAGGGTATTGTGGACAGTTGTATCAAACTAGTCTCCGGACTGAAGACCACAACAACAACATTACACCGAAGCGAACATAGGCGAATGCGCATTCGCCAGGGATTCGCCTGTGTGCGAACGCATTGGCTTGTACTTGCGAATAAGCGTTTACACCGGAGCGAACGGAAGAGAAAACAGCACACCGCCGCAAGGCGAGCATCATAGACTTAACGGGCGAGCATACGTAGTTTGTTGCATACGCTAGCGCTGAAGCGGAGAGGACGCCAACTTTCTTTGATGGTTCGCCCTGAAACCGATACCCAGCGGATCACAAGCGATCACTTGCGAATGCTAGCCGAGCGTGACCGAACACCGCGCGCATAGCATTTACACCAGAGCGAATTCTCGTTCGCTGCTGCTCGTTCGCTTGTATTCGCTTCGGTGTAAACGGGGCTTACTGTTTGTATACGCGGTAATATTGGACGTATGGAGCTTTCACTGTCGGTGGTTGCAGGAGCTGTGGCAATGTTTGTTAGAACACAACAGTGAAGAAGAAATAGAAGTTGGATGTGTCCTTGGTTGCGAGAAGAGACGAAGAATGAGATGTGTACTGCATGCAGATCAGTAGCGTAGCTATCAGAGGGCTAGGCGGGGCAGTGCCCCGGGGCTCCCGAGCTCCAGGGGCCCCTCGGCCTTCGTGAGCGACGATCGAAGAAAGTTAAGTAGAGCGTCGAATTTTTATTTAATCTTTTTTATCCTCTCACCCCAGCGTCCATCATATACCCTTCCCCTCAAACCAAGTTTCCTACAGTAGCCGCACTGGGCCACTGGTTGGCGGAACAATACTTCTAATTAGGCCTTCACAAGACGCCACTATGTGTCGCTGCTGATAGGCGAAGCCGCCAGTCAATGTGATCAACAATCGGTACACTTCAGTCTGCAGAAGTAGCGGCAGCATCACAGCTGCTCACAGCAACAGCTGCGTCTTCCAAGTGTTGCGGCGTGCAATGTGAAGGATCGCGCTCCTCCAAATACAGTATAAATACATTTACTGTACTGTACTTCTTATAGGCAAATAGAAATGTACAGTTCGAATACCCGAATAAACCGGTTTTCCGAATATCCTTGTCCCCAAATTACTTCGGATAATAGATGTTATACTGTATAAAATATTTTAGTTGAATGAAGGAATTTCGACTTTTAATTTCTCCTGCCGAAATTGACCCCAACATGGACAGTTCGCCAATTATGTAAGGAAATTATAACAAAATATGCATTATTAGAATGTGAGGTTTCGGAAGTATTTACCGCAGTTTTATTCTTCAGTAGCAACCGAAAGGTCGTTCAGCAAATTAAAAATTATCAAAACGCATCTGAGGTACAGTATGGCTCAAGTTTGACTCGGACATTTGTCACTCGTAGCAATCGAAAACAAGGCTGCATCAAGTCTAGATTTAACAGCCCTTATTGATGATTTTGCAAAAACCAAAGCCAGGAAAAGATTGCAAAGTAATTGTTAAAATAAAATTGACTAATTTTTAATTGTGTACCCATATTATTACTATAATGTACTGCAGTCAGGACAACGCTTACCGATAATTACCGATCAGAAATCATATCTTTGCCAACATCTGCAATCTAACAGTTCGAAGCATTATTTTATTCCAGCAGGTATTCTTTCATTCTGACTTTGGTGCGTGAGGAAACATGAACGAAATCCCCGTGACTTGAAAAAAGCCATTCATTAAGTTCGTGATACACAGTGAGGCGCGAAAAATAATTAAGAATCTTTTTCAAGGACTAATAGTATTCGTGTTATAAGAAATAGAAAAATTCCCAACTTTCAGAAAACAATGTTTTAACACATTGACTGCTACGTGAGTTAAATGTAAGTCACAGGAAGTCTTCTCTTCGGGCCACGTGAAGTAAATACAACTCACGGACGTATTTCCATTTAAAGCTCTGTGGTGCAGTTGTAACTCACAGTAGCGTGCTGTGACTTGGTGTTATAGTACGTTATGGCACCAGTAACAAATCATCTTCGTGGCCTCCAGTTTTCAAGTGCTCAAAACTAGTTATTGACACTTGAAATCGTGAATTATATATGGATGGAAAAGGTGGTAGAAGCCGACCTCGGGGACGTTCAGTTTGGGTTCAGGAGAAATGTAGGAACACGGAAGGCAATACTCACTTTACGGCTTATCCTAGAAGATAGATTTAAAAAAAAGGCAAACCTACATATCTAGCTTTTGTATATTTGGAGAAGGCTTTTGACAATGTTGATTGGAATAAACTCTTTCAAGTTCTGAAGCAAGCAGGAATAAAATATAGGGAGCGTAAGGTTATTTACAACTTGTACAAAAACCAGACAGTGGTTGTTAGAGTTGAAGGGCATGAAAGGGTTGCAGTGGTTGGGAAGGGAGTAAGACAGGGTTGTAGTCTTTCTCCAATTTTATTCAATTTGTACATTGTGCAAGATATAAAGGAAAGCAAGGAGAAATGTGGAGAAGGAATTAAAGTTCAGGGTGAAGAAACAAAAATCTTGCGTTCTGCTGATGACATTGTAATTCTGTCAGAGACAGCAAAGGACCTGGAAGAGCAGTTGAACTAAATGGACAGTGTGCTGAAAGGTGCATATAAGATGAACATTAATAAGAGCAAAACAAGGGTAACGGAGTGCAGTCTAAGAAAATCAGGTGATGCTGAAGGAATTAGATTAGGTAACGAAACAATAAAGGAGGTAGATGAGTTTTGTTACTTGGACAGGGAAATAATAAATGATGGTCGCAGTACAGAGGATATAAAATGCAGAATGGCAATAGGTAGAAAAGCTTTCTTGAAAACGAGAAATTTGTTAACATTGAATATTGATATAAGCCTAAGGAAGTCCTTCCTGAAGGCATTTGTGTGGAGTGTTGCCTTTTACGGGAGTGAAACATGGACGATAAACAGTGCACACAGGAAGAAGATAGAGACTTAACTATGGGGTCATCAGTCCCTAAACTTACAAACTACTTATGAACTAGCTAATACTAAGGACGGCACAAATATCCATGCCCGAGAGGGGATTCGAACCCCCGACCGTAGTGGCCGTGCAGACTGTGACTGGCGCGCCGCAGACGGTTCGGCCACCGCAGCCGGCAGAGGCTTTTGTAATATGGTGCTACAGAAGGATGCTGAATATTAGGTAGGTGGATTGCATAAGTAATGAGGAGGTACTGAACAGAATTGGGGAGAAAAGGAATTTCTGGCACACCTTGACTGAAAAACGGGATCGATTGATAGGACACATTCTTAGACGTCAAGGAATTGTGAATTTAGGATTGGAGGGAAGTGTGTGGGGTAAAAACCGCAGAGGAAGACCAAGAGAAGGATACAGTAAGCAGATTCAGACAGATGTAGGTTGTCGTTTTTATTAGGAGTTGAAGAGGCTTGCTCAGGATAGGGTATTGTAGAGAGCTGCATCAAACCAGTATCAGGACTGAAGACCATAACAACAACATATAACTCACATGGCCCAGTCATATTGGAGTTTCCTTGTTTTATAATTTATTATTTGGTGTTACATGTTACTTATATAGTAGATTGTGTATCACATAAAGTTTTAATTACAACAACAATGAAACAGACTGAAAAAAATGAGTAATTCGACTTTGTATCTGTAACATCTGCATGCACTGTGCTTTATGAAGAAACACTCTTCGCAAAAATATAAGTCGCAATTTCTTACATTTCCATGTAGTTTGTTTACATTTCTTGACAGCTTGCTCTCGTCCAAACACAGTCTTCATTTTTTCAAAATTCAAATGTTTGTATAGCTTATGGGACTTAATTACGGCGTCATCAGTCCGTAGACTTACAAACTACTTATGATCTAGCTAACAGTAAGGACGGCACAAATATCCATGCCCGAGGGGGATTCGAACCCCCGACCGTAGTGGCCGTGCAGACCGTGACTGCCGTGCCGCAGTCCCCTCGGCCACCGCGGCCGGCTCTTCATTGTTTCGTAGCATCCGTACACCTATGACTTGCTGCTCCCATGTTCACAAGAGTACAATCTGCAGGCAGCTCGGTGGCTGTGGTGAGAGATTTCTCAGGGGTATCGGCATCTTCTATATGGAGTAGTCTCAAAGTCACTTCCTCTTTGCATTCTGTGATTGAGATGAACTTGTTGTTGATGTATCGGTAAATCACAAGAGCATTTACCAGTGATGAGCCTGTCAACAGTTCAATTGCAAGCTGCCTGTACTATTCCACACCCGGCCTTAGACAATATTGGAGTTCATTTGGCGAGAGAGATCTATAAATGTCTGATTGTAGTCAGTTATCATTCCTGGTTTTTTTCTTTGTGCCCCTCTTGGTTTGAATTTCAGCTTCTTCCTCTCCATGAAAAGTACTCAGCATCAACACATTCCTCTTATTTTTCCATTTTAGTAGTATCTTCACCTTCTTCACTTATGTCCATAACTTCATCTTAAAGCTTCTGTACATGCCTTTGTTCATCTACATAACTTCTACGAGACACTTTCTCCTGCTACAATATCACTGTGTTATGGAGCGAACAACACTGAATAGAGACTGTAGTAACAATGCAGAAAAACGAGAATGGAACTATACGCAAATAATGTTGTGGAATGAAAGACTTACAGGAGTACCAACCCAAAATTATTAGCGACATAGCAAATGACACACCTGGCACTTTACTCTGGCGCCATGTGAGTCATATGTAACTCACACAAAAAATATAAACTAAGGTACTAAATTGCAATATTTTCAACTTATTTCTACTTAAATTGCTTACTTCAAGCAAACTAAAGCAGAAAACGGAAAAAAAGTAAAAGGTCCCCGGGGGACGGTAACCCAAGTATACCTTTGGCAGCCAATATGTTAATATAGTTATTGTTAAACAGAATGGACTAAGACAAAATATTAAATGTATACAGCATATTTCAGTACAATAGAACAGTATTGGGAATATGATTTGTTGTGGGGATGTGATAGGTGACAGAAGGAAGGGGTGTGGGGGGTTAGAGGGCAGAAGGTGCGGGAAACGGCAGACCGCTGGAATGGTCAGGCATTGCCGTTCTTTGTGCGCCTGCAAAACGAATAGCGAGAAAGCGAGCCCCCACTCTGTCTACCCAATTACGTCGCAAAAGGAAATTACAAGGTGTTTTCAAAGTTATACCGACACTTCCACAGTGCAGCTCACAAATCAAAGATGACGTAGTGCGTAGACAGACCTGGAGAGTGCGCATTTTCCACAAAATTCGTTGCGCCAGGAAACAGGCATTTTTATTTTCCACAAATGCGTTAAGACGGAAAGGTATACCGAACAGAATCTACATACCTTTCTACACAATACCTTGCAATGGAAGGCGGGAAATTGATTCGGCATTATGTAGCTTTTTTCTGGGAACGGCGCCTTCCCATACAATAAGAACTATTTGCTCTTCGATTTACGTTCATACTACCACTATAGCCTCCGCCGCATTCTGCTCAGTTCTTCTTTGTGAAAAACAAACAACTTCGCTGTGTTTTAAAGTAATGGTGAGAATTCAGCACATCACGCAATCTTTTAAGGTACGTTTCTACCCGCACACTATTTGTTCATTCAAATGTTCAAATGTTTGTTAAGCTTGTGGGACTTAGCTACGGGTCATCAGTCCCTAAACTTACAAACTACTTATCAACTACCTTATACTAAGGACGGCACAAATATCCATGCCCGTGGGGGGATTCGAACCCCCGACCGTAGTGGCCGTGCAGACCGTGACTGGAGCGCCTCAGTCCCCTCGGCCACCGCGGCCGGCTATTTGTTTATTCTGGCATTTAAAGATTTAATTACATTCACGGATCAGAAGTTTTATGTAATAATTTCTTTGTCCCAATAGTGAACTGTGCATCAAGACGCTGCCCTTCGCCCCACTGCCACGATAATAAGCGAAGACATCGACTTAGTTATTATACTTATTACTTTTTCCTGGCCAAATACTAACGTATACTTCAAGTAGCCAGGTAGGGGCACGGCTCAATACAAAGTGTTTCATCAAACAAAATCCGGTAACTTACTTTTGATGAAATCCCCCTACACGAATATTTCCCCTATTTTCCTTCTTTGACTGGGCTATCAACGAAATGAGCGAACAGCGCAGTAGTTTAGCAAGGGTGAGTTGTCGGCACTGACGAAAGTCCGCCTGCTGTCACCGCTGACGAAAAATATCCCATGGGGAATTTTCATCTGTATTTACTACCCAGGTCCAACTCTATCTCTAACCTTCTGCAAAATTTCATCCAAATCACCTAGTAATTTTTGCGTGAAAGCATAACAAACTTTCATATTAGAGAGTACGATTAAATATTATCTGCTGCGTGACACGTAATAATTTACTTAGTAGTATTTGGGTTTGCCTTATTATGTCTTCCAGTGGGCGGTAAGGAGCTGATGATGAAGTAGTTTTGCATCTGTACAGTATTAGTGTAAAGAGGGCCCCAATGTCATTTTTGGCCCGGGGCCCTTGGTGACATAGCTACGCCACTGATGCAGATAATGAAGTAATCATACCAGAAGATCCCAATGAATTTTGAATTTTTTTTATGAATAAGTACTGAGTGTTTTACCAAGTTGCTTTCGTCCGTCCAAGGACAAAAATACGGTGATGAGAGAGAGAGAGAGAGAGAGAGAGAGAGAGAGAGAGAGAGAGAGAGAGAGAGAGAGAGAGAGAGAGAGAGAGAGATTACCTAGATCAAGAGAGAGAATTTCGCCAAACTGAAGGTACGAAATACTTTTTACACTTGAATTACATTCTCAGTTTTGTTAAAGTTAAGCATCAGTTACTTACTTTAATTGTTATTTTTTGCGGTTTCTGGCAACGTGAAAGAATTTATGTTGAAGTTTGCACAGCAATTTCAATTTACGATCCATAATGGGACTTCAGTCAAGTAAATTTTTCTTTGCTTTTAACACCACACTCTCGAGTTTATGTGCAACTGTTTTTTTGACATGCTAAGAAATAAAATTTTAAAAATATGAAGTTAATCAACAAGGCGTATTCATAATTGATTTAAATCTACACTTTTCTGTCAGTTTTTCATAAATAAAAGTCATTGTACCTTCTTACAATAGGGAGGATTTTCTGCCGCGACCTTGTACGTCTCAGTCGAAAGCGCAATTCCTTTTCTGTCCCACTCCACTGATGCGAGACACATCACTCCAACAAAGCAAGCAATTTCGGTAAAGGCTCCTATACAAGCTCCGATTTGTCCTACGACCAACAAGATGTGCAACGATCCAACCAATTGGTAGCAGCCTACACACGTTCCGGCCAACTGCACGCAGCGCCACCCTCTTCTGTTGTCTTAGTCCAGTCAATGAATGCATTGTAGAGTGCAAGGAATATGCGATAATTTTTGACTTCAGGACGTTGTTAGGGATAGTTAGGAGGTGAACATACTAAAAGTCCCTTATCTTCTGCCAATCAGAAGTTACATCATTTATAAGATGTGCACTTACTTTCTAAATGTTCAAATGTTTGTAAATCTATCGGACCAAACTGCGTGGTCATCAGTCCGCACTCACTTTCGAGGTACTTCTAGAAATGAGTGTTTTGAAAGGCTGTGACGTTTTTATCTTATGAACGTCCTAGCATGATAAATAATAATACCTTAACAACGACAAAAAGGTAATTTCAATTGAAAGAGAACACCTTTTTACAATTATAGCTTTAATTTTAATATTATGAATCATACAATGAAAGTATTTACAAGCACTGATAGTGATCCAAAATGAAAAATAAGCGCCGGCCGCGGTGGCCGAGGGGACTGAGGCACTTCAGTCACGGTCTGCACGGCCACTACGGTCGGGGGTTCGAATCCCCCCTCGGGCATGGATATTTGTGCCGTCCTTAGTTGTAGGTAGTTCATAAGTAGTTTGTAAGTTTAGGGGCTGATGACCCCGTAGTTAAGTCCCTTAAGCTTAACAAACATATTTTGAAAAATAAGCGCATTGAAAGCAACATTTTCATTTTTCTGAGGAATGGTCGAGTGTCATTCACCTTACTCAGTAGTGGAGACGTCGTCCAACAAGATTGGTAGAGTCTCGATGTCACTGTCTCCATCTTCATCCTTAATTAACATTCCGACTCCGTTGTTGCAGTTGCCCTTGCAATTCAGGCATGTAACAGAGCACTATAACAACGCTTTTCTGGAACCACACCTCCACTGTCACATCCTTACTAGCACCGACAATAATTATCTTCAATAATTTGTCAGGGCAGCATCTAACTTTGAGAGTCTCGGAACTAGCTGGTCATTCCTTCTTTCCCAACTCCAATTCGGCGCTCCACCTTTCGGTTTCTCTCTTAACCAAAGCCGTAGTTGGTGGTATCTTCGGAATGTATGTAGCTCCTTCAGTTGGTGGGAAAGTTCAGAGATTAGGCTTCATGTGTCCAGCTGCTTTTATAAATGATTTGTAGCGGAACTTGTTGAGGGATGTCTTGGTGGCTGGAGCTCCATACCATGAGAGAGTATTCGTGATTCCCGCTGTCTCAATGGAGTCGGGAAAAGAAGAATTATTGGAAAATATCTCAGCAGCATGTTGTATGATTTTGGACTTATGATGCATTTTAATAAACCCCACTTTACTCTTGCGATACACTGCGGATGTTGTGTCACATGTAGGAATAACAAATGGACGTTGTCCTTAATTTTCAGTTCCTGCTCCTCTTGTTATACATTGTGCGTGTCGCTTCCGCTCTGGGCCTACAATACCTTGTTTTTGGCAACAAACCACAGAATGTCATTTGGTGCAGGATGTGGCGGCTCCTCTGATATATCAGTGTGTACCACAGTCACATTTCGTATACCACCTTTCCTCGTAATGTATGTTTCTAATGGAATAGTTCCGAGTTTTCCAGTTTCAGCTGATGTAAGCATTGTTTTTAATCGTGGTGTTTCTGAACTTCTTTGAACATGTGTGGACGGAGTGACACTTTGATGCCCCCCATAGTGTGGAAGGTATTATGTTCGTCTAAGGTGCAGATACTGAAATCCATATTATCAAAAACACTTTTTTTGGATATAGCTGGATTGTAGGTTAGCTGTGCGTGGGAAATCACAAATAATCCCAGTTTTTGTGCTTCATAATAGGATGAGCTGACACTCAGACTTGCTAGAAGATTAATCAAGTTCTTCGAGGCATATTTCAATATTGGTGACAAGAAGGTTCGTGGCCTGACAACTGATGTGATGGCATGTCCAGTAGCAACGCACTTCCTCCATGATTCCTCAGTTTTCTTGCTTTTTTTCCCAACATAACCACCTCAAGAAAGTTCAGAGTTTTGGAGGGATTGTGGGAGAGAATTTGCATCCTTCAGGAAGTTATCTCTTTGAGAGTATATAACTGTACGCTTCACTTTGAATATCTTACCTTATTATCTCAGCAGCTTTCTGGGCAATTCTGAGTCGCTCTTTTTTCTCTTCCTTTTCCTTGTTATCATACCAGGCGTTGGTTAGCAATTTGTACCCAGTGTCCCTAAAACAAATCATTGGAACCTTAAACCTGCTGGAGCCTGCGATCATGATTATGCGATCCCCATACTTCAACAGTTCTGTTCTGATAGTTCTCTACTTAGGCTTCCTCCCAGTGATAACACCCATAATTTCGTTTACAGTGAACTGACAGTCACTATTCCCCTCCAGTAAGACACTAACCTCTTCCACTGCACTTGAACTGTGTCTTCAGACGTGGGTGTTAAGAGTTTCTGGTACAACGACCTCGCAAAGTCCAACCGACATTCATCATGATACACAGTCTCCTCTGCAACTAAATCATTTAAGGTGGAAAGATGCCTCATCGCTTCCTCTTCCCACTGATCATGTCTAGTTCGAGAAACATCCATACTCTTCCCTTGTATGTCAGTTCTGTTGCGTCCTTTTGTGAGAAAAATAACTAAAAATATCTTCCTTGGGCTTCTTTTGCTCACCATCAACACTTTCGGCACAAAAGAAACATTTTGTTTTAAAATCGAATTTCGCTTGTTTGGATCTCAAAGTTAAAGGCCGAACTACTTCAGAGGACGATGAGAGTACCTGTCTCTTTAAATGAGCGTTGATGGATTGCGGCCAGATGCAATTTTTTCGACATTCATTATGAATCAGAAGGATGTCCAAACCTTCTAAACATAAGCCATTGCTATTTCCCCTTTCTCTAATTGCTTTGATGAGTGATAATATTCCTTTCTGTCACTGTGAAAACACCAACATCTGGTCCATCTATTGTTTCATTACATCAAAACACCGAATAGCCATTACGCTGACTACACAGTCAATATTTTCATAAATAAATGAAAAATATCACTAAAAGCAGACATACAAACTTTTCTATGCTTGGCGAACTTTTGAAGTGAACTGAAGTAAGAAGTAAGTGAGAACATTCAACCCCCTGTCCAGTCTCTTGGAAGGCCTTCGACGTTCATCGTGGGGCTTCCCCATCGTTAACCCTCTTCCGGGCGTTAGGTACCCGCGACCTTGAAAGTGTGTCCACTGCAGGTGACAATAAATGAGCATCGACCATTCCTCCTTATAAAAATGGAATGTTGCTTTGAATTTACTTATTTTTCATTTTGAATCACTATCAGTGCTTGTAAATACTTTCATTATATGATTCATAATATTATAATAAAAGCTATAATTATAAAAAGGTGTTCTCTTACAATTGCAATTACCTTCTTGTTATTGTTAAAGTGTTGTTATTTATCATTCTAGCACGTTTCATAAGACATAAATGTCAAAGCCTTTCAAAAACACTCATTTCTAGAAGGACCTCGAATCTGAGCGCACAGCTTACAAATGATGTAACTTCTGATTAGCTGACGATAAAGTAATAAATGTGCATACCGAATTGAAGGAAATTTAAAGCTCTACATCTTTCTTCCCGATAAATTTTCTGAGAAACGATCGCGTTAGTCACTAGAAGTAAATGTTTGACAAAATTAGTGAGGTAAAATGATTTTTTCCGAAATTGTCGATTTTCAGTAACATATATCTCGAAAACCGTTGGGAATTCGACTAATATGTATGGAAACAATTTTGTAGCAAATTCAGTTATCTTTCATTTTTATTTGGAACATTTTCTTCCTAAAGCAAACCGCTTTCGAGATATAAGCGAAAAACCAAAAAATGGTACCTTTCCTTCCCCCTCCCCACTTTAGCTCACTCCCCAGGGGCGGGGACTTTTAGTATGTTCACCTCCTAACTATCCCTAACAACGCCCTAAAGTCAAAAATTATCGCATATTCCATGCACTCTACACCCCTCTTTTGAGCACTCTTTGACTGGACTATCTGTTTCTCGAACTGTTTCTTTTCGCGTGTTCGCTGTGCAGACGACCGAAGGCATGAAGTTGGTCGGGAAGCGCCACACACGGTACATATTTTCGGGTGAAGTGGCGGGGGGGGGGGGGGGAGCGTCGGATGTCGGACGGTCAGGACTGACCAACCAGCCGACAAGCGAAGTTGGTCGGGAAGCGCCTCCACACGTCCAGTTTATCGGACCGCCGATAAATTAGTCCTGACAAATCTCAACGTATATGGGGGCCTAAAGAACGCGGCGATTTCCATACATAAACAACGAATTCACTTCTGCGCATGCGCGCCCACTTCGCTACTAGCAAATTTCGAACCAGTTCTATAGCGTACTAGCTATAGTCGAGCCGCCGAAAGAACGACTCTGACAGCTAGCGGCTATGTTGCCAATGCTGCTACGCGGCTGTTTGTTATTACGCCGTGCCAGTCGCCGGCATACGAATATCACGTCCGAAAATTTTGGGATCGTTGCTACGTTCTACTAAAGCGTGAACGAACGAGAACAATCACAAAGTAATGAAAAACACTCCTTTTTCAGTTAAAAAGAAAAGGTTTAGAAATATATGTCGAGTGAAAGTAAAGCTTTATATGTTCCAGTATTTCATCCAATGTAATGTATCATTTAGTCTTTAGCCAAAGTTCGCTAGTTGAAGAATTTTGTTTATATATTTCATCTTCTATAACTATATTCCACAGACTCGCTGTTATTACTCGGACACACGGTATTGTGGCAGTCGGTCGAGACGGTAAACAAATAAGGACTATCACTGTATAAGTAGTAAAACCGCCTCTTCCACTGAAATGATTTGTCTTACATAAAAAGAAGATTGTCTTTTTTTTATTTTTGGTCGCTGTTGACTGCCATAGTATAGTGTCTGAGTAACATTATCAGATCAGTTTCGACAGCTAGTCTATTGGTCACAGAAGTAGAAATAAAATAACGTAATTTTTCAGTAAATGATCTTTGGTTGCGAAACAAACTGTACATTAAAAATCAGTTGCGGCCAGCATCATGTGCAATGCACCGCTGCTACTGCTACTATCGTCCCCTAATATTATTATTAATTCTTCTACCCGTTCTTCTAGTGTACCTTCTCGTTCCCATGCCTTTTCTAAGAGGTGCCACGTATGTGTGACAACATTGTTCCATTTTGTGGGAGTAATACTGCACAATGCCTCATGAACTAAGAATTCCGCTTTTGTTAATGAAAAATTTTATTTCTTTCTGCAATGTAAGATTTCACCTGAGCCCACACAAGTTCTATTGCAATGATATTGTGGAAGTCGCAACACTCTACGACCCCTTTATTCAGCAATTGTATCAATTTCAGAAATGATTTTTCGGCTTTTGTTCTTGTAACACAACGAGAAAAACGATGAACACGTGACAGATGCTTTGCAGCGACTGAAGCGTGCCACCCCGCGCGACCTTGAGTGGCAGGGTGGCAACGCGACACCGTTACCCCGGCAACGTTTACGAATTCCAGATCTCAGGTTGGTTCTCGAGTGTCCCCCCACCCTGTGCGGCCCACGTGCGCGAACTGTCAGGGTGGTTCTTTCGGCGGCCCGACTATAGTACGAAATGCTGTCTGCGCTCACGAAGCGCTAGTAGTTCTGCGTTTACGTCGCGAGATGGCGCGCAAAGTGATCTGTTGATTACTAGTACGAGCATCGTGTAAACTGAGTTTAACTAGTGGGCGTGCGCACGTTGCTTCGACCATTCTATGGAGTATGGTCGGAGGCACATTGTGGGTCACGGACTGCTCGATTAGTTGAGCGGAAACAAGTGGCAATCACGAGGAATGGGAAGAGGAGGAAGTGTTAGAGCCGGCCAACAGAGTGGGACATTTCTCAGTCCGAGCATCCTGGCAAAAGGTGTAGGCATGTAAACTGAGTTCTGTTTGCAAACGTCCGCGTACGAACGGTATGGCTTGCGGTTACCTGGTCGTAGATCGATGGTTCTCGATGTTGAAGATCGTTGGTCTTGGTAGCGGCTGGCTGAAATCTCATGGGGCGAGAACTAATTCGCTACAAATAACCTAGGCAACACACAGAATTGCAGTACTTTGACACTTTTAATGATTTATTATTAGTGTCCAATAAACAATTGGGCTTGTGTACCAATTATCGACATGAAGGGCATGTCCACATTCTAAATAGGGCTTCATAAGTGTAGCTACAGCGTCACCACTTTTCCCTAAATAATGGGAAAATCATGTAGTGAAAAAATGGTATATAAATAAAGAAAACGAAATGTGTTTTTAAACTATCATTCTTCGTTTCGTTCTTCTTTCAGATAATTTTTTATGCACATTCAAAGGAGCAGCATGTAAGCGCTCCCACAGCAGGGAGAAGCGAGGGGAAACGCCACTTTTAACATTGGCATTGAAGCTGACAGAGACACCAGTTCCTGGCTACTCGAGCCCTGTCGGATACGCACGAATGGTCCCGAAGCAAAGATGTGGAGCTACTGCGCTCCTAGCATTGTGCATGCACAAATCCTCCATGAAGGCAACATGCACCTTCATATTTGTTTTTGACACATTGAACATTCATGAAAAACACGTCATGTTTGGTAAAATGTTTCATAGCTATCAATTAGAGACGCATCAACTGTATAAGCCTTAAGAAGCTCCCATCATGAATAACAATAATATTTTCCACCTAGCAAGAATAGCTATGTAGTTAGCGGTATTGTGCTGCGGGGTCAAAGGTAGTAGGTTGGAGCCTGACTGTAAGAATTTTTTTAAACCCAATCTTCTTTATAGAAGATACTAGAACAACAATGACTTTTGTATTGTTACTTGCCAGATATATCTGGACGCTTTTGCGAATGTGTCGGGATTTTTAGGGTAAATGACATTTATACTCTTCGTTGTAACAAATATTTAACTGTTTGAAAAGAGGTGGGGGAGAGTGTCGTTTACAAATACGTAAAGATGGGAGGGACTGCTGCTTACAGTGTCATGTGACCGGAAGGTAGCTCGTCTCTTCATCATAAGAGACTGCTTTTACTGCATTAAGCAAATTACCTTTCAAACTTACCTGTTGTTGGTCTGCATTATTTCAAATCAGTTACGTACACTGTAAATGAGTGCAGCTGCTCGTATTCAAAGTGATCCAGAGTTTGCAGCATCATAGCGATTCCAGATGTCGAGTTACCAGAAGTTGCACCAAACCCTGAGAAAACAACGGAACGCTCTAAATGCACCACGCAGAACACTGCGGAGGACTGTAAACGTTTGTTACCTAATACAAGTCGAGCAGTTACGTCGCAGTTGGTAAATAAGATACATTGGTCTTGTGTGTGGCCGAGGGGACTGAGGCGCGTCAGTCACAGTCTGCACGGCCACTACGGTTGGGGGTTCTAATCCCACCTCGGGCATGGATATTTGTGCCGTCCTTAGTATAGGATAGTTGATAAGTAGTTTGTAAGTTTAGGGACTGATGACCCCGTAGTTAAGTCCATAAGCTATACAAACATTTGAACATTTCTTGTGTGTGGTTTGAAATGAACTTAGAAAGTGTTCACGAAATTTAAAACAAGATAACAACTTTCCGCGGACGCCACTCTTCGAAAATATCGTAGATCCGGCACTGAAGGAAATGAACCCACAGTCATATGAAGCACCAGCCGCCACTGGTTTTGTTGATTTCCCTGTATAAACAATGAAATATACGATATAGCCAGTCCTACAATCACATAACACAAATATCTTTATTTCGAATCAGCTCCGTTTAGATGAAGGAACTATATGAAAGATAAGCGTCCTTTGAATAATAACAGACTTTCATCAATGCCGAGTTTCTGATCTGAATTAAATGCAAGACTTTAAAGATTCGAGACCAATACCCCCGCCTGTTTAGTGTAAAAGCAAATATTTTTTTTAAGACGTAATGTTAACTAGATTTCTCCACACTATCTGTTTAAATTGGGCTTGCACATATGAAATAGCATCCTTTAAAGCCAATGTCTTCGCCATATAACACAGTTTTCGTTTACTCTTCTTCGTAGGAGTTGTGTAATAACGTAGGCGATATCTACGTCCGCGGAGAATAAAGTCCCGTAATGCTAAAAAAATATAGCTCCTTGCTCAACTCTCCATGTAATTTACAGTTGAAACTAAAACATAATGTCCAAGAGAGCGGTAAATTTTCGGGTAATCTTAAAACCCAAGTAATCAAATTGCAAAATAACTGATCTCTAAAAGCATATGTTAACTGGGAACGACGCACAGTACAACGGCGCACTTTGTAAATACCATATATTCTCTTTTAGAACACTTAAACAATCTTCTTGCACATTCCCCCATCCTGGTAGTACCATCTTCTCGACCCAGCCAAAAAATTAAGTCCTAACAATCAGCTGTCTGGACGCTTTATAAAATCGATAAGTTTGCTTACACCAAGGTTCGTGATTTTTCGACAAATTTATTTTTATTCTACAATTCGACGCAAACCACGTTAAGCAGTCGTTCCAATTGGCTTGTCGTCGCCCGTAACCACGTTGCTGTTGCTCCGTCCATCCGAAAGTCATGCTCGGATACGAACGCCACTCGGTTAAAAAGAAAAATCCCTTCGAAATCTTGTGAGTGATGTCCAAATCCAGGAGATAGAAGCCATCTACACGAAGCTGCTGCTGTAGAATAGATGGTTGCACCCCCCCCCCCCTGTATTCCACAAATAGTAACTTCATCTTATCTCCAGCATTGCAATATGGAACTTGCTGAATTTACTAAGCACGGCATGTAGATCCGTACACACGCGCTCCATTGACTACAACTAGCGCACTTTAAGTTACCAAACTATAGGAGTTTTATAAAACACGTTAATTTTCGACAAGAGAATTATGATTTACCACAGCAGACATATCTGCTACGTAACGTAATGCACACCAGCCAGTAGACAACACTACCACACGATTAAACAGGCGATGCTTCGACGAAAGATCACTGCAAAGTTTATTTTACAACCACCAAAGTCAGCTTCTTTAGAGCTCTACTGCGATGTGTATGTAGGGTATAGGTAATGCAGTCAACAATCCGAAAATTGGTTTGAACACCACAGTGCTTTACTAGGCATGGTCCTGTTTGGAGGTGGTATGCCGTTGCCTTCCTCCGACCTTCGAACATTTTTTACCTAGCCAGTTATAGGGGGACCTACAGTTTAACGTGGGTTCCGAACCATGGTGCTACTCCGTATTTTTCACATTAGTAATACTGCCAGAGGTGAAAGAAGTCAAAAATGACAGATAAAAAACCTAGGACCTGGCAGGGATCGAACCCGTGACTTTTCCATTTATAATCTGGCACTCTACCACTGTGCAACCGAGGCGCATCAACGCTTTTGACTCAAATTGCGTCCTATCTAGCCTACAACACTCTCTCCATGCGTCAAACATTTCCAATACAGTAACAGAACTACGCCTGCAGTCAACACTAGCCATTCCATCTCGTTTTTCTGACCCAACTAGCATGCTGCAAGCTCTGTATACGCCCAAACGCAACCCAGACAGCGCTATCCTTACATCCGTCACTAGCCCAGTACACACTCGTAAGTTTCTCCGCAAGATATCCCAGACACAGCACATTTTTTAATAAAGTTTCGATCTCTCCCCACCCAATAACTGTATTGGTTGGTTGAGTCACCCCAAACATCCAACCACAACTTTGTTTCCAATGCATAGACCGGCAGACAATATTTCTGGATCGCTTTCTATCAGTCAATAGATTACATACCTAGAGCATTCGCGCACAAGCCACCATGATATTCTACTCCTTCTAACAAGTTATTACTCTCGATAAACATCTGTAACACAGTGTAAAAAAGTGATTGACGTGCACACTCACAGAACAGCTAACAAGAAAAGATTTAGATCAAAAGCCAAGTTCTTATAATCCTTACAAGCAGCAACGCAAAATAGTCTACACCATTTCGTACTAATTCAAAACCATTTATTTGTTTTTATATTTTCTTTTTTATAGATCTCCAACAGCAATCCTTTAGAGACTAAACATACGATTAAACGCACCTCCCAAAAAGTAAGTAACTAATCCTCTAACTCGATGCTTATCGACTAAAGAACATTAATTTACCACTGCAATCATCTCCGATACGCTACCGAGAGACGTCCATTAGTAAATACAGCTACAAGAAGATATAATTACCCCACATCCATTGGACATAACCATGCTACTAAGTTGTTGTTGTTGTGGTCTTCAGTCCGGAGACTGGTTTGATGCAGCTCTCCACAATACCCTATCCTGAGCAAGCCTCTTCATCTCCACATAAGAACAGCAACCTACATCTGTCTGAATCTGCTTACTGTATCGATCTCTTGGTCTTCCTCTGCGATTTTTTCCCCACAAACTTCCCTCCAACGCTAAATTCACAATTCCTTGATGTCTAAGAATGTGTCCTACCAATCTATCCCTTCTTTTAGTCCAGGTATGCCAGAAATTTCTTTTCTCCCCAATTCTGTTCAGTGCCTCCTCGTTAGTTACACGATCCACCCACCTAATCTTCAGCATTCTTCTGTAGCACCATATTTCAAAATCCTCTATCCTCTTCCTGTCTGCACTGTTTATTTTCCATGTTTCACTCCCATACAAGGCAAAACTCCACACAAATGCCTTCAGAAAGGACTTCCTTAGGCTTAAATCAATATTTGATGTTAACAAATTTCTCTTTTTCAAGAACGCTTTTCTACCCATTGCCATTCTGCATTTTATATCCTCTGTACTGCGACCATCGTTTGTTATTTTACTGCCCAAGTAACAAAACTCATCTACCTCCTTTATTGCTTCGTTTCCCAATCTAATTACTTCAGCATCACCTGATTTTCTTAGACTGCACTCCATTACCCTAGTTTTGCTCTTGTTAATGTTCATCTTATATGCACCTTTCAGCACACTGTCCATTCCGTTCAATTGCTCTTCCAGGTCTTTTGCTGTATCTGACAGAATTACTATGTCATCGGCAAAACGCAATGTTTTTAATTCTTCACCCTGAACTTTAATTCCTTCTCCAAATTTCTCCTTGCTTTCCTTTATAGCTTGCTCAATATACAAATTGAATAACAATGGACAAAGACTACAACCCTGTCTTACTCCCTTTCCAATCACTGCATCCCTTTCACGCAACAAATCTACAAAAGCTAGGAATGTAGGTTTGCCTTTTCTTAATCTATCTTCTAGGATAAGCCGTAAAGTGAGTATTGCCTCCCGTGTTCCTACATTTCTCCTGAACCCAAACTGATCTTCCCCGAGGTCGGCTTCTACCAGCTTTTCCATCCTTCTGTATATAATTCGTGTTAATATTTTGCAACCATGACTTATCAAACTGATGGTTCTGTAGTTTTCACACCTGTCTGCACCTGCTTTCTTTGGAATGGGGATTATAATATTTTTCTTAAAGTCTGAGGGTACTCCGCCTGTCTCATACATTTTACACACCAGGTGAAACAGGTTTGTCATGGCTGGTTCTCCCAGAGACTTCAGTAGCTCTGAGGGAATATCATCTACTCCAGGGGCCTTGTTTCGACTTATATCTTTCAGGGCTCTGTCAAATTCTTCTCTCAGTACAGTATCTCCTATTTCATCTTCATCTACATCCTCTTCCCTTCCTACAATATTGTCTCGAAGTTCATGTCCTTTGTAAATCCCCTCTATATGCTTTTTCCACCTTTCAGCTTTCCCTTCTTTGCTGAGAACTGGTTTTCCATCAGTGTCCTTGATATTCAGAGAGCTGTTTTTCTTATCTCCAAATGTTTCTTTTATTTTCCTGTAGGCTGTATCTATTTTTCCCCTGTTTATACATTCTACTACAGATTTGCATTTGGCTTCTAGCCACTCCTGCTTAGCCATTTTGCACTTCCTATCAATCTCATTTCTTAGTCGTCTGTACTCCATTTTGCCTGTTTCATTTACTGCATTTTTATATTTTCTCCTTTCATCAATTAAATTTAGTATCTCTTGTGTTATCCAAGGATTTTTTGCAGGTCTTGCCTTTCTACCTATTTTGTCCTCTGCTGCCTTCACTATTTCATCTCTCAATGCTACCCATTCCTCTTCTACTGTTTTATTTCCCCCTGTTTCTGTCAATTGTTGCCTAAATCTCCCTCTGAAATTCACCAGAACTTCACGTTCCTTCAATTTATCTAGGTCCCATCTCCTTATTTTCCTACCTTTCTGCAGTTTTTTCAGTTTCAGCCTATAGTTCATGACTAACAAGTTATGGTCAGAGTCTATATCTGCCCCTGGGTATGTCTTGCAGTTTATAACCTGATTCCGGAATCTATATTTTACCATTATAAAATCTATCTGATACCTTCCGGTGTCTCCTGGTCTCTTCCACGCATACAACCTTCTTTTGTGATTTTTGAACCATGTGTTTGTTATAACTAAATTATGTTCTGTGCAAAATTCTACCAGGCGGCTTCCTCTTTCATTCCTTTTGCCCAGACCATATTCACCTACTATCTTCCCTTCCCTTCCCTTCCTTGTCCTACTACCGAATTCCAGTCTCCCATAACAATTAAGTTTTCCTCTCCCTTAATTGTCTGAATAATTTCCTTTAGCTCCTCATATATTTCTTCGATTTCCTCATCATCGGCAGAGCTAGTTGGCATATAAACCTGTACTATGGTGTTGGCTTCGTATCTATCTTGACAATGATAATGCGATCACTGTGCTGATCATAGTAGTTTACCCACATTCCTATTTTCTTATTATTATCAATCCTACTCCTGTGATACCCCCAATTGATTTTGTATTTATAATCCTGTACTCACCTGACCTGAAATCCTGTTCATCCTGCCACTGAACTTCACTTATCCCCACTATATCTAACTTCAACCTATCCATTTCCCTTTCTAAATTTTCTAATTTTCCTACTCGATTAAGGGATCTAACATTCCACGCTCCGACCCATAGAATGCCAGTATTGTCTTTCCTGATGATCACATCCTCCTGAGTAGTCCCCGCCCGGAGATCCGAATGGGGGACTATTTTACCTCCGGAATATTTTACCCGAGAGGATGCCATCATCATATGTTCATACAGTAGAGTTGCATGTCCTCGGGAAAGGTAACGGCTGTAGTTTCCCCTTTCTTTCCGCCGTTCGTAGTAGCTGTGTGGCAAAGCCACATTAGCTGATGTTACAAGGCCAGCTCAGTCAATCATTCAGACTGTTGCCCCTGTAACTACGAAAAATGCTGCTGCCCCTATTCAGGAACCACACGTTTGTCTGGCCTCTCCACAGATACCCCTCCGCTGTGGTTACACCTACGGTACGGCTATCTGTATCGTTGAGGCACGCAAGCCACCCCACCGCAGCAATGTCTGTGGTTCATGGGAGTGGGCTAAGTATCAATATGCATTTCCACAATTGTGGATCACATCTGCGTTGTATCGAATTGCACGACTAAACCGTTTGAAAGAGGTATTTCGCGCAAGCTAGCATGCATATTCACATTCCATGCTATTTCTGGCTGCAGGCGAGTGCGGACCTGTTGACTCATCGTAGAGTCCGTTTTCGAGCGTGTACGTCCTATACATTTCAACATACCAGTCAACGCTCACACATGACCTGGAAAAGATATGTTTTTTTTCTTTTTTTTTTCTTCCTGCCCGCACCAGATTCTGAATACATGAGAGCTATTTTTACAAAGATAGAATGACATTGATTGTAACAACATACATAAGAATAAAAAACGATCGAAATGCTGCAGCTATACCATAGCTCTTAATACTCCATCATCCCAATAAAGGCCTTTACATTTCATAAAGAGACAACCGCACACAGGCGTATTACCAACAAATACTGCAACATTTTCTCGTAGCTGACACAAGCGATGTTTTTAGTTTAGTTTAGTTTAGTTTGTGCGCCTCAGTTGCACAGTGGTAGAGTGCCAGACTACAAATCCAAAGGTCGCGGGTTCGATCCCCGCCAGGTCCTACGATTTTTATCTGTCACTTTCCACTTCTTTCACCTCTGGCAGTATTGATCATGTGAAAAATACCGAGTAGCACCGTGGTTCGGAACCCACGTTAAACTGTAGGTCCCCCTATAACTGGCTGGGTAAGTCAGTTCGAAGGTCGGAGGAAGGCAATGGCATACCACCTCCATTAGGACCATTCCTAGTAAAGCACTGTGGTGTTCAAACCAATCTTCGGATTGTTGACTGCTTTACCTTTTAGTTTAGTTTATTGTCATCCATTGCATCATATACATGATATTGGAATCGTCATGTTTCTCTACAGCATTGTCACTGTTCAGATTTAGAAATTGTATAACATAGATACAAATTAACAGTTTACATTATATTAAAAAATTAGTCAATTAGCTACTGCATTAGTCAGATATTAGACTTTGATATTGTACATTTCACTTAGAGATAGAGATACATATACAAAAAAGGTACATAACTTTTATAGTATGGCTGCTTCATACAATGGCAATTAGTAGAATTACATAGATTTTTAAGAGTTTGGTGATTGAAAATATTCTTCTATTTCATAGAAACATTTATCTAATAGGTAGTTTTTTAATTATAGTTTAAAATTTTTGTCATCTTCTGTTTCCTTTATGTAAAATGGCAAGGCGTTGTAAAGTTTTACTCCATGGTCGCTCACATGCTTTTAAGTTTTTGTTTTTCTCACTCTTTCTACATGCAGATTCTTACTGATGCGTGTATTGTAGCTGTGAAAATCTGAATTTGTATGAAAACTGGTCAAGTGTGTTCTGATATACATTACACTTTTATATATGTACAGAGAGGATACAGTAAGAATTCCTAACTGGGAGAATAAAGGTCTGCAGTGTGTTTGAGGAGGGCTGTGTGTCATGATTCTAATGGCCCTTTTCTGTAATTTGAAGATGTCAGTCAAGTGAGATTTTGTTTCTCCCCAAAATATTATTCAATAAGATGCAATGGACTGGTAATAAGCAAAATACACTGATCTTGTACATTCTTTACTACAGACTCTGGATGTTATTATCAGTGCAAAACATGCAGAAATAAGTTTATGTGATATGTATGTCACATGTTCGTTCCATTTCAAGTTCTGATCTATACGGATGCCCAAGAATTTTGTTGTCTGTGTTTTCTCTATCTCCTGGTCACCCAAATATAAATGGAGGTCTTCTTTTTCATTGGCCTTACTGTACTGAATGTAATTTGTTTTATTTGAATTAAGTGTTAATTTGTTCGCCTGGAACCAACTTCGAACATAATTAAGAACATTCCCAGTTGTAGTGGATAAGAATTTGCTGTCATCACTTATAATTATACTTGTATCATCTGCAAATAACATAATTTTAGATGAGTTGTTTGGACTTTTAATGTCATTTATATAAATCAAGAAAAGTAGGGGGGCAAGAATACTACCTTATGGGACGCCTGATTCCACTTTCTTGGCATCCGATACCAATTTTATTTTTTGCTTATCGTGGGATGAAATGATTTCTACAACTTGGGTTCTGTCTTGGAGGTATGACTCAAATAACTTCCTTCCAATTCCTCTAACACCTAATGCCTCTAATTTTACAAGAAGAATATCATGGTTTACTGTATCAAAGGCTTTTGAGAGATCAAGGTTGATTCCAACTACACTTTTTTTATTGTCTAAATTTCTGACAATTTCTTCTGTATAAGCCTCTATAGCTGTTTCAGTGCTGTGCCCTGTATGGAAACCATGTTGGTTACAATTTAAGAAATCAAAGGTGTCCAAGTAACTTAAGAGCCTGATTTTTATAAGTTTTTCAAAGATTTTTTAAAAAGATTGAAGTAAGGATATGGGTCTGTAGTTTTCTATTTTACAAGCATCCCCATTTTTGAAAAGTGGTCTAACTTAAGAAATTTTCAGTCTCTGTGGGAACACTCCTTCACTGAATGATAAATTTGCAATGTGTACCAGTGGTTGCAAAATCTGTAAGGCCACTTTTTTTTATTAGTGATACTGGCACTTCATATATTCCTGCTGACATTTTTGTTTTAAGGCTATTGATTACTTTTAGCATTTCTTGTTCATTTGTGGGATCCACTTTCATACAGTTACTGACTACTGCTGGAGCCGTTATTTTCTCCTTTTTACTGAATTTTTCATTTAGTTTTGCAGGTACACTTAGAAAGTAGTTATTAATGTAGTTAGGCATATCTTCCTTCTTTATTTTAATGTTATTATTTGTCTTAAGCACAATATCCTGTTCTCTGCATCTTTTTCCTGTTTCCCTTTTGACAATTTCCCATGTAGTTTTCGGTTTATTATCTGACATCTTTATTAATCTGTCATTACTAAGTACTTTTGCTAGACTGATCACCCTTCTATATATTTTTTTGTAGTTGCTTACATATTCCTTGAAATTTGGGCCAGCACATGTTTTTAATTCAGAAGTAACTCTTCTCAAGGTCTTGGATGAGTTCTTAATACTAGGTGTGATCCACGAATTTGAGTCTTTATGACCAGATGTATTAATTTTCACTAGTCTTTTTGGGAAACACATTTCAAAGTTTGACATGAAAAGAGACGAAAAAACATTATAAGCCGTATCTGTACTTGTCTGTGACACTACATCTACCCAAGACTGATTTGCCATTGCGATACCAAACTGTCTGCAGAGAAGACTACAGCAGTCGTTATAACTTTTATATGCAGATACATACACAGACAGTAGGATGAGCGCTAATTTGACATGTAGCTATTGCAGAAACGAAACATAGAAGATGAACCAATATGCAATAAGTCAAACCCCACTTCATGCAGCAATGTACCGAGCAACATCGATTTAAATGGTCGCTTTGCTTAGCTGTAGAATAGAACAACACAGAATTACACCTCCCTAACAGATACTTTACCGAGGGAGTTACTGCTCTCTGGTAACAAGCAACATGTCTGCAACTGACCGCCCCCATTCCTCCACATTTGAATGCAATGTAGTCCCTTCCCCACACGAGAATGCAATACATTTGTCATGTGTTCCGCTATTTTCGGTCAGTACACGACACGTGACCAATCTCCCTGACTGTTTACTGTAAAAAGCAAATATTTTATAAGTCCCAGTCGTAACCAGATTTCTCCACACCCTCTGTTTAAGCCTGGCTTACACATATGCTATAGCTTCGTCTTTCTCCAGCATTAGTTTGTACTCGTCCTTCATGGCAGTTGCTTTAGCCATATATTCTAGCTTCCTGCTCTTGGTCTCGATATCCGCCATTTCCAGTTTTCTTTTCACGTACATAAGACATTTACTGGACGTAGAGATGTAATTTCTTTAATGTGGGTGGCTTAAATCTGTGTGATACATTTACTCTTTTCGCTGGACTTGCGGAATGACATTGTTTGTAGGTACCAGACCTAATTCGACGATATCTATATCTGGAGGCAGTGTGGAGAACAATGTTCTGGATAAGTGTACTACTTATATCGTCTTTGCCGGTGTCAGTATTACGAATCTCCACGTAATTTATAGGTAGATAATTGAAACTAAAAGCTGATAGAATGTAATGTGTAAGCTTTTATCGATCTGGAACGTTTTTATCTGTACACCGATCAATTTTAGGGGATTTTTATTACCCCAGTACACAAATTGCAAGACACTATTAAACACTACAAAGCATCTCTTGACCCAGGTGTTTGTTATTCGCCTCCACATGGTGGAGAACCACTTTGCAGATACTGTTAATTCTCGTTTAAAACACTTAAACAGTCTTGCACAAGATCAAAAACACTATCCATCCGATAATTGTATATTGTAACCTCCAGCCTTATAATACCCCTGTTCTCGACCCAACGACAAAGTAAGTGCTCAAATGTAGCAAATAGACCTCTATCTCTCTTTTTAGGGTCATCAGGTCACGGATCACGAAATTCACACCACAGCCGGCGGATTATCCCCTAGTAAGACTCCAGGACGTTCTCCAAATTATGGTTTTGACTGATATTTCTAGGCGAAGTACTAAATAACCTCCATATAGGCGAGATTCTAGATGCGTTCTTCGGGTGGTATAGAGACAGGAGCGTGGATTCGAATCCTGCATATGACAAAACATTTGGCTGAAACGCGACGGTAGCAAGTCCCGAAGCGCAACAGCTGCAAGGACCTCCAGGCTATAGCGAACACACACATCCGCCGCAACTCCCACCAGGTGCCACTAGGTGTTGTATTGGAATATATATAAGGGGTGGTCGGAGAAGCCTCCAGGTCACACCCTCGAAACGCAAAGCGTGATCCCGGGCAGCTAAAATACCATATGACGTCTCTCGGTAGCGTATCGGAGACGATTTCAGTGGTAAATTAATGTTCTTTGGTCAATAAGCAGCGAGTTAGAGGATTAGTTACTTACGTTGTGAGGTGCGTTTAATCGTATGTTTAGTCTCTAAGGGTTGCTTTTGGAGATCGATAAAAAAAAAGGTGTTGTATTAGTTCGAAATGGTGTAGACTATTTTGCGTTACTGCTTGTAAGGATTATAAGAACTTGGCTTTTGATCTAAATCTTTTCTTGTTAGCTGTTCTGTGCGTGTGCACGTCGATAATTTTTTTTACACTGTGTTACAGATGTTTATCGAGAGTAAAAGGTTGTTAGAAGGAGTGGAATATGATGGTGGTTTGTGCGCGAATGATCGAGGTATGTAATCTATTGACTGATAGAAAGCGATCCAGAAATATTGTCTGCCGGTCTATGCATTGGAAACAAAGTTGTGGTTGGATGTTTGGGGCGACTCAAGCAACCAATACAGTTATTAGGTGGGGAGAGATCGAAACTTTATTAAAAAATGTGCTGTGTCTGGGATATCTTGCGGAGGAACTTACGAGTGTGTACTGGGCTAGTGACGGATGTAAGGATAGCCCTGTCTGGGTTGCGTTTGGACGTACACAGAGCTTGCAGCATGCTAGTTGGGTCAAAAAAAAAAAAAAAAAAAAAAAACAAAAAAAAAAAAAAAAAACGAGATGGAATGGCTAGTGTTGACTGCAGGTGTAGTTCTGTTATTGTGTTGGAAATGTTTGGCGCAAGGAGAGATTGTTGTAGGCTAGATGGGACGGAATTTAGGTAAAAAGTGTTGATATACCCTAAATACACATCGCAGTAGAGCTCTAAAGAAGCTGACTTTGGTGGTTGTAAAATAAACTTTGCAGTGATCTTTCGTCGAAGCATCGCCTGTTTAATCGTGTGGTAGTGTTGTCTACTGGCTGTTGTGCATTATGTTACGTAACAGGTATGTCTGCTGTGGTAAATCATAATTCTATTGTCGAAAATTAACGTGTTTTATAAAACTCCTATAGTTTGGTAACTTAAAGTGTGCTATTTGTAGCCAATGGAGTGCGTGTGTGCGGATCTACATGTGTAGTAAATTCAGCTGCTGATTCGTTGCTGATATTAAATTATGCTTCCAACTAATATTAAATGCGCAAGATATCTGACTCGTGATGTACCCTTTGCTCCTGCAACGAAGGCATCTACAGCAAGAACACGTTGAAATCACAGAGCTGCCCTAACACTTATCTAATGATGCCAACACTTGTGTGCTGCTGTCACTGTCGCTTACAAGCTAGTAACTAGTGGGGCTCAATAAGGGTACGTTAAGATGCCTCTAGCTACAAGAAAAATAAGTTGTTTTACTAAAAGATGATTGGTTTATTTTACTTTAACAAGTGAGATAAAAAGCAAATTTATAAACCGGTACATAGTTTCTCTACTGCTCCCGGTTCGTTTAAAAAATCATAGGATAGGTATAGACTGGATAGTAAATAATAACTGTAGTAGGCTGATAGAATGGCTGAAAATCGCGCCTACTGGATTTTACACAATTTACCACACTCTCAGTTTCGCAAATGAGTTTGTCGCGATGTCGTGAACTATGGTGAGAAATCTGTAAATGCTGTCAGGGGTTGGGAGGTCTCGCCTATCGCAAATTGCTCACTGTACCTTGTTACTGCGCCGACGACAAGATGGCTGCCACTGGGCTCTGTCACTGAGTCACAAACTTCTCTCTTTACTTCTTTGATCGACCAGCGCCGATCGCACTGTCCCTGAATCTTGATGAAGTCAATATAGCTACAAGCCCTAGGTTAATTCTACTGGCGTGGTACGTCGGCCTTTGCCAACCCACCGCGATGCCACTCAATATGCACTCGCAAGCGTTACACTATCGCCACTCTGTCGTTGTTCACAGCCGGATATGAAGTATCGCGACTCAACACTCGAACAAATGCGTAATCACACGTACTTCACTAGAAGATACTGTGATTCGCTCGCCGACAGAGCTGCTCTTCACGTGAAAGACCGTGAAAAGACTTCGCCCACACAGAGGATGGCGTCAGCACACACGACTACCACCTCCAATGCCCGCCCACCAAAAAGAAGCTTCTCGCTGCTTTCCGAAGCTTCCTTGTCCCTAGTTCTTGTCTTTTCCTACGTGTGGCACATGTGTCGCTTCATCTACGAATCAAAACGTTTCTCTGAGAGGGTTATGCTGGGGGAACAGCCAATCGCTTCTCTCCATTTAAATATCCCACCACCGGCGTGCGCAGTTTCGTCACTAGGCTTGGTGTTACATCAGCTTGAAATCTTGCCGATTATTGCACCATTAAGTTTCGGGTTGCGTCAGCTGCGACTAAAAGACTGCTGTTGCACAATTAAAAGGGACTGCTAACGCACAACGCACAATTAACAGTGAACTGTCTCACAACTATCTCTGTCACCTGTGCTGTCTTCCGCTATCCTGTTCTCTGTCGAGGGCTGGCTTATCCCCGAGTGCCATCCGTCGCTCGTAGCTCGCTGGGGTGTGGGGGACCTCCCACCACCTGGTGTTTCCGCCGGGCGATCCGCATTCTTTAAAAATGCCTCCAGTGTATAAAAGCATATGTGTGCGCGACAACCTCGCGGTTAATTATTCCTTTCCTTGTCACACTGCGACATGACCGTAATTACTGTAAGCAATATGATGATAACCTCTTTATTAATTAATTGAATACTGTCGAGTTTATATTCAAATTGTTCGTCTCGAAGAGTAGAAAACGTTTCTGACGGTGAAATATGTCGGAAAACAATGTAAGGGAATCTTGACTTCTTACAGTCCTGTGGGTGTATATATCTTATAAAGTGCAACTAATCGATGTTTTTTAATGGAGGTGCAATCATCTATTCTACAGCAGCAGCTTCGGGTAGATGGCTTCTATCTCCTGGATTTGGACAACACATACAAAATTTCGAAGGTATTTTTCTTTTTAACCGAGTGGCGTTCGTATCCGAGCATGACTTTCTGATGGACGGAGCAACAGCAACGTGGTTACGGGCGACGAAAGCCAATTGGAACGACTGCTTAACGTGGTGTGCGTCGAATTGTAGAATAAAAATAAATTTGTTGAAAAATCACAAGCTTTAGTGTAAGCAAAGTTATCGGTTTTATAAAGCGTCCAAACAGCTGATTGTTAGGACATATTTCTTGGCTGGGTCGAGAAGATGGTATTACCAGGATGGATGAATGTGCAAGAAGATTGTTTAAGTGTTCTAAACCAGAATTTACGGAATTTACAAAGTGTGCCGTTGTACTGTCGCTCCCGGTTAACAAATGCTTTTAGAGATCTACATCTATATCAGATCAGTTGTTCTGCAATTTGATTACTTGGGAATTAAGAATACCCGAAAATTTACCGCTGTCTTGGACATTGTGTTTTAGTTTCAACTGTAAATTACATGGAGAGTTGAGCAAGGAGCTATGTTTTTTTAGTATTTCGGGACTTTATTCTCCGCGGACGTAGATATCACCTACGTTATTGCACAACTCCTAAGAAGAAAGGTAAACGAAAACTGTGTTATATGGCGAAGACATTGGCTTTAAAGGTTGCTATTGCATATGTGTAAGCCCGATTTAAACAGATAATGTGGAGAAATCTAGCTACGATTACGTCTTAAAAATATTTGCTTTTACACTAAACAGGCGGGGGGCATTGTCTTGAACCGTTGTATTGACCGAAATTATTGGAACACACGACAAACATGTTTGTACTGTGTGTCACTCCCATCCATTCCTTGGAGAGCAGGTTAGAATCGATGTATGCGGGAGTTGGGTGCGATATAAGGGTTTGTGAACATTACGTTGCATGTACTCAGTTGTACTGTAACAAAAAAGTATAGACACTCCAGGTTCTATGTAGGATCAGGTGTTGCGGTGTGTAGGTTAGCATCTTCGTTTGCGGTTGACATCTACTTGTAATTAAAATAATAAATCTCAGTTCGGATTAGTGTATAGCACAAGAAAGGAACTTGGAGTAGGAATTTTGTGGGTAAAGGGCGGGTCGAACTTGTTCTGGAAATCGGTGTTGCCTTGGGCAGGTAAAGTACTACCTCGGTTCTGTGGTTGCTGTATTGTCGAATAAGGGTGTTGTTAGGCCAATACTTTTGAGAAAAAAGAAATCTTTTAGTGTAGACGGTCGGAAATCGGTAAATTATTTCACGTGTTTTTTTATTTCGACTCTCCGTTGCACAATAGGGTTTTAATGTCTTCTGGGGCGCTGGAATATCGGCGTTTGAACTGCGTCAGATAAATATAGTTTGCATCGTAACAGAACATAGAGATTCCTTAGATGGGATGTGTACTGCTATAGCAAGGAAATAAGAGGTAAAATTAAACTACCCTAATTCTCGGAAGGCGCATCTATACCTCGATCTAAGAAAGAAACGTAACTGGGTAAGATCGCTAGAGAGAGAGAGAGAGAGAGAGAGAGTGTTAAATTTCGGAACTTACGGTCTGGCTCGGCTCCATTAAATAAATGCAATGCGCGCTATCCTTGTCAGAATGGTGCGTCTGCAGAGGTCTTGCATAGAAGGTTTTGATCATTTGGGGATGTAACTTAGGTGTTTTTGTTTAAACACTTAGCACATGTTTCTTTTATGTAGCCTGCCGAGAGAGCGCTCTGTGTTCTGGGCGATTGTTAACGGTTTATTTAGAGACGTTGTGCTAGATGTCATTGCCGATTTTCGTTATTTGGAATTTTTGTATAAACAATATACCGTCTTCTGCTGCTGCTGCTGTTGTTGTTGTTTTTATCGAAAGAGTGGTTGGCTTACAAGTTTGTAGCGTTACATTCCGTTCGATGGCTGTTGCTTGCATCGTCTAAACGAAGAGATACATTTATTTTGTTTATAGATCTAAGGTTGCGCTCGAGTTCCGAAACGGACCATTTCTTTTCTTTTGGTTAGTCCCGAATGTTTGACACTGGCTAGAATTGTTTTTGGATATCGAAAGAGTATATGTTAAGATGGATACGTAAATTTGTGGCGTTCGTTACCGTAACCTGCGCTATTATTAAACATGTCTGTCAGCTGTAGTCTATGCGAAGAGCATGGAGAGAGATGGGAGTGTTTGCGCATCGATAAATTCTTACTTTTCAAATTATGCATACGAGTTTTAATATTTTTCTACAAGCTGTAGTATACGGTTTTTTTTTCTCCAGAGACCTACTAAACATTTCTGTTCGAAATTGTTATTTAGTAATACACCAAAATTATTGTTAAAAATACATACAAAGAACACTATGGTAGCTTTATTTTGCAAGAATAATAAACGGCGAAAATTGATACATAAATCGAGATCTGGCATACGTATCGCTGCGGCGCGCTTAATAATACATATGCAATTTAATTGGCTGCTGACCTGGCGGGGCGCGGTCGCCGTAAAAAGTGTGCAATACGCCCCTGCCCTGGGTGTAGGGGTCGGCTGGCGGGGGCGATGTTGTTTAGAGATGTCGATGCGGTCAAAATCGTTGCGGTATTGCTTGTCATGTCCTCCCGGGCAGGGCGGGTGGCGGCGTCCTTTGAGAAGCAGTCGCGAGCGTGGAGGAGGGGGTGGCATTTGTCGGCAGTGGCGCCGAGGGATGGAGAGGGGTGTTGTTGGCCAGATGTGTGGCCGGGGGTGCGAGTACAGACATGTAGACATGTCAATCATTCTTAAGTGCGTTATGGCGGCGTCCTATGATTAGCGGCCGGACAAGTGGCGTTGATGACAATCAAAAGGACCTAAATGTAAACTGTCAATCATCCTGTCCTTCCAGGAAGACCTGTCAATCACCCTGTGGAGGCATCCTTTGATCTGCGGTCCGGCAATTGGCCGAGCATCTGGCATCAATGACACTATCGGCGATGGGCGAATCTCACTGGCGTACAACCCTCTCTACCCTACTAGTCCACCTCCAACTAGAAAATCATTGAGTAGAATTTTAGAAAATTTTATTTCAGTCCATCAACAGCAAATTCGCAGTTTACATCAATTTATTGTCCACTTGTAGTTCGAAACACGAAATATGTATTCCATCAATTGTACGATATGCACAACAAACTAGTTATATACCTTTTATTAATTGATGTATTACCTCACATAAAACTGTGGCAGATAATTTTCCATTGTAATCGGACGCCACCCAAGAAAAATTTGTGTATGGTTATCTTCTGATTATGGATTGTTAACATGTCACAAGAGACGAACATACGTGGCCAGCAAACAATTTTTTCAGCACTACAATGCTTCACACAACGCTCATCATTCGTACTGTTCGTAGGCTTGCGGTCACGGCATGACGCCGCTCAGGTAACTCGGAATTACTTGTGAAAGGAGATAGATATCAGTGCGACTACCATTTCAAAAACTTTTCTGTTCTTAGCTCCATTTCACTCACTGTAATGTTCAAATGCTCAAATGTTTGTCAAGCTTGTGGGACTTAACTACAGAGTCATCAGTTCCTAATCTTACAAAGTACTTATGAACTAACTTATTCTAAAGACAACACAAACATCCATGCCTGAGGTAGGATTCGAACCTCCGATGTGGAAGGCTGCGCGATCCGTAACATGGCGCTCCAGATCGCTCAACTAGTCTCGCGCGGCCTCGCTGTAATGTATGGTCTATAATGCATAGAACAGTAAGCTGCCCGCTTTCTAACTTTTTCAATACATGATTTGTAACTCAATCGCACATACCTGACATATAGCTTTGTTTTAAAACGACTGTTACGAGACGGCCGCAATGGTCGAGGAGACTGAGGCGCTTCAGTCACGGTCTGCAAGCCCACTACGGTCGGGGGATCAAATCCCCCCTCGGGCATGGATATTTGTGCCCTCTTTAGTATAAGGTGGTTCATAAGTAGTTTGTAAGTTTAGGAACTGATGACCCCGTAGTCGAGTCCCATAAGCTTAACAAACATTTGAACAATTTTGACTGTTACGAATTATGAAAATGTGAATGATTTATTCGAAAGCTACAATGTTATACTATCATGGGTCCAAGTATCAATTTTTTTTACCACATACTTTCATCGAAATCGAGTGAGAAGTATTATGAAACTAAAAACTCGGCTGGAATGAAATGCAGACATTTTCTTTTTATACAGATGAAGCAAAGCTTGTAAGAAAAAATAATAATTGGTTGCTAAGGCGATGTGGGATGGTCTTATATACCGTCAATATTTTTGTCATCGTGAATATGGGAATATGTATTTCCCCCCCTTTCTACCGTCTGAGCCCGGCCGGCAGTGTGAATGCAACCTAATGTAGACGGCGTACAGGCGCCGCTGTGAGGGGGGCTCGCCATGCGCATGCGCAGTGTGTCGGATGTTCTACATGCATGTCGGGAGTACCGAGTCGCCTGGCTCCCGGGACGGTGTATTCGGCACGGGCGGCTCCCGGGTGCGGCGGTCACGCCACGTGCTCCCGCCGGCCGTGTTTGACGGCCTCTGTATACAGTAGAACGTCGATTATCCGAAGTAATTAGGGGACACGGATGTTCGAAGAACCGGCTTATTCAGATAATCGAATGTACACTTCTGTTTACGAATAAGAAGTACTGTACAGTAAATGTATTTATTCGGTAATGGAGGCCGGCCGCGGTGGCCGAGGAGACTGAGGCGCTCCAGTCACGGTCTGCATGGCCACTGCGGTCGGGGGTTCGAATCCCCCCTCGGGCGTGGATATTTGTGCCGTCCTAGTTCGTAAGTAGTTCATAAGTAGTTTGTAAGTTTAGGGACTGATGACCTCGTAGTTAAGTCCCATAGACTATACAAACATTTGAACAAGTTTATGGAGGCGCGCGATCCTTCACGCCGAGCGGCAAGCCACAATACTTGCAGGTCGTTCCTGTGAGCAGCTTTGATGCTCCCGCTACATCTGCATGCTGAGGTGTGGCTATTGTACTCAGCGACAGTCGGCTTCGCGGGTCAGCAGCGCCACCGAGTGGCGACTTGTGGCGACCCCATTAGAAGCAATATTTCGCCACTCCGTAGCCCAGTGCGGCTACTATGGGAAACTTAGTTTGATAGGAGGTGGGGATGATGGGCGGTAGGGTGGAAGAGAAAAATGGAAGAAAACGACGCTCTACTGCAACTTTTTTCGAACGTCGCTCACGGAGGCCGAGGGGCCCCTTGTGCTCGGGGGTCCCGAGGCACTGCCCCGCCTAGCCCTATGATAGCTACGCCACTGCATACAGCCTTTTTAGAAGAGATAACAAATGCAGGTTAAGTACTGCCATCAGGAAAACAATACCTGTGTTAATATCAAGAATTAAGATGGAAGGGCAGTACTGAGCAAACAAGGGAAAGCTGAATCGTGGAAACAAGGGCTTTCCAGAGGTAATGAACTTGGAGGCAATATTCTAGAATGGAAGAGGAAGTAGAGGAAGATCGCGTATGGGGCACTGTACTGAGAGACAAATTTGATAGACCCCTGAATGTAAATGCAAATATTTGTACTGGGAGAACCAGCCTTGACAAAACTAGGACACTAGGTGTGGAAGATGTATGAGACAGACATCAAAGAAAAATGTAATAATCCCAATTCCTAAGGAAGCAAATGCAGGCAAGTGTGAAAATTACATTGTCATCGGTTTAATAAATCTTGGTTGCAGAATACTAACATGAATTATTTACAGCCGAATGGAAAAACTGGCACAAGTTCACCTCAGGTAATGTCAGTTTGAATTTAAGAGAAATGTAGGCACATTGGAGATAATACTCGCTTTACGACTAGTGTAAGATGGTCATTTAAGGAATGGCAAACCTATGTTTATAGCTTTAGTAGATTTGGAGAAACCTTTTGACAATGTTGAATGGAATACACTCTTTTAAATTCTTAAGCCAGTGGAGGTAAAACATACCGAATGGGAGGTTATTTACAACTTGTACACAATCCAAACTGCAGTTAATAAAAGTCAATGTGCATAATAGGAAAGCATTGGTTGGGAACACAATAAGGGTTCTATATAACCCTTATGTCCGTGTTATTCCGTTTGTATATTGAGCAAGCCGTAAAGGAAAGCAAGGAGAAATTTGCAGAGGCAGATCAATGTCAGAGGGAAGAAAAAAATCTTTACGTTTTACTGATGACACTGTAATTCTGTCACAGACAGCAAAATACCTGTAACAGCCACTAAACAGAATGAACAGTGTCTTTAAAGAGGAGTATGAGGTGAAAAGAGCAAAACAGGATAACGGAATGTAGTGTAAGAAATTCAGGCGACGTTGAAGAAATTAGATCACATATGCAACAATAACGGTGGTAGACGAGTTGTGTTTCTTGGGCAGTAAACTAATGTATGATGGCAGCAGTAGAGATATAAAATGCAGATTGTCTGTGAAAAAAAGCGTTTCTGAAAAAGATGAATTTGTTAATATCGAATATTAATGTAAGTGTTAGGACGTCTTTTTCGAAGGAATTTATGTGGAGTGTTGTCTTTTACTTGAATGAAATATGAACGACAAATATTTCAGACTAGAAAAGGATATAATATTTTGAAATGTAGTGCTGCTGACGAATGCTAAACAATAGATGGGTAGGTGGCGTTTCTAATTATGAGGTACAGAACAGAATTAGGATAAATGATTGGTAGGACACATTCTTAGGCATCACGGAATCGTCAATTGAAGGAAAGTGTGTGGGGTATAAATTTTCGGAGACCAAGAGACAAATATCGTAAGCATGTTCAAATGGATGTGGCTTTTCGTTGTTATGAAGAGATGAACATGGTTGCACAGGATAGAGTGAAAAGCTACATTCAGTCTCTGGACTGAAGACCACTATAACATCACAGAAAAACCATTTTTGTTGACAATGGAAAACATTATACAGGTAACTGAGACTCTCCACTAGTTTCTCAGAAATGTAAAATCATATCTTCGAAATCATTTTTTGCACTTTTTTCAGCTTTCACATTAGTCTGTGAATTAACGCTTCATCACGCACCGCATTTAATACTAGCTATAAGATCCTGCGTACTGAGCAATTATTTACGGTTCTGATTTAGAAGTTTGGCTCGATATTATGTTAGGCTGTGTCCTACGGTGAGCGACAAAAGCGCGCGACAGCGCACGACATCGGCTACGCGACACTGCAGCTACAAGCAGCGACATTCGGCGACATGGCCGTGTGTCCACCGTGAGCGACAACGTTTCGCTACAAGACAGCTACAACCCATCAGCTGTTTCTAACATTTGGCACCTGTAAACCGTAGAATAACGATAGCACCAGAGTAAGGCAATAAAGTTTTATTTACTCTAGGAAATAAGACGTAAAAAGAATGCTATGGATTAAATTTACAAAGTGAAGAATGTTATTTCATTTATAACTACAAATACGAAAATAGTGAAGATCACCAGCCAAATACAACAATGAGTACAGATAATTTCGAGTTTTTCTTTTTAACTGCAAACCATCAATAACTGAATAAGTACAAAATGAGTCTTACTGGAAGACGACAGGAAATCATTTCATGCTGGACGCAATTGCTAGCAGTGGGCGTTGCATAGGGGTAGTGATTTGGGTTATCAAGTTGTAATTTTTTACGATGTTAATAACAATATAGTCATCTTTACTGCAAACTCGCGTATCCCACTGAAGGTCTACCAAACACATTAAAAATCCTGCTGAAACATTATATCAAGATATTTTATTCAGAGCCGTAATTTTACAAACATCCCGTGTGACATCCTAGTTTTATCTCTCTCTCTCTGGGGTAAGTTTGTCGTTACTGCAAATGCTTGAAAAGCACAAACATGTAATTGGTCAAAACACGTTCATCATTGTGTACATCAAACTACCACTCAGATTAAAAACAAAAGACTTTCATATTAGAAACAATTAAAAATTTAGCTTCTGTCGTAAATTTACGAGATAGTTATTTTTGGACACTTATGCCAATAAAAATTCTTAATTATATATATGCCGGCCGTATTGACCGAGCGGTCTGCGGAGCGTCAGTCAAGTTCTGCACGGCCACTACGGTCGGAGGTTCGAATGCCCCCTCGGGCATGCATATTTGTGCCGTCTTTAGTATTAGCTAGTTCATAAGTAGTTTGCAAGTTTGGGGACTGATGACACCGTAGTTAAGTCCCATCAGCTCTACAAACATTTGAACATTTTTTAATTATATTTATAACAGCAATTTTATATTCTGTTATTTCAGAAACAGTTGTAGTTTCATAAACTTCAGGAATTATTAGCACGCAGAATTCTTTCGACATCGTTTATAACCTAGCTAAGGAGGCGATTCTCAACAAACACGACAGCGACAAGATTCAAACGCGTTTGAATTCAAACGTCGCCACTTGTCGCGGGCGACAGGCAGCGCGCCGGATGCAGCTCAGCTAGGACACTTCCCTAACTATACATGTGGTCGTATTTTGTCGCTTGAAGATGCCGCGCGCTTTTTCGCTCACGTAGGACATAGCCTTAGGGTCGAAACGTACGTATCTGCTTTCATGTCACAGCAGTCTACTTAGTTGCAGAGCCGGCCGCAGTGGCCGAGTGGTCTGTGGCGCGTCAGTCACTGCCTGCACGGCCGCTACGGTCGGGGCTTCGAATCCCCTCTCTGGCGTGGATGTTTGTGTCGTCTTTAGTATAAGTTAGTTCATAAGTACTTTGTAAGTTTACGAACTGATTACCCCGCAGTTAAGTCCCTTAAGATTCACAAACATTTGAACATACTTAATTGCAGATATTATCTTTTACCTGTAATCCTGTAGTTAAAATCACTCTATGCATAGGTCTAGGGTGTAGTTTCTGAAACAAATAAGAAATATTGCCTAAAATAAATGGTTCATTAATAAAGTTTTATTCTAACATTTGCAAATAATGATCATCTTACGATGGTGCAGCTCTTGTGTCTTCCGTGCTTGCTGTATTAGGTATGCGGTTAAATTCACCTTATGGAGGGCACCTTGATTTGTTCTAATACCCAAACGTGTTTTGGCACTTATTGTGCCATCTTCCGTGGTTTTTGCCTTTTATTTTATTGTCATTCACAGGATTTGCATCGGCAGTAATTCAGGAATGACAAATTTTCACCGCCTGTCATTTTTGAGCTGAGGGGTTACTGCTAGCTTGATTGTGGCGTGTTATTATGTTTTATGATGTTTAGTGCGATTTTTGTTGCGCACTGCCATTTCTATGTTTTGTGTTGAAATTGCGCGTCCTGTTGCTGCCTGGATGGTGCGCTACAGCTGAGTTGCATTCATCTTCCTGTCTCGACGTGCTGTTAACCGGAGATAACGGTCATCTTTTGCTGGTGTTACCCATGGACGACCTTGGCATTGCCTTGTTTTAACAATTCAAAAAATGTTTGTAGAACTTATGGGACTTAACTACGGGGTCATCAGTCCCTAAGCTTACAAACTACTTATGAACTAGCTAAGACTACGGACGGCATAAATATCCATTCCCGAGGGGGGATTCGAACCCCCGACCGTAGTGGCCGTGCAGACCGTGACTGAAGCGACTCAGTCCCCTCGGCCACCGAGGCCGGCTTTTAACAATTCCTGTTGGCTGAAATCGGAGTCCAGGTCCTGGAAATTACACTTTGGGAGACTCCAATAGCTGCAGCCAACTCCCCCTGTGTCTGTCCCGCTTCCAACCTTCCTATGCCTTAACATTCCATAGCTTCAGCTAGCTAACGTTGTTGTTGCATTGCACTACCTGCTCACTATACCATCTGAACCCAACTACTGTAACTCGTTAGGTAGAGTAAACACAAATCAACACCAACCCCGTCTGCGTCAACTTTCTGTTATTACCACTGTCTCCATTGCCGTAACGTGGTCTCCACTCTGTATAACCGACAGAAAGACATCGATCTATTTTACTTCGTTCTGCCGATGACAATACTTCAGAACCTAGATATCTCAAATAATCCTGTAATTGTTTTGATCAGTGTATTTAGAGGTATGGTTTCAGTGCTCCGTTAAAGCTTTGAAAAGATCCAGTTCTTCTTTTACTGTAGCTTTCATGGTAATGGGAATGGGTTAAATACTAAGAAACTTGTGAGTTGCTGAAATGTATTCTCCTAAATGATCTCTTCGCCTATTTATACACATGATGAGGCCAAATGATTGCGTTAAGACATGAGGTAACAATAGCAGAAAGAAAAGTGTAGGGCAAAAAAATTATGTTGTTTGCCGGCCGCGGTGGCCGAGGGGACTGAGGCGCTTCAGTCACGGTCTGCACGGCCACTACGGTCGGGGGTTCGAATCCCCCCACAGGTATGGATATTTGTGCCGTCCTTAGTGTTAATTAGTTCATAAGTAGTTTGCAAGTTTAGGAACTGATGACCCCGTAGTTAAGTCCCATAAGCTATACAAACATTCGAACATTTGAACATTATGTTGCTTAAGGGAAGGAGGAAGTTGCGAATCGCATAACACGAGATAGAGCACTTATGATAAAATAGGTATATATTTGTCGAGTGTCAACTTGAATTCACTGCACCAGTCTTCGATTCTCTGAATTTTTTCCTGCATTTCGCAAAGCAGTTATTACTGACGTGACGGATATATTTAGTAAATTATTAAATATCCGCTGGAGAATATTTATTACCATTATTATTTGGCTTTTTTACGAAAACTCTTTTTGTTATTTACAAAACAACTGAGCACACACAGAACTCAGAGATATCATGTTAATATTTGCAACGAAGTTATTTACACAGTTATCTCACTGTCCTGTACCCTACTCCCCCACCAGTAAAATAAGTTATGATGTAATACAGGGTGGCGAAGTCTGACATTACATTATTTCAAAACAAACAATATCATATTGGTATAACAAAAGATATGTTACAAAAACGCAAGTGCAAATGGTATAACAGTGATAAAGTTATAACACAATTAAAAATCTCTATTTACAATGTCTAATGTGACTTCATTTATTTTTCACAGAAATGACTCAAAGAATCGACTCAAAGAACTCTAATAAGTCTTCCTGACTTTGATACTCTGACAGCTCGAGGTGGTTCCTCTGTGGACTTCTGTGGTTGAGTGTCCTTCCCAAAGTTTGGAAGAACGTTTTCTAATTCCCTTTCTTCCTGCAAGATATAGCCTGGTTTAAGTATGTCCAAAGACACGTATTGAACATTCTTTTTTTGGTTACTATATGAAGGGGACTAGCCATGCAGATTTTAATGGTCTAATGATGTCATTTTCTAACATGAATTTGAATTCTTGTTTCGCAACTCTCATACGGTTTGGGCCTATCTTGCCCTTGAAAACACAGGTGGGCCTTCAGTGGTAATGTAGTGTGTGACATGTTTAATTTCGCGAAGTACCAAATTAGGCTTACCTATGTCGGGATACTGCAGCAATAAGTCGGTAAATTTTGTGTTTTGACTCATAGTGCTTATGATATTTTCATCTCAGATTGATACAATTTTGCCCTGAGAACTGAGCTTGGTTACATCATCTATTAATCTCGTATGATGCACATCTACTAATAATTTGAATTTAAAAAAAATCGGCTCCCAATATAGCTTTATCGATCTTTACTATAATAAACGGCCATTGAAATTCACGTAGCAGTCCTAAATCGATAGTACGAAATTCGATCCCATGTGTAGGAATTTCAGTCCCAGTTCAGTTCTATTGGCAGCATACATTTTATATGGTGATTCACCTTTACTCTCGCATGAGTTGGAATTAGAGAAACATCAGCCCCACAGTCAACTAAATATCGCAATCCCGTTTCTTTGTCGGTCACAAACAGGCGGGTTTTGCGGCACTGGCCTAGAGCATCAGAACTCGCCGCTAATTCAGCTGGTGATTCGAGTTTCCCTGTTCTGACCATTTACAAGGAGGTGCGCATTTTTCAGGTTTGCAGTGGTGTGCGAACCGAAAGTGGTAGTAACAGTATTTCCCATTGGGGCAGTATTTATTTCGTGATTTACTGCGGCCTTTATTGCGTCGGCAGTCCAATCTTCTATTGCGTGACCTGCCTCTGTAATTGGTTGATAATGCAGCTATTTGTTGCTCTAGCCCCGAAATTCTTATCATTAGGTCATTCATTGTTACCGGAACATCTTGTTTGGTGCAAGTGTCACTTTTCGTAACGAACAATTCGTTACGAGGATTCAGTTCTATTATTCTACCAGCCATTACAGCCACCTTTTCGAGTCCTTCGTCACTGACAATTAAAATGTTCTCTATAGAATCCGGAAGTTTTTCTAACCAAAGTGTTAAAGGACCTTTCTAAAACATCTGCGTTTGCTAATGCTTGCATTTTGCGTAATAATTGACTAGGCTTTTGGTCTCCTAGATCAATTCCAGTGAATAGTCTTTTGATGCGCCTATCTTCGCTTTCTTTAAAAATATTGAGCAGACGTTCCTTTGTTACCGTATATTTATTCACTTCTGTGCTGCGAAAAATGTCCCAAATATTCTCGATATATTTGGGCTCTAACTGCGACACTGGAGCAGTGGCGGCTACTCCTTGAGGACTCTGGGGCGGCGCCCTGCCAAAGATATCCAACTCGGAATACGTACCAAGCGTTAATCACAAATCGACTCGAATAAATTTCGTGTAGCAGCAGCCTGTGTAACTGAATGATCAATGTTTTTAGACTAGGTAGTCTGCCAGCCAGGGTCACCGAATGTTTTCGGAATGGGCTGACTGTCGGACTCTACGCGATCCGTCCGCGCCGTGTAAAGGCTGGCTACGAGCGCTTGGAGTGAGTGGGGGTTGGGTGGGGGTAGTGTGCTGAACCGGGTCGCTTCGGACGACGTCCGCGCCACAAAGGCGCACCGGCACCGGTCAGGCAGTTTCTAACAGGTGTAGTGCGTCTGATACTAGTGTCGTTGTTGTAAAGGTGCGTGCTATTGCCTGCTTTTCTAGTTTCATATTTAGAATGAATAATATAAATAGCGTAAACTACATGGCAGAACTGGATTCCCGTTGAAGGGACATACTGAAAGAAACCAATAATCGTGTTTTTTGGGGCTTTTCAAAACAACTCAGAACGAACTGCTGGACTCTATATATACTGTGTGTTATCAGTTAATTTCCAAAGAAATGTCATAAACAGATTATGTCGCTATTGAAGTTGATGAAACGACAGATTGTGCTACCTTGTCTCAACTAGTATTTATTGTTCGATACGGATTAAAGGGGAAAGTATATGAAAGGTTCATAAATTTCGTAACACCCAAAGATCACACAGCTGATGCAATAAATAGTGAAGTGTCCAACGAGCTTAAAAAACTGAAGATTGACGACTCTCCAGAAAAACTGATAGCTCAGAGTTATGGCGAAGATTCGGTTATGAGTGGCAGGCACACTGGGGTGTAGGCAAGAGTGAAAGCAGTGTACGAGAAAGCAAATTTTGTGCACTGTTATGCCCACCAACTCAATCACATTGTAGAGCGCTGTGCAACACAGCACAAAGAAGTGAGAATATTTTTTAGCAACTACAGGGATTCTTTAGTTTCTTCTTGAAGTCAGTGAAAAGAACTGCCGTACTGGATAATGTTGTGAAGAAACGTCTTCCAAGAAATGCTGACACAAGATGGAATTTTAAAATGCGAATTGTGAACACTGTATTTAAGTACAAGAAAGAAATAGCTGAATGCCTTGGGATAATTGAGGATGATGCCAGCAATGATTATTCAACAACTAGGAAAGCAGATGGACTTGTCAAACTTATCATCGACCAAGAGTTTCTCTTTTGGCTTGAGTTTTTCAGTAAGCTCTTGCCACAGTGCGATATTTTATTTAATCAGATGAAATGTAGAGACGTTGATAGTGCGACAGCTCTTAAAAATGTCTCCGATTTCAAGTTAGCTATACAACTGACGAGAAATTCTCTTTATGTCGATCATCATTGGGAAACCGGGAATGGAAATGAAGCAATCATCGGCCCAAAACGATTCCGTTTTTTAAACTGTCGTAAAACTGTTGCAAAGGAAGTTTGTGACCTTGTGATGGCTAACATCGATGAGCTTTTCGCATTTATCAGTCACTTGTCAGCAGCTGTATTATTGCAACCCAGTTTGTTTCCAAAACATAAGCTGCTATTCCCTGAAAAGGAATTTCAGACCACAGTTAAAATATTTCACTTAAACGGAAATGAACTGCGACAGGAACTGACAGTCATATACAGTAGAAATTATTTCCAAACAGCAAACGGAGATTTAACACTTCTCAAGTGTATATATGAGAAAATTTAGTAACTGTGCTACCGAAATCAGTGAAACTCATGCGTATTATTTGTACAATACCAATGACAACAGCGAAAAGTGAGAGGTGTTTCTCTACACACAAAAGAATCAAGACTTTCACCAGAAACACAATGAAAACGGAGAGACTTAGTGCGTTAGCTATGTGCTCTACAGAAAAAACACTTTTAAACGTGTATAATTTTAATAAACTTGTAATTGACCATTTTGCTGAAGGGAAGGAGAGAAGACGGGACTTCGTCTACAAAAATATTAATTAAGGTAAAAACGCTATTTCGATTTTATTCATTCCAATGGTAGGCAATGAAAACCTCGTAACTACATTTGTTGGTGACAGTCTTCTAATTTTAGTAACATATTATGTTTGTCGCTGACGAAGCAGTTATGTTCTCTGAACACTTACTTATACAGTTACTCATACAACGAATTTACTTCTTACCACTTTATATTATTTTAAAGTAGAGTTTTGGGGTCTCTTGTGAAATGTAATAAAACGGAGGTTTTCATTGCATGCAGGAAATATTAAAAACTACATATTTGTGCGTAAATTTGTTCGTATTTTGGTATAAGAGGAAAAAGTCGTGTTAGATAAAAGGTTAAATCCCCGTTAAATAAATGTTCTGAAGGGACAAATGTCGTGCACAATTGAAGATACATGCCGCCCATCCTAATACAGCCCACCAGCCGCCACTGCACTAGACGGTTGAATTTAGTCTCTTCCGTTACAATTTTGCAAATGCTAAATTGTGCCTTAACTTGATAGAACCAAATTTCGGGTTTATCACTCCAAAAAGGCGGAATTTTGACACTGACCTTATTAGCTTCCAGTCGATCTTCTGGCATGCAACTATTTGTCATCGTGCTTGCATTTGTCACCATCTCCTCTTCTTATTACTTCGGTGTCACCAATTATTACTGACATGACGCATATATTTACTAAAATTATGAAATATCCGCTGGAGAATATTTATTACGATTTCTATTTGGCCTTTTTAGGAACACTCTTTTTGTTATATACAAAAGTACTGAACACACACAGTACTCAGAGGTATCATGTTAAAATTTGCAACGAAGTTATTTACACAGTTATATCACTTTCCTGTACACAGTATTACGTATTAACTCTCATATTATATTCCTTTGTTCATAGCTAGTGTCTGAAGATGGAAAAGAAAGTGGCAGAACAATAAACATTGTAACATAGTACATTATTGCAATAAGTATTTCTAAAGAACTATGTTCAATTACTGATGTAGGTTATTTTGCTTGTTACATAGTGAATTAATTTCTTGTATCAATGCGTATGTACTATTGCACATATATTTATTCTATTTTGTTTTTAGCTTCCATTCTGTGAACTATTGGTTGCCTTAATAAATTGTTCCATGTTCCATTAGCTTAGATACATAAATCTAGGGTAGGTGAGAAAACAAATACATACAGTAGAGCTTGAAAACTCCACCCAAACACGACAAGTATCAATGAAACACAATTTCACGGTTTACGAGGATTGCATTTATTATCAGACTTTATATTTTTACATGCTGGAAATTTATATTCTCATATCGTCACGATCGCCGTCATTGACAGTAAAAGTGTCCAGAGGATATCGATCGGCGGGTTCAGTTGTATCTTCAACACACGATGGGTCGATGTGGCATGAGTCTGAAACATAAACATGTAATGTCATTATTTATCAAAGGCGTCATAGGAACTTTAACTTTGAAGAAAAGAAGATAGGCGAGGAAGGAACTCACAGTAATGTCAATGAACGTCATTTTACATTATTTCATTAATTAAATGTAACATGCAACAATAACAATTAAGTGCAAAAAGTATCAATGTGTGCTACCTGTAAGGACTGATATAAATTCGTGAACACGAAAAGTGAATTATCGATTGTTAATAATAATTACACAAATGAAAAAAAAAGAACAAAAAAAAAAAAAAAGAAAAAACAACAATGCTTCACAAGGTGCGACACGGTCGCGAATTGATATCAGTGATCCTTTTTGTTATTACTTTTCATATCTTTATTTACGCAAATGATCATCGTTTTGACGACAGGCTTAGGTCAGTGATGACCATATTCAACTTTACAGCAAATCAGTATGTTACTGTTAAGAGCGGTAAAAGAAAGTAACGCATTCATAACTCTGATGTTACATTCTTTATCACGCATTAAAATCTCAATTAATGCTAGACGGAATTAGAAAGTAACTATACTCCGTTATATATATATATATATATATATATATATATATATATATATATATATATATATATAAGACAAGATAGTTACATGAGAAACTCTACTGGTAACAGAAAGAGAAATGTTTGAGCAATTTTTCGACTTAGTCACAAAAGAATTGAGATCTTGTTCCGTCGTGGGATCAACGTTTGTATACCTCTGTCGTCGACGTCTACCGTCTATGAATAAATCACCATGTGACAGTCGTATTGAGCTCTTTGTCGTCGTCAAAATGCAGGTCGGAGAACAGGAATGTACTAGAGGGTTTTAGTAACACCCATCGCTACAGCGCCGCTGCATGTGTTTTGTTAGCAGCTCGCTCACTCCATCCGAATCTGTAGCACTGCAATGGTATGTTTCTGCAATGTATTTCCAACACAATTGCAGATGATATTTCAATTTGTACTCAATTAATTCATAATGTCTGGTATGTATTCTTACTTTATATTGCATTCCAAACTGTATTCAAGTTTATATTGTATTTTATTTTAGATCTGTACTGATTTTTTGACCTCTTCTGTAGTTTGAAAATGCACTGAAAATGATCACTATGTGATCGAAATCGATGTGCTGCTTCAGCAATAAAGTATTAACGACCAATGCTGCATATTATATTTCGTTTGTTCATATATGCTTTAGTTAAACATAGTCCAATGATTTTTTTGATCTGTGAAAGATTGTACAACTACAACTGTTGTTGTGGTCTTCAGTCCGCAGACTGGTTTGATGCAACTCTCCACGCTACCCTGTCCTCTGCGTCTCTTCATCGGAGAATATGTTCGGCAACCTACATCCTTTTGAATCTGCTTACTGTATTCGTCCCTCGGTCTCCCTCCATGATTTTTACCCCACACACTTCCCTCTAATGCTAAGTTGACAATTCCTTGATGTCTCAGAATGTGTCCTACCAATCTATCCCTTCTCTTAGTCAGGATATGCCAGAAACTCCTTTTCTCCCCAGTTCGGTTAAGCACCTTTTCATTAGTCATGTGATCTACCCATCTAATCTTCATCATTCGTCAGTAGCACCACATTTCAAAATCTTCTATAATCTTTTTGTCTGAACTCCTTATCGTAGGCGTTTCACTGCCATACATGCTACACTCCAGAAAAATGCTTTCAGAAAGGACTTCCTTACATTTACATTATTATTGGATGTTAACAAGTTTCGCTTCTTTAGAAACGCTTTTATTCCCATAACCATTCTGCATTCTTTGCTTCGGCCATCAGAAGTTATCTTGTTACTCAACAAAATTCATCTGCTACTTTTATTGTCTCATTCTCTAATCTAATTCCTTCAGTATCGCCTGATTTTCTGACATTACATTCCATTACCTTCTGTTTACTCTTCTTAATGTTCATCTTATATCTACTCCTACTAATTCAGTAAAATAAAAGAAAGCTGTATATGTGACAATAATGTGCGAAGTAAAAAGTCTTCCCTGCTTGTATGGAAGACAACGATTACAACTGCTCTGGCTTAATGTCTTCGTGTAGACTCGTTTCGCCCAGACTCCAAAGAGCGCAGCACTGTCGACAACTTCTCGAGAGTACGCGAGAATTTCTCGTAGATTTGCCCGGTCGTCGCATGTTTCTGGAACGCACTCGTAGCCCATCCCTGACCTGAGACAGCTGCGGTGAGTGCTCACCCTGTGAGCAGCAGACGCCGGGCGCGGAGCAGCGGCCCCTGCCGTCGGCGCAGCGCATCTCGGGGCTGTCGAGCGGGCAGGGCGGCGCGGCGCGGCAGGCGGCCGAGTCTGCGCTGGCCAGCCGGCAGCCCATGCGCGGCCCGCAGCAGATGTGCGGGCCCAGGCACACGCCCTGCCCGCGGGGGCCGCACGCCAAGCACCGCTGCAACATACACGCTCCTCACAGCGACTGCCAGCTGTACGTGACAGAGCAGCCAACAACACTATACTTCTACGTGACAGGGTTACTGCGTCAAATCTAGCCTCCGGTACCGCTTTGACCAATGACGTCATGTTTTACGTCATTCCATCCCGCGCGTGGTTTCAATACCGGTACTCACTGTTTACGTGTCCGATATTTTTGAAGACACCCTAACTTTCGTTTTGAAAAAGTTATCTGTAGCATAGCCCTAAGAAGGTTAGGTATAGGTTAAAAAAAAAAAAAAAAAAAAAAAAAAAAAAAAAAAAAAAAAAAAAAAAAAAAAAAAAAGAAAAAAAGGTAAAGCAGTCAACAATCCGAAGATTGGTTTGAACACCATAGTGCTTTACTAGGCATGGTCCTGTTTGGAGGTGGTATGCCGTTGCCTTCCTCCGACCTTCGAGCTGACTTACCCAGCCAGTTATAGGGGGACCTACAATTTAACGTGGGTTCCGAACCACGGTGCTACTCGGTATTTTTCACATGAGCAATACTGCCAGAGGTGAAAGAAATGGAAAGTGACAGATAAAAATATCCTAGGACCTGGCGGGGATCGAACCCGCGACCTTTGGATTTGTAGTCTGGCTCGCTATCACTGTGCAACCAAGGCGCAACAAACATTTTTTTTTTTTTTTTTTTTTTTTTTTTTTTTTTTTTTTTTTTTTTTTTTTTTTCCCTACTTCAGGGCACGTAGCACCCGAATCTGCAGTTCAGAAACAATCAATTTACAGTTGTATGTTCGACATAAATATATCAATTCAGGCCGTACAACTTCGAGTGCAAGCTTTCTTTATAATTACCTAATTATTAAATGTATTTTCAAGACGTGGTATCATTAAGTAGATTTGACCTATTTAGGTGAAATATAACTACCGATACCGTGTTGTGGTAAACATGTGTTCCTAGTATCTCTCGATTATGTGTGACGTCATATGTGACGTCATTGGTCAAAGCGGAATCGGAGACTAGAGTTTATCCCAGTTACTTGACAGCCGCGTAGAAAGGGCCAAGTCACACTGTCCGTCATGCCACAGCACCGTAACGTCGAGCTGTATTCGCGCTGTCCGTCACGCCAGTTCGCTTATCTCAACACCCGATGTTGTAAGTGAGGTTATGAGTGGCGATCTGCTATGTAGAAGGTAATTGTTTATGCTGGAATTGAGAAAACAACAGCGGTAAATGTTATTGACGGCCAAAGAAAGCTTTACAATATGTTTTTGGCCAACTTAGCGCGGTAGTGCTGGGAAATGAAACAACATTTCAAAATGTCTATTTTCAAGCGGAAAAATAGACATACAAACACATCAAACACAATTTAAAAGATCGTAAAGTAGAGCCTTTTTACATTATCCATTACGGATTACTCGCTGTCATTGTTAATATCGTTGAAAATGTTCAAATGTTTGTACAGCTTATGGGACTTAACTACGGGGTCATCAGTCCCTAAGCTTACAAACTACTTATGAACTACTTACGAACTAGGACGGCACAAATATCCATGCCCGAGGGGGGATTCGAACCCCCGACCGTAGTGGCCGTGCAGACCATGACTGAAGCGCCTCAGTCCCCTCGGCCACTGCGGCCGGCAATATCGTTGAAAAGAATTGAATTTTTTACTGCATTAACATTGGCGTTTTCTATTTAAAATGTTATTTACTGTAACAATCTTATTGATATAAATAGTTTGCTTCAGTCTTTTCTGTAATAATATTACGCAACATTTTCGGTTTTAGATATCCGACTTCGCATTGAGGAGGACACTCAATTAAGAAAAACTATTTAACTCGTCATGAAACATTTTGGAATTTACCGCTTAATTAAGGTACAATAATAAAATAAAGATTGTAAGACACATTTGTATATAAACCGTGTATTCGTCTACAACAACATGAAAATCGCGTGACGAAAATAGGTTGACTTGCGAGGTTAGCAAACGATTGTTCCGTCAAAACATTCTTCTCGAGAAAGCTTGACGTGACGTTGATGTGACGGTTGATGTGAATGCCGCCATTAGAAATACATTCCGGGATGTTCTGACGGACGGTGACGTCACGGACATTGTGAATTGGCCTTAAGGCGCCTCGCTAAGGAGAGCACGACCATAGTCTAACGTACACTGTCGCGACACTCACTGCTATGAAAGTTGTTACCTACCAGTGTTGCCAACTCGTAAATGTGAAAACATCGTACTACAAAGTCAAAATTGTAGATTTTGAAACAGGATTATCGTACATCAGACAAAAAATGTTACAAAAAGCAAATAAAATTAATAAATACGAAAAATAAGGGTAATTTCCAAGGAACGGTGTACATCGAAGTAGCGGCATCAGTGCCAGAGATATATATCGCACGTTGACTAACATCTCTTTACTTTCTACGATAAAAACTGGTCCATTTACATTGACACATCCACATACACCCTGTGAGATTTATCTGAAACAAACTGAAAATATTACGCTACTCTGATGTCCCTTCTTCGATGTACGACGTTCCTTGCAAATTACCAAAATATTAGGAAAACACACTTTAGTTTATTAAATAATCGCGCCAAGACATACGTGTAGTGGTAGTGGTGGTGGTAGTAGTAGTAGTAGTAGTAGTGACAAGTAGTAGTCTTTATTATAGTATGTAAGTCGTATGTTGAGTTTAATGTAATTTCACTTACCTTAGTTCTATCGACAATTCGTATTGCCTTAAGTGTACCTGATATGCACGGTTTAAATTTTATCTCCAGCCGGAAAGATATTATCGTAGATTTGGCCAGTATCGTACAAGGTACTATCGTACATCGTACAAGCACTGAAATTATCGTATGCCCCCATAATTATCGTACGAGTTGGCAACCCTGTTACCAACTGACAGTGGCAACGACACTAGCGCTACTAGTGGTGAGCAAGGTGCCATAAGAGTTGTTGTTGTTGTTTGTTAGTTAAGTTTATGGGACTTAACTACGGGGTTATCAGTCCCTAAACTTACAAACTACTTATGAACTACTTACGAACTAGGACGGCACAAATATCCATGCCCGAGGGGGGATCCGAACCCCCGACCGTAGTGGCCGTGCTGACCGTGACTGGAGCGCCTCAGTCACCTCGGCCACCGCGGCCGGCGTGCCATAAGAGAAATGTTTGTTTGTAATCACTTTTCTACGTAATTAAGCAAATAGTTTCTGTAATTTTTGTGTTCCAAACATTAATAAAACATGAAGAGACATAAATAACAGTGAAATAAGTGTAAAAGCAGCCGAATTTCCCTGATTCAGTGATATAAACAACAACTTATTCACGAGGATATACTAACGAATATGAGTATATTTTGTAGCCTACTCAGCTGAAAGTCAGAGGATATCAACGAACGAAAACCATTAATTTCTGTTATGATCTGTTCCTACATGACAGGCACTTTCTTTGACGCGTGAAAATTCGGTATGAAGTCTAATGATTCGAGCATTCTTACACTTCACTTGTCTTTGTTATAAACCCATATATCTTTGAATATAATTACTTTTGATTATAAAACGAATGCCTTGAAGATTCTTGCCGTTTGTGATAAAAATGTTTGTATAGTCTATGGGACTTAACTACGGGGTCATCAGTCCCTAAACTTACAAACTACTTATGAACTAGCTACAACTAAGGACGGCACAAATATCCATGCCCGAGGGTGGATTCGAACCCCCGATCGTAGTGGCCATGCAGACCGTGACTGAAGCGCCTCAGTTCCCTCGGCCACCGCGGCCGGCTTGCCGTTTGTGGTTCAGAAGTATTAACACTTGTGGATATGGTTTCTGCTTTGTTGGGAAACTGTGCCTTTGCTTTCGATGTTTTATTGTCACATTGTGAGGATTCTCCTCCAGCTACAGATGTACTGCCTGATATGGTCATTTAATAATGTAGGTAGTGCATTCCATATAAGTTCCTTATGTTCAACACTTACTAATTTGGCTGGATTTGGGAAATCTTATAAAGACAGACGTGGAGTTATTTTCTGGTTATTATCTATTGTTATGGCACAACATTACTTCCCCGATGTAGAAGGTATGTTAAAATCAGTTTCAATGACACTAGTCACACTGGTCCGATATCGTATTCAGAAATGTACGTCGCCAGCCGCTTGGAGCGCTGCTGTCATGGGGTATAGCAAAAATCAGTGGAAGTGTCGCAACTGACATGTTAGACTGTGGCACAGCTGTTTCCGTCGGAGATTACGGACCTCTCTCGGCCATGGGTATGTGTGAGTTGTCCTTACCATAAGCTGAAGTACAAGGGTAGTCCACAAGTACCAAATCCAACAAAGAAAACACAAAAAGTTTGGAAAAAAATGTAATTTTCAACATAATCTCGATCAGATATGCCACCGGCAACAAAATGTCAGGGCGCTAAAAAAGGGGCCGCAGTGGAGTAGCGTCTCGCCGTGGAGATTCGAGTCCTCACTGGGGCATGGGTGTGTGTGTTGTCCTCAGGTTAGTTTTCCTAGGTTTAAGTAGTTTATAACCTACGGACTGATGACCACGCAGTTTGGTCTCATAGATTTACAAACATTTGAACATTTGCTAAAAAAGGGAGTTTCTGCTGTAGGATGCTGCAGTGGTATTACCCGGTAGTCAGACTAAAATTATGGTGAATTTGCAAATTATTGTCAAAACACTCACATCGTGATATTTATACATGTTTCACCATCAGGAAGCCGTTATATACGAGGCATATTCCATGACTAAAGTCACGGGACCAATATTTAATGGATACTAGATCTGACTGAACTCTAATCTTAGTTCCTTCATGAAATATGTCACCTAATGTCACTCGACTAATGCCTTGAACTTGGCATTATGATTAATTAATACGAAAGGAACAAGTACCCTGTGTGGGCTTGGCTTCTTTTCTGTCGGGAAAAAGTTTGTTTGCCTCTTTTTTAATTGCCATGTATGTGACGTTTTGCCTTCAGTTATAGCTGTGGTGGCTGATTTGGTACGTTAAATACTGCAGTTATTGCATTTTATATAAGTTTCCTACATTTCACCCTCAACGATTGTACTGGAATTGCATTGAAGAAACCGAACCTCCCTGAGTAGTAAAGCGATGTCTTCCTGCCAAAGGACAAGTCTTCTGGTTTTTCGCTAGTCATTTTTTTATCTTTAATACAAAATGAAAGTTTTCAATTAAATCTGTAGGTTAAAAGATAAATCTCTGTAAATTGTTCTATAATGTCCCATTTCACACCTTGATAGGGATCTTATGAAACCTAAGTAAGATAAATAAGAACGTATTTTTAAGTTTTTACCTATTTTCAACACTTTATAATTCCCTAATGTAAAAAGTATGTTGCAAATCAATATGAACGATACATTATCGTATTCAGAAATGTAGCTTGCTGACTGCTTGGAGTGCTGCTGTCTCGGCGTTTAAGAGAAATGAATGGTTGTATGGTATCTTTGTTAGACTGTGCTAGTCAAGTTAGTCAAGTGTTGGTTCGGTAAATTTCACAACTGTCAGCACAGGAGAATTTCTCCAAAGCAGAATAGAAGGTTATGCCTTTGGGAGGCACCTTAATTAGCAGAAAATTTGGACAAAATGTTCAAATGTTTGTATAGCTTATGGAACTTAACTACGGGGTCATCAGTCCCTAAACTTACAAACTACTTATGAACTAGCTAATACTACAGACGGCACAAATATCCATGCCCGAGGGGGGATTCGAACCCCCGACCGTAGTGGCCGTGCAGACCGTGACTGGAGCGCCTCAGTCCCCTCGGCCACCGCGGCCGGCAAATTTGGACAGATGTGACTTATATAGTAATTGAGTAAGCAGAAAGAGTTTTCATGTAGATTGTGTAACAACGGTTCGAGCAGTGAGTGAACATTGCTTCAAACTTCCAGGCTGATATGCGGTGGTCATGCATAAAACTTTCCTCTGACGTTTCGTCCTCTAGCGTGGAAGATATCCTCGGAGGTGTAGCGCTTCATCTCCGAGGATGCCTTCCGCATTCGAATGCGGAACGTCAGGGGAAACTTTCGTGTGGACCATGCACCTCAGCCCAGAAGTTTCAAGTAACGAAACCTCGTGCCGTGAGAGCGTCGACTGTACGGTGAGTGAGCGAGCGGTGCTTACGTGCTGGAGACTGGCGCGCTTGCCCCCTCGGGGACAGTTGGTGATGAGGCAGGCGGCGGCGAGGCTGACAGCCAGGGCGAGCACGACTGCCGGCTGGGCCTTCATGGCTGCAGTGTGCCCGGCCAGCGGCCGCCGAAGCTTTTATACCGCCGCCTCCACCACTGGAATACCAAACACTGGACTCACAACCCCTCCCACGCCCCTCCGTCCCTTAGGTCTGCGTCTCGCATCTCGCTGGTGCTCTAAGCCTACTCAATGCTGATCCGTCCGCCTTACTGTGTGTGCGTGTGTTAATAGTGAAAGCTGATTTCTAAGAAAGAATACTAGCGGACACTTTCGCGAGGCAGCTCCTAGCATATAATATCCCATCGAAATCTGCAGAGGACAAGTGAGAGTAAAAGTAAACTCTTATGATCACAAACAATTTCCTTTTAGATTTTAAATGGGACGTTTAGTTTCGACTGGTGTGGAGGGAATGGGATTCGATGCTTATTTCATTGTGGAAGCACTCGAGAGACGGACTCCTGTTGAGAACACAGGTTTGTCTGCGAGTCACGCTGTACAAAGTTTCAATTATATGAATTGTAATTCGGGTCAGGTGTGGTGCGTTATTTGAGAAGTCCAAGCAGCAGTTAAAAGTATGTTTAGTTGGGTGGTGCAAGTTTCAGCACAACTGTGTAGTAAGTAGGAGACCCATTCATTTCCCAGTGTTGTCAATATATTTCACATGTCCACGTTCTATTATTACAACACCTGTCAGCAAGTAAGACTAACATAAAAATTTATCACTGCACAGTTCAGTCGTGACGTGGCATGATTTATAAGAATTTGCGTTTGCTCTTCAATTTTAAATGTTAAAATGTTTGTTAAGCTTAAGGGACTTAACTGTGGGGTCAACAGTCCCTAAACAGACGACACGAACATCTATGCCTGAGGGGGCATTTGAACCCCCAACGGAGAGAGGAGTTATGCACCATAGCAAAGTGCCTCAATGCGCTCGGCCACTTCGTCACGGCATAGTAGCAGTTGTTGTTGTTTCGGTGTTCAGTCCGGAGACTCGTTAATCCTGTTCTCCACCCTGTTCTATCCTGATCATGCCTCTTTATCTCCTTAAAAGAACAGCAACTCTCATCTGTTTGAACCTGCTTACAGTATTCTTCTCTTGGTCTCCCTCTGCGATTTTTACCCGACACATTGCCCTCCAACGCTAAATTCACGATGATTTGATGTCTAAGTGCTGTCCCACCAACCGATCCCTTCTTTTAGTCAACGAATGTCAGAAATTCCTCTTCTCGCCAATTCTATTCATTATCTCCACATTAGTTACCCGATCTACTCATCTAATTTTCAGCATACATCTGTAGCGCCACCTTTCGTATTGAATATAAGAGGGTTGGAACTTAAATAGTGGCAACTATTTATTCACAACCATTACAAAAGAGTGAAATGTTTGCATCTGTTACTTTCTTTCAAAGTTCAAATGGTCAAATGTTTGTAGAGCTTATGGGACTTAACTATGGGGTCATCTGTCCCTAAACTTACAAACTACTTATGAACTAGCTAATACTAAGGACGGCACAAATATCCATGTCTGAGAGGGGATTCGAACCCCCGACCGTTCTTCAAAGTAGGCACCAGCGATGTGTACAGCCCGTTGCCAGTGATGTGGAAGGTGTAGTATACCGTTAGCGGAGCCTGTTCTCTTGATGGTGTGAATGGAGCGGTCTACTGCCTGTCGCATCCCTGGAATAGTTCTGAAGCGAATGCATCGAAGTGGTTCTTCATCTTCATCATGTCACAAGGATTTAAGTCCTGGGACTATTTTGGATGGTACAGTAGTTCCCAGTCCCATCGAATGGATTGCACCGAAAAGTGTTGCCACTTCTTTCGCAAAGCTGGTCGCAGGTTACACTCCAAAAAAGAACAGTTAGAAAGTGCATTGACGGTAATATGTTAGGCTGCTACGATCAAAGTCGTACACGGTAAATTACCATAACATGCATCTCATTAGCGTCACGTTGCAGATCGCGCCGATTTCCGCGTCATGGATGGTTGATTTGTCTTTAGTGTAAGTTAATTCATAAGTAGTTTGTAAGGTTAGGGGCTGATGACCCTGCAGTTAAGTCCCATAAGGTTTACAAACATTTGAATTTTTTTCACCATACAGGGGCTCTGACGCACTTTCGACTTTCGTGACGATGCATAACGATGTCATTCGTTGGATTAGCGTTTCAGTTTTGGCTCGTACGATGTGACCCACGATCAATTGTTACGATACGGCGTAAGAAAGCGTCTCCTTCGCGCTCATAGCACTCTTAAGTGCTACTAACAGCATCGTAACGCACCCGTTTCTGCATTTCTGTCAATTGATGCGGAATCCATCGTGATATTATTTTTCGCATGCCCACGTGTTCCTAAGGATTCGAAGCACAGTCGTACGTGCTAATTCGGTTTCGTGGGCGAGTTCACGAATCGTCAGGCGTCGATCACTGTCCTCTAACCGGGCAAAAGTATGCTCTTCTTCTTCAGAGACGCTAGAACAACCTGCTGCATGTATGTCTGCCACAATTTACCGACCTTTGTTGAAGGCTTTTACGCAATGTGTCAATGTTCTTTTCGACAATGCCGATTCCTTGCACGCCTCTTGACGACCTTGATGACACTGTCGTGCTATATGACCTGTGGCACATTATATCTTGATCCTACTCCGTTGTTCCTGTTTGTAAAACATAGTGCCTGTGTTTCCCTCTATTGTTCACACGTCGGTGACGTGAGACGGGCGAGTCCATTGACCGGCAGTAAGGTAGACGGGTTAGAACTTAAATAGTGTATATATACCGTTTTGTATTTTCACACCAGCTATCTTAGAGACCACGCGTAATGCTCTTTTTTTCTTGCTTTAGTCCGTACTACCTTCCCCCAGTGTAATGATGTCGCAAACTTATATATATATAAGGTGTATCAAAAAGATTGTCGCAAACTAACACGGTTGATAGTACACGATAATAGAAGCAAAAATGTTTCAGGAAACATGGGTCTGCAAACGTGCCGTTTGCGAGATCATTGGTTCCAATCTGACATTGACGTTATTGTAAACATCGCCCTACAGTAGTTAGTAGACATTAATTTGAAATTTAGAGTTTACTATTAAGACTCACATAGAATTTAGTTCACATATCACTGCCTTTATTGTAAACATCGTCCTGGTTAATTAGATGAGCCGGCCGGGGTGGCCGAGGGGACTAAGGCGCTTCAGTCACGGTCTGCACGGCCACTACGGTCGGGGGTTCGAATCCCCCCTCGGGCATGGATATTTGTGCCGTCCTAGTTCGTAAGTAGTTCATAAGTAGTTCGTAAGTTTAGGGACTGATGACCCCGTGGTTAAGTCCCATAGACTATACAAACATTTGAACATTTAATTAGATGAAGCTCTGGCGTAGTTTGCTGCTGCTGTGAGATGGCAGATACGGCCGATGATGGATGGGTCGAGACGAACCTGTACCTTGGCCTCCAAGATCACCTGATCTAAATACTTTGGAGTTTTGTGCCTAGGGTCGACTCAAGAACGAAGTGTACAGCACACCCGTTAACACCGTTGAAGAACTACAGCGGAGAGTTCTATAAAATTGTCAAGAATTCCGAAATGATCCAGAGGTTTTCGAAAGAATTCGAAATTCATTGCAGAGATGTGCACAGTATGTGCACAGTATTACATCCAGATACAAGGAAGACACTTCGAACACCTTCTTTAACAGGCAACCCATATGTGAAATGTGAACTACATGCGATGTGAAACCTAATAGCAAAGTCTAAATTTCAAATTAATTTGTAATAACTAGAACGACGTTTACAATGACGTCGGTAGTGACTTGGAACCATACGTTCGTAATTATCACGCAAACAGATCTTTTTCGGACCCATATTTACTGGAACATTGCCGCGCGGGAGTAGCCGAGCGGTCTCGAGAGCCAAGTTAGGGATCGCGCGTTCTCCCGAGTCGGAGGTTCGAATCCTCCCTCGGGCATGGATGTGTGTGTTGTCCTTAGGTTAGTTTAACTTAGTCTAAGTAGTTTGTAAGACTAGGGCCTAATGACCAATGTAGTTTGGTCCCATAGGATTACAAACATTTGAACTGGAACATTTTTGCTTCTTAATCGTGTACTTTCAACCGCGTAAGTTTGCGACGTTCTTTTTGATACAACTGTATATGAGTGTGTTTTTGTTCTTCATTTCGGAGACTGGTTTCATGTTGCTTTCCACCCTTCTCTATCCTGAGTAAGACTCTTCATCTCCTCGTAAAAATGGCAACCCACATCAATTTAAATCTGCGAGATTTGTCTCTTGGTCTCCCCCTGTAAAGTTTTATCGCACACACTTTCCTCCAATGCTGAATTTACAATTCTTGCAGTATGTGCTGAAAATGTTTTTCATGTGCCTCAGCGAATGCATATTCATACTGCCGTTGACTCACAATCGCTCAAATCGCACTGGTGACAACTCTGCATGGGTACGCTTCTCCAGTGTCTCCACATCTAGAATGGGCTCTGCATAACCGGCAATCACATGGGATGAGATCTGGTATCTGGTTATGCAACTGGACTCTCTTGTGCGAACAATCGACCTGGAAGGTACGATTGACATGTGTCCTGTGTTATATCTCGGGATGCAGTGGGATGAGGAGGTGGACCCTAACTAGCAAAGATGTGGATATGTTTTGTAACTATAAGAATTGATTAGTCCACATCTAACTGATTTACAAGGTGAAATAAATACTTAACTTTGCTGTGCTTGTGGTGATACAAAATTCTTCGTAACTATTACACAGTTCTGCAATGTGTCATTAAGACTACCGGCCGTAGTGGCCGAGCGGTCTGCGGCCACTGCGGTGTGTGTGTGTGTGTGGGGGGGGGGGGGGAGGTTCGAATCCCCCCTCGAGCGTAGATGTTTGTGCCGTATTTAGTATAAGCTAGTTCATAAGTAGGTTACTTTCCATGGTTTGCGCTCCACGACTGTGATATGTTTCAAATACTCTGCGACTTTCAGCTATCACTCGATTTTTTTAAAATACATTTTTTTATTGGCAAATCATAATTTCGGCCAGTAACTGGGCAATATCAATGCATGTGTTTTAACTGTAGATTTTATTCATGTGGAAAATCTCATACCACGCCAAGTATGACAAGTAGTGTCAGATTGGAACCATACATTCGTAATTATCTCGCAAACGGCTTGTTTTGCAGACCCATGTTTCCTGGAACATTTTTGCTTCTATTATCGTATACTTTCAACCGTGTAAGTTTGCGACATCATTACACAGGGGGAAGGTAATACGGACTAAAGCAAGAAAAAAGAGCATTACGCGTGGTCTCTAAGATAGCTGGTGTGAAAATACAAAACGGTATATATACACTATTTAAGTTCTAACACGTATATATATATATATATATATATATATATATATATATATATATATATATATATATATATATATATATATAAGAGTGTTGGAATTTAAATAGTGGCAACACGAATGTGGAATGTGGAGATGTGGAGACACTATGCAACGGAAGCTACTATTGTCACTGATAGAACACGTTGTTGATATACCTACCTTGCTGTCGGTCAATGGACTCACCTGTCTCACGTCACTAATGTGTGCACAATAGAGGGAAACACAGTCACTATGTTTTCGAAACAGGGACAATGGAGTAGGATCAAGGTAGAATGTGCCACAGGTCGTATAGCACGACAGTGTCATTAAGTTCTTAAAGAGACGTGCAGGGAATCGGCATAGTCGAAAACAACATTGACACATTGCGTAAAAGCCTTCAACAAAGGTCGGTAAATTGTGGCAGATATGCATGCAGCAGGTTGTTCTAGCGCCTCTGAAGAAGAAGAGCATACCTTTGCCCGGTTAGAGGACAGTGATCGACGCCAGACGCCAGACTTAGAGTGCTAAGACCGCGAAGGAGACGCTATCTTACGACGTATCGTAACAATTGATGAGACGTGGGTCATATCGTACGAGCCAAAACTGAAACGCTAATCCAACGAATGACATCGTTATGGATCGTCACGAAAGTCGAAAGTGCGTCAGAGCCCCTATATGGTGAAAAATATTCAAATGTTTGTAAACCTTACGGGACTTAACTGCAGGGTCATCAGTCCCTAACCTTACAAACTACTTATGAATTAACTTACACTAAAGACAACACAAACATCCATGACGTGAAAGTCGGCGCGATCTGCAACGTGGCGCTAATGTGGTGCAAGTTACGGTTATTCTCGTGTACGAGTGTGATCCTAGCAGCCTAACGTTTTACCGTCAATGCACATTATTACTGTTCGTTTTTGGAGCGTAACCTGCGACCAGCTTTGCGAAAGAAGTGGCAACACTTTTATGTGCAATCCACACATCATTTTGCACGACAGTACACGGGCGCATGCCGGCCGCGGTGGTCGAGGTGACTGAGGCGCTCCAGTCACGGTCAGCACGGCCACTACGGTCGGGGGTTCGAATCCCCCCTCGGGCATGGATAATTGTGCCGTCCTAGTTCGTAAGTAGTTCATAAGTAGTTTGTAAGTTTAGGGACTGATGACCCCGTAGTTAAGTCCCATAAGCTTAACAAACATTTGAACATTTGAACACGGGCGCAGACAGCACAAGCTGTGGCTGCTCTGTTCGGTCGATGGGACTGGGAAGTACTGTACCATCTACCATAGTCCCAGGACTTAAATCCTTGTGACATGATTCCGAAGATGAAGAACCTCTTCGATGCATTCGCTTCCGAACTGTTCCAGGGATTCGACAGGCAGTAGACCGCTCCATTCGCACCATCAAGAGAACAGGCTCTGCTAACGGTAAACTACACTTTCCACATGGCTGGCAACGGGCTGTACACAACGCTAGTGACTACTTTGAAGGAAAGTAACAGTAACTCTTTTGTATCAGTTGTGAATAAATAGTTGCCACTAGTTAAGTTCCAACCCTCGTATATTCAATACGAAATGTGGCGCTACAGACGTATGCTGAAAAGTAGATAAGTAGATCGGGTAACTAATGCGGAGACAATGAATAGAATTGGCGAGAAGAGGAATTTTTGACATTCCTTGACTAAGAGAAGGTATCGGTTGGTGGGACACCTCTTAGACATCAAGTAATCGTGTATTTAGCTTAGGAGGGCAACGTGTCGCGTAAAAATCGCAGAGGCAGACCAAGAGAAGAATATGCAGGTTCAAACAGATGAGAGTTGTTGTTCTTTTAAGGAGATAAAGAGGCTTGATCAGGATAGAACAGGGTGGAGAACAGCATTAAACGAGTCTCCGGACTGAACACCGAAACAACAATAACTGTTACTATGCCACGACGAAGTGGCCGAGTCATTGAGGCGCTTTGCTACGATGCGCGAGTCCACTACCCGTTGGGAGTTTAAATGCCCACTCGGGAATGGATGTTTGTATCGTCTTTAGTATAAGTGACTTCATGAGTAGTTTGTAAGTTTAAGGACTGATGACCCCGCAGTGAAGTCCTTTAAGCTTAACAAACATTTGAACATTTGAACTGTAACTGTGGTTGCAAGGTATAATGCGTATTATACCGTAGTATCTGTAAAATTGCATGATTGAATCAATGGTCTCTAACATGGAAACAATGCATTTCTAGAAATAAGTACATTAGGCCTGTTTTGTTCCTCATCCTCTCCTCACTCAAGAAAATCCCCATGTAAAGCTGAAGTAGAAGATGAGTGAGTAGTAACGGGTGTCATCCAGCTCCGGCAATTTCAACCAGTTTCGCTATGAGCACTTCTTTACAGTTTACATTGTGAAACAGATGTCTGCTACTGAAAACTCGTTTCTCATACTTTGAGAGAAGATAGTGCATTACACAAGAACTCTAAAATGACTGGTGTGAAAATTACTGAACCGGAAGAATGGAAAAAACTAGTAGAAGACTACCTGGGGGAAGGTTCGGATTTAGGAGAAATGGGAGAATACATAAGGCAAAATTATGTCTTATTTTGATGAGAGGCAAACCTAAATTTCTAATCTATGAAATGCCAAAATGCTGTTACACTTTATAGATGTTAAAAAACTGTTTATTATTATCGCAATAGGCCTATTTCGGCTCTGTGGCCATCATCAGGCTACCTGCGGACAAATATTTATGATTAAAATGAGTGAAATAAAGATACTTACAATTTTTTAATACATTTTACGTGACATATTATTTCATACTCACTTCCATATTGCATCGTGGAGGTGTAATTGATTGTAATGACTGCAATGATTGCAGTATACATGTTCTTTAGATGGTATATATATTACGTTAATCAGGTCTTAATTTTTTACAGCTAACCTGTCAGTTCGACACATCCTCCAGCGATGCTCTATGGTTACAGTTTATTTATGACTGCATATAGTGTGATCTTTGGTAGTGTTGAGTGATCTTTATTATTTTATGGTATTACGATGTATATCTTTGTTTTAGCTCGACTCGAAAATTTTAATAAAGTTTTCTAGATAATGTTTGTGTTGTAGTTCGGTTTGTTCATTTAAAATTTCGTCAGGGCTTTCTTTCAAATGTGTATAAATTTCTATCTCTTCCAGGATGTTCATATGATAACCTTTTGGTGTGATATGCAATATTTTCATTGCGTCTGTAATTCGATCTGTTTCGTGATTTTCTGTTTTCAAATGATTAAAGAAAGCTGAAATATTTTTTTCGGAATTTCTTGTATGTTCTTTGTATCGAATTTCGAAAGTTCTGCCAGTTTGTCCTATATAAAATTTCTGACAATCCTTACAGTTAATTTTATATATGCCTGGTAATTGGTATACTGGTATTTTTGTCTTGGTGGAATGGATTAATGTTTTTATGTTATGTGTAGTTCTGTAGGCAAATCTGACTGTAGTATTTTTTAGTAATGCGTTCAGCTCATCAGACGTTCGTCCTATATAAATGTGTGGTACGTATTTAATTTTTTGTTTTAAGGACGTATCTTTCAATAGCTTAATGTCATTTAAAATTTTATTGGGTTTGTGTTTCGTGTGTTTATCGTATAGTTTCTTTACTATACTTGGATTAAAATCATTATTGTGGGCTATATTGTTTAGTATTGAAAGCTCTTTATTTATAACTGTTTCTTCTAATGGTAGGTTTATCAGTCTAATGATCATAGTGTTAAAATATGCATGTTTTTGTGCTTTGGGATGGCAAGAATTTGAGTTGATAATATTATCTGAAGTTGTTGGTTTTCTATATATGTCAAATTTATGTTCATTGTTCTTATTCCTAATTGTTAGGTCCAAGAAATTTATGGTTTTATCGTTTTCTGGTTCCATGGTAAATTTGATTTTAGTATGTAGGTTGTTCATTATTGTTTATAGTTGTTGTATATCAGTTTGTGATCCATCTATTAATAGGAGGGTATCGTCTACACAGCGGTAATAGTATATTATTTTATTTACTATTGGGTGATTAGAGTTGAAGAATTTTTCTTCCAATGTATTTAAAAAGATATCAGCTATGGTTCCTGCTATGCTACATCCCATTGCAACTCCATCTTTTTGGGTATATATATCATTGTTGAATTCAAAGTAATTTTGTTTTAATACCAATTTTAGTAAATCAATAATTTCATAAATTCCTGTGATTGGTATTTTCCTATACTTTAGTAAGTTTTCTTCAATGATGGTTATTGTTTCCTGGATTGGTATGTTGGTATAGAGATTGGTAATGTCAAATGACACAAATTTAGCGTTTTGTGGAATTTTTATATCTTTTATTTTATTGGCTAGTGTTCTTGAATTTTTTATTGTGTATTGTTTGTTGTATATGAAATACTTTTTAATCCATTTGTCCAACTTTTTACTAATTAAATATGTTGGACTATCTATTGAGTTAACTACAGGTCGTATAGGAATTTCAGGTATTTTATGTATTTTAGGTTGTCCATGTAGTCTGGATATTTTTGGGTTCATACATATACATGTTCTTTTTTCTATGTCATTCATTAGTGTGTTACATCTTTTGATTACTTTTTTGGTTTCTGCTGTAAACTTGTTTGTGGGGTTTCTGTTAAGTTTGATAATATTGTTTGATGTGAAGAAGTCTTGTACTTTATGGATGTAGTCGTTTTTGTACATGATCACTAAACAATTGCCTTTATCAGATTTGGTTGCTATTGCATCATTAGCAATTAGTTTTTCATTTATGTTTTTCATTGTAGTGTGTTCTTTGTTCGTTTGTGTATTACATGTGTGTTTTTGGGTTAAAGCTTTTTCTAATAAATGTGATGCTTTGACTGTTATTTCATTTTGTTCAAGAACTGACAATTTTGCTTTGTCAATAGCTAATTTTGTTGTTGCTATAACATTTTTCATTACCCTCTTATTTGGTTTTGGCTGAATATTGTACTTTATTCCTTTATTTACTAACAACTGTTCATCATTTGTGAAGCTGATATTAGTTAAATTTTTTGTTCTAGTGTAGAAATGGAATGGTGATGAATATTTTTCTGTTGCATTCATTACTGGATACTGTTTTGATATTAAATTTTGGAATTTCTTTTTATGGTTTAACTGTATTTGTTTGCTAGTGTAGTATATAAACTTGTCTATGAAATTATATAGTTGATCAAAAATTAAAGGACTTGTGTTACTACTAAGAGCTAGGAATGCTACATACATTTCTTGATTTAAGATTTGTTTCTTCTCAAACATTTCACGTATTTCGTCTTCTAGCCAGAGTCTTGCGCCGAAATTTTGGATTCTTCTGGTGAATTTAGAAGCTGTTGTAATCTTGACAGAAACATGTGCTGGAATGATTTTCTTTCTGATACAGTTTGTTGAATCTCACATTTTCAATTAATTTTGTCATCTTGATTTTTATGCAAATAAAGCGCAGAAAATACCCCATTGTATCGTATGACATTAGCGTCAATAATTTCATTTCATTTGGGCCTGCAGCAGTGTGTATGTCTTTTAAGGACATATTGTTAATCTATGAAATGCCAAAATGCTGCTTCACTTTATAGATGTTAAAAAACTGTTTATTATTATCGCAATAGGCCTATTTCAGCTCTGTGGCCATCATCTGCGCACAATTATTTATGATTAAAATGAGTGAAATAAAGATACTTTCAATTTTTTAATACATTTTCCGTGACATATTATTTCATACTCACTTCCATATAGCATTGTGGAGGTGTAATTGATTGTAATGACTGAAATGATTGCAGTATACATGTTCTTTAGATGGTATATATATTACGTTAATCAGGTCTTAATTTTTTACAGCTAATCTGTCAGTTTGACACATCCTCCAGCGATGCTCTATGGTTACAGTTTATTTATGACTGCATATAGTGTGATCTTTGGTAGTATTGTGTGATCTTTATTATTTTATGGTATTACGATGTATATCTTTGTTTTAGCTCGACTCGAAAATTTTAATATAGTTTTCTAGATAAGGATTGTCAGAAATTTTATATAGGACAAACTGGCAGAACTTTCGAAATTCGATACAAAGAACATACAAGAAATTCCGAAAAAAATATTTCAGCTTTCTTTAATCATTTGAAAACAGAAAATCACGAAACAGATCGAATTACAGACGCAATGAAAATATTACATATCACACCAAAAGGTTATCATATGAACATCCTGGAAGAGATAGAAATTTATACACATTTGAAAGAAAGCCTTGACGAAATTTTAAATGAACAAACCGAACTACAACACAAACATTATCTAGAAAACTTTATTAAAATTTTCCAGTCGAGCTAAAACAAAGATATACATCGTAATACCATAAAATAATAAAGATCACACAACACTACCAAAGATCACACTATATGCAGTCATAAATAAACTGCAGTGATCTGTATACAAAGATCAATGATAAACTGTAACCATAGAGCATCGCTGGAGGATGTGTCAAACTAACAGATTAGCTGTAAAAAATTAAGACCTGATTAACGTAATACATATACCATCTAAAGAACATGTATACTGCAATCATTGCAGTCATTACAATCAATTACACCTCCACGATGCTATATGGAAGTGAGTATGAAATAATATGTCACGGAAAATGTATTAAAAAATTGTAAGTATCTTTATTTCACTCATTTTAATCGTAAATATTTGTCCGCAGATAGCCTGATGATGGCCACAGAGCCGATTTAGGCCTATTCCGATAATAATAAACAGTTTTTTAGCATCTATAAAGTGAATCAGCATTTTGGCATTTCATAGATTAACAATATGTCCTTAAAAGACATACACAATGCTGCAGGCCCAAATGAAATGAAACTAAATTTCTATTTTTTGTAGTTTTAGAGAAAGCTTTTGACAATGAGGACTCAAATACATTCCTTCTAAATCTGAAGTCAGCATGAGTAAAACATAGGAAATGGAAGACTATTTACAACTTCTAGAAAAATGAGACTGCAATTGAAGGCCATGAAAGGAAAGTATTGGCTGAGAACGGATTAAGGGTTTAAGCCATTACCTAATGTTATTCAATCTGTACATTGATTAAGCAAGGAGGAATTTCGAGAAAAAATTTATGGTGAAGAAATATATATACTGTTTGGTTGCACAATGACACTGATGCCTTTTTTTTTTTTTGTTTTGCTTCAGAACAATTATAATCCGATTAATTACAATAAATTTGTGTGGCTCATTGGCCCGGTGCAAGTCTTTCAATTGGACGCCACTTCGGCAACTTGCGTGTCCCTAGCCTACCCTAGTTATTGCGCAACACATTCTTAAAGTTACCAAGGAAACTCTTTAATCAGTTGTGGAACAAGCTGTTTCAGAAAACGCGTTGGAAAACATAATGAACGAGTTTTGCGCTTGTGACACGAAAATTAAAAATGGGATTTGATTTTGAGTGATGGTTTTTATGTGGTTTGTAGGCCACCACTGTACTGCAACGGTCACCTGGGATTAGGACAGGCAGTAGGACTCATCAGTAGGCAGGCTTCTACCTAGTTATACTATGTATCTGCATTACATTAGTCTTCCGTTAACAAAGATAAGTATTATAATGTTTCTTCGAGATATATCTTCGAAATATATCCTATTTCCCTGTGTCGGTCTCTTTCTACTCGGCCACCGACACCTTGGACAACAGAACGAGGATGGGATACAAAACTTTTTATGTGGTTTGTAGCCGCTGGGCAATTAAAAACCGATTTTTCCCATCCGATGTGATATGACCTTGCCATGATGGACGAGCTTACGTTTCTAACAGTATCACACATGTACACCCATGAACATAGAGTAGTACAGTTTATTTAACATCTAACTTACATCTTAGGCATTGTTGTGTGATTAATTATCATTTGTAGTCGACCACTATTAATTTATGATGGTTAAATCGCCATCTATTGATCGGTTTTTAAACTGTTTATTTTTTCTGCCATACGTTTTCCCTTTTCTCTGATAATAATCCATTGCAATTTGACATCATTCTCAGCAGTTGTGTTACTTTTACAGCGCTTTGAGAGTTTAATTATAATAACCCTGTATATCAGTCACAGATATGGAGACTTACAATTAAGAACTGCAGCGTCTGTTCTTTCTGACATATCAGTGTGAACAAACTGTATTGTGTGATTTTTTTTTCAAGTGGCAAGCTATGGCGTATTATTTCAGATTATGACGCATTTAGTATACATGACGTAGTAGATATCATAAAATTGAAGAGCAGACGCAAATTCTTATAAATCACAACACGACTGAACTGTGCAGTGATAAATTTTTATGTTAGTCTCAATAGCTGGCAGGTGTTGTAACAATAGAATGAGGACATATGAAATTTATTGACGACGCTGGGAATTGAAGCAGGGTCAACTACTTACTAGGCAGTTGTGCTAAAACTCGCACCACCCAAGTACATGTACATTAAACCGCTGCTCGGACTTCTTGAATAAGGCACCCCACACAATCCGAATTCCCATACGTCCTGGTTGCAACTTTGTACAGCTTGACTCGCAGACAAACCCGCCGGCCGCGGTGGCCGAGGAGACTGAGGCGCTCCAGTCACGGTCTGCACGGCCACGGTTCGAATCCCCCCTCGGGCACGGATATTTGTGCCGTTCTTAGTATAAGGTAGTTGATAAGTAGTTTGTAAGTTTAGGGACTGATATGACCCCATAGTTAAGTCCCATAGATTATACAAACATATAAACATTTGAGACAAACCTGTGTTCCCAACAGCAGTCCGCCTCTCGAGTGCATCCACACTCAAATGAGTGGCGAATCCCATTCCCTCCACAGCAGTCGCACGTAAAATTCACATTTAAAATATAAAATTAAATTGCTTGTGATCATAAGAGGCTACTTTTACTCTTACTTGTGCAGACCAGATTTCTATGGGAAATTAGATGCCATACAAAAGTAGGAACCGTGTCACGAAAGTGTCCGCTAGAATTCTTTATTAGAAATCAGCTTTCAATATTAACACACACACACAAAGGCGGACGGATCAGCATTGAGTAGGCTTAGAGCACCAGAGAGATGCGAGTGGCAGACCTGAAGAGACGGAGGGGCGTGGGAGGGGTTGTGAGTCCAGTGGTTGGTATTCCAGTGGTGGAGGGCGGCGGTATAAAAGCTTGGGCGGCCGCTGGCCGGGCACACTGCAGCCATGAAGGCCCAGCCGGCAGTCGTGCTCGCCCTGGCCGTCAGCCTCGCCGCCGCCTGCCTCATCACCAACTGTCCCCGAGGGGGCAAGCGCGCCAGCCTCCAGCAAGTAAGCACCGCTCGCTACTCACCGTACAGTCGACGCTCTCATGGCAAGAGTTGCCATTACTTGAAACTTCTGGGCTGAGGTGCCATGGTCCACGCATGAAAGTTTCCCCTGACGTTCCGCCTTCGACTGTGGAAGGGATCCTCGGAGGTTAAGCGCTTCACCTACGAGGATACCTGAAACATCTTCCTGCTTTGGTAATTGCCATATCAGTCACCTCTGTAGAAAATTTTCTGCTAATTAAGGCCGGATGGCCAGCGCAGACTCGGCCCTTGCTACGCGGTTGTCCAGTAACTCTGTCACGTACAGCTGGCAGTCGCTGTGAGGAGCGTGTATGTTGCAGCGGTGCGCGGCGTGCGGCCCCGGCGGGCAGGGCGTGTGCCTGGGCCCGCACATCTGCTGCGGGCCGCGCATGGGCTGCCGGCTGGCCAGCGCAGACTCGGCCGCCTGCCACGCCGCGCCGCCCTGCCCGCTCGACAGCCCCGAGATGCGCTGCGCCGCCGGCAGAGGCCGCTGCTCCGCGCCCGGCGTCTGCTGCTCACAGGGTGAGCACTCACCGCAGCTGTCTCAGGTCAGGGATGGGCTACGAGCGCGCTCGAGAAACACGCGACGACCGGGCAAATCTACGAGAAATTCTCGCGTACTCTCGAGAAGTTGTCGACAGTGCTGCCCTCTTTGGAGTCTGGGCGAAACGAGTCTACACGAAGACATTAAGCCAGAGCAGTTGTAATCGTTGTCTTCCATACATGCAGGGAAGACTTTTTACTTCGCAGATTATTGTCACATACACAGCTTTCTTTTATTTTACTGAATTAGTAGTAGTAGATATAAGATAAACATTAAGAAGAGTAAACAGAAGGTAATGGAATGGCATGTCAGAAAATCAGGCGACGCAGAAGGAATTAGATTAGGTAATGAGACAATAAAAGTAGTAGATGAATTTTGTTATTTGAGTAGAAAGATTACTTCTGATGGTCCAAGTAAAGAAGATATACAATTCAGAATGGTTATGGGGAGAAAACCTAAATCTGGATGGCCGGAGGTGGATCTGAACCACCGACCTCTCGAGTGCAAGTCCAGTGCTTTACCTCTGCGCCACCTCGCTCGGTGGCATATCCTGACTAAGAGAAGGGATGGATTGGTAGGACGCATTATGAGACATCAAGGAATTGCCAACTTGACATTAGAAGGAAGTGTGTGGGGTAAAAATCGGAGACCGAGGGACGAATACAGAAATAAGATTCAAAAGGATGTAGGTTACCGAACATATTCTCAGATGGAGAGATTTGCACAGGACAGGGTAGCGTGGAGAGCTGCATCAACTCAATCTGTGGACTGAAGACCTCAACAACCGTAGTAGCTGTAGAATCTTTCGGAGATGAAAAAATCATTGGACTGTTTTTAACTAAAACACGTATGAACAAACGAAATGTAATATGCAGCATTGGTCGTTAATACTTTATTGTTAAAGCAACAGATCGATTTCGATCGCACAATGATCAGTTTCAATGCATCATCAAACTATAGAAGAGGTCAAAAAATCAGTACAGATCTAAAATAAAATACAATATAAACTTGAATAAAATTCCGAATGCAATATAATGTAAGAATACATACTAGGCATTGTGAATTAATTGAGAACAAATTGAAATATCATCTGCAATTGTGTTGGAAATAAATTTCGGAAACATAAAATTGCAGTGCTATAGATTCGGATGGAGTGAGCGATCTGCTTACAAAAGACATGCAACGGCACTGTAGGGATGGGTGTTACTAAAGCCCTCCTGTACATTCCTGTCCTCCTACCTGCATTTTGAGACGACAAAGAGCTCAGTACGACTTTAACATGGTGGATTATTCATAGGCGGTAGTCGTTGACGACACAAACGTTGATCCCACGATGTAACAAGCTTCTCAATTCTTTTGTGACTAAGTCGGAAAATAGCTCAAACATTTCTCTTTCTGTTACCAGCAGAGTTTCTCATGTAAATGTCTTGTCATTTTTTAATGGGTAATAGTTTCTCAAGTAACTATCCAGCCTTTTTTATGGGGAATAGTTACTTTCTACTTCCGTCTCGTATTAATTGAGATTTTAATGCATGATCAAGAATGTAACATCAGAGTTATGAATGCGTTACTTTCTTTTACCGCTCTTAACAGTAACATGCTGATTTGCTGTAGAGTTGAAAATGATCATCACTGATCGAAACCTGTCGTCGAAACAATGATCATTGTTATAATTAAAGATATGAAAAGTAATTACAAAAAGGATCACTGATATAAATTCGCGACCATGTCGCACCTTGTGAAACATACAAGCATGTATTTTTCTGCACAGAAATTACAAAGTATCTTCCGAATTATTGTTTCATTGGCCAGCTTGTGTAATTAATATTAACAATCGATAATTCGCTTTTCGTGCTTACGAATTTATATCACGATTTTCATTCCTTACAGGTAGCACAGATTGAAACTTTTTGCACTTAATTGCTATTGTTGCATGTTACATTTAATTAATCCAGTAATGACGTTCATTGTGAGTCTATCCAACGGAAGGACATTACAGTGAGTTCCTTCCTCACCTATCTTCTTTTCTTCAAAGTTAAAGTTCCTGTGGCACCTTTGATAAATAATGACATTACATGTTTATGTTTCAGACTCATGCCACATCGACCCGTCGTGTGTTGAAGATACAACTGAACCCGCTGATCGATATCCTCTGGACACTTTTACTGTCAATGACGGCGATAGTGACGATATGAGAATATAAATTTCCAGCCTGTAAAAATCTAAAGTCTGATAATAAATGCAATCCTCTTAAACCGTGAAATTGTCTTTCATTGATACTTGTGTTTGGATGCAGGTTTCAAGCTCTACTGTATGTATTTGTTTTCTCATCTACCCTAGATTTATGACACTAAGCTAATGGAACATGGAACAATTTATTAAGGCAATCCAATAGTTCACAGAATGGAAACTAAAAACAAAATACAATAACTATATGTGCAGTAGTATATACGCATTGATATAGGAACTTAATTCACGATGTAATATAAAGAAATAACCTACATCAGTAATTGAGCGTAGTTTTTTAGGGGTAGTTATTGCAATAATGTACCATGTTACATGTTTATTGTTATCAGTGTCAAAATTCCGCATTTTTTGAGTGATAAACCCGAAATTGGTTCTATCTAGTTGAGGCACAATTTAGCATTTGCAAAATTGTAACGGAAGAGATTAAATTCGGCACTTATGCAGTTTAGGGGGTATGGGATCAAAGTTTATCTCTGATTGCGGCTTTTCGTCTTCAGTAAGCTGACAATCTCGCGTGTCTGTTCGAGCAGTACTTTCACATTCGCGTGTCTGTTCGATGGTTATTGTAACCTTCGTAAATAATTTACACGAAAAATATGGTTATTAATAACTATTTATTTGTTAATATAATAACACTGTTTTTCATTGTATCACATCTTTTTCAATCCGCAGCATTAGGATAAACGGACCTAATATGCTCAACAAGATGATGAAATGCATTGTTTTGAAAACGTTGTCGCCACAAGAATTGAGACAGAGAATTGTTTATCATACTACGATGTGTACCAAATCGCCGTTTGTATTTTTCCTTTGCTTTCTGCAACACGGATTCAACATGATTTGTTGTTGCATGAGTAATAGGCTCCACAAAATTAATTGAATGATTAATAGTTAAATGCTTATATCCCAAATTATTAACGGTATTGTATGCAGCCCATAAGTCAGATACAACAGTTGTCCCAGGGAGCACAAACTTTTGTAAAATAAGCAATAAAGTTTCAGTATTTTTTCTGTCTACTGTTACCATAAAACTTAGTTACAACATCATAACCACCAAACACCCACTGTTCTTTAATTGCGTGACCGCGTTCATACACTACAGTGTTACCTGTGCTTCCTAGAGATATCGGATGTAATAAAAAATATTCGTGACACATGTCTCTACAGAACTGTTTCCAGTCTGCTATTGTGTGTGTGCTACCAATTTCTAGCTCTCTCTCCAAAAAAATGATGTTTATCTATTTCATATGACCACATGTACATTAATTGAATTATCTTAGACACTTCCAAATGGCTTCCTGAAAAAAAAATAAATGAAAATTTCCGAATTGAGGCCTTCTTTCTACAAGCACGGCCTGCAGTACACCGCCGGATGACACCATATATACATTTATTATTTTCCAATCGCATCTTCATGTTACCGACGCACTTCCCATCGTAAATCATTTGCTTTTTTAATAAGCCATGTTCTTGTGTCCACTTAATAGCGTCCTCGTTCGTTGCCGTCACGTGAAATAAATATTTCAATCGAAAATCTGTAAGATCTGGAAATTGACGGGCCATGATGAAATTAAAAAGAAATTCACTATATACTTAGAATCTCGATGATAGCATAAATATCAATATTACACTATATAAAATTGTAACACGCATTTCTATTGGCTATGTCCATATCCTTTCTCAATGGCTGTATTCTGACGAAAAAAAGAAGACAAAAGGCCGCAATCAGAGATAAACTTTTATCCCGTACCCACCATGATCTCTATATTACCTGGACGTTGAACTTCAGCTGTCTAAGCGTGCCAGCCATAGATGTTATTATTCCGTTTCTTGCCAAATTAAAATATGGTTGCTAAGAAGTATCACAAGAGAACGAGAAGAAAATACATTTCAATTACGCTCCCATATTAGCCTATTACATCGTGTATTAATATAAATTTCAAATCAACAGGGTAATCAACAATGCTTTATCATGTAATAACTGTTGGAAATTCGTATGCCAATGCGAAAACGTGTGGAAAACATCTGAATGTGCATGCACGCTGTAATTCTATGCTCAGAACCATAGTTATACATCCAGTTCCGGGAACAATGAATGACCTAATGACAAGAATTTCAGGGCTAGAGCAGCAAATAGCTGCATTGTCAACAAATTATAGAATTATAGAGGCAGGTCTCGCAATAGCAGTTTCGTCGGCCGACGCAATAAAAGTCGCAGTAAATCACAAAATAAATACAACCCCAATGAGAAATACTGTTACTGCCACTTTCGGTTCGGACAGCACTGCAAACCTGAAAAATGCACACCTCTTTGTAAATATTCAGAACAGGAAAACTCGAATCACCAGCTGAATAAGCGGCGAGTTCTGCTGCTCTAGGCCAGTGCCGCAAAACCCGCCTGTTTGTGACAAAAAAAAAAAAAAAAAAAAAAAAAAAAAACGGGATTGCGAGTTTTAGTTGACAGTTGGGCTGATGTTTCTGTAATTCCAACTCATGCAGGAGCTAATGGTGAATCACCATATAAATTGTATTTTGCCAATGGGACTGAAATTCCTACATATGGGATCGAATTTCGTACTATCGATTTGGAACTGCGACGTGAGTTTCAATGACCGTTTATCATAGCAAAGATCGATAAAGCTATATTGGGAGCCGATTTTTTTTAAACAAATTCAAATTATTAGTAGATGTGCATCATAAGAGATTAATAGATGATGTAACCAAGCTCAGTCCTGATGGCAAAATTGTATCAATCTGAGATGAAAATGTTATAAGTGCTATGAGTCAAAATACAAAATTTACCGACTTATTGCTGCAGTATCCCGACATAGTAATTTGGTACCTGTCGAAATTAAACATGATGTCAAAAACTACATTACCACTGACGGCCCACCTGTGTCTTCAAGGGCAAGCCAGTTAGACCAAAACCGTATGAGAGTGGCGAAATGGCATCAGTAGAGCATCAAAATCTGCATGGGCTAGTCCCCTTCATCTAGTTACCAAGAAAGAGGGTTCAATATATTAATGTGTAGATTACAGACGATTAAATGATATGACAGTTGCTGACCGTTATCCAGTACCAAGAATAGATGATTTCTAATATATTCTGCAAGGGAAGGACATATTTTGTAAAATTGATCTGTTTAAGGCTTATTATCAGATACCCATTGCTGAAGAAGATAAGCATAAGACAGCCGTAATAACATCATTTGGTCTTTATGAATGTAATGTTATGCGTTTGGGCCTGCAGAATGCATCTTCAAAATTCCAGAGATTTATTAATGAAGTTTTGTTTGGACTAGATTTTGTATTCCCTTACGTTGATGACATTTTGTCGCCTCACCTAGTATTGAAGAACACCACTCGCACTTCACATTAGTCCTAGAGCTTTTGTCTAAATATGGACTACGAGTAAATATCTCCAAATCAGTTTTGGGAGTAAATGAAATAGAATTTCTGGGTGGATAACACCTGAGGGATCGCGTGCACTACCTACAAAACTTCAAGCTATGAACTCCATACATTTCCTGGCATTGTTAACCAATATTGTCGCTACCTTAAGGATGCACCACAGACTAAGGCTGTTTTGCATGACTATCTCAAGGGAGCTAAAAAGAGTGACGATAGACAAATTCAGTGGACCGAGGAAGCGAAGAAAATGTTTGAGCGGTGCAAACAGGATATTGCAAATTCTACATTATTGGCTTTTCCTAACTCAGAGCTACCTTTAGCATTATGCACTGATGCATCAGATATTGTTTTAGGTTCTGTACGCCAACATTTAGAAAATGGAACTTGGAGACCAGTTGCATTCTTTTCACGGAAACTGAGTCAGTCACAGAAGGTTTATAGCAGCTATGATTGAGAATTGCTGAGAATTTACCTTTCTGTGAAAAAGTTTAAAACATTTACTAGAAGGAAGAATAAACCACTCACATTTGCTTTTAAGTAAATCAATGAAAAAGCATCCCCACGACAAATGCGACAGCTGCGATATATCTCACAATTTTCAACTGATATTCGTCACATCAGTGGCCATGACAATATTGTTGCCGATTTTCTGTCCAGAATTTATGAAATAGCAAGAATAGACTATGATGAAATCGCCAAGAGCCAACTGCAAGATCAAGAATTATAACAAGTCTGGACTGGGAACAACTCCTTAAACTTCAAGTCATATCAACTTCCATCAGGAAAAACATTGAGGTGTGACACCAATTGCAAAGATCAGACCTTACATTACTCAAGATTTTCGTCATCAAATATTTCTCCATTTTCATGGTTTAGCTCATCCTGGAATAAAGACTGCAGTTAAACTGTTATCTGGTCTGACATAAAAGAGATGTTCAACAATGGACTAAATCTTATGTTAACTGCCAGAAAACCAAAATTACTCACCACACAAAATCACCACTAGAAAAATTTGAAGAACCAGATGAACATTTCAGTGCTGTACACATTGATATCATAGGACCTCTGTCTCCATCTAATGGCATGACACATTGCTTGACTTGTATTGATCATTTGACGTTCTGGATGGAAGTCATACTACTTGAGGATATCACCGCTAAAAAGTAACAAAAGCCTTCTACCAACACTGAATTTCTAGAATCTGTGTTCCATCACAAGTAACCACAGACCAAGTAACACAGTACAGATCACAACTGTTTAATTATTTGGGAATCTTTTGTGGAAGGAAAATTCAACACACAACACCATATCACCATCAATGCAGTGACAAAGTTGAGAGGTTACAGAGAACTCTGAAATCTGCAATGAAGGCTCACAACACTTCCGAATGGACAAATACTCTACCTACTATTCTGCTAGGATTGCGAACTGCAGTATGAGAGGCATCAAACTATTCTATTGCACTGATGGTATATAGGAAAACTATTAACAACCTTGTGAATTTTTTGAAGAGCCAACTACAAGCATTGATCCTGATTCATTTACATCTGATTTGCAAAAGCAAATGTTACAACAAACTTACATATGATACAGCCCAATCAGTATTTGTACCAAAAGACCTGAAGACTTGTTCACATGTGTTCTTAAGATGTGACAGGATTCAAAAACCATTAGAACCTACATATGATGGTCCTTTTCCTGTCATAACAAGGCATGAAAAATATTTCACTATTTTGAAGAAGTGCAAAAACATAAATGTGTCAGTGGACAGACTTAAACCAGCCTATATCTTGCAGGAAGAAAGGGCATTAGAAAAGGTTCTTCCAAACTTTGGGAAGGACACTCAACCACAGAAGTCCACAGAGGAACCACCTCCAGCTGTCAGCGTATCAAAGTCAGGAAGACCTATTAGAGTTCCAGCTCGATTCTTAGACTGAGTTATTTCTGTGAAAAATAAATGAAGTCACATTAGACATTGTAAATATATATTTTTAATTGTGTTATATCTTTATCACTTTTATACCATTTGCACCTGTGTTTTTGTAACATATCTTTTGTTATTCCAATATGATATTGTTTGTTTTGAAATAATGTAATGTCAGACATTGTCACCCTGTATTACTCCATAACTTTGATACTGGTGGGGGAGTATAGTACAGGACAGTGAGATAACTGTGTAAATAACTTCGTTGCAAATATTAACATGATATCTCTGAGTTCTGTTTGTGTTCAGTTGTTTTGTAAATAACTTCTTTGCGAAATGCAGGAAAAAATTCAGAGAATGGCAGACTGGTGCAGTGAGTGGCAGTTGACACTGGACGAATATATACCTATTTTATCATAAGTGCTCTATCTCGTGTGATGCGGTTCGCAACATCCTCCTTACAACATAATGTTTTTGCCCTACACTGTTCTTTCTGCTATAGTTGCCTCATGTCTTAATACAATCATCTGGTTTTTGCATTATCGACGCTCTACTGTATAGAGAGGCCGTCAAACACGGCCTGGCTCCCGCTCGTTCCCGCCAGCGAGAGCACCTGGCGAGTCCGCCGCACCCAGCAGCCGCCCATGCCGTTGACACCGTCATGGGAGCGAGGCGATTCGGTACTATCGACAGGCATGTAGAACAGCCGACACCACTGTGCATGCGCATGGTGAGCCTCTCCTCACAGCTGTGTCTGTCCGCCGTCCGGCACACTTCTACATTAGGCTGCGTTCACATTGCTGGCTGGGCTCAGATGGAAGAAAGGGGGAAAAAGCACATTCTGATTTTCACGATGACAAAAATTATGATGGTATATAAGACCACCCTACATTGCCTTAGCAACAAATTTTTATTTTTTCTTACAAGCTTTGCCTTATCCGTATAAAAAGTAAATGTCTGTTGACTAAATGGGTTTACTGCCATCCTGCGTCAGGCGTTCCACTCGTCGGGCCGCAGTGGAGTAGCCAAGCGGTCCAAAGCGTCTCGCTGCGGAGCGCTCCGTTGCTCGTCGTGGATGTACGAGTCCTCCCTGGGGCATGGGTGTGTGACCACGCAGTTTGTTCCGATAGATTTACAAACATTTCTAACATTCCCATTCATAGTCCGCATCCGTCTGGCGTTGTTCCTGCAGTGTCTTCGCTTCTTGAGGGGTTTCTAGGCTCCTTTCGTTGGGCTCTTATAAGTTCCAGAGCCGGACTCCATGCCAAACTGAGCTTTGTTTATTAGATTGTCTCTGACCTTGATCTCGATGGCTTACTTTATGCTTTTATAGGTGTGTTGATGATACATTTGTCATCTGGCCCCATGGCAGAGAGAAGCTAGATGACTTACTGGAACATCTAAACATCACAATGGAGCTAGAGAAGAATGAACAGCTCCCATTCCTGGACGTACTTGTCAAGCGGTAGACAGATTGCACCAAAGGGCACAGTGTGTGTCGCAAGCCCACCCACCCATCTTCAAGCCAGCAACTGCCACCACCCAGCGCAGAAGAATGGGGTGTTAAGAACACCAGTGCATAGAGCTCTAGCTCTGTCGGATTCGGAAAGTGGATACTGAGATGGAACATCTACAACTGGTGTTCAGCAGAAATGGTTACTGCTCCACAGACATCCAGAGTGCACTTCGTGCTACCACCAAACCACAGGGTACAGGTGGCAAGAAAGGTGGCATACCTGCCATATGCCAGATCTATCTCGGCAAAGATCAGCAGAATTCTGTTGAAATATAACGTAAAGAGCATATTCTGCCCTCCCTCCAAGATTGGGGCAATGCTGGGGAGTGTGAAGGATGACATGGGGCTACGCAAACCAGGCATTTACAACATTCCATGCCAGTGTGACATGTCATGCATCGGCCGGATTACCAGAACAGTGGATGTAAGGTGCAAGTAACATCAGATGCACACCAGACTTAGAAGGTGACTAAATCAGCTATAGCTGAGCACCGTCTGTATTTTGGTCACTCGATGCACTACAGCAACACCAAAATTGTGGCACAGCTGCCTAGACTGTGGGATAGTGTCATAAAGGAAGCCATCGAGATCAAGGTCACAGACAATCTAATAAACTTCCGGAACAGCGCAAGGCGGGCGCGGACCACGAAAGGAGCGCCCAATGCGGGACAGGCCTGAGAGAGCTCCCAAGAACACAGATGGCAGCCGAGCTGGGCGCGGACGTCCGACAGAGCACCATGGAAGCGACAGCAGTTTACTAGCAGCGCCAGGTGGGCGCGGACTGCAAACAAAGCGCCCAGCTCCTTCTGGGCATAAATACTGGACACAGTCCTCCAAGAAATCAGTCTTAGGTAGCACCAGAAGAAGGCAGCGAGTTACGCGGCCGAAATATTGTGCCAGAGCAACAAAATCATCCTGCAGTAAACCAGTTTACTCAACATGTCAAGTGTTCGCCGGGAAAGCTTCAAGAGATACAAAAAAAGTCTGCTTTTCATTCCACCCTAGTTTTTAGTTTCCTAAAACTTCTCACTCGGTTTTGATGAAAGTATGCGGTTAAAAAATCTGATTCTTGGATTCATTATAGTATAACATCTTAGCTTTCGAATAAATCATTCACATTTTCATAATTTTCATAATTCATAACAGTCCTTTTAAAACAAAAGTCCTTTTAAAGTAGCCGATCAGTTTGGAGCACCACATTACGGATCGTGCAGCCTTCCTTCGTCGGAGGTCCGAATCCTACCTGAGGCATGGTTGTTTGTGTTGTCTTTAATATAAGTTAGTTCATAAGTAGTTTGTAAGTTTAGGAACTGATGATCCCGTAGTTAAGTCCCATAAGCTTGACAAACATTTGAATATTACAGCGAGTAAATGGAGATAAGAACAAAAAAGTTTTTGAAATGGTACAGAGGGTCTCTTGCAATTGCTTACCCTGCTCATGCAATAGTATTATAGTGATTACATATAATTTAGTGTTAACTGGCAGATTTTCGTAAATTTTGTTAGAGTTTCTTTGTAATGATTGTGTGCTATGATGATAGGCCCACGGGTTATTAATACGGAATGTTGCCAGACGTGATGTATTCATGTAATCAAAACCAAATTCCGTTGAAGTAAGAGTAGATTCAGCGTGGTGTAAATTATTTAAAATTAAATTTCAGTAACTTGGTTTTTGTGTGAGGACCACACTTAGATGGGCATTGTAATATTTTGTGATCCCCTGTCATGTTCTAGTAGTAATCGTAAGATCAGTAATGCAAATCCTATTCTCGAGTAATATTTTTGTGTCTGTTCACACCACTTTGCTGCCCCTGGATCGCAATGGCCACCCGGATTCACATTCCGTAAATCTTCCTTTGCTTGCCTTGTGTGAACGTGTTAAATCATAGCGGGAAATCTGAGAAAACTCCTTGCTTCCATATCCTTGCGAGTGACAAGATTAACCTGTTTTTTAATTAATTAATTTAAATTTATTTTGAACTTGATAGGAGGCCCATTCAGATGATAGCAACAAAAGGTTCCATTTAGATTATCTTTAATATTGAAAATTTGTATTTTAATTAACATGATATAGTATTTATCTTAAAGAATTTGTGAATAAATAATGATTTTATCCCAAACGCATGTAGAAGCAATTTCTAAATGTTCATATGACCCTATTCAGCACTAGTCTTAAAGTCTTTGCTGTGGTTTACAATGGTGCACTGGAGCATAAATATCAGAGTAACGTATCCGTTCCATTTGAGTACGTGTATTGGATTCGATCTTATGACTCTTGAATTTCATTAACTTTGTCAGGCGTGCTTATTTCGCACATGGCGGGAATCTATATGTGTACTCAAACTGGATAAAGCCTGTGTAGACAAGTCATTCCACATACAAACGTGTGGGAGCCTTATTGTATTGCAAGAGCTTGCAGTAGACACCTCTGTGCACAAGTTACCGGGCACAAAGACAGACAGGATGATAAATACACAGTCCAGACACGAGGTTATATAAAATATAAAACGACGACGGGAACATTACAACCAGTACTCCTGTCAATTTTCAGGTATTCTTCTTACCCCAATAAACAAATTGCAGAACACTATTAAACACAACACAGCAGCTGTTCTGTAGAGAATTGGTTAACTGTGTCCACATAGAGGAGATTGGTACACTATACATCTCGCACAGGGCCCCTGGATCGCAATGGCCACCCGGATTCACATTCCGTAAATCTTCCTTTGCTTGCCTTGTGTGAATGTGTTAAATCATAGCGGGAAATCTGAGAAAACTCCTTGCTTCCATATCCTTGCGAGTGACAAGATTAACCTGTTTTTTAATTAATTAATTTATTTTTTATTTAGAACTTGATAGGAGGCCCATTCAGATGATAGCAACAAAAGGTTCCATTTAGATTATCTTTAATATTGAAAATTTGCATTTTAATTAACATGATATAGTATTTATCTTAAAGAATTTGTGAATAAATAATGATTTTATCCCAAACGCATGTAGAAGCAATTTCTAAATGTTCATATGACCCTATTCAGCACTAGTCTTAAAGTCTTTGCTGTGGTTTACAATGGTGCACTGGAGCATAAATATCAGAGTAACGTATCCGTTCCATTTGAGTACGTGTATTGGATTCGATCTTATGACTCTTGAATTTCATTAACTTTGTCAGGCGTGCTTATTTCGCACATGGCGGGAATCTATATGTGTACTCACACTGGATAAAGCCTGTGTAGACAAGTCATTCCACATACAAACGTGTGGGAGCCTTATTGTATTGCAAGAGCTTGCAGTAGACACCTCCGTGCACAAGTTACCGGGCACAAAGACAGACAGGATGGTAAATACACAGTCCAGACACGAGGTTATATAAAATATAAAACGACGACGGGAACATTACAACCAGTACTCCTGTCAATTTTCAGGTATTCTTCTTACCCCAATAAACACTATTAAACACAACACAGCAGCTGTTCTGTAGAGAATTAGTTAACTGTGTCCACATAGAGGAGATTGGTACACTATACATCTCGCACAGGGTCAAAAACACTGTCCACTGTCGAATTTACTACGCAGGTAGGAGTTGCAAGACATGGTGGCACTGGTATGGCAGCAAGAGGAATACTACAAAAACTCGGCAAAGAAGAATTGGGAAACACCTCAAGGAAGTATACAAATCCTGTTGCAATACCTTATAAAGTGGGATTAGCAGATGTTAAATTGGTTGCTTTTATAGAGGAGCTCCGTGGTATACTACAACACCTTCGTGCAGATGACTTCTATCAACTGGATTTGGACACCACACAAGATTTTGCAGGCATTTTTAACAAAGTGGAAAAGTGCGACTATCTCGTATCTAACCACGACTTTTGTATAGAAGGAGATTGCACAGGAAACCGCAACGTGACTGTGGACAACCATAAGATATGATGTGATAGATTGTTTAACGTGGCTAACATCGAATTGTCATGTAAAAATATATAATAAATTTATTTGTCAAATCACGAGCCCTGGTGTCAACAAAGACATTGGTAACCACATTATCGATTTTATAAAGTGTCCAGACAGGCGACTGTGAGAGAACTTTACTTCTTCGCTGGGACGTTGTTGTTGTTGTTGTGGTCTTCAGTCCAGAGACTGGTTTGATGCAGCTCTCCACCCTACTCTATCCTGAGCAAGCCTTTTCATCTCCTCATAAGAACGACAACCCACATCCACTTGAATCTGCTTACTATACGCGTCTCTTGGTCTCCCTCTGCGATTTTTACCCCACACACTTCCCTCCAACGCTAAATTCGCAATTCCTTGATGTCTAAGAATGTGTCCTACCAATCTATCCCTTCTTTTAGTCAAGGTATGCCAGAAATTTCTTTTCTCCTCAATTCGGTTCAGTGCCTCCTCATTAGTTACGCGATCCACCCACCTAATCTTCAGCATTCTTCTGTAGCACCACATTTCAAAAGCCTCTATCCTCTTTCTGTCCACACTGCTTATCGTCCATGTTTCACTCCCATACAAGGCAACACTCCATACAAATGCCTTCAGAAAGGACTTCCTTAGGCTTAAATCAATATTCGATGTTAACAAATTTCTCTTTTTCAAAAACGCCTTTCTACCCATTGCCATTCTGCATTTTATATCATCTGTACTGCGACCATCATTTGTTATTTTACTGCCCAAGTAACAAAACTCATCTACCTCCTTTATTGTTTCGTTACCTAATCTAATTCCTTCAGCATCACCTGACTTTCTTACACTGCACTCCATTACCCTAGTTTTACTCTTGTTAATGTTCATCTTATATGCACCTTTAAGCACACTCTCCATTCCGTTCAATTGCTCTTCCAGGTCCTTTGCTGTATCTGACAGAATTACTATGTCGTCGGCAAAACGCAATGTTTTTAATTCTTCACCCTGAACTTCAATTCCTTCTCCAAATTTCTCCTTGCTTTCCTTTATAGCTTGCTCAATGTACAAATTGAACAACATTGGGGAAAGGCTACAACCCTGTCTTACTCCCTTCCCAACCACTGCATCCCTTTCATGCCCTTCAACTCTGACAACCGCTGTCTGGTTTTTGTACAAGTTGTAAATAACCTTACGCTCCCTATATTTTACTCCTGCTTGCTTCAGAACTTGAAAGAGTTTGTTCCAATCAACATTGTCAAAAGCCTTCTCCAAATCTACAAAAGCTAGAAATGTTGGTTTGCCTTTTCTTAATCTATCTTCTAAGATAAGGCGTAAAGTGAGTATTGCCTCCCGTGTTCCTACATTTCTCCTGAACCCAAACTGATCTTCCCCGAGGTCGGCTTCTACCAGCTTTTCCATCCTTCTGTATATAATTCGTGTTAATATTTTGCAACCATGACTTATTAAACTGATAGTTCTGTAGTTTTCACACCTGTCTGCACCCGCTTTCTTTGGAATGGGGATTATAAGTCTGAGGGTACTTCACCTGTCTCATACATCTTACACACAATGTGAAACAATTTTGTCATGGCTGGTTCTTCCAGAGACTTCAGTAGCTCTGACGTGATATCATCTATTCCAGGGGCCTTGTTTCGACTTAGATCTTTCAGTGCTCTGTCAAATTCATCTCTCAGTATAGTATCTCCTATTTCATCATCATCTACATCCTCTTCCCTTCCTACAATAGTGTCTCGAAGTTCGTTTCCTTTGTAGAGCCCCTCTATATACTCTTTCCACCTTTCAGCTTTCCCTTCTTTGCTGAGAACTGGTTTTCCATCAGTGTCCTTGATATTCAGAGAGTTGTTTTTCTTATCGCCAAATGTTTCTTTTATTTTCCGGTAGGCTGTATCTATTTTTCCCCTATTCATACATTCTTCTACATCCTTGCATTTGCCTTCTAGCCAGTCCTGCTTAGCCATTTTGCACTTCCTGTCAATCTCATTTCTTAGTCGTCTGTACTCCATTTTGCCTGTTTCATTTACTGCATTTTTATATTTTCTCCTTTCATCGATTAAATTTAGTATCTCCTGTGATATCCAAGGATTCTTTGTAGGTCTTGCCTTCCTACCTTTTTGTCCTCTGCTGCCTTCACTATTTCATCTCTCAATTTTACCCATTCCTCCTCAACTGTTTTATTTTCCCCTGTTTCTGTCAATTGTTGCCTGAAGCTCCCTCTGAAATTCTTAAGAACTTCAGGTTCCTTCAATTTATCTAGGTCCCATCTCTTTATTTTCCTACCTTTCTATAGTTTCTTCAGTTTCAGCCTACAGTTCATAACCAACAAGTTATGGTCAGAGTCTATGTCTGCCCCTAGGTATGTCCTACACTTCAAAACCTGGTTCCGAAATCTATGTCTTACCATTATAAAATCTATCTGGTATCTTCTGGTGTCTCCTGGTCTCTTCCACGTATACAACCTTCTTTTGTGATTCTTAAACCACGTGTTTGTTACGATTAAATCATGTTCCGTGCAAAATTCTACCAGGCGGCTTCCTCTTTCATTCCTTTTGCCCAGACCATATTCACCCACTATCTTCCCTTCCCTTCCTTGTCCTACTACCGAATTCCAGACTCCCATAACAATTAAGTTTTCCTCTCCCTTAATTGTCTGAATAATTTCCTTTAGCTCCTCATATATTTCTTCGATCTCCTCATCATCGGCAGAGCTAGTTGGCATATAAACCTGTACTACTGTTGTCGGTGTTGGCTTCGTATCTATCTTGACAATGATAATACGATCGCTGTGCTGGTCATAGTAGTTTACCCGCATTCCTATTTTCTTATTCATTATCAATCCTACTCCTGTGATACCCCCAACTGATTTTGTATTTATAATCCTGTACTCACCTGACCAGAAATCCTGTTCATCCTGCCACCGAACTTCACTAATCCCCACTATATCTAACTTCAACCTATCCATTTCCCTTTTTAAATTTTCTAATTTTCCTACTCGATTAAGGGATCTAACATTCCACGCTCCGACCCGTAGAATGCCAGTATTGTCTTTCCTGATGATCACATCCTCCTGAGTAGTCCCCGCCCGGAGATCCGAATGGGGGACTATTTTACCTCCGGAATATTTTACCCGAGAGGATGCCATCATCATATGTTCATACAGTAGAGCTGCATGTCCTCGGGAAAAATAACGGCTGTAGTTTCCCCTTGCTTTCAGCCGTTCGCAGTAGCTGTGTGGCAAAGCCACATTAGCTGATGTTACAAGGCCAGCTCAGTCAATCATCCAGACTGTTGCCCCTGTAACTACTGAAAAGGCTGCTGCCCCTTTTCAGGAACCACACGTTTGTCTGTCCTCTCCACAGATACCCCTCCGCTGTGGTTGCACCTACGGTACGGCTATCTGTATCGTTGAGGCACGCAAGCCACCCCACCTCGGCAATGTCTGTGGTTCATGGGAGTAACTGTATCATTCTTAATTAATAAAAGCCAAGGACCTAATTATGACTTCTTATCTGTGGATCTCATTATATGTAGCACTAATCTTCTCAATAGTGTTGTGCAGTTAAGAATCAGACGACATGCTGCCGACAAAAAGAAATATGAAAAATGTAGCCATGTGAATATGGGCAGGGTAGCCAAGAACCGATAATAGATTTGAAATAAAACCTTTTAAAAGCATAGAAGGATGGTTGCGTTATTCAGCAATAAGCTATATCTCTTACAGCACAAGTAAGATAACTGTAGAAAGGAGGGCCTTGCTGCGGAGTGCTCGGCTGCTGCCCGTCAGAGTTTCGAGTCCTCCTTCGGGCTTCTGTGTGTGTGTGTGTGTGTGTGTGTGTGTGTGTGTGTGTGTGTGTGTGTGTTGTTCTTAGAATAAGTTAATTTAAGTAGTGTGTAAGTGAAGGAACTGATGACGATAGCGGTTTGGTCCCATAGTTTTAAAAACATTTGAACACTTTTTTGAAGTGCAACAGACCAAAGGTAATCAATCGTATTACAACATAGTTGTAGGAGTACTTAAATGCCGAAATGGCATTATAGTCGACGTCCCCAATACTAATTGCGCTGTGTACTCTCTTAAACCACTTTGATCTCTTCCCCCACTGTTTAAATTCCCCTATATGTAGCACAGGGGGGGGGGGGGGAACGGCATACAATCTCCAAACAGGACCATACCTAGCAAAGCACTGTGGTGTTCAAACCAATCTTCGGATTGTTGACTGCTTCACCTCATCTGTTAACAGATTCGGAATTGTAAAGTTGGTGTAACAGCTGATCATTTATTAACGGTTTGCAGAATAAGGTAGCCGACACTACCTACTTCAATTTGAAAAAATAAATAAATAAATAAATAAATAAAAATCAAGAGAGTTATTTTTAATGGTCTTATCAAGCTTATCAAGTCTAAAAGTAACAGGTTTTTATGCCATGAAAAGCTGCGATTCTGTTTTCACCAGTGTTCAAACGAAACAGCTTAATTTAACCTTTGTATCTTTTGTGTCTCGTTTCCGCCGGTTGTCGTGGGTGTCGGTGGCCGAGTAGAAAGAGAGACCGACACAGGAATAAAGGACGCACGCTGCAGTGGGACAGCAGAAACTAGAACACTAGAGTAAATTAGAACAAGATATATATTTCGTCGAGTCTTGGTAATACTTAACTTTTACATAGTTCTTGACTGCAGAATGCTGATACGTAGATTAGATAGAGGCCTGCCTACTGATGATTCCTAGTGTCTATCCAATAGCCAAGTCTTAACTGGTGCCTATCTGATTTCGAAGTGGCCGATGCAGCAGTCGTGGCAACGAGCGGAGTTGCAGCAGAGGGCGCTCGTGGCTGACGTCGTAAGAACGCCGCGCCGTGCGTGCATGGCGGCGCGCGGCGAAAGTACGTGGCGCGCACTTCATACTTGTGCGACACCACAGTATCACTACAATTCAAAGCCTTCAATATAAACACAAATATATTTCCTTTCATCTGAAGCAATGCAAAAGTATTTTCGACAGGTTCAGGCGATGTTTAAAAAATAAATAAATATGTAAAAAGTAAAATACCTTTCCTTCAAGTCTATGGTTTTTCTATTTTCTAGTTAAATAATGAAATTGCTGCTATTATATTTGGTTCAGAAAAGGAAAATGTGGCAGAATCTAACACTTCTTCTTTATGTAATCAGAAGGCATTCAGGAAAGATTCTGCTTTTAAGATTTTATAGAAACGACGAGTTATTATGAAACTCTGTACAAATATAGTCTCAGAACCTTGTTACACATCTCAATACTAACGAGCTCACATCTCATAGTCTATACTATGTTTCACTCATTTTGCAGGTATATACGATGGTGTATGTGGATATTGTCTACAAACGAATTTTGAACCTCATGCCAGATTCTGAAATTTGACCGGAAGAAGCTGTTAATTGTTTTCTATTAACATTTTGTGGGCGGTATCAGTAAGAAAAAGGTTCTTGAAAGTATGACATTCTGACATTACGTGTAAAATTCTTTGGAAGTTGCGAGGTACCCTCATTCTGGAATACTGACTGAATGCAGCCCGTTTATTTGCACGCCTTCATTTTCTATGCCTCAAGATACAAAATATGTACCAGAAGCACCTGTAATTTTATTTTTAATTTGTAAGATAATATAAAAACGCAGTGATTAGATTTATACAGAATTTTGAATTTCTTAATTCCTCCAATAATATGAAGCAAAATATAGAAAATAACGTAGGCAGGCAACCTGCAACTTAAAAGGGGCTCTAAGATAGCAGTTGACAATATGGATCATCACATGATCTCCTTCACAAGTGACACAACGGTAGTGAAATATTAAGAAACCCTATTACTAAATCTAACTAACTTATAAACAAAAATTCAGTTATCCGAATACTATCACGTCAGTACATCTGCTCAGATTGAGCAAATATCTCCACTCGAATTGCTAGACCAAATGGCTCCAACAAATTACACAATGAAACAAGTTGGTAACCTTCAATATGCAAATATATTAAAAAGACGCACACTATAAAAGTGATCGTGAAATATATAAAAGTGTTCGTAACTGACGGTGTGTAATTATCTTGATGTATTCAAAACTGGAACCATTGACGTTTCAGCATACCTTGTAGGCAAATTTGGTAATAAAAAAGGACGTGATGCGGGACACACAGATTCGCACATAGATGTCTGTATTATTTACTTTCGCCATCATAAGTTATTTTGCTACCGAAATATCAAAATTAATCTATAATTACGTAATCTAATTCCTTTGCTGGAACAAGAACATGGAATTACCAGGCTGGAGGCTACGATATACAATTACTGGATGGATGGTGTTTTCGATCCTGATCAAGATTGTTTAAATGTTTTAATCTAGAACAAACGGTATCTGCAAAGTGCACCCCTGAATAGTGTGGCAATCTCCTCCATGTGGATGCGTTTAACGAATTCGCTACAGAACAGTTGCTGTGTTGTGTTAAATCCTGTTTTGCAATTTATTTACTGGGGTAATAAGAATACCTGAAAACTGATGGGTGTATAGGTAAGTCTTCCAGACACAAAAGACCGAGAAAAACTTACAAATTATGCTCTGTCAGCTTTTAGTTCCAATTGTCTACCTGTAAATTATGTGGAGGCACGTAATACTGACTCCAGCAAGGATGATATAAGTATTACGCAGAAGAGCTACATTAAAGCAGGAGGAACATATTTCTCACATTCGAGACGTTATTCACTACAATACGACCTGATGTCCAATTAGATCTAGTAGCCACGAGCAATGTTATTCCACAAGTCCAGCGAAAAAGATTAAATCTAGTCAACAGACTTAAGCATTTCCTCATTAAAGAACTCACTCCTCTAAGTGCAGTAAATGTGCTGTGTGCATGGAAAAGACGACTGAAAATGGAGGAGATGGACGTCAAGAAACGAAAACTTAATATGGCGAAGACAACTGCTTTAAAGGAAGAATACCAATTGCAACTGCAAAAAGAGGAGGCTATTGCAGATGTACAAGCACGACTCACTTTTTGGTTTGAACACACTATATGTAGAAATCTCTGTGTGGCTTGTGCGTATAAAATAATCGGATTTATAGCAAGGGAGATTGGTCCCGTGTTGGAGTACTCACCGATGATGGTTTTTACTACATTAAGAGATACACGAAAAATGTGTTTCTACACTCACATTTGGATCTGCTTAAAAAGAGTGGTTACGTTGTAGCTAAGTATGGCGGGTTGTTGTCAATCTACCTACAGAAAAACCATTTGCGGAACTAAAAATAGACGGAATAACAATATGTAATCAGCAGTCGTCTGCAAAAGTTGTAAACTTAAAGTTCTATATGGAGAAGATTGTGTATCAGAAGAGATGACAGCGTACACACAGGAGGATGTGGAGTGCTATAACGGTCGTGCTATTCAGGAAATAAAAGGATAAATTAAACTACCCAGATGTTCTTGTCTCGAAGAGCTGCCAGAAGGAACAGAACTGATTGTAAAAAGCTATAAAAGAGGTACTTTACCGGAAGAAGAAGAGATAAGTAATGGAGTTCGAGAATGTACCTTCTTTGTACTTAATTACTGCTTGGAAAAGGAAATGGAAGATTTCAATGTGGATTTAAACTATAAGTTAAAAATGAGGCTGGATGTTATTAAAACCACACCAAAGAAACATAAAGGGAGACTTGTTTTCTGTGTGTAAATGTGTATACAAGAAATTAATAAAACAAATTTTGTAAACGAATATTTGTGTACTTATTTTCTAACCTACCGAATAACCTTAAAGGTTGATCTATGTGTATATAATTTGGTTATCTTGCCCATTTCTGTGTAGAACATATAAATTTAAAATCCTAAGCAGAAATTTCTGTGGAGTGTGTACTAGACTTGTTTTAATAGTCATAATTTGTAGAAATAAAATGTACAGTAAAAAATGCTCCATTGCAAAAATTGCAAGTAGTTTCTATTAAAGCAGTAAAAGATATAGGCAAATCAGAACGTATCGGACTTCGAAAACTAACGTACGTACGTACGTACGTACTTACTTACTTGCTTACTTACTTACTTACTGATGTAATGGCTGGAGACAGAAATGCAAAGATGTAGACGTAAATTTCAGATAAAAGTTAAAACTATACTGGATGTTATAAGAGCTTTGCCAAACAAAAAGAAAAACAAGAAAATAGAATGAAAATAATAGACTGTTATATGTGCATAGAGTATGGAATGTCGGATGATGCTGAAAGTAGCTGAAACTCAGTAGTTGAGAGCGTAGCGAACCCCTTTTCTTACCTATATGAGGTGGCTGCAACAGCGGCGGCTGGGGATAAGTGTTTACGAATTAATTTAATGTTCAAATTTAATGAAATTAATCAGGGGGCAGAGGCCCGGCAAATTTGATTCTCTCGGGGCTGGAAGGGAGTGGTGGTGGGTCCCCGGGGGTGGAGATCGCCCAAGAGGTCGGGTATGGGGGTGGGGATATACCCAGGTAGCGAAGTGGTACCCTGGTCCTGTGCCCCCATCATTATACTACTGGTATGGTGTAGGAGGCCATTATAACTGAGCATTATTCGTAAATTTGCAATAACTACACATTCTGTATGTTAATGTCGATTTCTTGATTACTCCCAAAAGTTTATCCTAATTACTCTGTTCAAAACAGTTAGGAGATCTGGTGAGATATAATACACAACATACATAAGGTAACGTATTTTATTCAGATATACTGTAAGAATATTGCCTGTTGGAGGTCGTCAAATAATCTCAAAATTTAGAATGCGTAATGATATGCTCTAGTAATAATAATTTTGTTATTGAATGTTGTAGCAAATCACAACTAATGGGTCGCAACAACACTTTCGCTGCGTAAGTTAGAATTTTGAATAATAAAAAAAAATTGATATTAATTAACTTAAAACAGTCACTGTAATAATTAATAAGCTTGGCCCTATCTGACTTAGCATTGACTACAGCCTCCAACTGGCACCTCTTACGATTCACGAACAGCACAACTTCACTAATAAATGTGTCAGAATTCATGTAGTGGTGATGGCGTGTTCGTGTTATAATCAAAATCGTAATAGCTGATAGACTCTGATTGCGATGATAATAGATGAGTACTGAGAAACTGCGTGGTGCAATGAGCTTCACAAATACTACAGTTAAAGTTCCCAAATATTTTAATAATATAGTTTATAGCATTCACCTTCCTTATAAAACTTTACGTAAACTATTTTTTTTTTTTTTTTTTCAATTGGTTCCAGGGCCTGGGTAGCATACGCATGTAACTGGCTGAGCAGAGTTTGGCAAGTCTGGTTACTTTCTACATAAATGAAACCAAATTACTTTACTTGCAAACTCTCTTGCACTTTAATTACTAGTGTCTGTGGTTGTAACACGTTTAGCAATTCTTTAAATCGTCTAGCAATTTCTTTAGGGCTGATCGTAATTTCTTTGAAAATGATTGAACTTGTTAGTCAATGTACAGACTTGCATAGTCAACATAATCTAATAATGGTGATAATGGGGTGACTACAACTACTTACAAAATTAAGACTGGTTTCAAAATAAGTCATGTATAATTTGAACCAAAGTTCTGATTGGGTTGACACTACATTTACATGCATACAAAATAAAATGTTACAAAAGTACTCATCTGCTTTCGTCGTCTTCGTCGTGAAGTCCAAACAAGACAGATATGATTACAATAGGTACTCTTACTACACAACGATCACACTGGGTGACAATAGACTTGATACCAAACAATCACTTTTCTTGTATACATGAAAAAAGATTACACTGATCGGGTATAAACAAACTTATTTCGCACTTGTTTCAATACATTAAACAGTACGACTCTCAGCTTTATTACGATTGCTTTAAACTCGCGCCACACTGCGCCTATCGTGCCTCTGCACCATCAACAAAAACATTTACGTGTTTACTATAGCGAGTCCGCTCCGCGACTACATTTATGTCTTTACTTTGGCGAGTCCGCACCGCGACTGCTTCAGCAGCGCGACACTCACAGCTACTCCTCCTGTTCCAAAGACAGTCTTTTTTAACGGGTTCAACATTGTCTCTGGCGCATTGCTAACTTGCAAAGAATGTCCGTGCATTCGTGCGGGTTTACACATACAGTACATGTTTACACTAAATGATTCAATATTGAAAGTGACGTTACATAAGAAATATCTCTAGCGTACAAGAAATGAAAAATACATGAACTAAACAAATTTAAAACAATATATACATTACTTTAAATCAAAATGTAAGATACACCAACAGGTGTACTCTTACAATACGTCATAACTGTATATTTTGGGGGAGACAGTACGTTATTTTGCTGCCTCCACTCATTACTTGAGGTTTTCATGGCATTTACTTCAAGCGATGCAGCATGGGGCTACCATCATGTGAGATCAAGTCGGAAGGCCAGTACAGTTTCACACCTTTCGTGGCATGGATAGTATGAGGTTATTAGTGAGCTCTTGAGTGATATTTAGCCACTCTTCCATGAGTGCAAGTGTTGTGGAAGGTGCTGGTCTGAATGCAATGCTCTACCAAGAGCATCTCAGACAAGCTTAGGCCAATGAATAAGCTGGCCACTACATTCGTTCAATTCCCTCAGCACCCATCAAGTTGTCCACCAGTGCAGCTCTGTAGCGACGAGCGTTGTCGTCCACCAGAAGGAACCCATTTCCTATGCCACCAGTGTAGGGCACAACAAAATGTCGAAGGATCTCATATCTATGCCTCTGAGCAGTCAAACCGCGATTCTGAACGACGGACTCCTGCCCACACCATTCATCCAAAATTACTGATGTTTCTTTCTCATAAGCAGGATTGTTCCGAGTTACACTTTCTCTCGAGATGAGGGAACGACTATTGTCCGGTTGAATACAAAATCTTCACTCCCTGTTGCTGCCTGGAGGATGCGTTGCAGCTGAGTTGCATTCAGCCTCCTGCCACAACGGGTTGTGAGACAACGGTCATCTCTTGCTCATGTTACCCGTGGACAATCTTGGCCTTGCCTTGTATTAACAGTTCCTGTTGGCTGAAATCGCGTCCAGGTCCTGGAAATTACACTTTGGTAGACTAAAATAGCTCCAGCCAACTCCCTCTGTGTCTGTCCCGCTTCCAACTTTCCTATGGCTTTGCCGTAATGTTGTCTAAATTCGGTAGAACACACAGAAAACCTTCGAATCATTGTGATTCATTCTACCGATGCCAATAGCCTACGTCAAAACTTAGATATCTCAACTGATCCCCTAAGTTTCCTGAACAGCGTATTCATTGTTCCATTAAAGCTTCTAAAAGGTCCATTTGTTATTTTACTGTTGCTTTCATGTAATGGGAATGAATGGGTTGAGTACGGAGAAACTCGTGTGTTACTGAAGTGTAATGTCCTAAGTGGTCTCTCCGCCGCCTATTATACACATCATGAGATCACATGCCGCGGTGGAGTAGCCGTGCGGTCTAAGGCGTCTCGCAGCGGAACGCGCGGTTGCTCGCCGTGGAGGTTCGAGTCCTCCCTGGGGCATGGGTGTGTGTGTGTTGTCCTTAGGTTAGTTTACCTAGGTTTAAGTAGTTTGTAAGCTACGGACTGATGACCACGCAGTGTGGTCCGATAGATTTACAAACATTTGACCATTTTTGAGATCACATGCCTCGGTTAAGACATGAGTTAATTGACCAGAGAGAACAGTGTAGGGCAAAAATATTTCGTTTTTTAAGTGAAGGAAGTAGTTGTAAACGGCATCACACGAGACAGACGACTTATGACAAAATAGGTTCATTTTCGTTCAGTGTCACCTGCCGCTCATTACCAGTCTTCGACCCTATCAAGATTTTTTTGGCAACAAGTATCCTTAATGAACTATAAACAGTTACTGATGCAGGTTATTTTGCTGTCTTAGACCATTAATTAATTTCCTTTATCAATGAATATATACTACTGCACGTGTCTTTATTGTATTAATTTCTACACTTCATTCGGTGAAATATAGGCATAATAAATCGTTCCATGGTCAATTTGCTTAGTTTCATAAAGACAGGCAAGGTGAGAAAACTGCTGCCAAAACTCAAGAAGTACCAATGAAAAACAGTTTCTTGGTTTACAAAAATTGCATTTATTATCGGAATTTCGACTTTTACAGGCTGAAAATTTATATTCTCATATCGTCGTTGACAGAAAAAGTGTCCACAGCATATCGATCGGCGGGTTCAGTTGTATCTTCAACACACGACGGGTCGATGTGGCATTAGTCTGAAACATAAATATGTAATGTCATTAAATAATATAGTGAGGACAGTTTACAACTCACCGCAAAGACGTGGCGACGAGCTGCGACAGGCACATACAAAAGACACACACATACAACACATTCAGCTATCGGCCATGGCCTTCTTCAGAAAATAGAACACTCACGCAATCACACAGGCACACAACACAGTCATACAACCATCACCTGCGACTGCCACACTTCGAGTCGGAGGTGATGGTTGTATGACTGTGTTGTGTGCCTGTGTGATTGCGTGAGTGCTCTATTTTCTGAAGAAGGCCATGGCCGATAGCTGAATGTGTTGTATGTGTGTGTCTTTTGTATGTGCCTGTCGCAGCTCGTCGCCACGTCTTTGCGGTGAGTTGTAAACTGTCCTCACTATATTATTTATTCCAACCTGGACTTTCCATTATTATATATGTAATGTCATTGTTATTCAAAGGTGTCACAGGAACTTGAACTTTGAGGATATAAACTATCTTCAATAATGCTCTTTCTTGTAAAAAAGAAAATAGGTGAGAAATTAACTCACTGCAATGTACTTCCGTTGGATTGATTCATTTTAATTATTGGATTAATTAAAAAGTAACATGCAACAATAACAATCAAGAGCAATCAGCTTCCATCTGCGTCATCTGTAGGGAATGAAAATCGTCATATAAACTCGTGAACAAGAAAAGTGAATTACCAATTGTAATTATTAATGATACATGCTGGCCTTTTGCCAATAAAGTGTATCATGTAACTGCGTTGGTTTGTCCAAAAAATAAAGAAAAATAGGCAAACAGCGTCTGGATGCGCCTCGTAATACGTCGAAAACTCAAGTTCTGCCGACTTCTGCGAATCGAGCAAGTGTTAAGGAAGGAATGAGAAACTAAGCTAACAACATTGCATTGCAATCGAATTCTAGGGACGCTCATGTTTAAATTACTAATTTGCAGCGACATGCATACTGGGAAATTACAATTTCACACTTCTAGATATATGATGTCAGCACTGAAAATCAAAACATAGTTTTAACGAAGACTGTGAATAACATTTAGATGGGTTTCGTTATCTGGCTTACTTTTCTGTTAGAGTACTTTGCTTGTCACCAGCTACAGTCGGCATTTGTTGGAAACTGTTGTTGTTGTGAGCTTCAGTACAAGACTGCTACCTATCTGAACACCCCTGTTCATATCTGTATACGAACGGCAACTTACATCCTTTTGAACGTGGTTACTGTATCCGTCTCTGCCGTTTTTACGCCTTACACTTTTGCCCGACGGTAACTGTCGATTGCTTGACTTCTCTAAATTTGTCCTACCCATTCAGTCAAGATGTGTAAGAAATTTCGCCAAATTTGTGTTCAGTACCTTCTCATTAGTTACGCGATCAACCCATCTAACCTTTAGCATTCTCCTGTAGCACCATATTTCAAAATTTAGTATTATCTTTTTATCTGAACTCGTTATCGTGCACATTTCGCGTCTATACAATGCTACACTCCAGACAAATACCTTCTCAAATGACTTCCTAAGATTTATATTAATATTGACTGTCCATAAATTTCGCTTCTTCAGAAATTAATTTAGTCCCATAGCCATTCTTCATCAATGTACAGAATGAATAGCATCGGGAAAGGCTACGGCTGTCTTGCTCTCTTGTCAACCACTGTGACCCCTTCATATCCTTCGACTCTCACAATGTTGTCCAACTCCTGTACAAGATGTGAATTACTTTTTATTTTCTATATTTAACTACTGCTAAATTTTTGATGAGTGCACTCCAGTCAACATTATCAAAAGCATTATCCAAATCTGTTTTCTAGGACAAATTGTACTCTATGTATATCCGCACGTGCTCCCCAAGCCGCTTAAATCGAAAAAGGTTTTCCTTGAGATCGGGTTCTACCAGTTTTTCCATCGGTGTCAGAATTTTGCAACCTCAACTCATGATTCTGTAATTTTATGACGTATCTGTGCTTGTTTTCTTTGGCGTTTGGATTGCTTTATTCTTCTTGAATTTTGAGGGTAGCTCTGAGGGATTGAGGACTTCTCCAGGGGCCTTGTTTTTGAGAGCTCTAATAAATACTTCTCGCAGCATCGTATATTCTATCTCGTATACATCTTCTCTCTCTTCGCTTCCTACGCAGATGATAACACGCTCTCTGGTGCGGTTCCTCTAGGATGACTCTTGTTCACTGCAGTTTGGTCGAGCTGATCTTTTCGAGTTTACCAGAGTAACTCGGACGTCCAATTTTTGATTGTCGGGACTGACGTGTGCTATCCTGATAATAAAATCTATTTTTTGGGGACAACGGTCGAGAAATAAATTAAATAGGCTCCAATTCCCCGGTTCCGACCAAGGCTTTTTGTAAGTTTTCCTTGGTTGTAAAGCGTATGTTGGAACTGGTAGACCCCTCCCCCTTATTCACAATATTAGGCTGCGTGTCTGATAATTGGCTGAATTGAATCGCGACTCTTTTGGCCACTCTACTCGTTCTACGATACCGCTTTGAAGTTATTTTCCCTGTAGAGACCATCTACAGACTTTGCCATCTTCAGCTTTCCCTTCTTTGCCAAGTACCGGTTTCATTCTAAGCTCTTGATGAAACTTCCTAGCAGATTAAAATTGTGTGCCAGAACCGGGATTCGAACCTGGTGCCTTTGCCTTTCGCTGGCAAGCGCTCTACTGACTGAGCTATCATGCCACGCTTCACGATCCGTCCTCACAATATCATTTCTGCCAGTACCTCGCTTCCTACTTTCGAAACTTCAAAGAGGTTCTCCTGCGAACCTTACAGGAGTATCACTCCTGGAAAAAAGGATATGGTGGAAACATTGCTAAGCGATAGTCTAAGGGATGTTTCCAGAATTAAACTTTCACTCTGCAGTGCAGTGTGCGCTGATATGAAACTTCTTGGCCGATTAAAATTGTGTGCTGAACCCGGGATTCGAAATTCAGTAGAGCGCTTGCCCGCGAAAGGCAAAGGTCCCAAGTTCGAATATCGGATCTGACACACAATTTTAATCTGCCAGGAAATTTAATATCAGCGCACAATCCTCTGCAGAGAAATTTCATTCTTTAAGCTCTTACAGCCGCTTTTCGTTTCTACAAATGTATCCTTCATGTCCGTGTCCCGTAATGATAATATTCTAAACTTTTGCATCTGTCCTCTAGCCTCTCCTGCTTAGCCATTTTGTACTTTCTTTCATTTTTTAGTCATCTGTGCTCCATTTTACCTGCTTCATTCACCGCATTTTTATATCTTCTCCTTTCATCAAAATGCACGGATTGTTCTTAGGTCTTGTGTGTCTACCTGTTTAGTCCCCTGCGGGCTTCAGGATTTAAAAAACAAGAGGCAAGCAATTCTTTGAAGGACGACTTGTGCCCTCTAACTGTGAAGCAGAGCTGATCCTCGACAGCGCGCTTCAGTTAGCGACGTGTCTGTCGCGTTGCGGACGCCACCTAGCGACTCGTATGGAGGTTACACACGATCGATTCCTGGCGGCGACTGTCAGAAACGTTACACCTCCCAGGTGTAACCTGAAACGTTCCACATCATTACGAAGTGTCGTGTTCATGATCTATGGAACAAGTATTAATCTAATCTAATCTAACCTAATCTAGTACCAGAGGCGGCCATCAGTCCGCTGGACTTACAGACCACATGGGTATCGGATTTCAGAATTTCTTTATACTTATGGTACGTGAAGTTCAGAACTTGAATAACAATCAGCCAAAGCCATTCGATGCAACTCAAAAATTCTCGAGAAAATTGACTTTGAAGTTTTGCAAGTACATGTAAGTGCCAATAATTAAGTCAGCTGCAGCATCTGACAGAGTAGCTCAGAGCTCGGTCAGGGGGCTAAACGTCCTCTGTAATAATAATAATAAAAGTAGAGCCAAATATACAACGAACAATGAAGAACGAACCTAAACAATTACCACTACGGTCGGGGGTTCGAATCCCCCCTCGGGCATGGATATTTGTGCCGTCCTAGTTCGTAAGTAGTTCATAAGTAGTTTGTAAGTTTAGGGACTGAGGACCCCGTAGTTAAGTCCCATAGACTTTACAAACATTTGAACATTTGAAACAATTACCGCAAAGAATAGATTTAGTGAAGAAAAAAAAAACTATTGTCGTAGCGTCCTGTCCTCACAACCATAGCTTCGGTGTTCGTATCCCAGTGTAACATTTTTTTTTTTTTTTTTTTTTTTTTCATTTTGAAACCATTTACATAAAACATTTTGGTATCTCAAATTCCACGTGTTGTGTCAGTTTTTGTTTATGTGTATGTAGACAGACGACTTCATAACCTTCTCGTGACGTATAACGATATTTTAGTTGTTTAGCTGCTTGGAAAGCCATTAGTGGCTATGGAGATGACTTTCCAAAAACAGTGTCCAAGCTCTTCACAATCTTAACAATCAAAGACTTTATCGTCAAGTAATAGTAAAGCCAGTACAGTGAAAAAAAAAGTAAGTTGCGGTTGTTTTTTTAGTGAAACCATAATTATTAACAAACATCTGTAAAATATGGAAACAAGAGTAGCAAAGCGCGGTCTCCGCGTCGGAGGTTCGAATCTTCCCTCGGCCTTGGATGTTTGATTTATCTTTAGCATAAGCTAGTTCATAAATAGTTTGTAAGTTTAGGGACTGATGGCCCTGCAGTTAAGTCCCATTAGGTTCCCAGACATTTAAACATTTTAAAACGTAGAAAATTGCGAATAAACAAAAATACGTACACCTTTGTAAAAATTAGAATTAGATAATAAAATTATGTAAGTATATGAACACAACAAAAAATTAAAAAAAAAAACCTGACATGACAGGATTCGAGCCATTGACTCTAGGTTTATAAATCTGTTTTTCTTTTATTTCTTTACTTTTCGTGTCAGGGCTTACAATACTTCAAAGTATTCTAGCCTACGGCATTGTCGCCTTCTGGCATTGTTTGAAACTACTTGAGCCAAATTGTTATTGTTAGCAGTATAGTGGCCGCAGTGAAGTACCCGAGCGGTCTAAGTCGCCTCGCTGTGGAGCGCCCGGTTGCTCGCCCTCGAAGGCTCGAGTCCTCCCTGGTGCATGCGTGGGTGTGTTGTCCTTAGGTTGTTTACCTTAGTTTAAGTAGTTTGTAAGCTACGGACTGATGACCACGCGGTTTGGTCCGATAGATTTACAAACATTTGAACATTCTTTTCTTTTGTTACAAGCGCTCAAATGAAAGATTAAACTAAGGGAAAGGAGGAAAAGATAAGTGATAGGAAAAGAAATAATGTGTTCTTTAATTTACTTTTCTATTTCTATTTCATTTTTTATTTCTTTGTTTTTTATTTTATTTTATTTTTTTGTTTAAACGAGCGTCACTCACGCCCCATTCTCGTCAGATGGCCGTTGCTGCACGAAATATGAGTTCACCGACGGTTTCAAGGTTCATCTTCTCGTATACCAGCTGTCGCAGGACTTTCCATGCTCTATCAGTTAAGTAGTGTTTCTGGCTTCGGTTTCCCGAGATGAATAGTCTGCTAACCCTGACTCCATCAGTTACCAGAACTGTGCATTGCCATTCAGTTCTTCCGAACACTATAAACAGATACCAAAATAGCTGCCATCATCCATCCCAGACGATGAGTGTTCTTAGAACTTGGTCATTGCTGATGAGAGCAGTGCAGGACACTGGTCATTGCTAATGAGAGCAGTCTGCAGGACGAGCTTCTACACCTGAAGAGAATCTTTGAAGCAAACGGGTACTGTCCACAACAGATAGATAAGGCACTACGTACGAAACCAACTGTACGTGCAAAGAATACAGAAGATGATGCAAAAAGTTTTAAATCTATGGCTTTTCTGCCATATGTTGGGAGCCTGTCGTCGAAAATCAGACGGATTATGAACAAACACGATGTTAAAGTAATTTTTCGACCCCCACCAAAAACAGCAGCACTTTTGGGTTCTATCAAGGATGATTTGGAGCTCCGGAAGGCCGGGGTTTACAAGATCCCATGTGAATGTGGCCTTTCGTACATAGGACAGACGACAGGTACAGTCCAGGAAAGATGCACGAAACACAAGAGATATACCCGTATTTTACAACCAAATAAATCGGCAGTGGCAGAGCACTGTTTTGATACTGGACACTCCATGACGTACGAAATAAGTACCCCTAAAGAGATATGCTCAGTTACTGATGTAGGTTTTTTGCTATGTTACATCATTAATTTCGTATATCAATGCGTATATACTACTGCACGTATATTTATTCTATTTTGTTTTTAGTTTCAATTCTGTGAACTATTGGTTGTCTTAATAAATTGTTCCATGTTCCATTAGCTTAGTGTCATAAATCTAGGGTAGGTGAGAAAACAAATACATACAGTAGAGCTTGAAAACTGCACCCAAACACGACAAGTATCAATGAAACACAATTTCACGGTTTACGAGGATTGTATTTTGTTATCAGACTTTAGATTTTTACAGGCTGGAAATTTATATTCTCATATCGTCACGATCGCCGACATTGACAGCAAAAGAGTCCACAGCATATCGATCGGTGGGCTCAGTTGTATCTTCAACACACGACGGGTCGATGTGGCATGAGTCTGAAACATAAACATGTAATGTCATTGTAATTTATCAGAGGTGTCACAGGAACTTTAACTTTGAATGCCGGCCGCGGTGGCCGAGGTGACTGAGGCGCTCCAGTCACGGTCAGCACGGCCACTACGGTCGGGGGTTCGAATCCCCCCTCGGGCATGGATATTTGTGCCGTCCTAGTTCGTAAGTAGTTCATAAGTAGTTTGTAAGTTTAGGGACTGATGACCCCGTCGTTAAGTCCCATAAGCTTAACAAACATTTGAACATTTGATTTAACTTTGAATAAAAGAAGATAGGTGAGGAAGGAACTCACTGTAATGTCCTTCCGTTAGATTGAATCACAATGAACGTCATTTTACATTATTGGATTAATTAAATGTAACATGCAACAATAGCAATGAAGTGCAAAAAGTTTCAATCTGTGCTACATGTAAGAAATGAAAATCATGATATAAATTCGTGAACACGAAAAGTGAATTATGTATCGTTAATATTAATTACACAAGCTGGGCAATGAAACAATAATTTTAAAGATACTTTGCAATAGCTGTGCAGAAAAAAAAAAAAAAAAAAAAAAAAAAAAAAAAAAAAAAAAAAAAAAAAAAAACCATGCTTGTGTGTTTCACAAGGTGCGACAGGGTCGCGAATTTATATCAGTGATCCTTTTTGTAATTACTTTTCATATCTTTATTTACAACAATGATCATTGTTTCGGCGACAGATTTCGGTCAGTGATGACCATTTTAATTTCTACAGCAAATCAGCACGTTACTGTTAAGAGCGGTAAAAGAAAGTAACGCATTCATAACTCTGATGTTACATTCTTGACCATGCATTAAAATCTCAATTAATACGAGACGGAAGTAGAAAGTAACTATTCCCCATTAAAAAAAAGACAAGATAGTTACATGAGAAACTCTACTGGTAACAGAAAGAGAAATGTTTGAGATATTTTCCGACTTAGTCACAAAAGAATTGAGAAACTTTTTACATGGTGGGATCAACGTTTGTGTCGTCGACGGCTACTGCCTATGAATGAAACCAGCATGTGACAGTCGTACTGAGCTCTTTGTCGTCTCAAAATGCAGTTAGGAGGACAGGAATGTACTGGAGGGCTTTAGTAACACCCATCCCTACAGTGCCACTGCATGTCTTTTGTAAGCAGATGGCTCACTCCATCCGAATGTATAGCACTGCAATTTTATGTTTCCGAAATTTATTTCCAACACAATTGCAGATGATATTTCAATTTGTTCTCAATTAATTCACAATGCGTAGTATGCATAGTGCATTCGGAATTTTATTCAAGTTTATATTATATTTTATTTTAGATCTGTACTAATTTTTTGACTTCTTCTATAGTTTGTAGATGCTTTGAAGATGATCACTATGTGATCGAAATCGATCTACTGCTTTAACAATAAAGTATTAAAGACCAATGCTGCATATTACATTTCATTTGTTCAAACGTGTTTCAGTTAAAAATAGTCGAATGATTTTTTTCATCTGCGAAAGATTCTACAACTACTACTGTTGTTGTGGTCTTCAGTCCGCAGACTGGTTTGATTCAGCTTTCCACGCTACCCTGTCCTGTGCAAGCCTCTTCATCTGAGAATATGTTCGGGAACCCACATCCTTTTGAATCTGCTTACTGTATTCGTCCTTCTGTTTCCCTCTATGATTTTTGCCCCACACACTTCCTTCTAATGCTGACAATTCCTTGATGTCTCAGAATCTTTTCTACCAATCAATCCCTTCTCTTAGTCAGGATATGCCAGAAACTCCTTTTCTCCCCGATTCGGTTAAGCACCTCCTCATTAGTAACGTTATCTTCCCATCTAATCTTCATCATTCGTCTGTAGCACCACATTTCAAAAGCTTCTATAATCTTTTTGTCTTAACTCCTTATCGTCCACATTTCACTGCCATACAGTGTTACACGCCAGACAATAGCTTTCAGAAAGGTCTTCCTAACTTTTAAATTATTATTGGATATTAACAAGTTTCTCTTCCTTAAAAACGCTTCTCTCCCCATAACCATTCTGCATTTTATATCTTCTTTACTTCGGCCATCAGAAGTTATCTTACTACCCAAATAACAAAATTCATCTACTTCTATTTTTGTCTCATTACCTAATCTAATTCCTTCAGTATCGCCTAATTTCTGACATTACATTATATTACCTTCTGTTTACTCTTCTTATGTTCATCTTATACCTTCTACTACTACTAATTCAATAAAAATAAAAGAAATCTGTAAGTGACAATAATGTGTGAAGTAAAAAGTCTTCCTTGCATGTATGGAAGACAACGATTACAATTACTCTGGCTTAATGCCTTCGTGTAGAGTTGTTTCGCCCAGGCTCCAAAAAGCGCAGCACTGTCGACAACTTCTCGAGAGTACGCGAGAATTTCTCGTAGATTTGCCCGGTCGTCGCGTGTTTCTCGAGCGCGCTCGTAGCCCATCCCTGACCTGAGACAGCTGCGGTGAGTGCTTACCCTGTGAGCAGCAGACGCCGGGCGCGGAGCAGCGGCCTCTGCCGTCGGCGCAGCGCATCTCGGGGCTGTCGAGCGGGCAGGGCGGCGCGGCGCGGCAGGCGGCCGAGTCTGCGCTGGCCAGCCGGCAGCCCATGCGCGGCCCGCAGCAGATGTGCGGGCCCAGGCACACGCCCTGCCCGCCGGGGCCGCACGCCGCGCACCGCTGCAACACACACGCTCCTCACAGCGACTGCCAGCTGTACGTGACAGAGTTACTGGACAGCCGCGTAGCAAGGGCCGAGTCACACTGTCCGCCACGTCACGACTGATATGCGGTGATCATGAGTAAAACTTTCCTCTGACGTTTCGTCCTCGAGTGTGGAAGGTATCCTCGGAGGTATGGCGCTTTATCTCGAAGGATGCGTTCCGCAGTCGAAGGAGAAACGTCAGGGGAAACTTTAACGCACGGACCACGGCACCTCAGCCCAGTACTTTCAAGTAGTGGCAACTCTTGCCGTGAGAGCATCCACTGTACGGTGAGTGAGCTTGCGGTGCTTACGTGCTGGAGACTGGCGCGCTTGCCCCCTCGGGGACAGTTGGTGATGAGGCAGGCGGCGGCGAGGCTGACGGCCAGGGCGAGCACGACTGCCGGCTGGGGCTTCATGGCTGCAGTGTGCCCGGCCAGCGGCCGCCGAAGCTTTTATACCGCCGCCCTCCACCACTGGAATACCGAACACTGGACTCACAACCCCTCCCACGCCCCTCCGTCCATTAGGTCTGCGTCTCACATCTCGCTGGTGCTCTAAACCTACTCAATGCTGATCCGTCCGCCTTTGTGTGTGTGTGTTAATATTGTAAGCTGATTTCTAAGAAAGAATTCTAGCGGACACTTTCGTGAGACGGTTCCTACTTTTGTATGGCATCTAATTTCCCATAGAAATCTGGACAGCACAAATCTGGTTCCTCCAGTGCTTTCCTATGACATTTAATGTCCAGTTAAATCGGCACAGGTGAGAGTACAAGTACCTGCTTATGAACACAAACAATTTAATTTCAGATTTCAACTGGGAATTTTAGATTCGACTGCTGTGGAGGGAATGGGTTTTTGCTGCTCATTTCAGAGTGGATGCACTCGGGAGGCGGACTCCTGTTGAGAACACAGGTTTGTCGGCGAGTCATGCTGTACAAAGTTTCAATTATATGAATTGTAATTCGGGTCTGGTGTGGTGCGTTATTTGAGACGTCCAAGCAGCAGCTAAAAGTATGTATAGTTGGGTGGTGCAAGTTTTAGCACAACTGTATAGTAAGTAGGAGACGCCGGCCGCGGTGGCCGAGGTGACTGAGGCGCTCCAGTCACGGTCAGTACGGCCACTACGGTCGGGGGTTCGAATCCCCCCTCGGGCATGGATATTTGTGCCGTCCCAGTTCGTAAGTAGTTCATAAGTAGTTTGTAAGTTTAGGGACTGATGACCCCGTAGTTAAGTCCCATAAGCTTAACAAACATTTGAACATTTTTGAAGTAGGAGATCCATTCATTTCCCAGTGTTGTCAATAAATATCACATGTTCACGTTCTATTATTACAACACCATTCAGCACGTGAGACTAAAATAAAAAATTATCACTGCACAGGTCAGTCGTGACGTGTCATGATTTATAAGAATTTTCGTTTGCTCTTCAATTTTAAATGTTGAAATGTTTGTTAAGCTTATTGGACTTAACTGTGGGGTCAACAGTTCCTAAACAGATGACACAAACAACTATGCCTGAGGAGGCATTTGAACCCCCAACGGGGAGTGGAGTTGCGCACAATAGCAAAGTGCCTCAATGCGCTCGGCCACTTCGTCACGGCATAGTAGCAGTTGTTGTTGTTTCGGTGTTCAGTACGGAGACTCGTTTAATGCTGTTCTCCACCCTGTTCTATCCTGATCATGCCTCTTTATCTCCTTAAAAGAACAGCAACTCTCATCTGTTTGAACCTGCTTACAGTATTCTTCTCTTGGTCTCCCTCTGCGATTTTTACCCGACACATTGCCCTCCAACGCTAAATTCACGATGATTTGATGTCTAAGTGCTGTCCCACCAACCGATCCCTTCTTTTAGTCAACGAATGTCAGAAATTCCTCTTCTCGCCAATTCTATTCATTATCTCCACATTAGTTACCCGATCTACTCATCTAACTTTCAGCATACATCTGTAGAGCCACCTTTCGTATTGAATATAAGAGGGTTGGAACTTAAATAGTGGCAACTATTTATTCACAACCGATACAAAAGAGTGAAATGTTTGCATCTGTTACTTTCTTTCAAAGTTCAAATGGTCAAATATTTGTATATTTATATGGGTCTTAGCTGTGGGGTCATCTGTCCCTAAACTTACAAACTACTTATGAACTAGCTAATACTAAGGACGGCACAAATATCCATGCCTGAGAGAGGTTTCGAACCACCGACCGTCCATCAAAGTAGTCATCAGCGTTGTGTACAGCCCGTTCCCAGCGATGTGGAAGGTGTACAGCCCGTTTCCAGCGATGTGGAAGTTGTAGTATACCGTTAGCGGAGCCTGTTCTCTTGTTGGTGTGAATGGAGCGGTCTACTGCCTGTCGCATCCCTGGAATAGTTCTGAATCGAATGCATCGAAGTGGTTCATCATCTTCGGAATCATGTCACAAGGATTTAAGTACTGGGACTATTTTGGATGGTACAGTACTTCCTAGTCCCATCGAATTGTTTGCACAGAAAAGTGTTGCCACTTCTTTCGCAAAGCTGGTCGCAGGTTACACTCCAAAAAAGAACAGTTATAAAGTGCATTGACAGTAATACGTTAGGCTGCTACGATCACTGTCGTTCACGATAAATCAACATAACTTGCACCACATTAGCGCCACGTTGCAGTACGCGACGACTTCCGTGTCATGGATGTTTGTGTTGTCTTTAGTGTAAGTTAATTCATAAGTAGTTTGTAAGGTTAGGGACTGATGACCCTGCAGTTAAGTCCCGTAAGGTTCACAAACATTTGAATATTTTTCACCATATAGGGGCTCTGACGCACTTTCGACTTTCGTGACGATCCATAACGATGTCATTCGTTGGATTAGCGTTTCAGTTTTGGCTCGTATGATGTGACCCACGACTCATCAATTGTTACGATACGGCGTAAGAAATCGTCTCCTTCGCGCTCATAGCACTCTTAAGTGCTACTAGCAGCATCATAACGCACCCGTTTCTGCATTTCCGTCAATTTATGCGGAATCCATCGTGATGCTATTTTTCGCATGCCGACGTGTTCCTAAGGATGCGAAGCACAGTCGTATGCGCTAATTCGGTTTCGTGGGCGAGTTCACGAATCGTCAGGCGTCGATCACTGTCCTCTAACCGGGCAAAGGTATGCTCTTCTTCTTCAGAGACGCTAGAACAACCTGCTGCATGCAGGTCTGCCACAATTTACCGACCTTTGTTGAAGGCTTTTACGGAATGTGTCAATGTTGTTTTCGACTATGCCGATTCCCTGCACGCCTCTTGAAGAACTTAATGACACTGTCGTGCTATACGACCTGTGGCACATTCTACCTTGATCCTACTCCGTTGTCCCTGTTTCGAAAACATAGTGACTGTGTTTCCCTCTATTGTGCACACATCGGTGACGTGAGACGGGCGATTCCATTGACCGGTAGTAAGGTAGACGGGTTAGAACTTAAATAGTGTATATATACCGTTTTGTATTTTCACACCAGCTATCTTAGAGACCACGCGTAATGCTCTTTTTTTCTTGCTTTAGTCCGTACTACCTTCCCCCAGTGTAATGATGTCGCAAACTTATGGATGTTCGTGTTGTCTTTAGTGTAAGTTAATTCATAAGTAGTTTGTAATGTTAGGGACTGATGACCCTGCAGTTAAGTCCCGTAAGGTTTACAAACATTTGAATATTTTTCACCATATAGGGCCACTGACGCACTTTCGACTTTCGTGACGATCCATAACGATGTCATTCGTTGGATTAGCGTTTCAGTTTTGGCTCGTACGATGTGACCCACGTCTCATCAATTGTTACGATACGTCGTAAGAAAACGTCTCATAGCATTCTAAGTCTGGTGTCTGGCGTCGATCACTGACCTCTAACCGGGCAAAGGTATGCTCTTCTTCTTCAGAGACGCTAGAACAACCTGCTGCATGCATGTCTGCCACAATTTACCGACCTTTGTTGAAGGCTTTTACGCAATGTGTCAATGTTCTTTTCGACAATGCCGATTCCTTGCACGCCTCTTGACGACCTTGATGACACTGTCGTGCTATATGACCTGTGGCGCATTCTATCTTGATCCTACTCCGTTGTTCCTGTTTGGAAAACATGGTGACGGTGTTTCCCTCTATTGTGCACACATCAGTGACGTGAGACAGGTGAGTCCATTGACCGGCAGTAAGGTAGACCGGTTAGAACTTAAATAGTGTATATATATCGTTTTGTATTTTCACACCAGCTATCTTAGAGACCACGCGTAATGCTCTTTTTTTCTTGCTTTAGTCCGTACTACCTTCCCCCAGTGTAATGATGTCGCAAACTTATATATATAAGGTGTATCAAAAAGATTGTCGCAAACTAACACGGTTGATAGTACACGATAATAGAAGCAAAAATGTTTCAGGAAACATGGGTCTGCAAACGTGCCGTTTGCGAGATCATTGGTTCCAATCTGACATTGACGTTATTGTAAACATCGCCCTACAGTAGTTAGTAGACATTAATTTGAAATTTAGAGTTTACTATTAAGACTCACATAGAATTTAGTTCACATATCACTGCCTTTATTGTAAACATCGTCCTGGTTAATTAGATGAGCCGGCCGGGGTGGCCGAGGGGACTAAGGCGCTTCAGTCACGGTTTGCACGGCCACTACGGTCGGGGGTTCGAATCCCCCCTCGGGCATGGATATTTGTGCCGTCCTAATTCGTAAGTAGTTCATAAGTAGTTCGTAAGTTTAGGGACTGATGACCCCGTGGTTAAGTCCCATAGACTATACAAACATTTGAACATTTAATTAGATGAAGCTCTGGCGTAGTTTGCTGCTGCTGTGAGATGGCAGATACGGCCGACGATGGATGGGTCGAGACGAACCTATACCTTGGCCTCCCAGATCACCTGATCTAAATGCTTTGGAGTTTTGTGCCTAGGGTCGCCTCAAGAACGAAGTGTACAGCACACCCGTTAACACCGTTGAAGAACTAGAGAGGAGAGTTCTATAAACTTGTCAAGAATCCCGAAATTGATGTTTTTGAAAGAACTCGAAATTCATTGCAGAGATGAGCACAGTATTACATCCAGATACAAGGAAGACACTTCGAACACCTTCTTTAACAGGCAACCTACATGTGAAATGTGAACTACATGCGATGTGAAACCTGATAGCAAAGTCTAAATTTCAAATTCATTTGTAATAACTAGAACGACGTTTACAATGACGTCAGTAGTGACTTGGAACCATATCACGCAAACAGATCTTTTGCGGACCCATGTATAGTGGAACATTGCCGCGCGGGAGTAGCCGAGCGGTCTCGAGCGCCACGTTAGGGATCGCACGTTCTCCCGAGTCGGAGGTTCGAATCCTCCCTCGTGCATGGATGTGTGTGTTGTCCTTAGTTTAGTTTAACTTAGTCTAAGTAGTTTGTAAGTCTAGGGCCTCATGACCAATGTAGTTTGGTGTACTTTCAACCGTGTAAGTTTGCGACGTCCTTTTTGATACAACTGTATATGAGTGTGTTTTTGTTCTTCATTTCGGAGACTGGTTTCATGTTGCTTTCCACCCTTCTCTATCCTGAGTAAGACTCTTCATCTCCTCGTAAAAATGGCAACCCACATCAATTTAAATCTGCGAGATTTGTCTCTTGGTCTCCCCCTGTAAAGTTTTATCACACACACTTTCCTCCAATGCTGAATTTACAATTCTTGCAGTATGTGCGAAAATGTTTTTCATGTGCCTCAGCGAATGCATATTCATACTGCCTTTGACTCACAATCGCTCAAATCGCACTGGTGACAACTCTGCATGGATACGCTTCTCCGGTGTCTCCACATCTAGAATGGGTTCTGCATACACGACACTTTTGGTTCCATAACCGGCAATCACATGGGATGAGATCTGGTATCTGGTTATGCAACTGGACTCTCTTGTGCGAACAATCGACCTGGAAGGTACGATTGACATGTGTCCTGTGTTATATCTCGGGATGCAGTGGGATGAGGAGGTGGACACTAACTAGCACAGATGTGGATATGTTTTGTAACTATAAGAATTGATTAGTCCACATCTAACTGATTTACAAGGTGAAATAAATACTTAACTTTGCTGTGCTTGTGGTGATACAAAATTCTTCGTAACTATTACACAGTTCTGCAATGTGTCATTAAGACTACCGGCCGTAGTGGCCGAGCGGTCTGCGGCCACTGCGGTGTGTGTGTGTGTGGAGGGGGGGGGGGATGTTCGAATCCCCCCTCGAGCGTGGATGTTTGTGCCGTATTTAGTATAAGCTAGTTCATAAGTAGGTTACTTTCCATGGTTTGCGCTCCACTACTGTGATATGTTTCAAATACTCTGCGACTTTCAGCTATCACTCGATTTTTTTAAAATACATTTTTATTGGCAAATCATGATTTCGGCCAGTAACGGCCAATATCAATGCATGTGTTTTAACTGCAGATTTTATTCATGTGGAAAATCTCATACCACGCCAAGTATGACAAGTAGTGTCAGATTGGAACCATACATTCGTAATTATCTCGCAAACGGCTTGTTTTGCAGACCCATGTTTCCTGGAACATTTTTGCTTCTATTATCGTATACTTTCAACCGTGTAAGTTTGCGACATCATTACACAGGGGGAAGGTAATACGGACTAAAGCAAGAAAAAAGAGCATTACGCGTGGTCTCTAAGATAGCTGGTGTGAAAATACAAAACGGTATATATACACTATTTAAGTTCTAACAGACATATATATAAGAGTGTTGGAATTTAAATAGTGGCAACACGAATGTGGAATGTGGAGATGTGGAGACACTATGCAACGGAAGCTACTATTGTCACTGATAGAACACGTTGTTGATATACCTACCTTGCTGTCGGTCAATGGACTCACCTGTCTCACGTCACTGATGTGTGCACAATAGAGGGAAACACAGTCACTATGTTTTCGAAACAGGGACAATGGAGTAGGATCAAGGTAGAATGTGCCACAGGTCGTATAGCACGACAGTGTCATTAAGTTCTTAAAGAGACGTGCAGGGAATCGGCATAGTTGAAAACAACATTGACACATTGCGTAAAAGCCTTCAACAAAGGTCGGTAAATTGTGGCAGATATGCATGCAGCAGGTTGTTCTAGCGCCTCTGAAGAAGAAGAGCATACCTTTGCCCGGTTAGAGGACAGTGATCGACGCCAGACGCCAGACTTAGAGTGCTAAGACCGCGAAGGAGACGCTATCTTACGACGTATCGTAACAATTGATGAGACGTGGGTCATATCGTACGAGCCAAAACTGAAACGCTAATCCAACGAATGACATCGTTATGGATCGTCACGAAAGTCGAAAGTGCGTCAGAGCCCCTATATGGTGAAAAATATTCAAATGTTTGTAAACCTTACGGGACTTAACTGCAGGGTCATCAGTCCCTAACCTTACAAACTACTTATGAATTAACTTACACTAAAGACAACACAAACATCCATGACGTGAAAGTCGGCGCGATCTGCAACGTGGCGCTAATAAGATGCAAGTTATGGTGATTCTCGTGTACGACTGTGATCGTAGCAGCCTAACGTATTACTGTCAGTGCACATTATTACTGTTCGTTTTTGGAGCGTAACCTGCGACCAGCTTTGCGAAAGAAGTGGCAACACTTTTATATGCAATCCACCCATCATTTTGCACGACAATGCACGGGCGCGTGCAGCACAAGCTGTGGCTGCTCTGTTCGGTCGATGGGACTGGGAAGTACTGTACCATCTACCATAGTCCCAGGACTTAAATCCTTGTGACATGATTCCGAAGATGAAGAACCTCTTCGATGCATTCGCTTCCGAACTGTTCCAGGGATTCGACAGGCAGTAGACCGCTCCATTCGCACCATCAAGAGAACAGGCTCTGCTAACGGTAAACTACACTTTCCACATGGCTGGCAACGGGCTGTACACAACGCTAGTGACTACTTTGAAGGAAAGTAACAGTAACTCTTTTGTATCGGTTGTGAATAAATAGTTGCCACTAGTTAAGTTCCAACCCTCGTATATTCAATACGAAATGTGGCGCTACAGACGTATGCTGAAAAGTAGATAAGTAGATCGGGTAACTAATGCGGAGACAATGAATAGAATTGGCGAGAAGAGGAATTTTTGACATTCCTTGACTAAGAGAAGGTATCGGTTGGTGGGACACCTCTTCGACATCAAGTAATCGTGTATTTAGCTTAGGAGGGCAACGTGTCGCGTAAAAATCGCAGAGGCAGACCAAGAGAAGAATATGCAGGTTCAAACAGATGAGAGTTGTTGTTCTTTTAAGGAGATAAAGAGGCTTGATCAGGATAGAACAGGGTGGAGAACAGCATTAAACGAGTCTCCGGACTGAACACCGAAACAACAATAACTGTTACTATGCCACGACGAAGTGGCCGAGTCATTGAGGCGCTTTGCTACGATGCGCGAGTCCACTACCCGTTGGGAGTTTAAATGCCCACTCGGGAATGGATGTTTGTATCGTCTTTAGTATAAGTGACTTCATGAGTAGTTTGTAAGTTTAGGGACTGATGACCCCGCAGTGAAGTCCTTTAAGCTTAACAAACATTTGAACATTTGAACTGTAACTGTGGCTGCAAGGTATAATGCGTATTATACCGTAGTATCTGTAAGATTGGATGATTGAATCAATGGTCTCTAACATGAAAACAATGCATTTCTAGAAATAAGTATATTAGGCCTGTCCTCTTCTCATTCAAGAAAATCTCCATGTAAAGCTGAAGTAGAAGATGAGTGAGTAGTAACGGGTGTCATCCAGCTCCGGAAATTTCAACCAGTTTCGCTATGAGCACTTCTTTACAGTTTACATTGTGAAACAGATGTCTGCTACTGAAAACTCGTTTCTCATACTTTGAGAGAAGATAGTGCATTACACAAGAACTCTAAAATGACTGGTGTGAAAATTACTGAACCGTAAGATCAAAAAGTCATGATTACAACATTATAATAAGAATTATTTACAGAAGAATGGAAAAACTAGTAGAAGACTATCTGGGGGAAGGTTCGGATTTAGGAGAAATGGGAGAATACATAAGGCAAAACTACGTCTTATTTTGATGAGAGGCAAACCTAAATTTCTAGCTTTTGTGATTTTAGAGAAAGCTTTTGATAATGAGAACTCAAATACATTCCTACTAAATCTGAAGTCAGCGTGAGTAAAACATAGGAAATGGAAGGTCATTTACAACTTTTACAAAAATGAGACTGCAGTTGAAGGCCATGATAGGGAAGTATTGGCTGAGAACGGAGTTAGGGCTTAAGCCATTACCTAACGTTATTCAATCTGTACATTGATTAAGCTGAGAATCAAAGCAAGGAGGAATTTCGAGAAGTAATTAAAATTCATGGTGAAGAAATATATATACTGTTTGGTTGCACAATGACACTGATGCTTTTTTTGTCTTAGTACAATTACAAACCGATTAATTACAATAAATTTGTGTGGCTCATTGGCCCGGTGCAAGTCTTTCAATTGGACACCACTTCGCTAACTTGCGTGTTCCTAGCCTACCCTAGTTATTGCGCAACACATTCTGAAAGTTACCAAGGAAACTCTTTAATCAGTTGTGGAACAAGCTGTATCAGAAAAAGCGTTGGACAACATAATGAACGAGTTTTGCGCTTGTGACACGAAAATTAAAAATGGGATTTGATTTTGAGTGATGGTTTTTATGTGGTTTGTATGCCAGCACTGAACTGCATCGGTCACTTTGGATTAGGACAGGCAGTAGGACTCATCAGTAGGCAGGCTTCTACCTAGTTATACTATGTATCTGCATTACATTAGTAATCCGATGTGATATGACCTTGCCATGATGGACGAGCTTACGTTACTAACAGTATCACACATGTGACCCATGAACACTGAGTAATACAGTTTATTTAACATCTTACATCTTAGGCATTGTTGTGTGATCAATTTATCATTTGTAGTTGACCACTATTAATTTATGATGGTTAAATCGCCACCCATTGATCAGTTTTCACACTGTTTATTTTTTCTGCCATACGTTTTCCCTTTTGTCGGATAATATTCCATTGCAATTTGACATCATTCTGAGCAGTTGTGTTACGTTTACAGCGCTTTGAAAGTTTAATTATAATCACCCTGTATATCAGTCATCGATATGGAGACTTACAAATAAGAACTGCTGCGTCTGTTCTTTCTGACATGTCAGTGTGAACAAACTGTATTGTGTGATTTTTTTTTTTTTTTTCAAGTGGCAAGCTATGGCGTATTATTTCAGATTATGACGCATTTAGTATACACGACGTGGTAGATATCATAAAATTGAAAAGCAGACGCAAATTCTTATCAATCACAACACGACTGAACTGTGCAGTGATAAATTTTTATGTTAGTCTCACTAGCTGGCAGCTGTTGTAATAATAGAACGTGGAAATATGAAATTTATTTACGACGCTGGGAATTGAACTAGGGTCTCCTACTTACTACGCAGTTGTGCTAAAACTCGTACCACCCAAGTACATGTACATTATACCGCTGCTCGGACTTCTTGAATAAGGCACCCCACACAATCCGAATTCCCATACGTCCTGTTTACAACTTTGTACAGCTTGACTCGCAGACATACCAGCCGGCCGCGTTGGCCGAGGAGACTGAGGCACTCCAGTCACGGTCTGCACGGCCACTACGGTCGGGGGTTCAAATCCCCCCTCGGGCATGGATATCTGTGCCGTCCTATTTCGTAAGTAGTTCATAAGTAGTTTGTAAGTTTAGGGACTTATATGACCCCATAGTTAAGTCCCATAGACTATGCAAACATACAAACATATGAGACAAACCTGTGTTCCCAACAGGAGTTCGACTCTCGAGTGCATCCACACTGAAATGAGTGGCGAATCCCATTCTCTCCACATCAGTCGCACCTAAAATTCCCATTTAAAATATAAAATTAAATTGCTTGTGATCATAAGAGGCTACTTTTACTCTTACTTGTGCTGTCCAGATTTCTATGGGAAATTAGATGCCATACAAAAGTAGGAACCGTCTCACGAAAGTGTCCGCTAGAATTCTTTCTTAGAAATCAGCTTACAATATTAACACACACACACAAAGGCGGACGGATCAGCATTGAGTAGGTTTAGAGCACCAGCGAGATGTGAGACGCAGACCTAATGGACGGAGGGGCGTGGGAGGGGTTGTGAGTCCAGTGTTCGGTATTCCAGTGGTGGAGGGCGGCGGTATAAAAGCTTCGGCGGCCGCTGGCCGGGCACACTGCAGCCATGAAGCCCCAGCCGGCAGTCGTGCTCGCCCTGGCCGTCAGCCTCGCCGCCGCCTGCCTCATCACCAACTGTCCCCGAGGGGGCAAGCGCGCCAGTCTCCAGCACGTAAGCACCGCAAGCTCACTCACCGTACAGTGGATGCTCTCACGGCAAGAGTTGCCACTACTTGAAAGTACTGGGCTGAGGTGCCGTGGTCCGTGCGTTAAAGTTTCCCCTGACGTTTCTCCTTCGACTGCGGAACGCATCCTTCGAGATAAAGCGCCATACCTCCGAGGATACCTTCCACACTCGAGGACGAAACGTCAGAGGAAAGTTTTACTCATGATCACCGCATATCAGTCGTGACGTGGCGGACAGTGTGACTCGGCCCTTGCTACGCGGCTGTCCAGTAACTCTGTCACGTACAGCTGGCAGTCGCTGTGAGGAGCGTGTGTGTTGCAGCGGTGCGCGGCGTGCGGCCCCGGCGGGCAGGGCGTGTGCCTGGGCCCGCACATCTGCTGCGGGCCGCGCATGGGCTGCCGGCTGGCCAGCGCAGACTCAGCCCTTGCTACCTTGCTAGGCGGCTCTCAAGTAACTCTGTCACGTACAGCTGGCAGTCGCTGTGAGGAGCGTGTGTGTTGCAGCGGTGCGCGGCGTGCGGCCCCGGCGGGCAGGGCGTCTGCCTGGGCCCGCACATCTGCTGCGGGCCGCGCATGGGCTGCCGGCTGGCCAGCGCAGACTCAGCCCTTGCTACCTTGCTAGGCGGCTCTCAAGTAACTCTGTCACGTACAGCTGGCAGTCGCTGTGAGGAGCGTGTGTGTTGCAGCGGTACGCGGCGTGCGGCCCCGGCGGGCAGGGCGTGTGCCTGGGCCCGCACATCTGCTGCGGGCCGCGCATGGGCTGCCGGCTGGCCAGCGCAGACTCAGCCCTTGCTACCTTGCTAGGCGGCTCTCAAGTAACTCTGTCACGTACAGCTGGCAGTCGCTGTGAGGAGCGTGTGTGTTGCAGCGGTGCGCGGCGTGCGGCCCCGGCGGGCAGGGCGTCTGCCTGGGCCCGCACATCTGCTGCGGGCCGCGCATGGGCTGCCGGCTGGCCAGCGCAGACTCAGCCCTTGCTACCTTGCTAGGCGGCTCTCAAGTAACTCTGTCACGTACAGCTGGCAGTCGCTGTGAGGAGCGTGTGTGTTGCAGCGGTACGCGGCGTGCGGCCCCGGCGGGCAGGGCGTGTGCCTGGGCCCGCACATCTGCTGCGGGCCGCGCATGGGCTGCCGGCTGGCAGCGCAGACTCAGCCCTTGCTACCTTGCTAGGCGGCTCTCAAGTAACTCTGTCACGTACAGCTGGCAGTCGCTGTGAGGAGCGTGTATGTTGCAGCGGTGCGCGGCGTGCGGCCCCGGCGGGCAGGGCGTGTGCCTGGGCCCGCACATCTGCTGCGGGCCGCGCATGGGCTGCCGGCTGGCCAGTGCAGACTCAGCCCTTGCTACCTTGCTAGGCGGCTCTCAAGTAACTCTGTCACGTACAGCTGGCAGTCGCTGTGAGGAGCGTGTGTGTTGCAGCAGTGCGCGGCGTGCGGCCCCGGCGGGCAGGGCGTGTGCCTGGGCCCGCACATCTGCTGCGGGCCGCGCATGGGCTGCCGGCTGGCCAGCGCGGACTCGGCCGCCTGCCGCGCCGCGCCGCCCTGCCCGCTCGACAGCCCCGAGATGCGCTGCGCCGACGGCAGAGGCCGCTGCTCCGCGCCCGGCGTCTGCTGCTCACAGGGTAAGCACTCACCGCAGCTGTCTCAGTTCAGGGATGGGCTCCGAGCGCGCTCCAGAAACATGCAACGACCGGGTAAATCCTCGAGAAATTCTCGCGTACTCTCGAGAAGTTGTCGACAGTGCTGCGCTCTTTGGAGTCTGGGCGAAACGAGTCTACACGAAGACATTAAGCCAGAGCAGTTGTAATCGTTGTCTTCCATACATGCAGGGAAGACTTTTTACTTCGCACATTATTGTCATATACACAGCTTTCTTTTATTTTACTGAATTAGTAGTAGTAGATATAAGATGAACATTAAGAAGAGTAAACAGAAGGTAATGGAATGGCATGTCAGAAAATCAGGCGACGCTGAAGGAATTAGATTAGGTAATGAGACAATAAAAGTAGTAGATGAATTTTGTTATTTGAGTAGAAAGATTACTTCTGATGGTCGCAGTAAAGAAGATATACAATTCAGAATGGTTATGGGGAGAAAACCTAAATCTGGATGGCCGGAGGTGGATCTGAACCACCGACCTCTCGAGTGCAAGTCCAGTGCTTTAGCTCTGCGCCACCTCGCTCGGTGGCATATCCTGACTAAGAGAAGGGATGGATTGGTAGGACGCATTATGAGACATCAAGGAATTGCCAACTTGACATTAGAAGGAAGTGTGTGGGGTAAAAATCGGAGACCGAGGGACGAATACAGTAATAAGATTCAAAAGGATGTAGGTTACCGAACATATTCTCAGATGGAGAGATTTGCACAGGACAGGGTAGCGTGGAGAGCTGCATCAACTCAATCTGTGGACTGAAGACCTCAACAACCGTAGTAGCTGTAGAATCTTTCGGAGATGAAAAAATCATTGGACTGTTTTTAACTAAAACACGTATGAACAAACGAAATGTAATATGCAGCATTGGTCGTTAATACTTTATTGTTAAAGCAACAGATCGATTTCGATCGCACAATGATCAGTTTCAATGCATCATCAAACTATAGAAGAGGTCAAAAAATCAGTACAGATCTAAAATAAAATACAATATAAACTTGAATAAAATTCCGAATGCAATATAATGTAAGAATACATACTAGGCATTGTGAATTAATTGAGAACAAATTGAAATATCATCTGCAATTGTGTTGGAAATAAATTTCGGAAACATAAAATTGCAGTGCTATAGATTCGGATGGAGTGAGCGATCTGCTTACAAAAGACATGCAACGGCACTGTAGGGATGGGTGTTACTAAAGCCCTCCTGTACATTCCTGTCCTCCTACCTGCATTTTGAGACGACAAAGAGCTCAGTACGACTTTAACATGGTGGATTATTCATAGGCGGTAGTCGTCGACGACACAAACGTTGATCCCACGATGTAACAAGCTTCTCAATTCTTTTGTGACTAAGTCGGAAAATAGCTCAAACATTTCTCTTTCTGTTACCAGCAGAGTTTCTCATGTAAATGTCTTGTCATTTTTTAATGGGTAATAGTTTCTCAAGTAACTATCCAGCCTTTTTTATGGGGAATAGTTACTTTCTACTTCCGTCTCGTATTAATTGAGATTTTAATGCATGATCAAGAATGTAACATCAGAGTTATGAATGCGTTACTTTCTTTTACCGCTCTTAACAGTAACATGCTGATTTGCTGTAGAGTTGAAAATGGTCATCACTGATCGAAACCTGTCGTCGAAACAATGATCATTGTTGTAAATAAAGATATGAAAAGTAATTACAAAAAGGATCACTGATATAAATTCGCGACCATGTCGCACCTTGTGAAACACACAAGCATGTTTTGTTTTTTTTTCTGCACAGCTATTGCAAAGTATCTTTCAAATTATTGTTTCATTGCCCAGCTTGTGTAATTAATATTAACGATACATAATTCACTTTTCGTGCTTACGAATTTATATCACGATTTTCATTCCTTACAGGTAGCAAAGATTGAAACTTTTTGCACTTAATTGCTATTGTTGCATGTTACATTTAATTAATCAAATAATGTAAAATGACGTTCATTGTGAGTCTATCCAACGGAAGTACATTACAGTGAGTTCCTTCCTCACCTATCTGCCTTTCTTCAAAGTTAAAGTTCCTGTGACACCTTTATAACAATGACATTACATGTTTATGTTTCAGACTCATGCCACATCGACCCATCGTGTGTTGAAGATACAACTGAACCCGCCGAGCGATATCCTCTGGATACTTTTGCTGTCAATGACGGCGATCGTGACGATATGAGAATATAAATTTTCAGCCTGTAAAAATCTAAAGTCTGATAATAAATGCAATCCTCTTAAACCGTGAAATTGTCTTTCATTGATACTTGTGTTTGGATGCAGGTTTCAAGATCTACTGTATGTATTTGTTTTCTCATCTACCCTAGATTTATGACACTAAGCTAATGGAAAATGGAACAATTTATTAAGGCAATCCAATAGTTCAAAACTAAAAACAAAATAGAATAAATATATGTGCAGCAGTATATACGCATTGTTATAGGAAATTAATTCACGATGTAAAATAAAAAATAACCTACATCAGTAATTGAGCGTAGTTCTTTAGGGGTAGTTATTGCAATAATGGACCATGTTACATGTTTATTGTTATGCTACTTTCTTCGCCATCTTCAGACACTAGCTATGAACAATGGAATATAATATGAGAGTTAATACGTAGTACTGTGAACAGGACAGTGATATAACTGTGTAAACAACTTCGTTGCAAATTTTAACATGATATCTCTGTGTTCTGTGTGTGTTCAGTTCCTTTGTAAATAACAAAAAGAGTGTTCGTAAAAAGGCCGAATAAAAATTGTAATAAATATTCTCCAGCGGATATTTCATAATTTTAGTAAATGTATCCGTCACGTCAGTTATAATTGGTGACTCTGAAGTGATAAGAAAAGGAGATGGCGACAAATGCAAGCACGATGACAAATAGTTGCATGCCAGAAGATCGACTGGAAGCTAACGAGGTCAGTGTCAAAATTCCGCCTTTTTTGAGTGATAAACCCGAAATATGGTTCTATCTAGTTGAGGCACAATTTAGCATTTGCAAAATTGTAACGGAAGAGACTAAATTCGGCACTTATGCAGTTTAGGGGGTATGGGATCAAAGTTTATCTCTGATTGCGGCTTTTCGTCTTCAGTAAACTGACAATCTCGCGTGTCTGTTCGAGCAGTACTTTCACATTCGCGTGTCTGTTCGATGGTTATTGTAACCTTCGTAAATAATTTACACGAAGAATATGGTTATTAATAACTATTTATTTGTTAATATAATAACACTGTTTTTCATTGTATCACATCTTTTTCAATCCGCAGCATTAGGATAAACTGACCTAATATGCTCAACAAGATGATGAAATGCATTGTTTTGAAAACGTTGTCGCCACAAGAATTGAGACAGAGAATTGTTTATCATACTACGATGTGTACCAAATCGCCGTTTGTTTTTTTCCTCTGCTTTCTGCCACACGGGTTCAACATGATTTGTTGTTACCTGAGTAATAGGATCCACAAAATTAATTGAATGATTAACAGTTAAATGCTTATATCCCAAATTATTAACGGTATTGTATGCAGCCCGTAAGTCAGATACAACAGTTGTCCCAGGGAGCACAAACTTTTGTAAAATAAGCAATAAAGTTTCAGTATTTTTTCTGTCTACTGTTACCATAAAACTTAGTTACAACATCATAACCACCAAACACCCACTGTTCTTTAATTGCGTGACCGCGTTCATACACTACAGTATTACCTGTGCTTCCTAGAGATATCGGATGTAATAAAAAATATTCGTGACACATGTCTCTACAGAACTGTTTCTACTCTACTATTGGGTGTGTGCTACCAATTTCTAGCTCTCTCTCTCCAAAAAATGACGTTTATCTACTTCATATGACCACATGTGCATTAATTGAATTATCTTAGACACTTCCAAATGGCTTCCTGAAAAAAATGAAAATTTTCGAATTGAGGCCTTCTTTCTACAAGCACGGCCTGCACTACACCGCCAGATGACACCATATATACATTTATTATTTTCGAATCGCATCTTCATGTTACCGACACATTTCCCATCGCAAATCATTTGCTTTTTTAATAAGCCATGTTCTAGTGTCTATTAAGCGTCCTCGTTCGTTGCCGTCACTTGAAATTAATATTTCAATCGAAAATCTGTAAGATCTGGAAATTAAAGGGTCATGATGAAATTAAAAAGAAATTCACTATATAGATACAATCTTGATGATAGCATGAAGATCAATATTACACTATATCCATATCCATATCCGTTCTCATTGGCTGTATTCTGACCGAAAAAAAAGAATACAAAAGGCCGCAATCAAAGATAAACTTAATCCCGTATCCCCAATGATCTCTATATTACCTGGACGTTGAACCTCAACTGTCCAAGCGTGCCAGCCATAGATGTTATTATCCCGTTTCTTGCCAAATTCAAATATGGTTGCTAAGAAGTATCACAAGAGAACGAGAAGAAAATACGTTTCAATTACCCTCCTATATTAGCCTATTACATCGTGTATTGATATAAATTTCAAATCAACAGGGTAAACAACAAAGCTTTATCATGTAATAACTGTTGGAAATTCGTATGCCAATGCGAAAACGTGTGGAAAACATCTGAATGTGCAGGCACGCTGTAATTCTATGCTCAGAACCATAGTTAAACATCCAGTTTGTATAGAGATCACTGCGTACCCGCTAAACTGCACACGTGCCCGAAATTCAACCATATAGTGTCGCAGTTAGAGCCAAAATATATCGAGAATATTTGGGACATTATTCGCGGCACAGAAGTGAATAAATATACGGTGGCTAATATTTTTAAAGAAAGCGAAGATAGACGCATCAAAATACTATTAACTGGAATTGATCTAGGAGACCAAAAGCCTAGTCAATTATTAAGCAAAATGCAAGCGTTGGCAGACGCAGATGTTTCTGAAAAGACACTTTCCTTAAGACACTTTGGTTAAAAAAACTCCCGAATTCTATAAAGAACATTTTAACTGCCGGTGACGAAGAACTCGAAAAGGTGGCTGCAGTGGCTGATGGAATAATAGAACTGAATCCTTGTAACGAATTGTTCGTTATGAAAAGAGACACTTGCACCAAACAAGATGTTCCGGTAACAATGAATGACCTAATGACAATTTCGGGGCTAGAGCAACAAACAGCTGCATTGTCAACCAATTACAGAGGCAGGTCTCGCAATAGAATTTTCTTCCGCCGACGCAATAAAAGCCGCAGTAAATCACGAAATAAATACCCAATGAGAAATACTGTTACTACCACTTTCGGTTCGGACAGCACTGCAAACCTGAAAAATGCACACCTCTTTGTAAATATTCAGAACAGGTAAACTCGAATCACCAGCTTTATAAGCGGCGAGTTCTGATACTCTATGCCAGTGCCGCAAAACCCGCCTGTTCGTGACCGACAAAGAAACGGGATTGCGAGTTTTAGTTGACAGTGGGGCTGATGTTTCTGTAATTCCAACTCATGAAAGAGCTAAAGGTGAATCACCATATAAATTGTATTTTGCCAATGGAACTGAAATTCCTACATATGGGATCGAATATCGTACTATCGATTTGGAACTCCGACGTGAGTTTCAATGACCGTTTATCATAGCAAAGATCGATAAAGCTATATTTGGAGCCGATTTTTTTTGAACAAATTCAAATTACTAGTAGATGTGCATCATAAGAGATTAATAGATCATGTAACCAAGCTCAGTTCTGAAGGCAACGTTGTATCTATCGGAGATGAAAATGTCATAAGTGCAATGAGTCAAAATACAAAATTTACCGACTTATTGCTGCAGTATTCCGACACAGTAATTTGGTACCTGGCGAAATTAAACATGTCAAAAACTACATTACCACTGACGGCCCACCTGTGTTTTCAAGGGCAAGCCAGTTAGACCAAAACCGTATGAGAGTGGCGAAACAAGAATTTACTTTCATGATACAAAATAGCATCAGTTGAGCATCAAAATCTGCATGGGCTAGTCCCCTTCATCTAGTTACCAAGAAAGAGGGTTCAATATATTCATGTGGAGATGACAGACGAAAAAATGATATGACAATTCCTGACCGTTATTCAGTACCAAGAATAGACGATTTCTAATATATTCTGCAAGGGAAGGACATATTTTGTAAAATTGATCTGTTTAAGGCTTATTATCAGATACCCATTGCTGAAGAAGATATGCATAAGACAGTCGTAATAACACCATTTGGTCTTTATGAATGTAATGTAATGCGTTTTGGCCTGCAGAATGCACCTTCAAAATTCCAGAGATTTATTAATGAAGTTTTGTTTGGACTACATTTTTTATTCAATTACTTTGATGACATTTTGTCGTCTCACCTAGTATTGAAGAACACCACTCGCACCTCACATTAGTCCTAGAGCTTTTGTCTAAATATGGACTACGAATAAATATCTCCAAATCAATTTTGGGAGTAAGTGAAATAGAATTTCTGGGCTACTGGATAACACCTGAGGGATCCCGTCCATTACCTACAAAAGTTCAAGCTATGAACTCCATACATTTCTTGGCATTGTTAACCAATATTGTCGCTACAATAAGGATGCAGCACAGACTCAGGCTGTTTTGCATGACTATCTCAAGGGAGCTAAAAAGAGTGATAATAGACAAATTCAGTGGTCTGAGGAAGCGAAAAAATGTTTGTGCAATGCAAACAGGATATTGCAAATTCTACATTATTGGAATTTCCTAACTCAGAGATACCTTTAGCATTATGCACTGATGCATCAGATATTGTTTTTTGTTCTGTACGCCAACATTTAGAAAATGGAACTTGGAGACCAGTTGCATTCTATTCACGGAAACTGAGTCAGTCACAGAAGGTTTGTAGTAGCTATGATTGAGAATTACTGAGAATTTACCTTTCTGTGAAAAAGTTCAAACATTTACTAGAATGAAGAAATGTTTTTATATTTACTGATCATAAGCCATTCACATTTGCTTTTAAGTTGTTGTTGTTGTGGTCTTCAGTCCAGAGACTGGTTTGATGCAGCTCTCCACCCTGCTCTATCCTGAGCAAGCCTTTTCATCTCCTCATAAGAACGACAACCCACATCCACTTGAATCTGCTTACTATACGCGTCTCTTGGTCTCCCTCTGCGATTTTTACCCCACACACTTCCCTCCAACGCTAAATTCACAATTCCTTGATGTCTAAGAATGTGTCCTACCAATCTATCCCTTCTTTTAGTCAAGGTATGCCAGAAATTTCTTTTCTCCCCAATTCGGTTTAGTACCTCCTCATTAGTTACGCGATCCACCCACCTAATCTTCAGCATTCTTCTGTAGCACCACATTTCAAAAGCCTCAATCCTCTTTCTGTCCACACTGCTTATCGTCCATGTTTCACTCCCATACAAGGCAACACTCCATACAAATGCCTTCAGAAAGGACTTCCTTAGGCTTAAATCAATATTCGATGTTAACAAATTTCTCTTTTTCAAAAACGCCTTTCTACCCATTGCCATTCTGCATTTTATATCATCTGTACTGCGACCATCATTTGTTATTTTACTGCCCAAGTAACAAAACTCATCTACCTCCTTTATTGTTTCGTTACCTAGTCTAATTCCTTCAGCATCACCTGATTTTCTTACACTGCACTCCATTACCCTAGTTTTACTCTTGTTAATGTTCATCTTATATGCACCTTTCAGCACACTGTCCATTCCGTTCAATTGCTCTTCCAGGTCCTTTGCTGTATCTGACAGAATTACTATGTCGTCGGCGAAACGCAATGTTTTTAATTCTTCACCCTGAACTTTAATTCCTTCTCCAAATTTCTCCTTGCTTTCCTTTATAGCTTGCTCAATGTACAAATTGAACAACATTGGGGAAAGGCTACAACCCTGTCTTACTCCCTTTCCAACCACTGCAACCCTTTCATGCCCTTCAACTCTGACAACCGCTGTCTGGTTTTTGTACAAGTTGCAAATAACCTTACGCTCCCTATATTTTACTCCTGCTTGCTTCAGAACTTGAAAGAGTTTATTCCAATCAACATTGTCAAAAGCCTTCTCCAGATCTACAAAAGCTAGAAATGTCGGTTTGCCTTTTCTTAATCTATCTTCTAGGATAAGCCGTAAAGTGAGTATTGCCTCCCGTGTTCCCACATTTCTCCTGAACCCAAACTGATCTTCCCCGAGGTCTGCTTCTACCAGCTTTTCCATCCTTCTGTATATAATTCGTGTTAATATTTTGCAACCATGACTTATTAAACTGATGGTTCTGTAGTTTTCACACCTGTCTGCACCCGCTTTCTTTGGAATGGGGATTATAACATTTTTCTTAAAGTCTGAGGGTACTTCGCCTGTCTCATACATCTTACACACAATGTGAAACAATTTTGTCATGGCTGGTTCTCCCAGAGACTTCAGTAACTCTGACGGGATATCATCTACTCCAGGGGCCTTGTTTCGACTTAGGTCTTTCAGGGCTCTGTCAAATTCATCTCTCAGTATAGTATCTCCTATTTCATCATCATCTACATCCTCTTCCCTTCCTACAATAGTGTCTCGAAGTTCATTTCCTTTGTAGAGCCCCTCTATATACTCTTTCCACCTTTTGGCTTTCCCTTCTTTGCTGAGAACTGGTTTTCCATCACTGTCCTTGATATTCATAGAGCTGTTTTTCTTATCGCCAAATGTTTCTTTTATTTTCCGGTAGGCTGTATCTATTTTTCCCCTATTTATACATTCTTCTACATCCTTGCATTTGCCTTCTAGCCATTCCTGCTTAGCCATTTTGCACTTCCTGTCAATCTAATTTCTTAGTCGTCTGTACTCCATTTTACCTGTTTCATTTACTGCATTTTTATACTTTCTCCTTTCATCGATTAAATTTAGTATCTCCTGTGATATCCAAGGATTCTTTGTAGGTCTTGCCTTCCTACCTATTTTGTCCTCTGCTGCCTTCACTATTTCATCTCTCAATTTTACCCATTCCTCCTCAACTGTTTTATTTTCCCCTGTTTCTGTCAATTGTTGCCTGAAGCTCCCTCTGAAATTCTTAAGAACTTCAGGTTCCTTCAATTTATCTAGGTCCCATCTCTTTATATTCCTACCTTTCTGTATTTTCTTCAGTTTCAGCCTACAGTTCATAACCAACAAGTTATGGTCAGAGTCTATGTCTGCCCCTGGGTATGTCCTACACTTCAAAACCTGGTTCCGAAATCTATGTCTTACCATTATAAAATCTATCTGGTATCTCCCGGTGTCTCCTGGTCTCTTCCACGTATACAACCTTCTGTTGTGATTCTTAAACCAGGTGTTTGTTATAACTAAATTATGTTCCGTGCAAAATTCTACCAGGCGGCTTCCTCTTTCATTCCTTTTGCCCAGACCATATTCACCCACTATCTTCCCTTCCCTTCCTTGTCCTACTACCGAATTCCAGTCTCCCATAACAATTAAGTTTTCCTCTCCCTTAATTGTCTGAATAATTTCCTTTAGCTCCTCATATATTACTTCGATCTCCTCATCATCGGCAGAGCTAGTTGGCATATAAACCTGTACTACTGTTGTTGGTGTTGGCTTCGTATCTATCTTGACAATGATAATGCGATCACTGTGCTGCTCATAGTAGTTTACCCGCATTCCTGTTTTCTTATTCATTATCAATCCTACTCCTGTGATACCCCCAACTGATTTTGTATTTATAATCCTGTACTCGCCTGACCAGAAATCCTGTTCATCCTGCCACCGAACTTCACTAATCCCCACTATATCTAACTTCAACCTATCCATTTCCCTTTTTAAATTTTCTAATTTTCCTACTCGATTAAGGGATCTAACATTCCACGCTCCGACCCGTAGAATGCCAGTATTGTCTTTCCTGATGATCACCTCCTCCTGAGTAGTCCCCGCCCGGAGATCCGAATGGGGGACTATTTTACCTCCGGAATATTTTACCCGAGAGGATGCCATCATCATATGTTCACACAGTAGAGCTGCATGTCCTCGGGAAAAATAACGGCTGTAGTTTCCCCTTGCTTTCAGCCGTTCGCAGTAGCTGTGTGGCAAAGCCACATTAGCTGATGTTACAAGGCCAGCTCAGTCAATCATCCAGACTGTTGCCCCTGTAACTACTGAAAAGGCTGCTGCCCCTCTTCAGGAACCACACGTTTGTCTGGCCTCTCCACAGATACCCCTCCGCTGTGGTTGCACCTACGGTACGGCTATCTGTATCGTTGAGGCACGCAAGCCACCCCACCTCGGCAGTGTCTGTGGTTCATGGGAGTGGATTAAGTAAATCAATGAAAAAGCATCCCCTCGACAAATGCGACAGCTGCAATATATCTCACAATTTTCAACTGATATTCGTCACATCAGTGGCCATGACAATATTGTTGCCGATGCTATGTCCAGAATTTATGAAATAGCAATAATAGACTATGATGAAATCACCAAGAGCCAACTGCAAGATCATGAATTACAACAAGTCTGAACTGGGAATAACTCCTCAAACTTCAAGTCATTTCAACTTCCACCAGGGAAAACATTGTGGTGGGACACCAACTGCAAATATCAGACCTTACATTACTCAAGATTTTCGTCATCAAATATTTCTCCATTTTCATGGTTTAGCTCATCCTGGAATAAAGACTACAGTGATACTGTTAACCATTAAAGTTATCTGGTCTGACATAAAAGAGTCGTTCAACAATGGACTAAATCTTATGTTAACTGCCAGAAAACCAAAATTACTCGCCACACAAAATCACCACTAGAAAAATTTGAAGAACCAGATGAACATTTCAGTGTTGTACACATTAATATCATAGGATCTCTTTCTCGATCTAATGGTATGACACATTGCTTGACTTGTATTGATCATTTGACGTCCTGGATGGAAGTCATACTACTTGAGGATATCACCGCTAAAAAGTAACAAAAGCCTTCTACCAACACTGAATTTCTAGAATCTGTGTTCCATCACAAGTAATCACAGACCAAGTAACACAATTCAGATCACAACTGTTTAATAATTTGGGCATCTTTGTGGAAGGAAAATTCAACACACAACACCATATCACCATCAATGCAATGATAAAGTTGAGAGGTTACAGAGAACTCTGAAATCTGCAATGAAGGCTCACAACACTTCCGACTGGACGAATACTCTACCTACTATTCTGCTAGGATTGCTAACTGCAGTATGAGAGGCATCAAACTATTCTATTGCACTGATGGTATATAGGAAAACTATTAACAACCTTGTGAATTTTTTGAAGAGCCAACTACAAGCATTGATCCTGATTCATTTACATCTGATTTGCAAAAGCAAATGTTACAACAAACTTACATATGATATAGCCCAATCAGTAGTTGTACCAAAGGACCTGAAGACTTGTTCACATGTGTTCTTAAGATGTGACAGGATTCAAAAACCATTAGAACCTACATATGATGGTCCTTTTCCTGTCATAACAAGGCATGAAAAATATTTCACTATTTTGAAGAATTGCAAAAACTTAAATGTGTCAGTGGACAGACTTAAACCAGCCTATATCTTGCAGGAAGAAAGGGCATTAGAAGGACACTCAAACCACACGCATGTCGAAGCAATTTCTAAATGTTCATATGACCCTATTCAGCACTAGTCTTAAAGTCTTTGCTGTGGTCTACAATGGTGCACTGGAGCATAAATATCCGTTCCATTTGAGTACGTGTATTGGATTCGATCTTATGACTTTTAAATTTCATTAACTTTGTCGGGCGTGCTTATTTCGCACATGACGGGAATCTATATGTGTACTCAAACTGGATAAAGCTTGTGTAGACAAGTCATTCCACATACAAACGTGTGGGAGCCATATTGCATTGCAAGAGCTTGCAGTAGGCACCTCCGTGCACAAGTTACCGGGCACAAAGACGGACAGAATGGTAAATACACAGTCCAGACACGAGGTTGTATAAAATATAAAACGACGACGGGTACATTACAACCTGTACTCCTGTCAATTTTCGGGTATTCTTATTACCCCAATAAACAAATTGCAGAACACTATTAAACACAACACTGCAGCTGTTCTGTAGGGAATTCGTTAACTGTGTCCACATAGAGGAGATTGGTACACTATACATGGGGGCACTTTGCAGAAACCGTTTAGTCTTGTTTAAAACACTTAAACAGTCTCGCATAGGGTCAAAAACACTGTCCACTGTCGAATTTACTACGCAGGTAGGAGTTGCAAGACATGGTGGCACTGGTGTGGCAGCAAGAGGAATACTGCAAAAACTCGGCAAAGAAGAATTGGGAAACACCTCAAGGAAGTATACAAATCCTGTTGCAATACCTTATAAAGTGGGATTAGCCGATGTTCAATTGGATGTTTTGATAGAGGAGCTCCGTGGTATACTACAACACCTTCGTGCAGATGACTTCTATCTACTGTATTTGGACACCACACAAGATTTTGCAGGCATTTTTAACAAAGTGGAAAAGTGCGACTATCTCGTATCTAACCACTACTTTAGTATAGAAGCAGATTGCACAGGAAACCGCAACATGACTGTGGACAACCATAAGATATGATGTGATAGATTGTTTAACGTGGCTAACATCGAATTGTCATGTAAAAATATATAATAAATTTATTTGTCAAATCACGAGCCCTGGTGTCAACAAAGACATTGGTAACCACATTATCGATTTTATAAAGTGTCCAGACAGGCGACTGTGAGAGACTTCTTCGCTGGGACAAGAACATGGAATTACCAGGCTGGAGGCTACGATATACAATTACTGGATGGATGGTGTTTTCGACCCTGAGCAAGATTGTTTAAATGTTTTAATCTAGAACAAACGGTATCTGCAAAGTGCACCCCTGAATAGTGTGGCAATCTCCTCCATGTGGATGCGTTTAACGAATTCGCTACAGAACAGTTGCTGTGTTGTGTTAAATCCTGTTTTGCAATTTATTTACTGGGGTAATAAGAATACTCGAAAAGTGATTGATGTACAGGTAAATCTCCCAGACACAAAGGACCGAGAAAAACTTATAAATTATGCTATGTCAGTTTTTAGTTCCAATTGTCTACCTGTAAATTACGTGGAGGTACGTAATACTGACTCCAACAAGGACGATATAAGTATTACGCAGAAGAGCTACATTAAAGCAAGAGGAACATATTTCTCACATTCGAGACGTTATTCACTACAATACGACCTGATGTCGAATTAGATCTAGTAGCCACGAGCAATGTTATTCCACAAGTCCAGCGAAAAAGATTAAATCTAGACATCAGACTTAAGCCTTTCCCCATTAAAGAAATCACTCCTCTAAGTGCAGTAAATGTGCTGTGTGCACAGAAAAGACAACTGAAAATGGAGGAGATGGACGTCAAGAAACGAAAACGTAATATGGCGAAGACAACTGCTTTAAAGGAAGAATACCAATTGCAATTGGAAAAAGAGGAGACTATTGCAGATGTACAAGCACGACTCACTCTTTGGTTTGAACACTATATGTAGAAATCTCTGTGTGGCTTGGGAGTATAAAATAATCGCCTTTACAGCAAGGGAGATTGGTCCCGTGTTGGAGTACTGACCGATGATGATGTTTACTACATTAAGAGATAAACGAAAAATATGTTTCTAAAGCTACACTCACATTTGGATCTGCTTAAAAAGAGTGGTTACGTTGTAGCTAAGTATGACGGGTTAGTTGTTGTCAATCTGCCTACAGAAAAACCATTTGCGGAACTAAAAATAGACGGAATAACAATATAAAATCAGCAGTCGTTTGCAAAAGTTGTAAACTTAAAGTTCTATATGGAGATGCCAGAAGATTGTGTATCAGAAGAGATGACAGCGTACACACAGGAGGATGTGGAGTGCTATAACGGTTGTGCTATGAAGGAAATAAAAGGATAATTTACCCAGATATTCTCGTCTCGAAGAGCTGCCAGAAGGAAGAGAACTAATTGTTAAAGCTATAAAAGAGGTACTTTACCGGAATAAGAAGAGATAATTAATGGAGCTCGGGAATGTACCTTCTTTGTACTTATCTAATTACTGCTTGGAAAAGGAAATGGAAGATTCCAATGTGGATTTAAACTATAAGTTAAAAATGAGGCTGGATGTTATTAAAACCACACCTAAGAAACATAAAGGAAGACTTGTTTTATTTGTGTAAATGTATAAACAAGAAAGAAATACAACAAATTTTGTAAAGGAATATTTGTGTACTTATTTTCTAACCTACCGAATAACCTTAAAAGTTCATCTATCTGTATATAATTTTGTTATCATGCCCATTTCTATGTAGAACATATAAATTTAAAATCCAATGCAGATATTTCTGTGGAGTGTGTACTAGACTTGTTTTAATAGTCATACTTTGTTGTAAATAAAATGTACAGTAAAAAATGCTGCATTGCAAAAATTGCAAGTAGTTTCTATTAAAACAGTAAAAGATGTAGGCAAATCAGAACGTATCGGATTTCGAAAACTAACGTACGTACGTACGTTACTTATTGATGTAATGGCTGCAGACAGAAATGCAAAGATGTAGACGTAAATTTCAGCTAAAAGTTAAATCTATACTGGATGTTATAAGAGCTTTGCCAAACAAGAAGAAAAACAGGAAAATAGAATGAAAATAATAGACTGTTATATGTGCATAGATTATGGAATGTCGGTGTGTTGGATGATGCTGAAAGTAGCTGAAACTCAGTAGCTGATAGCGTAGCGAACCCCTTTTTCCTACCTATATGAGGTGGCTGCAACAGCGGCGGCCGGGGATAAGTGTTCACGAGTTAATTTAATGTGCAAATTTAATGAAATTAATGAGGGGGCAGAGGCTGGGCAAATGGGATTCTCTCTGGGGTGGAAGGGTGGGGTGTTGGGTCCCTGGCGGTGGAGATCATCCAAGAGCATGGGCATGGGGGTGGGCGTGTACCCAGGTAACGAGATGGTACCCTGGTCCCGTGCCCCCATCATTATATTACTGGTATGGTGTAGGAGGCCATTATAACTGAGCATTATTCGTAAATTTGTAATAACTACATATTCTGTATGTTAATGTCGATATCTTGATTACTCCCAAAAGATTATCCTAATTACTCTGTTCATAACAGTTAGGAGATCTGGTGAGATATAACACACAACATACATACGGCAACGTATTTTATTCAGAGATATGTCATAACTGTATATTTTGGGGGAGACAGTGCGTTATTTTGCTGCCTCCACTCATTACTTGAGGTTTTCATGGCATTTACTTCAAGCGATGCAGCGTGGGGCTATCATCATGTGAGATCAAGTCGGAAGACCAGTACAGTTTCACACCTTTCATGGCATGGATAGTATGAGGTTATTAGTGAGCTCTTGAGTGATATTTGGCCACTCTTCCATGAGTGCAAGTGTTGTGGAAGGTGCTGGTCTGAATGCAATGCTCTACCAAGAGCATCTCAGACAAGCTCAGGCCAATGAATAAGCTGGCCCCTACATTCGTTCAATTCCCTCAGCTCCCACCAAGTTGTCCACCAGTGCAGTTCTGTAGTGACGAGCGTTGTCGTCCACCAGAAGGAACCCATTTCCTATGCCATCAGTGTAGGGCACAACAAAATGTCGAAGTAGCTCTTATCGATGCCTCGGAGCAGTCAAACCGCCATTCTGAACGACATAGAGGTCTGTAAGTCCTCCAATACTGGCTCCTGCCCACACCATTCATCCAAAATTACTGCTGTTTCTTTCTCATAAGCAGGATTGTTCCGAGTTCCACTTTCGCTCGAGATGAGGGAACGACGATTGTCCGGTTGAATACAAAATCTTCACTCCCTATTGCTGCCTGGAGGATGCGTTGCAGCTGAGTTGCATTCAGCCTCCTGCCACAACGGGTTGTGAGACAACGGTCATCTCTTGCTCATGTTACCCGTGGACAATCTTGGCCTTGCCTTGTTTTAACAGTTCCTGTTGGCTGAAATCGCGTCCAGGTCCTGGAAATTACACTTTGGTAGACTACAATAGCTCCAGCCAACTACCTCTGTGTCTGTCCCGCTTCCAACTTTACTAGGGCTTTGCCGTAATGTTGTCTAAATTCGGCAGCACCCACAGAGAACCTTCGAACGATTGTAGTTCATTCTACCGATGCCAATAGCCTACGTCAGAACTTAGATATATCAACTGATCCCCTAAGTTTTCTGACCAGCGTATTTAGAGGTATTGATTCCTTGCTTCATTAAAGCTTCTAAAAGGTCTATTTGTTCTTTTACTGTTGCTTTCATGTAATGGGAATGAACGGCTTGCCGGCCGCGGTGGCCGAGGGGACTGAGGCACTCCAGTCACGGTCTGCACGGCCACTACGGTCGGGGGTTCGACTCCCCCCTCGGGCATGGATATTTGTGCCGTCCTAGTTCGTAAGTAGTTCATAAGTAGTTTGTAAGTTTAGGGACTGATGACCCCGTAGTTAAGTCCCATAGACTATACAAACATTTGGACATTTTTGAATGAATGGCTTAAGTACTGAGAAACTCGTGTGTTACTGAAGTGTAATGTCCTAAGTGGTCTCTCCGCCGCCTATTATACACACCATGAGATCACAAGCCGCGGTGGAGTAGCCGTGTGGTCTAAGGCGTCTCGCAGCGGAGCGCGCGGTTGCTCGTCGTGGAGGTTCGAGTCCTCCTTGGGGCATGGGTGTGGGTGTTGTCCTTAGGTTAGTTTACCTAGGTTTAAGTAGTTTGTAAGCTACGGACTGATGAACACGCAGTGTGGTCCGATAGATTTACAAATATTTGATCATTTTTGAGATCACATGACTCTTTTAAGACATGAGGTAATTGACCAGAGAGAACAGTGTAGGGCAAAAACATTTTGTTGTTTAAGTGAAGGAAGTAGTTGTAAACGGCATGACACGAGACAGAGGACTTATGACAAAATAGGTTCATTTTCGTTCAGTGTCAACTGCCGCTCATTACCAGTCTTCGAACCTATCAAGATTTTTATGGCAATAAGTGTCCTTAATGAACTATAAACAGTTACGGATGCAGCTTATTTTGCTGTCTTAGACCATGTATTAATTTCCTTTATTAATGCATGTATACTACTGCACGTGTCTTTATTCTATTCATTTCTACACTTCATTCTGTGAAATATACGCATAATCAATCGTTCCATGGTCCATTTGTTTAGTTTATAAAGACAGGCAAGGTGAGAAAACTGCTACCAAAACTCAAGAAGTACCAATGATAAACAGTTTCAGGGTTTACAAAAATTGCATTTATTATCGGAATTTCGACTATTACAGGCTGAATATTTATATTATCATATCGTCGTTGACAGAAAAAGTGTCCACAGCATATCGATCAGCGGGTTCAGTTGTATCTTCAACACACGACGGGTCGATGTGGCATGAGTCTGAAACATAAATATGTAATGTCATTGTTATTCAAAAGTGTCACAGGAACTTGAACTTTGAGGATATAAACTATCTTCGATAATGCTCTTTCTCCAAAAAAAAAAGAAAATAGGTGAGAAATGAACACACTGCAATGTACTTCCGTTGGATTGATACATTTTACATTATTGGATTAAATAAAAAGTAACATGCTTCCATCCGCGTCATCTGTAGGGAATGAAAATCGTCATATAAATTCGTAAACAAGATAATTACAATTACCGATTGTAATTATTAACGATACATGCTGGCCTGTTCCCAATAAAGTGTATCATGTAACAGCGTTGGTTTGTGCAAAAAAAAAAAAAAAAAAAAAAAAAAAAAAAAAAAAAAAAAAAAAAAAAAAAAAAGAAAGAAAGAAAAATACGCAAACAGTTTCTGGACGCGCCTCGTAATACTTCGAAAACTGAATGGAAAGTGGTACTGCATGTGATCCATTGAGCTAGCAACTTACGTTACAAGTACAATTGATGTTGACCGTTAATGTATTATGAATTTTTACATGCATCATTTTCCGTTCTCCATTTAGGTGAGGTATGTACCTTATAATTGTAAATGACAGAGAGTGTTTTTTTTGTCTTTTTAAGTATATACTGTATACTGTACTTTGTCAACAGGCGCACCGATGATGAACTGGACCCGAAACGCGCCAGCCTGAAGAGAAAAAGCAAGGATTTTACAACATCTACAACTCATTCATTACTGCAACCAATCAGCTTTTCTAGAATTTTTTGTATTTTCATAATAATTAAGTCAGCTGCAGTATCTGACGGCGTAGCTCAGACCTCGGTCAGGGGGCAAAACGAACTCTGTAAAATAATAATAATAATAACTGCCGAGCCATATATACAACGAAGAATCAAGAATGAGACGATTCGGTGGTTCGAATCCCATTGTGACATTATTTTTAAATTTTGAATTCAATTATGCAAATCATTTTGATATCTCTAGTTCCACGTGTTGTGTCAGTTTTTGTTTATGTATATGTACAAGGCCTGAAAACCGTGTCGTCGCGTATAACGGTGGTTAACTAAATTAGCTGCTTGGAAAGCCATTAGTGGCTATGGAGATGACTTTCCAAAAACAGTGTCGTAGCTCTTCACAATCTGAACAATCAAAAACTATAGTCGTCAACTAATAGTAAAGCCAATATTGTGAAAAAACTGTAACTTGTGTTTTTCTTAGTGAAATAATTATTATTAACAACGTTCTGTAAAATATGGAAGCGGGAGTAGCCGAGCGGTCCGGAGTGCCACGTTGCGGATCGCACGGCCTCCCGCGGCGGAGGTTCGAATCTTCCCTCGGGTATAAGTTAGTTCATAAGTAGTCTGTAAGTTTAGGGATTGATGACCCCGCAGTTAAGTCCCATAAGCTTCACAAACATTTAAACATTTTAAAATATAGAAAATTACGAAAAAACAAACATATGTGCACCTTTGTAAAAATTATTATTACTATTAAAATTATGTATGTATACGAACGCATAACAATAATTAAATTAAAAGTTGACTTGAAACGATTCGAGCCACTGTAAAATATTTTTTTTTTTTTTCAGGCGCGCAAATGAAAGATTAAACTAAGGGAAAGGAGGAAAGAATAAGGGATGGGAAAAGAAATAGTGTGTCCTTTTATTGACTTATTTTTTTCATTGTTTAAATGAGCACAACTCACGCCCCATTCTGCCCAGATGGTCATTGTTGCACGAAATTTGAGTTCACCGACAGATTCAAGGTTTGTCTTCTTGTATACCAGCTGTCGCAGGATTTTCCATGATCTATCAGTTAAGTAGTGTTTCTGGCTTCGGTTTTCCGAGATGAATAGTCTGCTAACCCTGACTCCATCAGTTACCAGAATTGTGCACTGCCATTCAGATCACAATAAACGGATAACAATAACCGCACATTCTAAAGGAAAGAAAATAGACCTAAAGAATATTCCGCATAATATCCCATGTGCAGACCCATCCGCGGACTATGTTCGTTGAATCTGGTCCACCTGAGCTATATCGACAGATGCTACGACTCGTTTAATAATTGGTACTTACAGTTAGTTGCAAAAGTTCAAAGTAGATCTTCCCTAGAATTTTGAGAGTTACGTCGAATACCATAATCTACATCTACATAGATACTCTGCAAATCACATTTAAGTGCCTGGCAGAGGGTTCATTAACCACTTTCATAACTTTTCTCTACCGTTCCATTCTTTAATAGCGCGCGGGAAGAAAGAACACCTAAATCGTTCCGTTTTCGATCTGATTTCTCTTATTTTATTGGGATGGTCATGTCTCCCTAAGTACGTGGGTGCTAGCAAAATATTTTCACATTCAGAACTAAAAGTCGGTGACTGAAACTTCGCAAACAGATCACGCCGCAATGAAAAACGTCTTCCTTTTAATGATTTCCACCCCGATTCGTGCAACATTTCCGTGACGCTTCCCCCCCCCCCCCCCGTGACGTGATAAAACAAAACGAGCTGCCCTTCTCTGAACCTTCTCAATATCTTCCGTCAGTCCCACCTGGTGAAGGTCCCACAAGGGGCAACAGTACTCCAGGAGAGGACGCACAAGTGTGATGTAGGCAGTCTCTTTGGTGGAGCTGGTGCATCTTCTAAGCGTTCTGCCAATGAAACGTAACCTTTGGTTAGCCTTCCCCACAATATTTTCTATGTGTTCTGTCCAGTCAAAGTTGTTCGTAATAGTAACTCCTATGTATTTGGTAGAATTTACGACCTTAAGGTTTGACTGATTTATCGTGTAATTGAAGTTCAGCGGATTTCTTTTAGTGGTCATGTGTATTACTTCACACTTTTCTTTATTTAGTGTCAATTGGCAATTTTAGCACCAAGTAGAAATTTTGTCTAAATCGCTTTGTAGTTGCTTTTGATCCTCTGTTGACTTCACTAACCGATAAACGACAGCATCATCCGCGAACAGTCTAAGGGAGCTATTCAGATTATCTCCTAAATCGTTTATAAACACGAGGAAGAGTAGGAGACCTATAACGCTTCCCTGTGGAACGCCAGATATCACTTCTGTTTTACGCGATGACTTACCGTCAATTAACAACGAACTGTGTCCTTTCTGATAGTTAATCGTGAATCCAATCGCACAATTGGGGAGATATTCCATAAGCACGCAATATCATTAGAAGCCGCTTGTGAGGTACAGTGTCAAAAGCCTTCCGGAAATCCAGAAATATGGAATCGATTTGAGATCCCTTGTCGATGGCACTTAACACTTCTAATGAATAAAGGGCAAGCTGTGTTTCGGGAGAGTGATACTTTCTGAATCCGTGCTAACTATTGGTTAATAGGTCGTTCTCTTCGAGGTAGTTCATAATATTCGAACAAAGTATATGTTCCAAAATCCTACTGCAAATCGACGTCAATGAGATAGGCCTGTAATTTTGGAGATCACTCCTATTGCCTTTCTTGAATATTGGAATCACTTGGGCAACTTTCCAGTCCTTGGGTACGGATCTTTCGCTGAGTGATCTGTTGTAAATTATAGCTAAGTACGGAGCTATTGCATCAGCATACTCTGAGAGGAATCTAGTTGGTATACAATCTGGCCCGGAAGATTTATTTTTGTTTAGAGACTTAAGTTGTTTTACTACTCCAGGAACATCTACTTCTAAGTTTCGCATGCTGGCAGCTGTTCTTGGATTGAATACTGGAGTGTTCACTTCGTCTTCTTTGGTGAAAGAATTTCGGAAAGCTGTGTTTAGTAATTCTGCCTTAGCAGTTCTGTCGTCGGTAGTATTACCATTGCTATCGCGTGGTGAAAGTATTGTTTGTGTTTTGCCGCTAGTGTACTTCACATATGACCAGAATTTCTTTGGATTTTCTGCAAGATTACGAAACAGGATTTCGTTGGGGAAATTGCTATAGGCTTCTCGCATTGAAGTCCGCGCTAGGTTGCGAGTTTCAGTAAATGACTGCCAGTCTTGCGGATTCTGTGTCTTTTTAAATTTTGCATGCGTTTTCTTTGTTTCTGAAACAGTGATCTCACCTGTTTTGTTTACCACGGGGGGTCAGCCCCCTCTTTTATTAATTTATTTGGTATAAATCTCTCGATTGCTACTGATATTATGTCTTTGAAAGTAAGACACAACTGATCTACACTCGCATTTTTAGTTTTGAAGGACTGGAGACTATCACTCAGGAAAGCGTGAAGCGAATTTTTATCTGCTTTATTGAATAGATATATTTTTCGTTTATTTTTGGTGTATTTGGGGATGTCGATATTTAATCTCGCTACTACAACTCTATGTTCGCTAATCCCTGTATCTGTTTTGATGCTCTTTACTATCTCGGGATTATTTGTTGCTAGGAGATCAAGTGTATTTTCGCAACCACGTACTATTCTAGTGGGTTCATGAACTAACTGTTCGAAGTAGTTTTCAGAAAAAGCATTCAGAACTAGTTTGGACGATGTTTTATATTTGCCCCCGGTTTTGAATACGTAATTATGCCAACATATCGAGGGTAAATTCAAGTTGCCACCGATTATAACAGTATGCTTTGGATACCTATTTGAAATATGATTCAAGCTTTCTTTGAACATTTCTGCAACCGCATCGTCTGAGTCAGGGGGCCGATAAAAAGATCCAATTATTAATTTATTCCGGTGGTCAGGTATAACCTCTACCCACACCAATTCACAGGACGTATCTGCCTCAATTTCGGTGCAGGATAAACCATTTGTAACAGCAATAAACACGCCACCCCCTGTTTTATTTATTCTATCCTTTCTGAAGACCATTTGGCCCTTTGAAAAAATTTCGGCCGAATTTATTTCAGGTGTCAGCCAGCTTTCAGAACCTATAACGATTTGTGCCTCAGTACTTTCTATCAGCGCTTGGAGCTCTGGAATTTTCCCAACACAGCTACGACAATTTACAACTGTTACACCAATGGTTTCTAGGTCTGCTTTCTTCCCGTGTCTGACCTGCCCCCTTTGGGACTGAAACCCATTTTGTGTATTCCCGAGGCCATATAACCTAAAAAAACCGCCCAGTCCACGCCACACAGCCCCCGCTACCCGTGTAGCCGCTTCCTCTGATTCAGACCCTCCACTCGGCTCTGAACCAAAGGTCCGCAGTTAGTCCTGTCGACAATGCTGCAGATGGTGAGCTTCGCTTTCATCTTGCAAGCAAGACTGGCAGTCTTAACCACTTCTGATAGCCGCTCAAAACGTGGGAGGATCTCTTCCGATACAAAGCGACACATATCATTGGTCCCGACATGAGCCACCACCTGCAGCTGGCTGCACTCTGTGATCTTCATGGCATCCGGAAGGAGCCGATCCACATCTGGAATGACTCCCCCCGGTATGCACACGGAGTGCACATTGGAATTCTTCCCCTCCCTACTAGCCATTTTCCAAAGGGGCTCCATTACCCGCCTAACGTTGGAGCTCCCAATTACTATCAAACCCACCCTCTGTGAGTGCCCGGATCTTGAAGGCAGAGGGGCGAGTACAGGACAAGCGACACCATCTGCGTCAGGAATATCCGCTGCCACAGACAGCGCCTCGAATCTGTTGGCAAGATTAAACGGGGAGGCCTCCACTTCGGTCCCTCGGGAAGTCTTACGCCGCCTGACACGCGCTGAGGAGACCTCCCAGTCCACCACGGATTGGGGGCTACCTCCTCGCGGGCAGTGAGCGGGCTGGGCACAGCCGCAGGCCTATCGGAGGGCACAACAGACGCACAGGGCGTCTGCTGCACCCCCGCGAGCGGCCCACAACAGCAACGCTCACCCACCGCAGTCTCAAGCGTTGCCAGCGAAGCCAACACCGCCTGAAGCTGCAAGCGTAGAGTCGCCAACTCTGCCACCATCCGTTCGCAGCAGTAACAGTTCCTAGCCATTCTAAAAACCTTTGTTTCTTCCAAGTAAGTACGTCAGAGGACACAGTAGTTTGATAAACAGTAAGCTTTGCAAAATATAAACCTAACGCTGAACTGTTTATTAACGGCGAATCTGAAAAATATATACGCGGGCTAATAAATAAAAAAATCAGTAACTGAACTGACAAATAAGCGCGATTCTTAATAAACGATCAGGCGAGCACACTAAAGTATAAAGAGCTGTAAAAAAAAAAAAAAAAAAATCTAAAATGCGATAGCCGTGTGGCTACGTTAGCCGGCGGACTGGACTCACCATGTGAGCAGCAGACGCCGGGCGCGGAGCAGCGGCCTCTGCCGTCGGCGCAGCGCATCTCGGGGCTGTCGAGCGGGCAGGGCGGCGCGGCGCGGCAGGCGGCCGAGTCTGCGCTGGCCAGCCGGCAGCCCATGCGCGGCCCGCAGCAGATGTGCGGGCCCAGGCACACGCCCTGCCCGCCGGGGCCGCACGCCGCGCACCGCTGCAACACACACGCTCCTCACAGCGACTGCCAGCTGTACGTGACAGAGGTACTCGACAGCCGCGTAGCAAGGGCCGAGTTACACTGTCCGCCACGTCAAGTTGTATTCGCACTGTCCGTCACGTCAAATCGCTTATTCCCAGTAGCCTATGTCGAAAGTGAGGTTATAACTTAGCGGTCTGTTGTGTAGAATGTCGTAGTTCAATACTGGAATATTGAGGAAACAAAAACGCTAAATGTTATTGAAGGCCAAAGGAAATTTTAAAATGTACGTTTTTAACCAACTTAGCAAAGTGGTGGGAACTGAATATTTCAAAACATCGACATCTATTTTCAAGCAAAATTATATACTTATGAACGAATCAAACGATATTTAAAAGTGCATAAAATAGAGCCTGTTGACTTGATACAATAATATTTGCCCGCTGGCATAGTTAATATCGTCGTAAACAACCTTCAGTCTCTTCTGTTACAATATTACGAAACATATATCGTTTTTCGGTATCAGATATCCGACCTCGCTTTTAGTAGGACACTCAATTGAGAAAAATATTAAACTCGTCTTGAAACATTTGGAATTTAATAATAAATTAAAGATTAATATGTCAATATTGCATGTAAACTGCGTAATCATCGACTACAACATGAAAAGCACGTGACGAAAAATAGGTTTCGATGTTAGCAGCGTGGCTGCTCTCCATTGACATTCCAGACCTCCCTCATGCATGGATGTGTGAGTTGTCCTTATCGTACATAAAACTATAACGCTGGTCCCATAAGTACCTGAACCAAAAAATAAAACACAATAATTTAGGATTAATTTGCATCAGATATGCCACCAGCAACAAAATGTTCAGGATGCCAAAAAGGGGACTTCCTGCTAGTAGATGCTGCAGTGGTATTCCCAGGTTGCCAAACTAATGATTTTGCAAATGATGGCCAAATTACTCCCATCTCATTTTTTAGACATGTTTCACCGCAATGAGATCGTTAAATACCAGGCTTATTCCAAAACTAAAGTCAGGTGACCAATATTGAATGGATGATAGACCTGAATGAACCCTAATCTACGTTCCTTCATGAAACATGTCACTTTAGATCACTCAACAAATGCCCTGAACTTGGTCCTGTGTCTTCTGAGCAAGTTCGTTTAGAAGCTGCAGCACATCCCGTTCCTCTTTTGATTATCAACCATTGCACATAGTTAAAAAGGCGTTTGTCTGTGGAACCTCGAGTAACATATTTCAAGCCCAGGGATACAGTAGCAACTGACATTAGGGCGACAAATTTTTACCTTGGGTTTAAGGGAGATGACCATAATCTGAGATTATAAGGAAGAATAAGATAAATTTAGTCACAGTAAATTTCAATTGCACGTCTAAATCTGTTCCCTTGGAATGGATGCCAATGGTGATGTAAACATAAAGTCATCTTTTAAATTGACTCAATAAAGGAGATTGTGTCTGCCCACCTCAATACTGTAATAAAATAAAAAATTATAGGTTGGTGGGCGATATGAAGTATTTTTTTTTTTTAAATTATATATCGATGTCGTTTCCATGATGGAACAACATCAGTGCAAAATACAAGTCATGATGACTCATGTACTCTGCATAAAACGTGAATCATCATGACTTCCACAACATCAATATGTGAATTAAAAAAAAACCCTCATATTGCCCACCAAGCAGAAAATTTCTTGATTTTATTAACATACAGTCGGACATACTTTGCTTACTTTTACTCATTATCAAGTTTTTTGGTACCTCTACAAGCTGAGTGAAAGTTATTAAGAGTCGATGGTATTAACAAGACTGATTCCTGGAGTAAACAAGAGTATCCCAAACCATATTCAAAGAACTGTATATACTAACTGCTGCTGCACAGTACATTTATTCCTAACCTTTTATCCCTTTTTTCAGCTAAGATCTCTGGACATCGTTTTCGATTGCTGACAACTTAACTGATCTTTGGAAGCTTTGCAAAATTTTGTATGCGTCAATTAAGAAAGAACTAATGAAACGCTGCTGTTTAAACACTAATGTCTCTATAATCAACTTTCACAAGTTATTAATTCCATGTATTGTTTTGGTGAACGTAACGACGTGAGCCCATCCTTGAGTTGGCAGTATTGACCAAGAAACAAACATTTTCCTCACATACCCACGCATTCAAAAAGGCGTACATTCTTCAAAAGTAACGAATAGTATCGATTATTGTAAGAATAGTTTTCGAACTATCTCTATGAGTGTATTTCAGCTATTGACACTACTTGATGGGTTTTGGGCCATAACACAAATCACTGACGAAATATACTGGAGATACAGTCAGGCAAAAAGGGAATGGGAGAATTCAAGGAAAAGTGCTAAAATAAGGGATAACCCATAAAATACGTAAAGTCGGTCATTGTAGCTGACATATAACATGAAACCAAAATGCGTTACAAATTCATATTCGTGGTAAAATGTAATGCACCATAAGCCTCCTGCGTGACAGCCCATGCACCAAGTGACTATTTCCTCTTCTTCAGTCACTGTCTGCATCAACAATAATTACAAAATTACGATCAACTATTAATAAAGTGATACTTCTGTAATTTTTACACCTGACAGCTAAGGAGAATAGACGGTTATTTCTTTGAATGGACCGTACTTTGCAGAAAATTTAGACAGAGGTGATGTGTGTAGTAACTTAGGTAGCAGAAAGAGCTTTCGTGAGGCTTATGTAAGAATGGTTCAAGCAGTGAGTGAGCATTACTTGATCCTTCTAGGTTTAGATGCCGTGGTCCACACATAAAACTTTCTCCTGATGTACCGCATCAGAATGCAGAAGACATCCATGGAGGTAAAGCGGAAAATTGCTTCAAATCTTCACAGTCGGAGGCGAAAGATCAGGAGAAACTTTTACGCACGGACCTTCACCTCAGCTCAGTTTCAAGTAATGGCAACTCTTGCCATGAAAGCATCCACTGTACGGTGAGTGAGCTTGCGGTGCTTACGTGCTGGAGGCTGGCGCGCTTGCCCCCTCGGGGACAGTTGGTGATGAGGCAGGCGGCGGCGAGGCTGACGGCCAGGGCGAGCACGACTGCCGGCTGGGGCTTCATGGCTGCAGTGTGCCCGGCCAGCGGCCGCCGAAGCTTTTATACCGCCGCCCTCCACCACTGGAATACCGACCACTGGACTCACAACCCCTCCCACGCCCCTCCGTCCTTTCACGTCTGCCTCTCTACTCTCGCTGCTGCTCTAAGCCTACTCAATGCTGATCCGTCCGCCTTAGTGTGTGTGTGTGTGTGTGTGTGTGTGTGTGTGTGTGTGTGAGTCTGTGTGTGTCTGTGTGTGTTAATTTTGTAAGCAGATTGCTAAGAAAAAATCTCCTTTCCGATACTTTTGTGAAACACTTCCTCCAATTTTCAAATGGATATGCTGCCGGGTGACTTTGGCAACCACCACCAATATTTGGACAGGAGCAACACCCTCCCAATCTCAAGGCAAAACTGCACTCAAGGAAGCAATGTGCAAGTGATTTTAATACCTCGGTTTTCAAAGGCCAAACAAGGAAGATAGTAGTATAATGATAACGGTACCAACCCAGGGCACCGCTTCGCTACCTGGGCACAGCCCCGCCGCCGGGCACTCGCCCGAAAACCAGACCGCAGATCAAAGGATGCCACCATACTCGAACAATAGGATGTTCAAAATGTTCAAATGTTTGTATAGCTTATTGGACTTAGCTACCGGGTCATCAGTCCCTAAACTTACAAACTACTTATGAACTAGTTAACTCTAAGGACGGCACAAATATCCACGCCTGAGGGGGGATTTGAACCCCCGGCCATAGTCGCCATGCAGACCGTGACTGGCGTGCCTCAGTCCCCTTGGGAACTGCAGCCAACAAACAGTAGGATGATTGACAGGTTACTTGAAAGTGCACTTAACACTGGTGAACTTAACACTTCCAAGTAAACAACACCCCCACCACCCCCCAGAGCCACCGCCAAACAAGCGTCACCTCTGACAGGTCCAGACTGACACCACATCCCCCGCCCCCAGCCACCCACCTGACTGACACACCACTCCCAACAGATGCCAACTGTACAACCTTCACCTCCAGTTAATTAAATTAAATTTGCACATTAATTTAATTGTAACTACCTATGTTTTTTAACAGTAACAAGAGCAATTGTCGGAAGGCGTATAAAACCATAAAAGTAGTGGTTTATGGGAAGACTGAAAACTTATGTGGGAGACAGCGTTGCGTCAATCTAAGGAACTATTGGTATGTTTTGGAAAGAGGGAGTATTAAATTTCAGAACTTGATAATTTTAAGTGCGACAGGTATGATTTGCACAAGAGAGAGAGAGAGAGAGAGAGGGTTGTTGTTAGATGAGGCTTGTATGAGAAAGCATGTTTGCTTTTGGGAGGGGGGGTCGACAGTGCCCTGTCTCAGCTGGGTCCATTTCCATTAAATAAATGCAATGCACACTATCCTCGTCAAAGTGGTGTGTGTGCAGAGGTATTGCGTAGAACGTTTTGATTATTTGGATATGTAGCTCAGATGTTTTTTGAGAGGATGCTTAAAAAAGTATGCATTTTTTAAAAACATTTAGCATATGTTTATTTTATGTAGCCTGTCGAGAGAACACTGTGTTTGTGATCGCACTAGAGATCTAGCTACATTACTTTTATGCATTTAAACGAGGATCGTTCGTACCGTTTCCAAGAGAAATTGTTAAGGAAATTGTGTTACATGTCTACAGTGTTTGACACTTGGTTTTGGATGGTCGTTACCATTACATTACATTCGTCGGCTGTTGTGAGCATCGTCTATACAGTTATTTTGCCTAGGCTAGCAGACGGAACATTAGGCCTAAAGTGCACGAGTGGAGATCGTTACAAGGAGAGTCTTTTGACCCACAGAACCTCTAAGTATGCGGCTCTCGTTGAGGAATTGTGTGTTCTGATGGTTTGTAACTATATTACTTTACATTTGTTACTCTATCGAAGTGCTGGATCATTTTACGACCTAATTGGTTGGGTGTTACGTTTGTTTATCGTTTGTAACTAGTGTCATTAGCAGAAGACTTGGTGTTAATCAGATACGAGACACCTAACTGCCATGCTATCTCGAATCACTTCTCCATTAACATCTAATCAGAAGAACAAGCCCATCCAAGGCATACAATGCAACTAAACTTGCTTAAAGCCTGGTTCGATGTATTAAACTATATGTAGCGACGTAATGTCATAATTAAAACACATCTTATCGCACTTAATAATTGGGAGTGGTCGTCGCTGGCCTGGCGGCTGTCAGGGTGAATTTGTTTACAAAACTCTCGTGTTATTCCAGGTAATTGTACTGTCAGAAGTATGCAATAATAATTGGCTAATTTTTTTCTTCCAATGTTGGTGTACGTCTATAAGTAGTAACTTTCGTAAAAAAAAAAAAATTATGAAGGGCGCCGGTTCGAGTCCCATATCGGGTCGTGCAGGGGGTGGCAATCTTTAGGACTGTCGGTGGGGTAGAGGTGGGGGCGGTAGTGGGAGAAGGGGGTGGGGTCTGTGCACACTCAAGTGCTTACTTCTGGAGGCAGTTGCCCTTGTTACTGTTAAAAAACATATGTAGTTATAATTAAATTGGTATGCAAATTTAATTTAATGAACTGGAGGCAGAGGTTGGGCAATTGGGCGTCTGTCGCTGGCGGCATGGCGGCCAGGTGCGTGGCTGGGGGGCGGGGGCATGTGGCGTCAGTCTGGCGGGGGTGGACAGGTCTCGACCTGTCAGAGGTGCCGCCTGGAGTGTTGTGCACTAGTGTTAAGTGCACTTTCATGTAACCTGTCTATCATCCTATTGTTTGAGTGCGGTGGCATCCTTTGATCTACAGTCCGGCTTTTGGCCGAGTGCACCGCGGCAGGGTGTGTGACCACGTAGCATAGCGGTACCCTGGGGTGGTATCGCTATCACTATACTACTGAAGATAACACACACAGTACAAGTAACAGCCGATTCCCGGCCAAATCACAAATTTTAATACAATGCTCCACCTTTATCTTTAACGTCTTTGACATGTCCGAGAAGAAAAACAGTCTAAGGGTTTGTAAAATTCTGTTTCCAATAGGGGGAAGTACATGGGAGAATCTTAGTATTGTTATATTCCATAAGATGACCGGTGTCAAGACAGTGTACTGCGACAGCGGATTTGCTCGCCTGTTGTAAGATTCTATGACACTTGTGTCCAATACACCGGTCTTCCACTGACCTGATTGTCTGACCAACATATGACATACCACCACCTTCTAAGATAAAGGCCGTTGTCGGTGAAGGATGATCTTGATATGCATAAGGCTGGTGTCTCTCGTATTCAGTTGTGGCATGTCATATATTATTCAGACAATCAAGACTGTGGAAGACTGATGTATTGAACACAAGTGTCGCACACGCTTACAACAGCCAAGCAAATCTGCTGTCGCAGAATATTGTCTTGGCAACTGTCCTCCTATGAAATACAACACAGAGTTTCTGGAATACACTTTCCCCAATTGGGACAGTGTTATTAAGGAAGTTGTTGAAATTAAACTAGCAAGCTATCTTATAAATACAGATGGCGGTTTTTGTTTAAATTCTTTTCCGAATCCGGCACTGGCTCTTGTCAAAAAACAGAGGGGCAGAATTAATGATGCCTCGCCTGTTGATTAATAGTCACTATCGATATTTCTGATGTTGGTCATGTATGGTTGTGTTCAACTTGCTGTTATACTGTGTGTCTTATCTTCCTTGTTTACCCTTTGAAATACGAATTATTAAATTCACTTGCACATTGCTTCCTTGAGTGCAGTTGTGCCCAGAGAATGGCAGGGTGTGCTCCTGTCGAAATATCGGCAGTGGTCGACGACGTCAACCGGTAGCATACCCGTAAGTTTGATATTCATTACGCCGGACAACGTTAAGGTATCACAGTTCCTTCAATACATCTCTATGGCATTTAATTTCCCATAAAAATCTGGACAAACGAGCCTCTTACGATCACAATTTAATTTTAGATTTTAACTGGGATTTTTAGTTTCAACTGTTGTAGAGGGAACAGGGCTCGCTGCTCCTTTCAGTGTGAATGCACGCTAGGAGGGGACTCCTGGCAGGAATACCGGCGGATCTGCGTCATCCTGTACAAAGGTCCAAGTAGGATACATTGTAATTCGGGTCGGGCAGGGTGCGTTATTCAAGAAGTCCATCTGGTTGGGTGGTGCAAGTGTTAGCACAGCTGTCTAGTAAGTAAGAGGCCTGGGTTCTATTCCCAGCGTCGACAATAAATTTCATATGTCCGAGCTCTATAATTACAACACCTACCAGCATCTGCGACTAAAATAAAAATTAAATGTGGTATATGCATGACATTTTTCAAAGCGAGGGGGCGTTCTGGAAAAAAATGAAATCCCATTCTTTTTTGATAATACCCCGAAATTCAAGGAGAAAATGTATTTAGATACTCGCTAATTGTGTAAAGTTACTACCAAATTGTGTGATTTAACAGCAATTTTGTTACAAAAAGCGGGGCATATTCTGATACAGGTGAGGGGAAGCTCGGAACTGAAGACTGAATTGAAATGAGTGAACTAACTTAACTGCGTCACTCTTCTGATCCAACTCAATTTGCTCATTTCGGAACTGGAGTATCAACTGAAATGACAACTAAAGAAACGGTTTTGGTCTCCTGATCTGTCTCAGTTCTCACAGTTCAAAACTGGATGTGAGGGAAATATTTGTTGCTTGGTCAATACTGCCAACTCAAGGATGGGCTCACGTCGTACCGTTCAGCAGTTAACATTTTTATACCAAAACAACAAACGGAATTAATAACTTGTGAAAGCTGATTATAGAGACATTAGTGTTTAAACAGCAGCATTTCATTTGTTCTTTCTCAATTGACTCATACCAGATTTCGCAAAGCTTCGAAAGATCACTTAAGTTGTCAGCAATCAAAACTATGTCTAGAGATCTTAGTTGTGGAAAAGGGATATAAGGTAAGGAATAAATGTAGTGTGCAGCAGCAGTTAGTATATACAGTTCTTTGAATATGGTTGTGGATACTCTTGTTTACTCGAAGACTCAGTCTTGTTAATACCATCAGACTCTTAATAACTTTCACTCAGCTTGTAGAGCTAACCAAAAATTTGATAAATGAGTAAAAGCAAGCAAAGTATGTCTGACTTTATGTTAATAAAATCAAGAAATTTTCTGCTTGGTGGGCGACATGAGGTATTTTTCTTTTAATTTACATATTGATGTTGTGCAAGTCATGATGATTCACGTTTAATGCAGAGTACATGCGTCATCATGACTTGCATTTTGCACTGATGTTGTTCCATCATGGGAACGACATCGATATGTATTTTTTTAAATAAATACTTCATATCGCTTATCAACCTATATTTTTTTAATTAATTACAGTATTGAGGTGGGCAGGTACAATCACCTTTACTGAGTCAAATTAAAGATGATTTTGTGTTTACATCACCATTGTCATCCATTCCAAGGGAACAGGTATAGAGCCGGCCGTGGTGGCCGAGGAGACTGAGGCGCTTCAGTCACGGTCTGCACGGCCGCTGCGGTCGGGGGTTCGAAACCTCCCTCGGGCTTGGATATTTGTGCCGTCCTTAGTTGTAGGTAGTTCATAAGTAGTTTGTAAGTTTAGGGACTGATGACCCCGTAGTTAAGTCCCTTAAGCTTCACAAACATTTGAACATTTTTTTTGAACAGGTATAGATGTGCAATTGAAATTTTCTGTGACTAAATTTACCTTATTCTTCCTTATAATCTCAGATTTTGGTCATGTCCCTTAATCCTAAGGTCAAAATTGGTCACCCTAATGTCAGATGCTACTGTACTCTTGGGCTTGAAATATGTCACTCGAGGTTCCACGGACAAACGCCTCTCAGCTATGTGCAATGGTTGATAATCAAACAAGGAACGGGATGTGCTGCAGCTTCTGAACCAGCTTGCTCAGAAGACACAGGGCCACATGTTTCTTTCGCGTTAATTAATCACAGCACCAAGTTCAGGGCATTTGTTGAGTGATCTAAAGTGACATGTTTCATGAAGGAACGTAGATTAGGGTTCATTCAGGTCTATCATCCATTAAATATTGGTCACCAGAGCCATCTTCGCAGTTGTATTATATATTGTGTTGTGTGGTACCTCCGGGTTTCCTGAATTTCGCCTACGATAGCGGCGCCTGCTTCTGCCTCGTTTCAGCACGCTGATTTTGGTGAGTTTCGCTGTTGCATTGTGTTTGTGTGAGCGAGTGAGTGTTGTTTGTAAATCCTCCCCCCCCCCCCCCCGTTAGCATTAAGTTGTGTAATTTATTGTTAAACTCAATGCTGGGCATCGTCAGTATTAAAACCCTGTAAATGGAATGCACTTATATTGTATTAACAAAATTGGTTCCCAATTTTGCTTGTTTCGACCTTAATAAACAAGTTCAGTATAATTATTACTTGCCTATAAATTATAGTTTTCAAGCAACTTCCCCCTTTTATTTAACATTGTTTTTCACCAGGGCTGAGAACAAGCTCAGTTGCACCTAAATGTTTTTCTTTAGCCACCTTTATGAAATAACTTTAATAATGGTGGTTTGTTTATTAATGCCTTTGTGTAATTCCGTGTGAGCTACTACGTATATTGGCCACTGCATCATTAACTTACTGTCATTAGAGTAATTTGAACCAAGTCAGTTCTCAATTTGGGCCAGGGAACAAGGTTTGGTAGCAGGGAGTAGTCGGTAGCTCACACGGATCTTTTGCTGATTTTATTGCTAAAATTAAGCTTTTTGATAACAGTAAGTTCTTATTTGGATACCTCCTACAGAGCTTTTGTTTCGAACAGTGGCCTACTTTTAGTGTACAAACATCGTCCCAACAACTCTTCAAGCAATTAAATAGGCCATTACCCAAGAGAAATGAAACGAATATGTATGGAGAACTTCCGGAAGACTTCCTCAGTGAATGAACAATGGAGGACTCCATTTAGCAGATATAATCTTTAAAACCAAATAATCAAAAAATGGCAAAGTATGCATTTTTCCTAAATAAAACAAATTTTTCTTTATTATATTTAGTTTTCCTGTAATAAACTGTTAAAATGAGGGAGGTTTTTTTGCCGGACACTGTATATTAGATTTCAGAGCTTGGGTGGCGGCGCCGCTGTAGCGACAAGACTAGAGGACTCGGCTTGCTGTCCACACACGCGCGGCTGTCGACACACTCTCGGGCCCCCATTGTGCTCCTCCATATCGTTATGCGTCCTGTCGAAATCCTCTGCTGATGAGATGCGGTCCCTACGTCAAACGTACTCTGCTCTGCATTTCCAGCTGCCCCCTCTGACCACGGAACGGCTTACTTAGCTGCACAGCCAGTGCCTCCGTCACAAAAGCAAAGCCTGCTCCCTGGAAAGATGGCGAAGTGAGGAAGCTGGTCGAAGAGATTAAATGCAAATGTCCAGTGCCTCTCTGAAAATGGAAGCTCCATTAATTCAGTAACAAACACACAATATATTCAGTTTTGTGCAAAATGTTCAAATGTTTGTAGAGCTCATGGGAGTTAACTACGGGGTTATCAGTCCCTAAACTTACAAAACTACTTATGAACTAGCTAATACTAAAGACGGCAGAAATATCCATGCCCGAGGAGGGATTCGATCCCCGCCCCCGCCCCAGTTTTGTGCAACAAACAGTATAACACCTTCAATTAATATAACATGTGAAGAGAAATCAGTAAGTAGGCTAGGACGTTCTGAACTCTTCGGGCACACATATTAATGAAAACTTGCACTGGAAGAAACACATTACCGCCAAACTACAATAGCTGTAGTGGTAAGTGCCATGTGCGCCACTTAACTTCACAAGACATAACGTCGTAAATCGTAAAATATGCGAAAAAAAAAAACTCTTTATGCGACACTGTTCTTTATCTCCTACAAAAATACTGAATCAATTTCAACCCAACTTGAACTCATATTCTCCACCGACGGAGAACAGTTTATATGAGGTAATTAGAAGACCAGGTGAACTTCGTATCACTTACCTCTTAATTTTGGTATCGGCTCGATAGTGGGTAGAAAAAGTGGGCAAATCACGCACACATGTCCAGAATAATGTTGATGTCACGTTCGTGGAAGTTCAGGGAAAGTTTAAATGGTGATAAAACGTGGAAAAATTGCGAGGAAAATTTAGATTTCAAACATGTAAAATAATGGCTTGGTTGTTGTGTTGGGTGCGTTCAGAAATATACTTTGAAAGATTAAAGTTCGCTTTACACGATCTGAACACGTATATGAACTGACAAAGATAAAAATGAATTGCTGCGCGTTAGTCTCGCTAAAACTCGAGAGCGGCTGAACCGATTTGACTATATATCATTACATAAACCACTGAATCTGCTGTGATGAAGTCTGGTGTCGAGATAGCTTGAGCGCTGAAGTACCGGATAAGATACTTTAGAAAGTGAGTAATTGAAGATATTTTTTGAAGTATATAAAACGAAATGTCGAACAATAGTTGCTCTCTGGAAAAGCTGTTTACTCTGACTTCTTAACTATTTTCAGAAATTACAATTAACTTATAAAATGCATTATCCCTTTTGTAAAAAGTGGATAGAATGGCAGAACAATAGAAGTTCCTGTCAGTTTTCCACAAATTTTCCTATTTTCTGGCCAGCTATTCCAAACTTTTACTTCACTCAAACCTTCCTCTCGTTTTGAACGTCGAATGTGCAAAATTTTATCGCAATCAGATGAATGGTATTGATCTTTCATACAAAAATCTATTTCTATTTTTTCTGGATTTTCCAATTTTCCGGGAAACTTTTCCAAATTTTTATTTCATAAGAACGTTACTCTTGCTTTGAACGTCAAATATGCAAAAAATTTTCGAATTCAGACGAATGATATTGATACAAACCTTGTCCTGTCAAGCCGTACTCAAGTGATGCTCTTACAACCGTGTGGCAATCGATTTTTATACATAGAAAAAATCGCTTTCGGTTTTTCCTAAATTTTCCTACTTTCCGGGCGACTTTTCCAAATTTTTATTTGATGCGAACCTTCCTTTTGCTTTCAAAATGAAATGTACAATATTTTATCGCAATTGGTCGAACGGTATTGATATCTCACTGGAAAAAGCTGTTTCAGTTTTTCCCGATTTTCCTCTTTTTCGGACAACTTTTCCATATTTTATCACCGTTTAAACCTTCCCTGGACTTACACGAATATTTCAAGACTAAAATTAGCCAAACCGGTTCAGCCGTTCTCGAGTTTTAGCGAGACCAACGAACAGCAATTCATTTATATATATAGATAGATAATCACGTATCTTGTTATAAACACTAAGAAGCGCAAAAAAAGTACATCACGCAATAATTAGTTAGGAATGACAGCACTTAGCCTCTAACAAAGATCTCTGCGAACAAAATGTTGAAATGAAGGAGGTTTCTCAATTTATTTACTGCTTTTCCTGCAAACTACGGAATTTGGCGTGACTTACAATTTACTACAATACTAATAACTTTACTCAAAAGAAATTTTACAGATATGATGCAAATACACTACTGAATGTACCTTCGGAATTATATCGTAGCATGACACATAGCAAATAACGAAATGTGCGAAAAACTGCCAAAGAAAATGTTTTACATACCACCCGAAACTGTTGGAACGCGCCGCGGTGTAGTGGTCGAGCATTCTAGGCGCCTTGCTGCGAAGCGCGCGGTTGCTCGGCGTCGGAGGTTCGAGTCCTCCCTCGGGCATGTGTATGTCTGTTCGTTTTTAAGTTAGTTTAAGTAGTTTGTAAGCCTAGGTACTGATAACCAGAGTAGTTAAGTCTAATAGCTTTACAATCATTTGAACATTTTTATTGTTGTTAGACTGATTTAAAACAAATTTGGCACAAATATTCCCCAACAATCATTGTATAGATAATAATTACCTGCGGCATTATAGTTCAGGAGATATAACGTTGTAACAAATGAGATATTTAAATAGTGGTCTATCATACAATACTTGAATAACGAGACCCTCTCACCCACTATTTGAAAATGATAGCAGTTCCTGACTTGAAACAAACTTTACAAATGATTCAAATATTCACAAATTTATTTATCGGCAACTACCGCAGCAAGATGTTTAAACCGAAGGAGTTACTACAATTTTCCAAATGATTGGCAATACGTTAATCATTTTATTACTGAGTCACTTTACCGGTAGTATGTACGGTACATATAATACTGAATAATAGTTCATGAAATGGAAGCTATAAACCGTGAGACTTTTACCAACGTTAAAAGTCCCCTTGATGATGATGTAAATGGAGAAGAAAACGAAGATGTAAAGGTAGCTTCGCACTAGGTGGATCACAGTACTTCCTCTCCTGCAAATTCTACATCATTAAGAGGTGCTGGCCACATAAACAGAACGCGAGGGTCGTCGATCTCGCATAGTAGCACTGACAACAATTTGGAAACTGCATTGATCGATTTTGTAAGAGCCAGGAGTGAGCCCAAGCAACCGCCCCAAGTGGCAGAGAAGAAAAGAAAATTAATGACTTTTTACAAATATGTAGCAGATACAATGATGTCGTTTTCCGATCTCGACACTGCGTCAATAAGAAGAGAGGTATTCATCATTGTTGATACAAAAGAAATGACAATATTGAAGAACCGAGAAGAAGGAAATGACAGTAGACATTTTCCCAAAGTTTTCTGTTCCCTTTGAACTATTCATAGGAAGAAGCTCGAACAGGCTCCGTAGCTGTCTTACAAGAGCAGCAGAATCATGCCGGTTACTGGGTAAATCATCTTTTGACTATGTATGCGAATCTGAGAAATAAAATTGAATAAAAAGTATAACTGGAAAAATTCTTACTTCATTATATCTTCCATTACTCATTTAGCTAATGACCTCAGTAGTTCAGTCCTCACAAAAACCCAGTAACAAAATTTCTTTCTTTCTCTCTCTTTTTTCCTTCTCAACAAAACAAAATAAGTCCCGAGAGCCACAACGACCTCCTCGTCTATTTGCTCCATTGTGACTGAACAAAGCCAGCACACGGTATGATATGTGGGTTGCACGCGACACGTTGCCCTATGTGGAAACCGAGCGTAACTTGGTTGTGAAGAAAGGAAAGAGAACTGACCCATACAATTACAGGCCAATATCGTTGACATCTGTTTCATGTAGAATTTTGGAGCATATTCTCAGTTCGAATATAGTAAATTTCCTTGAAACAGAAAAACTTCTTTCCATGAATCAGCACGGGTTTAGGAAACATCGTTCATGTGAAACTCAGCTTGCCCTTTTCTCACATGACATCTTGCGAGCCATGGACGAAGGGCAACAGGCGGATTGTGTTTTTCTCGACTTCAAAAAGGCGTTCGACGCGGTGCCACACTGCAGACTGCTAACGAAGATACGAGCTTATGGAGTAGGTTCACAGATTTGAGACTGGCTGGAAGACTTCCTAAGTAATAGAACGCAGTCTGTTGTTCTCGACGGCGAGTGTTCATCAGAGACGAGTGTATCGTCAGGCGTGCCCCAGGGGAGTGTGATAGGACCGCTATTATTTTCTATCTATATAAATGATCTGATGGACAGAGTAAGTTGTAATTTGCGGCTGTTTGCTGATGATGCTGTGGTGTGTGGGAGGGTGTCGTCTGTAACTGCCTGTAATAGCATACAGGTTGACTTAGACGAAATTTCTAGTTGGTGCGAAGAATGGCAGCTAGCTCTCAATGTAGAACAATGTAAGGTGATGCGCATGAGTAGAAAAAACAATCCTATAATGTTCGAATACAGCATTAGTAGTGAGCTTCTTGATGCTGTCGCGTCGTTCAAATATCTAGGCGTAACATTGCAGAGCGATATGAAATGGAACGAGCATGTAAGGACAGTTGTGAGTAAGGCAGACAGCCGACTTCGGTTTATTGGGAGAATTTTGGGAAGATGTACTTCACCTGTAAAGGAGACCGCGTATAAAACGCTTGTACGACCACGTCTTGAGTATTGCTAAAGTATTTGGGACCCGCAGCAGATCGGTTTGAAGGAAGACATAGAGGCGGTTCAGAGGCGAGCAGCTAGATTTGTTACCGGTAGGTTCGACCAATGCGCGACTGTCACGGAAATGCTCCGGCAACTCAATTGGGGATCGCTGGAAGAAAGACGACGTTCTTTTCGTGAATTTCTGTTAAGTAAATTTATAGGGCCGGAATTTGAAGCTGAGTGTAGTATGATCTTGTTGCCGCCTACTTACATTTCGCGTAAAGATCACAAAGACAAGATAAGAGAAATTAGGGCTCTACGGAGGCATATAGGCATTCTTTTTTTCCTCGTTCAATTTGGGAGTGGAATAGGAAAGTAAATGGTCTCCAGTATGGAAACCATCATCCCGGACAGAAGTACACTAGACTTACATTCTTGTAGTGGGACGAATGTTGTTGTTGTTAATAGTTTTCAATGTTAATTATACTAAAAAAGTATGTGTTTGTTTTCTTATGTTTCATGTGCGGTGAGAATCTCTGGAGATGTGCTAACACTGAAAAAGTGAAGCCAGGGAATTGGGAACCCCAGCATTTGTATGTGCCCCCCCCCCCCCAAAAAAAAATTATTTTGTTAGATTGGCAATACTGTTCAAATGTTCAAATGTTTGTAGCACTTATGGATCATCAGTCCCTAAGCTTACAAACTACTTATGAACTAGCTAAGACTAAGGACGGCACAAATATCTGTGCCCGAGGGGGGATTCGAACCCCCGATCGCAGTGGCAGTGCAGACCGTGACTGGAGCGCCTAGGTCCCCTCGGCCACCGCGGCCGTCCCAAAATACTCGTCGTCGTGCATGTCTATAGTAGTTATAGTAGTTGAAATTTAAGTAAGTACCGTATTCCGAAGTGGTGTCAATTCAGTGATATTACGTTAAAAGGCAATATTCACACGGTTTAAGTAAGGAATCTTAGTGTTGGGCACAAAAGTACGGCCCTTCTGGCTGCAACCAATCCTGTACTCATTACAGATAGCGTCACCTCTCTTTATTCTAACCTCTTTGGGTCAGAACAGCGCAACCTACGAGAACAACATCTTCTCTGCCGAGACCAGAGATCATATAGCTGCCCATCAAACGTATTGGATCGACCAAGGAGGTTAGAAAATTATTTTAACCTCCTTGGGATCGACAGCCACGGGCCTAGAAAAGATGTTATTAAGGGACGCCGTCGTGAACCGTCATAATCAAATAAATAAAACAAAAAGAATGTATTTTATTTTAAAATAAGTTTAGCTAATTATGTATATCAAGAACAGTTTCAGTTATTATGATTATTTCCTACGAGAATGTTGTAATGATGATATGCATGTGTATACATCTATTACATTGATTTGTGTCAAATGAAATAAAACAAGAAATTTTACTACAAGTGTCGGAGTGTTTAATAGAGTTACTTCAGACGTTAAGAGATACCAATATTTAGTTGCTATGCTGAAGTTAATTTCTGAAGTTTACTACAGAGCCTATTCTATTGTTTATACACTTTTTTAGGGACTCATGAGTAATGTGAAGAAAGTATCTTCAAGTTTTGTGAATCGATGTTTTGACAACTCATTCATGGAACATATCTGTGGTTTATGAAACAACTGAAAGATTTTCAATAACAAAATTTAGAGGTAATTTAAGGAACTGCTTATCACGTTTAGAACTACATATTAGTTTACTTGAACATTTATACTTGAACAAGCATCTGCTATTCAAGACTAAATTTGTTGTTGTTGTGGAAACTGATATTTCCATTACTCATCGATTGTATAGGAACTTCAGGATCAAAGTCTGATACGATAAACCTGAGAACTTTGACTTACATGTTATTAAAACTATGATGAAGAGAAATTGGTGTGGGCCATTCTAGTACATGCTCCGTGGTACACGAGTTTTGTTACTTGTGCAGTAAAATAACGTACGATGGTAGCAGAAAAGATATAAAATGCAGAATGGCTATGGCAAGAAAATCGTTTCTGAAAAACAGAAATTTGTAAATGTCGAATATAAATTTAAGTGTTGTGAAGTGTTTTCTGATGCCATTTATGTGAGTGTTGCCTGGTAGGGGGATGAAATATCAACGATCAATAATTAATACTAGAAAAAGGATAGAAGCTTTTGAAATGTACTGCTGCAGACGAATGCGAACATTAGGTTACGAATTAGGAGGTAAAGAAGAGAACTGGGAGAAATGAAACTGGTAAGACACATTCTTAGGCATCAATTTCGCTTTAAAGGAGATTGTCTCCGGTAAAAATTGATAGAGACCGAGAGGCAAATACCCTAAACATGTTCAAATGGATATGGATTGTCGTTAGGGGCAGATGAATAAATTTGCATTGTAGACCACAACAACAACAACGTCGAAAAACAATTTTTGTTGCCCCTGGAAAGCATTAGACAGGTAACTGAGCTTTTCCACTAGTTCTTCAGAAATGTAAGATCACGAAAAATTGCACTTTTTCAGCTTTCACTTTAGTCTGCGACCTTACGCTGTATCCTGAACCGCACTTACCACAGCTAAGATTAATGCAGGTATGACTGTACATTGTAAGATCTTGTATATTGGGCTATGTACGGTTCTGATGTATAATTTTGGCTCGATGTTATCTTTGGGTTGAAACGTTCATGTCCCATGCCCCAGAACTACCTTCGTTGCAGATATGATCTTTTACCTGTGATCATGTAGTTAAAAATATTCTGTGAATGAGCTGCAGTTTCCGAAACATATAAGAAATATTACATAAAATAAATGTTTCATTAATAAAAGGGTTTTATTCTAACGTTTGAAATTGATGTACGGAAAGTCATAGAATTGAATAATTTTTATTCACTCAAATTGTTTCATTATTGGAAGTGGTCAGATGAATTACTAACCATAAATAGAATAAAATGACTAAATAGTTGCTATGTCTGCGATAAGAAATTGGTAGCGCTTTCCCCTAACTAAGTAATCATATCTTTAAGAAACACAGAAACTCTGTATATTTCGCGAGCACTCAACGTGAAATTGTCAACAATGCAAAATAGTTTAAGTTTTGCGAAAACATTTCTAAATTCAAACGTTCTTGTGTAAAAACAAAAGCACAGAAAAAATGCACTGGCGTACCCTCCTTCTCGCCACATTTAGAGTCCCGAGAAGCGACCGTTCACTGTGCAAATCTGAACAGTCTGCCCGATCCAATCACTCCTATCATCCAGAAGGGTCCTTCTTCAGCCAGGACTAGACATGGACTCCCTCTTGCACGCACACCCTTCGCTTTCTCCTCCCAAACACGCCTCCTCCACCAGTTCTGTCTCTTGGCCGCTTCCTCATTGCTCGATCATCATCCCTTCCAAAGTCGTATACACCTTAACATGAAATGTTCCGTACTAATATAACATTATTTAAATACCAAAGTAGTGAGACAATAAGCTATCATCTAAACCAGCGTTTGTTGAAAGTGTATGACACATTCAAAATTTTGTTAGTTTCAAATGATTTTTCTGTATTCTGATTTAGTAGTCATAAACATTTGTAATTTTTGAGATATTGTAATTATTTTTAGGATCATGAGATGTGCTTAATTATTCTGACATCATAGATGTTGAATGTTGACGGTGAACAATTTTATAGTTTAGCTTATTTTATTCTGAATTACTGGAGTGTGAAACTCACAGAGGTCCTCTAAATACCATTTAAGAAATGCTCGGCTAACAGCCCTCATTAGTTTCAGTACAAAGCATGTGGCTTTCCCAGAATTCTGTCCATTTCGACAAATCCTTGACCAGCTGCTCGCAGCTTCTCCAGCCATTTACCATGACCCACTGTCAGTCCTTTACCTTTCCTCACAGTACCATTACTTTGGGGTGTGACGTGTAGACAACCTCCAAAATGGTACAACCCTGGCAACTTCCTTAGAAAAAAGGACGGCAGAAAGTCTACACAAATGGTGACCATACTGGATCAGCGATGTCTCACGGTTTTTACCAGCAGCAGCAAACGAACGAAAACGGCATTTCTAAATGCCAGCTAACAAGGCATTTTGACCCTACATTAAGTATGTTATAGTTAATGTAGAAGGACTTTCCAAATACAAATGCGAGTACCTAAGCAGATTGGCAACCGATAATAACATTGATGTAATAGCACTTCCAGAAACTCACCCCATCCACCAGAAACTCATGTAGCAAGAATTAATATCACACGATACAAACTAATAAAGCAATCCCCGCCGCGGTGCACTAGCCGAGCGGTCTAAAGCGTCTCGCTGCGGAGCGCGAGGTTGCTCGCCGTGAAGGTTCGAGTCCTCCCTGGGGCATGGGTGTGTGTGTTTGTCCGTAGGTTAGTTTACCTAGGTTTAAGTAGTTTGTAAGCTACGGACTGATGACCACGCAGTTTGGTCCGATAGATTTACAGACATTTGAACATTTGTAAGCAGTTCCCATCTACCGTCCATGGGTCAGTTGTATACATCCGGTACTTCTATATATATATATATATATATATATATATATATATATATATATATATATATATATATATACTGAACAGTATCATACTAATTGGGGCTACATCAAATCAACAGTGATACAAATGGCGAAAAACTAGCTCAGTGAATAGAAAAAGAAGATCTATATGTGAGATACAATGCCAAGGACTTGAAAACATTCCAGTCTTGTGGAGCATCATTATATTGTGGAACATCATTTTATATATGTATGTTGAAACTTAGCAAAGAAGAACTGCAGTCAGTATTGATAAACTTCAGAGAAACCTTAGAATAAACTCATGTAAAAAGAATACCGACAGTTTTCTGAATGTCTTATCATTGTTGATTGCTTCATCACATCTCAGGGTCATTATGTGGTTCATTTTAAGGCCTAAGTAATGAACTAAGACGAAACTTTTCACTCTTGAGAACGATTTGTATTTTCCAAAAACATTTACATCACAATTAAAAGTTAAAAAAAAAAAAAAAAAAAACGACACAACTCATCACTTCTAACTGCTCAAGGAGACAAGACAAGACTGACCGTTAATTAACAAGCAAAGATACTGTTTTCCACTTTTTTCTTTTAGTTCCACAGATGAATTTTTTTTCATGACATTAATCAATAATTGTCTATTAATGTTATTATTAATTTTTTCTCTCTTTTTATTTTTAATAATAGAAAATGAAGTTAAATGAAATTACAATAGAAATTTGCTTCTTACTGTTCTGATATCCCAACACGCCATCCCTGGTAACAGCACATCCGCCCCCATAATTTTGGCGAATGTACTCCGTTACATGAGGCAGAGGTATGTTATATATCAGAACAGTAAGATAGCTTTCCTTGTTGGCAAAAGATTAACCTTGAATAAGAAATATTTGTTCATGGTTTGGCTCACTAGCTGCTAATCTTTTCACTGACATAATTTAGAATTTGGTAAGAAAAAAATCATCAAATCACACATATAAGAAATTTACACAGAAATATACATCTACACATAAATTACATAGATCAATGCCTATACAAAGAATTGTTTACAAGCAAAAAAAAAAAAAAAAAAAAAAAAAAAAAAAAAAAAAAAAAAAAAAAAAAAAAAAAAAAAAAAAACAAATTTTCCACGCCACGGACCGTTGTAACCTTTTAGTCTCTTTCTTTTCCTTTTCAGGTCCATTGCATGTTCAAATTACTTATCGTCACTTGTGATCGTCCATTTTTTCCATTCAAATGTCCCGCTACGCACAACAAGTGTCCAGCGATATTGCATTGTCATGCAAAGAGAATGCGATCAGTTACTTCTCTGCTCGGCAGTTAACAATACCTGTACCTTAGTCTTTGTTATCTTGCTCGATAGCTTGGCGCTCAGTTCAGTAGCTTGCACTGTTGAGAGCATATTGTAGTTCGTGCTCTTGTGTGAGGGAGGATCCAGATGCTGCTGGCGTCGTTGTTACATCCCGCTCTCGCCGTTTATGCTAAAGCGTCTATTGGGATATCATCACGACCACCGCCCGTGTACGCCGTGCTGCTGATTTGAGGTAAGTACTTTATATTGAATCACTTCACCTCTTCGACTGCACACGCGGCATAACACCGATCTACTATCCCCTCACAGAGTCACACGTATCACCCATTTTTCACTAATGAATTTACGTCCTCGTCTGCTCGTTTTGTCATCTTGGCACTATAGTTTTCGTTACAATTAGTATTTTACCAAGACATTTGTTCAACAATACATATCGTCCTGTCGACCTTGGTTTATACTTCCTACATTTAATAGTCTTCATGGTTTTTTAATGTTCACAACTGTTAAATTATGAATTTTACATATATTTCATCCTTGAAACAACTATAATATTACTCCTTTTTTTTACATCAGAAATTATACATAACCAGAAGAAAACATACATTCTACTCTTTTACTACCTATAGTATTCTAACTTTTTTAATACCTCTCGTAAAAAATCTTTCCTTATACATTTATACGCCTTCCATGGATTTACTTAATCTATTTATGTTCAGACCTATTTATTCGGATATAAATATGAGATCAGGCCAGGTTTCTGGTCTTGCTTTTATTGAAACTTTTTTTCCCTTTTTTTTCAGACTCGTAAATGTCTCATGAAGGTATATATATATATATCCTTGGAGGATCCTTGGATCTCCTCCAAGGAAACAGGCAATCGGCCCACACTATCCTCCAACCACGATAGAAGGAAAGAATCCTACATCATTTATCGTGTGTAATGTGGTTAGTTGTGTAGTAGAGAATAGCTGTGAGAACTTTGCTATTACTATATGCATAAATCATAATTGGGAATGAACTCTCTGTTTATATATATATATATATGGACTTTCCATACTTCAATTGAATGAACTGCCATAAAATATTCATCCTGTTCATAAACACTAACCGTGTGAGGCTAAGTCCGTGTTCGGAAGAACTTTATAGCAATATTAATCTCAACTTTCTTGTATAAACGGAATATGATTCGGAACCCGATATTCATTTACCCAATATTCATATGGATGGTTTGACCTGTTAAGCATTAAGGTTGATGAATCAAAATTGCAAGTGTGTCCCTGCCTTCTGTATCATTGTAAACCCTGCTTTAATATGTTACTCAGTTATTTCTTGCTTTTCTCAATCAATATGTAATAATTCAGCATAGTGTAAATTAATAGGCATGAAGTCCGTTTTAAGACACTTCGCATTCATTCATCATGACATTCATTCTTCCACATTCGTCTTCGTAGAATAGGGTTAAAAGAAAAGAAAAATCGGAGTTGCGGAGGCCACAATTATTCATTTTAGATACCATCGCGCAAATATACGACCGAAAGCGCAAATAAGCGCCACGTGCCTTAGCACAAAACAATTCAATAATCCCTATCTCAAAGAACAATGTAGCCACAATTTTTTTTGTCAGGCAATACGCCTTCCACAAATACATTCTCATTATTACTATTGACATGAAGCGCGTAAAATGTAACCTAAGCCTATTGAATTTCTCATTTACATATACTTTAATACTTATCGCAGCTTTCTTTATTATCTTTAGAAAATTTCCGCAGAGGTTTTAATTATTAGTTTATTATTTGCAGTAGATATTTTAGTGAGCAGTATAGTTGATTTTTTTATTTAGGTAAATTGTAGTTAGAGGAATTAGGCTGTAGTTAGAGTATTTAAACAGTAGTTAGTTAGTAGTGTGGTTTAGATTTGTATATATCCGGCTAGCTGTAAGGTATCGTTGTTTTTAAACAGTTTTAAATTTCGTTTGTATATGTATATATTTAATTTTTGTATTTAATTTCGCGTGTGCATAGTTAGTTTTCTCTCGTGTACAGAGCATATTTTATTTCCGTATATATATATATATATATATATATATATATATATATATATATATCGATGTTTATCCTGTTTATATGAACCGGTTCAAGCTGTGCACGCCCCCACATCTGTTTGACACTCGACTATAAATCAACTTTGACAGCTAACGTTCGTTGATCATCAGCTGTCTCAGCGCTGTCCGCCAGTGTTTATGATAGCCACGTAAAGTAGAATTCAACTTAGTGGCACGAAATTTTCGCGTGCATAGCGGTGGGCGTACGCATACTTACACCGTCATATAAACATCTTTATCAAATTAGGTGAATGTATCTTGTCTGAGTGTTATTGGATATATGGTTTTAGATCCTTATGCGGATGCAGTCCTTTTATTTTTCCCAATCCGGGATATGCTAACAGATAGCTACCAGGGTGTAGTATCTTCACAATAACAAATGGTCCTGTGTATACCACCTGTCACTTTGCATTCAATTTCTTTAATTTATCGGCCCTTGGATGGCTTTTCAGAAGTACCAGATTTCCCTCTTCAAATTTGTGAATACGACCTAGCTTGTTGCCATACGTACGCTTTCTTCTCTGTGCCTCCTCATTCAACACATTCTGGTTTTGTCCATTGCGAAAATTATTATGTTGTTGCCCATTCTGGTAGACCGAGTTATACCTATTATCATTCCTCCTCCTATTGTCGTTCCGCATTCGGTAACTGTTGTTATTATTGTTACTACCACCGTTGTAATTACCGTTTCGGCTAGAACTCGTTCCATTTTGTCTAGGCGGTGAGTTCCGATCAGAATTCCCATTGTTCACATTGTCATCAAAATTATCCCTGTTAGAATTGCGAACAAAATTTCTCTCCCCTTCATGGATCAGGTCGTAATCGTCTAAAGCATCGAGAAAATTTGGCAAATTATACTCAGGCACCCACATAATTTTTTCAGCAATATCAGCGGGTAATTTTGATTTGAGTATCCTAATTACGTCCACGTGTTACATTGGTGTCGTCCAATACAAGGTTTTATTCAGATATTTTTCGAAATATTTACGTAGGCTGTCCGAGCGTCTGTTATACGTCTCCGGACTAAAAAATTGCCGTCGTAGACGTTCTTGTACAGATTGTGACCAAAATCTTGCAATGAACTCTTGCTCAAATTGAGCATAGGTTTGGCACCTATTTATGGCGCTTGCAGCCCAAGCAGATGCATTGCCTTCGATGTGACTAACTATTTCCTGAATTTTCCGAGCATTCGACCAAGAATGTGGCAATACATTCCGAAATGTTTGGAAAAATATCATTGGATGACTCTTTTTGTTTTCTTCCGAAAATGTGGGAAATTTTTTCGCTCCACCTAAACCGTCTTCGATAACTATATTGAGAACCTGCTCTCCGTTTTTTGCTGATTGGATGTGGGTTACAACTGTGGACAAACCTGGTACCGTATTTGTACGCGGCCCATTTGTTTGTTTTGGCATAGTTAAATGTTCCAGAGGTGATCCATGACTTTGCTGCATATTGATGTGTTGGAAAATTGGCGGCGTCGTTTGCGATCTTGTAAACGATACAGACTCCCTATGCTCATTTACTAAATTATGTCCCGGTGGCACGGTATTACTTGTTAATGTGGATGATTGAGCCGGTGTGTTTTCTCCGTAAATCATACTGCCAACTTCCCTTTTTATTTCCCGCAGTATTTGTTCCCCTTTTTCACTTACCCATTTTTCCACTTCCTCTCTACAATTCCGATACCCTGAAGTGCTACTGTCGCATTCATCGCCTTGCATTTGCTTTTTTATCTCTTGTAACTCTATCTTGGAATTCTTTTGTTCTACCTTTAAAGATCCTACTTCACGTGTTAGCTGATCCATTTTATCGGCTAACGGATTGTACCTCTCGCTCAGCTCGTCTACCCTTTGCTCAATTGACTTTATGCATCCTTCGACCATTTGTTTTGCTGCTTTTAAACTTTCACACTCCTTGTCAACACGATCTACTTGAGTGCTCAAACGGGTTTGCCTAACATTTAAAGCCTCAAATTTAACATTGATTTCTTTTACTTCCTGTTGTATGTCGGCTCGCATTTGCGTAACGTGTGTTTGTAAATTTTTAACAGACTCCTTGGTAGCCTGTACTTCAGTTCGCAAATGCTGCATTTGTTCTAATTGTTTGTCTGTTTGTTCCGATTGTTTGTCCATTTTCATTTGCAAACTTTGTGATTGTTTGTCTATTAGTTCCATTATTCGGTTAAAAAGAGTGTACATTTCTGACGAAGATTTATTTTCCGTCTCTACTCGGGTGTTATCTGAAATTTTTATTTCCGCCGGGTGCACGGTTTGTGCCTTTGAAGAAGTGGGGGTATGCCAGTAATTAAATTCAATTGTGTGGGCGTTTTGTGAAACTTCATCATCAGCCCCACAAAATTGCTCTGATATTCCAGAAGAATCTATACTCTCTGATATATTTGAATCTAACAGAGGATTCATCATCGGGTCATTGTTTGATATGAAAGGGGTATTGTTATCACCATTGGATTCATAATTTAAGACTGGGATCTGTAATTCGGACTTTTGGAGTAACTGATTATCAAAACTAACTTCGCCATCACTGCTAGAAGATTTTCCTGATGGTTCACACGGTTCACGTTTATCGGACATTTTGGCAAACTTTCACTTAAGGCCTCAGCAACAATGACCTTTCCCTTTCTCAAACCACTATTAAAAAAAACCGCTTCAACAATCACAATTGAACACTTAAAACCAATTTCATTCCTCATATCCCACAAGAAGTTAATTTTAGGATAAATTTAGATTAACACTCAAGCTACATCAGCAACTACGTGATGTTACACCATCAAACTACGTTAATTCTGAGTAACTATTGAAGCTAGGTGGAAAGAGAAATTTCAAAATATTGTTAGTTTTTTTTACTACCAGAAAGATTGTTAATGAAAATTTCTTTCGAGTTGGAGTATAGATAGGACACCTCTTCTACCATGGAAGTACCTGTATATACATATATAATAGATTATTTTCTACTACCTTTTGTTGTCTTCTTAATACCGTTTTGCGTTGTTATTTGTGCATTCCTTTCCCGTTACCTGAGTCGATCTCATCCTTATATCCTTTTTTTCTGGCTCCATAAAGTACGATACATGGAAAGGTAAAAAATTTATATTGATTAGTAATTAATACCAAACTTGGCCACCCCGTTGGGCGCCATTGTGAAACATCTTTATATTGTGGAACATCATTTTATATATGTATGTTGAAACTTAGCAAAGAAGAACTGCAGTCAATATTAATAAACTTCAGAGAAACCTTAGAACAAACTCATGTAAAAAGAATACCGACAGTTTTCTGAATGTCTTGTCATTGTTGATTGCTTCATCACATCTCAGGGTCATTATGTGGTTCACTTTAAGGCCTAAGTAATGAACTAAGACGGAACTTTTCACTCTTGAGAACGATTTGTACTTTCTACAAACATTTACATCACAACTGAGAGTTTACAATTAACAAAAAAAAAAAAAAAAAAAAAAAAAAACGAGACAGCTCATCACTTCCAAATGCTCAAGAAGACAAGACAAGACTGAGTGTTAATTAAGAAGCAAAGATACTGCTCTTCCACTTTTTTCTTTTAGATCCACAGATGAATTTTTTTCTTCACAACATTAATTATTAATTGTCTATTATTGTTATTATTAATTTTTTCTCTCTTTTTATTTTTAATAATAGAAAATGAAGTTAAATGAAATTAAAATAGAAATTTGCTTCTTACTGTTCTGATATCCCAACACTCCATCCCTGGTAACAGCACAGTCTGTAAAATGGAACAAGTACACCAATCCTGACTTACGTATTGTTAGCTAGGACACAGTATCCCTCTACAACACACAAAGATAGTGCTAAAGAACTTCCCGAAGATCCAACACAGACCAATGGTAGTTACTGTGGATATAGAATTCCCACTAATAAATTCCATCAGAAAGCCCTCATGGATCTTTCAAAAGCAAACTGGCCGCAATATACGAAAGAAATCGAAGACAATATATGCTGGATCAAACCCAATGTAGAAAACTACAAACTATTTATAGGGATTATAATTGGTGCTACTAAGAGAAACATACCCCGAGGCTATCGTAGAGATTATTTACCCTGCTGGGACGAAGTCACTGAAAAGTTATACCTAGACCATGACCAGAACAGTGATAGCGAAAAGGGCAAACAAATGCTGGAATCACTAAACCAGATACGCAAACAGAGATGGGAAACTTTAACATCAGAAATGAATTTTACCCACTCCAGCAGAAAAGCATGGTCACTAGTAAGGAAATTGCGTTCTGCTTCCTACAAAACCATCTATGAACCAACTTTAAGAGCAACACAGATACCACAGCATATAACCCTACCCGTCCTACACCACCGGTTAGAATATGATAATTAGAAAAATGACCCGTGTGCCTAATTATCTTAATTTGGTGGAAAAGCTATCGGTAATGAAGCCGATGATGTAGTGGAGGCTATAACCGGAACGTTGCTGCACCTCTTTGGTAAACAACAACGATCGATAAGAATAAAGAAAGTGGGAAGTAAAATTTGGAATAAAAAGATTAAAGTTTAAATGATAGAAATGCGGAACAAACGGAACACAGGGATTAATTTGGAAAAAGTGAATAACTTTTTGATTTACGGTCGCCAGCTCGATGTTCGAGCAAATAATTTGGTGGGATGTCAATAATAGCAGAATTAATTAACAAACGTGAACAATTACGTAAAACTCGGGTGGGTCGCGAATCACAGTATGTGCATCAAATCCGGTACAAAAGACACTGAAAATATACTAATTACTGAGAAATAGTTTACTAACACAGGGATTCAATGTAAGACAGCGAAATGCAAGCCATAGCCGCGCAAATGCAACATGAAGCAAATCATGCAAAACTCTCACCTTAATACTTATTATTTACAGCTTCAAATAATTAATTGTTCATATAAGTACCAGAACTTATTCTACAGTGAGTATGCCATGCGCTTTAGCAATAATCAAGTTGTAACTGAACTATTAACTATACTAATGACAAGCTCAAAAAATTAATTAATGACTTGTCGTGCTAACACTGAATATTTAGAAAAGAACCATTTAACCTTCTGATTAACTTTTGCTCTATCTTTAACCAGGAATTATTAGCATTCAAACACTTGTAAACAATTACTATTCTCACTAGTCAGTACTTGCAAGTTAAAACAAACTTTACCTCAAAATAATATGCAGTGGAAAACAATATTTTACACTGTTATTCAAATATCTTTTGAAATTGAAAGTTAATCTAGCAGTTTCGTTCAACTCAGCAAATCTATTGATCAGCAACACTGGCATAACGTACGTTTAGTAAAACTTTTCTGAACACATATTTTATTAACGACTGTCACATTGTCTTTAATGACTCTGAGATTTAGTTTTCTATAACTTTGTGAATATCCTCGGAAAAACAATGGATGAGGAAGGAACCTGTCTGGACAATGACTATGGGTAATGATTTTTAAACACAGGTTCACAAATAACAGTGTTCGCTATTGAACAATCATCACTAATACGCTGGTTAGCTGTACATGCTAAGACAAACTGGACAGATCTTACTGAATTTGATGTGCGACGTGGTGCTGCTGATTGAAGACTGTTGGCACTTTACAATTGGCAAACACAGGCTCTTCTTGGCGACGAATGTTAATTACAATTTACGGCCCCCAGCATTCCTCTTGATGCATTTATTAATTATTTGAGCTGTGGCCGCATGAATAAATAATATTGCCCCTTCGCCGTCTCCTCCACTGGTGCCAATCCACGTACATTTTCCGTACACCACTGAGCGCACAATGCGTCTGTCCGCCGCTACTTCTCAACAACGACTCCTCGCTGTGCGCCTCTGCACTACCAGCGATAAAAAAACTCCCTACTCAAAGATGATTCAGTACAATAGCAAAGCCCTTGCTAACCCAGCGTGTCTACTACATTTACAATATTTTTGACATATATGGAAATTAGCAGGAAAATGCAAATATATCACAGAAACAAAATATACAAAAAATACAAATAATGAGGTAAAATGCATAAAGCATCGTTTTATATACCACCCTGTACACACACATGACTGGAAAGCACCGTTGGTTACTGTGTTGTTGTGTCACATATGTCCCACGGTTCGTTGGTCTATAATGTCTTATAGATCCAAGGAAACGTCCAGACTCAAACAAACAGTGATCAACGACATGCAAGTAAAACACAAAACAAATCAATTTAGTCAACACTACATCAAGAGATTATCACACAGGATCATATTCAACTGTGTCCATTATTATCATCTACTCATTAAATACAGCTCTTAGTCTAATTAATCACATAGGTTGAAATCGCTATGTCCCCACACAATAACTAATCAATACTAAATCATAAACTTTTCTCACACAGCAAAAATTATCTGTGTCCTTTCTCACTAATTATTAATTAACCGAAATACTTCATTAACCAACTCACATAGGATAAATCACTATGTCCTACACATTATTCAGTTAACACCCAATTAAAATCTTATTCACACAGCATAAAATTATCTGCGTCCTCAAGTAACACCAAACCTTTTTTTTTCAGGCACTGATTTGCATCTCAGTACTAAATTTCTCGCACGCTCTCATTACCATTGAAATAATTGGCATCAGCACTGTGTTGTGCCCCACTTTCATTTTATTTCTGCACCATGTCCAAAGGCACACAACTTGAAATTCAGCTTAACTTGCCTCATTATATTGATGAATAACTTTCATTAATTTTTTTTTGTAATTTTGTATCAGTCACCTGCAACTTAAATAACCAGTCTAAGTACATCTGAAGTCACAAACACTTCATACAGTTGAACTCGGGGAATAAAACAATCATTCACAGAAACATTTAGTATACATACTCTAATTAAGCACTTAAATTTGCTAATTTCGTTAATGAGAGTTCACTGAATAGTTTGCTGCAATCATTTTAAGCAGTCCATAATTAGTTTCAGTACACCTAGGGAAAGCTTAGTCTATAATCAGGCAACATCATTTCGCTAATGATCCTTCACAAATTACATTTCTTTATTTACTGGTTAATTATCCCTACTCTGGTATGGTTGTAAATCAGTGATGTTCCGCACACCGAATTTTTTACCTGATTACGGATACACCAGATAATAAGCATTAGGGGAGGAATACTTTGAATTTCAAACGGTCCATTATAAATAAATTTAAATTTTGCAATCTCATTATCTATTTCACTAGATTTCTCGTGCATTTTCACGAGAACCTTGTCATGAATTTTGAATTTTATTGGTTTCAAATTCTCGTCGTGCCTTTTGATCCGTGCTTGAGCACGCTTATTCATTTGATCTCTCAACATCTCTTTCTTCCGCGCGAGATTTAATTCTTGCCGCGGTGGAAAATTAATGAGTTCCTCCACTACACTTTTCGGTCTCATTCCTAGCATAATCTCATAAGGAGTGAACCCAGTACTTTCGTGGGACAGCGAGTTCATAATTAGCTCAATGTCAGACACATATTTGCCCCACGCTTTATGATTGTTGTGGCAGTATGTTCTGAAATATCTGCCCAGCTCACGCATATAGCGTTCTGCAGGGTTACTTGAAGGGTGATAGACTGATATGTGGATGACATCCACCCCTGCACCTTTCATACCTTCCGTCCAAATCTTAGAAGTGAATTGAGGTCCGTTGTCGGATAATATTGATTTTGGCTTTCCTATTTTTTGAAAATAGTCCATCAGCTTACTGTAAACTGCTCTAGCAGTAGCTTTACGTAATGTGTACAGCTTAACAAATTTAGAAAACGTATCTAATATAACCAAAATGTATGCGAAATTTCCAATTGTTTTCGGAAGAGGACCATATAAATCTGTAGCTAATATCTCCAGGCTATCCTTGGGCTGAATACCCTGCATCGGTCCTCGGTTTGTCATATTAGCTACTTTTACTTTCTGCCATCTGTCACAAGTTCTCACGCGTCCCGTTACACTTCTCATGACATTGTCGAAAACCACAGACTCAGTTATCCTGTCTGTGCATTTTTTCGCTCCGCAGTGACCGTAAGCTAAATGAAAATAGTCAATGAGCTCCGTCACGTATTTATTCGGCCAACAGACGCGCCACTCTTCCGTATCTAAGTTCTTACGCCGGTACAGTATGCCATCGTAAATCTTGTAATATTTGCGCAGTTTTTCGCCTCTCTCATTTTTCGCGTCGAATTCGACTTTAATTAATTTCCAAATTTCGTCATCATTTTGATGTCGGCGCATGTTCTTACAAATGTTCTCAATTTTCTTTCTGCCTTCAACCTCCTTCAAATACATCATTTTAAATAAGCGTTCTGATTGTTCTTCATTAACGACACCGTCCGGGTCGAACTTTGCAACCTGCTTTTGCCTCCTATTATCTTTTTCCTCAGACTGACATAACACACATTTTATGTCACGCACCTCTGATAATTCAGCGAGTTCATCTTCACTGTCACTTTCGTCCGGTCGTATTACGTCTGCTTTAACCTCGTACACATTGTAATCATCTGTTTCGCTCGTTAATGTCCTTCGGTCATCAAAACGAGCAAGGGCTCCCGACACATCACCTCCGGCTGCCCGTCCAACGTGGTCGCTTTCGTCACAATCGAGAATGGCATCGATACAAGCTTTGTTTGTCGACACTTCCCGTGTCCCTTTTTCTTTCCTATACTCAATAACATCATCATTATCTCCAATTATACATACATTAACTTTATTCATATTGCGTGACACCTCTCTCAGCGTGCCCGCTCCTTTCAAACAACTTTTTTCAGTATTGCAATGCGTAACTTCATCTTCCTTTACTGTAAAATTTACTTTCCTACCTTCCCTTTTCCATGCTTCTATACCTTCATACATCTTACCAGCTTGTATCAGCCAATCCCGGTTATCGACTTCCAGATCGAACACGCTACACATGGCATTTGGCACTTTCGTGACCGGAAGCTGCATCGGAATCTGCGCCGGCCCTTTATGTTGCCGCGCATCATCCTTTGCCGCTTCGATAACAATCCCGACTTCGCTAGCTACTACATCTGATTCTGTATGCGTACGAAGTACATTCCTTTTGCGCAGATGTTCGCTCCTATTTCCTTCCGCGTAAACTCGCTCGCAGTCGTTTATTTAATTTAGGCGGTTGCCGGACTCTTTGTCATTATTCTCGCAACAACCGTTCCTTTGTTGATGGGGCCGCACCTCGTTAGCCGCAGCAGTTTGCCCCTCTACTGTTGCGGCTCCTCGTTTTTTGGGAATTGATCGTCACACGGATATGAGTGGTGACAACCTCTCCCGCGATGGGCGCCTCCACCTCTACCTCTGCCCCTTCCTCTTCCTCTATCCACTTGTGCACACCGTACTTCAAACTCGTTAACCTGGTTGTTGTCATACTTCGGGTTACCGTAATTATTTTTATTTTGATTGGAGTTATTGTTATTGTGGTACCGGTTGTCATTACTCCGATACCACACATCCATGTCACCCACTTTCCTTAAGAAAGAAGCTTTGTCTTTCTCGCCCATTAAGTAACCGCGAACACTCCACGGTAACTTTTCGCGCAGCACGGTCATCGTGCTTCGCTCGGAAATTTGACCTTTTACATGCTCAATTTTTCTGCACAGATTTTCGCAGTACGTTTTCATGTCTGTATCTTTACCCGGTCGGTACGGAGGAGCGTGCATAAATTCTTGAAGTACTTCATCCTGTTTTTCTACGGACCAGTACTACTCTTCGAATTTTGCCAAAAATTCCTCTAACGTCCTACAATTATCCGTCGCATTCACAACCCAGCTACTAGCGTCACCACTCAATCGGGTTCTAGCTATTCTGATACGCTCTTCCTCAGGTAACGCAGAAGGTATAATCTTTCTGCACGCATCCATGAAAATCACTGGGTGCACGTTACATTTCGGGTCGAATTTTTCGATTTCCAGGCTAACATGGTTGGGATACACGCCACCTAATGTGAACGTGGCAGCCAAACTCTTTACGGTTTCTAAACTCTTTACTAGCTCTTTAATTTCTACCAGCTTTTGATTAACGTTAGATTCCAAAGTCTGAGCCTTATTTTGCACATCAGCATTGACTTTAATTACCGTTTGTTGTAATTTCGTTTCTGTCCCGTCCTGAACCTTCACAATTTGTCCCTTTAATGTATTTACAGAATGATTCAATTCAGTACGTATTTCCTCTTGTTTGTTACTGACAAGCCTTACTTCACAATCAACTTTAGTTTCTACCTCTCGCGAATCTTTTCTGCCTTTTCTTCTATACTCTCTTTTATTATCCCTTCCATGGACCTAAACTCTTCAGTTAACTGATTATTCACGCTGTCACAAAGACACTCTTTCTGCTTTTCAATTTCATTAGTCATTAACTTCTTTACACATTCTAATTCGCTATTAAACTTTTTAACTAAACTCGTTATATTACTGTCCATCTGTTCAGTCAGAGTTTTCATTTGTTCACCAATTTTCGTGTCCAGAGAATTTATTTTACTATCAAAAGCTTGGCTCAGAGACTGAACTGATGAGTCTATTTTGTTATCTAAACAATCAATTTTGCTAGCTAATGATTTATTTGATAGCTCTATTGCATCTATTTTGTTAGTTATGTCTTCAGCTAACGCTTTGTTTGATTGAGCTAACGATTGATGTGACTGACTGATAACTTCAATAATCCTTTGCATCCACATATTCGGATCAAATGGAAGATTTGACATTGGCTCTGGTTTCATTTTCAGACCCACAGTATACTTAAAACTCTCTGTGTATGTTTCATCCGTATCCTGCTCACATTCTGGAATTTCCTGCTTTATTGTCACATCGCCTACATTTTCTGTTTTCACGTTAAAATCTGTGTTACGGTCGGCGTCTGGCTCACCGCCAAACAATGCGGGAGCCGGCTCCAGCCTTTGTAGTGGATGCCCCGCCTGCATTGTCGAAATCGATATTGTTGTTTGGCCTACTGTTTGTTCCGGCATTTTCTTTGAAATTTCACAATTTATTCAAATCCTAAGATTACGCGACTCAGGACGAGATAAGTACTGTCCTGTCCACTACGGTCGCCACGTATAACCCTACCCGTCCTACACCACCGGTTAGAATATGATAATTAGAAAAATGACCCGTGTGCCTAATTATCTTAATTTGGTGGAAAAGCTATCGGTAATGCAATAATCAAGTTGTAACTGAACTATTAACTATACTAATGACAAGCTCAAAAAATTAATTAATGACTTGTCGTGCTAACACTGAATATTTAGAAAAGAACCATTTAACCTTCTGATTAACTTTTGCTCTATCTTTAACCAGGAATTATTAGCATTCAAACACTTGTAAACAATTACTATTCTCACTAGTCAGTACTTGCAAGTTAAAACAAACTTTACCTCAAAATAATATGCAGTGGAAAACAATCTTTTACACTGTTATTGAAATATCTTTTGAAATTGAAAGTTAATCTAGCAGTTTCGTTCAACTCAGCAAATCTATTGATCAGCAACACTGGCATAACCTACGTTTAGTATAACTTTTCTGAACACATTTTTTTATTAACGACTGTCACATTGTCTTTAATGACTCTGAGATTTAGTTTTCTATAACTTTGTGAATATCCTCGGAAAAACAATGGATGAGGAAGGAACCTGTCTGGACAATGACTATGGGTAATGGTTTTTAAACACAGGTTCACAAATAACAGTGTTCGCTATTGAACAATCATCACTAATACGCTGGTTAGCTGTACATGCTAAGACAAACTGGACAGATCTTACTGAATTTGATGTGCGACGTGGTGCTGCTGATTGAAGACTGTTGGCACTTTACAATTGGCAAACACAGGCTCTTCTTGGCGACGAATGTTAATTACAATTTACGGCCCCCAGCATTCCTCTTGATGCATTTATTAATTATTTGAGCTGTGGCCGCATGAATAAATAATATTGCACCTTCGCCGTCTCCTCCACTAGTGCCAATCCACGTACATTTTCCGTACACCACTGAGCGCACAATGCGTCTGTCCGCCGCTACTTCTCAACAACGACTCCTCGCTGTGCGCCTCTGCGCTACCAGTGATAAAAAAACTCCCTACTCAAAGATGATTCTGTACAATAGCAAAGCCCTTGCTAACCCAGCGTGTCTACTACATTTACAATATTTTTGACATATATGGAAATTAGCAGGAAAATGCAAATATATCACAGAAACAAAATATACAAATACATAATAAATTACAAAAAATACAAATAATGAGGAAAAATGCATAAAGCATCGTTTTATATACCACCCTGTACACACACATGACTGGAAAGCACCGTTGGTTACTGTGTTCTTGTGTCACAAGCACATTAAACAGAGAGCAGAAAATGTTCCTCTGGACCAAGCAACTGCAGCTGAAGTAAAGAAAGAGCTGGATGAAATGGACAAAAATCTGTAACCTCACACATATTGCTCAAACCCCTTTACAGAGAATGAAATAACAGAAGCCATTAGGAGCCTCAAAATTACGGTAGCCACTGGCATGGACGGGATGTCTCCAGAATTCACCAAACACCTTGGTAAGTATATAGTAAGAGAATTCTAAACCGACGTAGCACTCGTAAGCTCCCAGTGCAGTTGAAAACAGCTCACACAATAGCAATACTCAAACCTCGTAAACCTGCCAAAGAGCCATCTGGTTATCGCCAAATAGCATTACTCAACATAAGCTTCAAATTGCTGGAACTACTCATATACAATCGTATTTACAAGGCTATAGATGAAGTGATACCACCATTCCAGGCAGGCTTCCACAGAAATCGCAGCTGTTGCGAACAGGTACTGCCATCATACATACAAGCTGGCTTTCAAAGAGGAGTGAAAACATCAGCCGCGCTTGTAGACTTAACAGCTGCCTACGATACTGTGTGGCTGGATGGGCTCATTCTGAAACAATGAGCCAAAAATTTGGATATACTGAGGATCTGGCCATAGCAGTGCAAAGCAGATCTCTCAAAGAAGGTGCAGAGACTCTAATGGATGACCTTGAAGTCCTTAGAAAATACCACAGAAGATGGCGTTTGTACCAAAATCCCTTTAAGACTGAAGTTTGCGCTTTTCACCTCAACAATAATATAGCCAATCTACAACTGTCTATGTTATTTATGTAACAGACAGTGAAACACAACTTCCATCCTAAGAATCTGGCCGTTACATTTGATAGGTCCCTCACCTACAAAGAACACCTTAAAATGTTGTCTAGAAACTAAAATCACGAAATAATTGGCGGGAAGTTCTTGGGGTGCAGATGCATCCATACTGCGAACAGCAGCGACATCAGTAGTCTACACCACTGCCGAATGCTGTGCTCCCGTCTGGGAGAGAAGCTACCACACCAACAAGGTAGACATGCAGCTTCATGAAACCATGCGGATAATCACTGGAACATTAAATTCTACCCCAACACCGTGGCTCTCTTTCAATGCAAATATAACTCCACCAAAATTAAGAAGACAAAAAGCATCTGTTAAAGAATGGGAAAAATAGTAAATACAAATGAAGGAAAACGTTCACCTATCCACGGCGTCATAAAAATTTGCCAAATTACCGTTTGAAATCACGAAAGCCGATATGGAATAACTGCTGTAAAAGAGGAGAGGTCACCTTCAACCCAAAAGAGAACTGGAAGAAGTTTTGGGAGAATTCAGTCAATAATCATCACCTCGTAAGTGATCCCTCAAAAGAACTAAAAGAGTTCAATTTCACAAGAAAAGACTGGACTAAGCTCATTCGCATCCGAAGTGGCCATACAAAATGCAAGTCCATGCTTTATAAGTGAGGACTTGTGGACAGCCCAAGTTGTGATTGAGAAGTACCTGAGCAGACGCTGGACAACATCGTAAAAGTGTGCCCAAGAAGGAAATACAGTGGCTCTACTAAGGACTTTATAGAAACCACTCAGATTATAGAGTGGATTAAAGATCTCGACATTGATGTGTAGCCAAAAGCTTGTCTGGCTGACACATGTCCTAATTCCATGTGTTTTGTCTTAAATATCAAATGTACTGAAAATGAGCTCTTGTACAATATAATCTTGTTCTTTGTGTAGTTATATTTGCATATTTGCTGCTGTCATATACCATACGATAAATAAAAAAAATTAACCATTACTTTCAAGTCCTTCTCATAAATGGGAATACTAGGCTAGTAACTTACATTATCATGATTTACAATAATAGCATCAAGATAATCCATTCCTAAAGTTGTTGTAAGTAACGATGGAAATTTTCTAGATCATTACGTATGCAAAGGAGTGAAATTACTACATAAATGTGTGACTTCATCTGTAACCAATTGCAAGTATGCATTAAGATAATATTTTGAATTTTTTGCTCTTTGTAGTACGCTGTATAGTGATACGTTTGCCACAGATATGAGAGGGGGGGGGGGGTAAAGCGGGTTTCACGCCACTGAGATTCACCTGTCTTTTGTTTGTCATCGACACCACTAGCCGACATCTTTGATGTCGTCATTCCCCCCCCCCCCCCCCAGGAATTTTTAATTTTCCATGAATGCTATTGCCCCTTCCCAAATACATTTTTTGGCGGGAAATACTTATAATTTCCACCATTTTATCTCAGCAGAACAACCCGCCACGAAAATAAAAAATGCTTAACAGTAACGTCCACCCCCATGAACCACAGACATTGCCGAGGTGGGGTGGCTTGCGTGCCTCAACGATGCAGATAGCCGTACCGTAGGTGCAACCACAGCGGAGGGGTATTTGTGGAGAGGCCAGACAAACGTGTGGTTCCTGAAGAGGGGCAGCAGCCTTTTCAGTAGTTACAGGGGCAACAGTCTGGATGATTGACTGAGCTGGCCTTGTAACATCAGCTAATGTGGCTTTGCCACACAGCTACTGCGAACGGCTGAAAACAAGGGGTAACTACAGCCGTTACTTTTCCCGAGGACATGCAGCTCTACTGTATGAACATATGATGATGGCATCCTCTCGGGTAAAATATTCCGGAGGTAGAATAGTCCCCCATTCGGATCTGCGGGCGGGGACTACTCAGGAGGATGTTGTCATCAGGAAAGATAATACTGGCATTCTACGGAACGGAGCGTGGAATGTTAGATCCCTTAATCAGGTAGGAAAATTAGAAAATTTAAAAAGGGAAATGGATAGGTTGAAGTTAGATATAGTGGGGATTAGTGAAGTTTGGTGGCAGGATGAATAGGATTTCTGGTCGGGTGAGTACAGGATTATAAGTACAAAATCAGTTGGGGGTATCACAGTAGTAGGACTGATAATGAATAAGAAAATAGTAAACTACTATGAGCAGCACAGTGATCGCATTATCATTGTAAAGATAGATACGAAGCCAACACCGACAACAGTAGTACAGGTTTATATGCCAACTAGCTCTGCCGATGATGAGGAGATCGAAGAAATGTATAAGGAGCTAAAGGAAATTATTCAGACAGTTAAGGGAGAGAAAAACTTAATTGTGATGGGAGACTGGAATTCGGTAGTAGGAAAAGGAAGAGAAGGAAAAATAGTAGGTGAATATGGACTGCGCAGGAGGAATGAAAGAGGAAGTCGCCTGGTAGAATTTGCACGGAACATGATTTAATCGTAACAAACACGTGGTTTAAGAATCACAAAAGAAGGTTGTATACGTGGAAGAGACCAGGAGACACCGGAAGGTATCAGATAGATTTTATAATGGTAAGACATAGGTACCGGAACCAGGTTACAAACTGCAAGACGTACCCAGGGGCAGATATAGACTCTGACCATAACTTGTTAGTTATGAACTGTAGGCTGAAACTGAAAAAACTGCAGAAAGGTAGGAAAATAAGGAGGTGGGACTTAGATAAATTGAAGGAAAGTGAAGTTCTGGAAAATTTCAGAGGGAGATTTAGGCAACAATTGACAGAAACAGGGGGAATTAAAACAGTAGAAGAGGAATGGGTAGCATTGAGAGATGAAATAGTGAAGGCAGCAGAGGACAAAATAGGTAGAAAGGCAACACCTACAAAAATCTTTGGATATCACAGGAAATACTAAATTTAATTGATGAAAGGAGAAAATACAAAAATGCAGTAAATGAAACAGGCAAAATGGAGTACAGACGAATAAAAAATGAGATTGACAGGAAGTGCAAAATGGATAAGCAGGAGTTACTAGAAGCCAAATGCAAATCTGTAGAAGAATGTATAAAAAGGGGAAAAGTAGATACCGCCTACAGGAAAATAAAAGAGACATTTGGGGACAAGAAAAGCAACTCTACGAATATCAAGAACTCAGATGGGAAACCAGTTCTCAGCAAAGAAGGGAAAGCTGAAAGGTGGAAAGAATACATAGAACGGCTCTACAAAGGAAATGAACTTAGAGACGATGTTGTAGCAAGGGAAGAGGAAGTAGATCAAGATGAAATAGGAGATGCTATACTCAGAGATGAATTTGCTAGAGCCTTGAAAGACCTAGGTTGGAACAAGGCCCCAGGAGTAGATGACATACCCTCAGAGCTACTAAAGTCTCTGGGAGTGCCAGCCATGACAAGACTATTTGAACTGGTGTGTAGGATTTATGAGACAGGCGAAATACCCTCAGACTTTAAGAAAAATGCAATAATCCCCATTCCAAAGAAATCTGGCGCAGACAGGTGTGAAAATTACAGTTTGATAAGTCATGGTTGCAAAATTTTAACACGAATTATCTACAGGAGAATGGAAAAGCTGGTAGAAGCTGACCTCGGGGAAGATCAGTTTGGATTCAGGAGCAACATAGGAACCCGGGAGGCAATACTCACTTTACGTCTTATCTTAGAAGATAGATTAAGGAAAGGCAAACCTACATTTTTAGCTTTTGTAGATTTGGAGAAAGCATTTGACAATGTTGACTGGAATACACTCTTTCAAATTCTGATGTCAGCAGGGGTAAAATATAGGGAAAGGAGAGTTATTTATAACTTGTACAAAAGCCAGACCGCAGTTATTAGACTCGAAGGGCATGAAAGGGAAGCATCAGTTGGGAAGGGAGCAAGACAGGGTTGTAGCCTTTCTCCGATGTTATTCAATTTCTACATCGAGCAGGCGGTGAAGGAAAGCAAGAAAAAATTTGGAATAGGGATTAAAGTTCAGTGGGAAGAAATAAAAACATTGCGCTTTGCTGATGACATTGTAATTCTGTCAGAGACAGCAAAGGACCTGGAAAAGCAGTTGAATGGAATGGACAGTGTATTGAAGAGTGCGTATAAAATGAACATTAACAAGAGCAAAACAAAAATAATGGAATGCGGTCTTAGAAAATCAGGCGATACTGAAGGAATTAGATTAGGTAACGAAACAATGAAGGTGGTAGATGAGTTTTGTTACTTGGGTAGTAAAATAACATGTGATGGTCGCAGTACAGAGGATATAAATTGCAGAATGGCAATGGGAAAAAAACAATTTTTGAAAAAGAGAAATTTGCTAACATCGAATATTAATTTAAGTGTAAGGAAGTCTTTTCTGAAGGCATTTGTATGGAGCGTTGCCTTGTATGGGAGTGAAACATGGACGATAAGCAGTGCGGATAGGAAGAGAATAGAGGCTTTTGAAATGTGGTGTTACAGAAGAATGCTGAAGATTAGGTGGTTAGATCGCATAACCAATGAAGAAGTACTGAACAGAATTGGTGAGAAAAGGAATTTTTGCCATACCCTGGCTAAAAGAAGGGATCGCTTGGTAGGACACATTCTTAGACATTGGGGAATCGTAAATTTAGCATTGGAGGGAAGTGTGTGGGGTAAAAATCGCAGAGGGAGCCCAAGAGACACGTATAGTAAGCAGATTCAAATGGATGTAGGTTTCCGTTCTCATGAGGAGATGAAAAGGCTTGCTCAGGATGGAATAGGGTGGAGGGCTGCATCAAACCAGTCTCCGGACTGAAGACCATAACAACAACAACAGTAACGTAGTGCGATTACAAACACACAGATGCCTGCAGACAGGTGTAGAAAGTGCGTGAATCACCATATAGCTCAATGGCAGTATCTGTTTATTAAAAAGACTAAGTACTAAATTTAGATACTTATTCGCCCCCCATAGCAGGACCACTGCTCGCGAATTGTGAGCGCGCGTTAGAATGTAACGGTAACGATCACCACAAACGTGTATGTCAAACACTCTTTCGGTAACACAACAACAACAACAACAACAACAGCAGAAGACATATTGTTCTGTTTTCGGTCTTTCTGTAATCCTCTTAATTCCATTTCTGCACCTTCCGATAATTACGAGAAGTTGAATTCTACCTCCTACGTATACCCATCTAAGGAATCTATCTGTCCTGTTACAATGCAAATGATTCTTCACATGTCATATACCAATAATCGAGCGCCCCAGAAGACATTTAAACCGTATTGTACAATGAAGAGTTACAATAAAAAAAGTGAAATAATTTACTGATTTCCGATCGTCTACACTAACACTTTCCCCCCCAAAGCAGTGACCTAACAACATACCTCTTCGAAATGATACCCGACAATACAGCAACCACGGAACCGAGACAGTACTTTACCCAACCGATAGGTAGGAAGCAACACACAACAGATTTACAGTTCTGTAGAACAAGTTCGACCAGCCCTTTACCCACAAAAATTCCTACTCCAAGTTCCTTCCGTGTGATCTCTTGTTTTATTCCACTAAACCGAATTTTTTTAAAGTAGGAGTCTCCCGCAAACGAAGATGCTAACCTACACACTGCATCAAAAAAAAAAAAAAAAAAAAAGGCCAGCAAACTTCGCATATTTCGAAGTCCTATGTCAAAGTACAGGCGATGATAGATGATCAATCCTAATAATAATAGTAGACACAGCGAAATTTTGTGGATCCTCTAGAGGCCAAAACATTCATTTAGGTACGAAAAGTGGTTACAGCACATTTCGGCTACCTAGTTTAGTTTCAGCTACTTTTCAAGGTCACCCAACTACATAGGTTCTACACCCTAAATTTAAGCATGTAGAATAATAAATTATTTTCGTTATTTCTGTTTGGTGTAGCTCTTATAACATCCAGATTAGTTTTTTTAATGTTTAGCTAAAATCTACGTCTATTTCTTGTATTTTCCCCTGCAGTCATTAAATCGATAAGTACATGGAAAGTAAGTTTAGTAGAAATCCAATAATATCTGATTTGCCTACATCTGTTACTACTTTAATAGAAATTACCTTCAATTTTACCAATGGAGAGTATTAGTTGCCTTTAATTGTACATTTTATTTACTACATACAAATGTTAAAGAAGTCTAATCCACACTCAAAAGAGGAATTTCTGTTTAGGATTTTAGGGCTACATTTTCTGCATACAAATGGGCATTCCACCCAAAATATATGCTTGCACATAGATCACAGTAAAGAGAGCACTTTTAGGATTTTTGCTAGGTTAGAAAATAAGTACAGAAATATTCGTTTACAAAGAAATTTTATTAATTTCTTGTACATATATATTTACACACAGAAAAGAACTCTTCCTTTATGTTTCTTTGGAGTGATTTTAATAACATCCAGCTTAATGTTTAACTTTTAGTTTAAATCCACATCGGAACCTTCTATCTCCTTCACCAGCGAGTAATTCGGTAAGTATAGGGAGGGTATGTTTTCATATAGGTACGAAAGTACCTTACTACATGTTCAACTATCTAGTTTCAACTACTTTTCAAGGTCATCCAACTGGTCATTTCAACTACCGAAACACACGCAGATCGTTGTACGTAGCAGAATTTCTTCTCCAAATAGTAGCATCTCTACTCCCTCCTGCAAATCCTCCAACCAATAGCGTTCGGGATTTAAACTTTTTTCCTAAATAATACAACTATTAAGACTATTCCACTCTACACTAATGCGGAATTTCTATATACAATTTTAACATTACAATTAATAAACTGAGTCGTCATTCAACTATAAATATAGGTACATTGCGCACAATAGGTGTGGGGCTCTTTTTAAGCAAATCCAAACGGAAGTGCATCTTTATAAACACATTTTTCTTGTATCCTTTAATGTAGAACACATCTTGGGTTCCGCTAATTTCCGCCAATCTCACTGACTGTTTACTGTAAACGCAAATATTTTATAAGTCCCAGTCGTAGCCAGATTTCTTCACACACTAAAAACATACGTAAACCTGGCTTGGACATTTACTATAGCTGCTTCTTTTTCCAGCACTAGTTTGTATTCGTCCTTTATGGGAGTTGCTTTAGCCGTATATACAAGTTTCTTTTGTTGGTGTCGATCTCCTCCATTTCCAGTTTTCTTTTTCGTGCACATAGACATTAACTGCACGTAGCGATGTAGTTTCTTTCATGTGGAATGGCTTAAGTCTGTGTGATATATTTACTTTTTTTCCCTGGACTTGTGGAATAAGATTGTTTGTAGATACCAGACCTAATTTGGCGAGGTGTGTAGCTGGAGGCATTGTGGAGAATAATGTTCTGGATTGGGAGAAATATGTTTCTCCTGCTTTAATGTAGCTCTTCTGTATAATACTTATATCGTCCTTGCTGGCGTCGATATTACGAATCTCCACGTAATTTATAGGTAGGCAGTTAAAACTAAAAGCTGATAGAAATATAATGTATAAGCTTTTCTCGGTCTTTAGTGTCTGGGAGATTTACCTGTACTCCTGTCAATTTTCGGGTATTCTTATTACCCCAATAAACAAATTGCAGAACACTATTATACACAACACAGCAGCTGTTCTGTAGGGAATTCGTTAACTGTAGCCACATGGAGGAGATTGGTACACTATACATGGACGCACTTTGCAGATATCGTTTAATCCCGTTTAAAACACTTCAACAATCTCGCACAGGGTCAAAAACACTGTCCACTGTCGAATTTACTACGCAGGTAGGAGTTGCAAGACATGGTGTTAAGGCCAAGTTGCCTTTTCTCCTACATGGTGGCACTGGTGTGGCAGCAAGAGGAATACTACAAAAACTCGGCAAGGAAGAATTGGAAAACATCTCAAGGAAGTACACAAATCCTGTGACAATACCTTATAAAGTGGGATTAGCCGATACTCAATTGGATGTTTTGATAGAGGAGCTCCGTGGTATACTACAACACCTTCGTGCATATGACTTCTATCAACTGGATTTGGACACCACACAAGATTTTGCAGGCATTTTTAACAAAGTGGAGATGTGCGAATATCTCGTATCTAACCACGACTTTTGTATAGGAGATTGCACAGGAAACCGCAACGTGATTGTGGACAACGATAAGACAGTTGCGATAGATTGTTTAACGTGGCTAACATCGAATTGTCATGTAAAAATATATAGTAAATTTATTTGTCAAATTACGAACCCTGGTGTCAACATAGGCATTGGTAACCACATTATCGATTTTGTAAAGTGTCCAGACAGGCGACTGTGAGAGAGATTTACTTCCTCACTGGGACAAGAAAATGGAATTACCAGGCTGGAGGCTACGATATGCAATTACTGGATGGATGGTGTTTTCGACTCTGGGCAAGAGTGTTTAAATGTTTTAAACTAGAACAAACGGTATCTGCAAAGGGCACCCCAGAATAGTGTGGCAATCTCCTCTATGTGGATGCGTTTAACGAATTGGCTACAGTTGCTGTGTTCTGTTTAATCCTGTTTTGCAATTTATTTACTGGGGTAATAAGAATACTCGAAAACTGATTGGTGTACAGGTAAATCTCTCAGACACAAAAGCTAATAAATTATGCTCTGTCAGCTTTTAGTTTCAATTGTCTACCTGTAAATTACGTGGAGGTTCGTAATACTGACTCCAGCAAGGACGATATAAGTATTACGCAGAAGAGGTACATTAAAGCAGGAGAAACATATTTCTCGCATTCCAGACGTTATTCATTACAATACGACTTGATGTCGATATCGCCGAATAAGATCTAGTACCCACAAGCAACATTATTGAACACGTCCAGCGAGAAAGATTAAATCCAGCCAACAGACTTAAGCCTTTCCCCATTAAAAAATGTTCAAATGTTTGTAAATCTATCGGACCAAATGCGTGGTCATCAGTCCGTAGCTTACAAACTACTTAAACCTAGGTAAACTAACCTAAGGACAACACACACACCGATGTCCCAGGGAGGACTCGAACCTCCACGGCGAGCAACCGCGCGCTCCGCAGCGAGACGCTTTAGAACGCTCGGCTATTCCACCGCGGCTTTCCCCATTAGAGAAATCACTCCTCTAAGTGCAGTAAACGTGCTGTGTGCACGGAAAATACGACTGGAAATGGAGGAGATGGACGCCAAGAAACGAAAACTGAATTATATGGTGAAGACAACTGCTTTAAAGGTAGAATACCAATTGCAAATGGAAAAAGAGGACTCACTTATTGGTTTGGACACACTATATGGAGAAATCTCACTGTGACTGGAGAGTATACAATAATCGCATTTACAATAAAAAGCAAGGGAGATTGGTCACGTGTTGGAGTAGTGGCCGATGATGGTGTTTACTACCTTAAGGGATACTCGAAAAATGTGTTTCTAAAGCTACACTCACATTTGGATCTGCTTAAAAGAGTTGTATCTATGTGTGGAGGGTTGGATGTAGTCCACCTACCTACAGAAAAATCATTTGCGGAACTGAAAACAGACGGAATAACGTTATTTAACCAGCAGTCGTTTGCAAAAGTCGTAAACTTAAAGTTCTATACGGAGATGCCAGAAGATTGTGTATCAGAAGAGATGACAGCGTACACACAGGAGGATGTGGAGTGCTATAACGGTCGTGCTGTGCAGGAAATAAGAGGAAAAATTAAACTACCCAGATGTTCTCGTCTCGAAGAGCTGCCAGAAGGAACAGAACTGATTGTTAAAGCTATAAAAGAGGTACTTTACCGGAAGAAGAAGAGATAAGTAATGGAGTTCGAGAATGTAGCTTCTTTGTACTTATCTAATTACTGGTTGGAAAAGGAAATGGATATTCCAATATGGATTTAAACTATAAGTTAAAAATTAGGCTGGATGTTATTAAAACCACGCCAAACAAACACAAAGAAAGACTTGTTTTCTGTGTGTAAATGTATATACAAGAAATTAATAAAACAAATATTGTAAACGAATATTTGTGTACTTATTTTCTAACCTACCCAATAACCTTAAAAAGTCCTCTATTTACTGTGATCTGTGTGTATATCATTTGGTTATCATGCCCATTTCTATGTAGAAGATGTAAATTTTAAATCCTAAGCAGAAATTTCTGTGGAGTGTGTATTAGACTTGTTTTAATAGTTATATTTTGTTTTAAGTAAAATGTACAGTAAAAATTGCTCCATTACAAAAATTGCAAGTAGTTTCTATTAAAGCAGTAAAAGATGCAGGGAAATCAGAACGTATTCGATTTCGAAAACTTACTTACTTACTCATCGATGTAATGGCTGTAGGCAGAAATGCAAAGACGTACGTAAATTTTAGCTAAAAGTTAAAACTAGAGCTACGCCAAACATAAAGAAACACAAGAAAAACAAGAAAATAAAATGAAAATAATAGACTGTGATATGTGCATAGAGTATGGAATGTTGGTGTGTTGGATGATGCTGAAAGTAGCTGAAACTCAGTAGCTGAGAGCGTAGTAGCGAACCCCTTTTCTTACCTATATGAGGTGGCTGCGGCAGCGCGGCCTGGGGTGGGTGTTAACGAATTAATTTGATATGCAAATTTAATGAAATTAATGAGGGGGTGGAAGTCGGGCAAGTGGGATTCTCTCAGGGGTGGAAGGGTGGGTTGGCGGGTCCCCGGCGGTGGAGATCATCCAAGAGCGTGGGCATGGGGCTGAGAGTGTACCCAGGTAGCGCAATGGTACCCTGGTCCCGTGCCCCCATCATTATATTACTGGTATGGTGTAGGAGGCCATTATAACTGAGCATTATTCGTAAATTTGCAATAACTACACATTCTGTATGTTAATGTTGATTTCATGATCAAAACAATAAGGAGATCTGGTGAGATATGATACACAACATACATACAGTAACGTATTTTATTCAGATATACGTCATAACTGAATATTTTGGGAGATACAGTACGGTATTTTGCTGCCTCCACTCATTACTTGAGGTTTCATGGCATTTACTTCAAGTGATGCAACATGGGGCTACCATGGTGTGAGATCAACTCGGTAGGCCAGTACAGCTTCACACCTTTCGTGGCATGGATAGTATGAGGTTATTAGTGAGCTCTTGAGGGATATTTGGCCACTCTTTCACGAATGCAAGTGTTGTGGAAGGTGCTGGTTTGTATGCAATGCGACTGCCAAGAGCCTCTCAGAGATTGATTTTCTCAGGGAAGCCAAAACAGTCTTGGTCCAACCCACCACTGCCCGCACCGAAACTAAGTTTATTGTGCGGTATCGCTCCCTGTATATCTAGTAAAGCCAACCAATGCCCTTGAACAGTGCAAGGAGTCCCTTTACCAGTTCTTTATTAGACACAATTTCTTCGGGTCTGGTTGTCCCAAATGTTCTGTGCCTTTTACTCTCCAATGCAATGCGTTAGAAGATTACATGTGACGCAGTTTCATCACCATCACAGATCCTACATTTAGGGTCCTCTTCGTTTATTCCCATTGTATGTAGGTGTTTTTTGAAATTCCCATGGCCTGTCAGCAATCCAACAATGAGTCTAATCTCTCTTCTGTTAGGCCCAGGATTGCAGAGCTTCCTTTAAAACATGGCTTTGGCATCATTACCTTACCATGTTTTTGTTGATAGTCTTTGGTCCAATATTCTACGTGCTGTCTTCTGAGCCAGTTACGTAGCTCCAATTTGATCATTGCCTTGGTGGCTGTCAGGACAGGTTCCGGTCCAATAAATGGAGTCTCTGCCCCCATCCTGGCTAATCTGTCGGCATGTTGGTTGCCACTGATCCCCGAGTGGCCAGGGACCCACAATAGGTTTACTCTATTCCTTTCCCCTAGCTCCACCAGAGCCCTGTGACATTCTGTAACAATTTTAGACCTTGTTGCAGGAGCTGCCAGTGATCTCAGGGCTGCCTGGCTGTCTGAATACATATAGATGCTACGGTCTTTGTAGGACCTATGCAAATTCTCCTCCACACAGTCCTGATGGCAGTGATTTCGGCCTGGAATACTGAGGCCAGTTTCCCTAGAGAGATGACGTCCTCCAGTCTTGGCTGCACCCCATACACCCCGGCCCCCTCTCAGACATGCTCAGGTCAGTGAATAAGCTGGCCACTACATTCGTTCATTTCCCTCAGCTCCCAGCGAGTTGTCCACCAGTGCAGCTCTGTAGGGACGGGCGTTCTCGTCCACCAGAAAGAACTCATTTGCTATGCCACCAGTGTAGGCCACAACAAAATGTCAAAGGATCTCATGCCTTGGAGCAGTCAAACCGCCATTCTGAACGACATAGATGTTTGTAAGTCCTCCAATACTGACTCCTGCCGACACCATTCGTCCACAATTATGATATGCTGATGTTTCTTTCTCATAAGCAGGATTGTTCCGAGTTCCACTTTTTCTCAAGATGACGGAACGACGATTGTCCGGTTGAATACAAAATCTTCACTCCCTATTGCTGCCTGGAGGATGCGTTGCAGCTGTGTTGCGTTCCGCTTCCTGCCTCAACGGGCTGTTAACGAAAGACAACGGTTATCTCTTGCCCATGTTACCCTTGGACGATCTTGGCCTTGCCTTGTTTTAACAGTTCTTGTTGGCTGAAATTGGCGTCCAGGTCCTGGAAATTACACTTTGGGAGACTACAATAGCTGCAGCCAACTCCCTCTGTCCCGCTTCCAACCTTCCTATGGCTCTCCATAACATAGATTTGGGTAAGTCACATTGTTGTTGCATAGCACTACCTACTCACTACACTATCCGAACCCAACTGCCTGTGTAATTCGTTTGTTAAACACAAGTCACACCAACCCCCTCTAGCAGCAACTTCCTTTTGTTACCACTATCTCGGTTGCCGTAATGTTGTCTAAACTCTGTAGAACCGACAGAAAGCCTTCGAACCATTGCAATTGATTCTACCAATGGTAATAGCCTACGTCAGACCTTAGATATCCGCAATAATCCCCTATTATTATTATTATTATTTTTTTTTTTTTTGACCACCGTATTTAGAGGTATCGATTCATTTCTCCATTAAAGGCGTCCAGGTCCAGTTTTCTTTTACTGTTGCTTTCATGTAATGGGAATGAATAGGTTGAGTACTGAGATACTCGTGTGTTACTGAAGTGTAATGTCCTAAGTGGTCTCTTCGCCGCCTATTATACACATGATAATATCACACTGACTCTGTTTGACAAAATAGGTACATTTTCGTTCAGTGTCAACTGCCGCTCATTGCCAGTCTTTGATCTTCTCACAATTTTTATAGCAAAAAGTTACCTTAATGAACTATGCACAGTTACTGATGCAGGTTATATTACTTTCAAAGACCATGAATTAATTTTCTTTATCATATACTACTGCACGTGTCTTTATTCTGTTAATTTCTACACTTCATTCTGTGAAATATAGGCATAATAAATCGTTCCATGGTCCATTTACTTAGTTTCATAAAGACAAGCAAGGTGAGAAAACTGCTTCCAAAACTCAAGAAGTACCAATGAAAAACAGTTTCAGGGTTTACAATAATTGCATTTATTATTGGAATTTCGACTTTTACAGGTTGAAATTTATATTCTCATATCGTCGTTGACAGCAAAAGTGTCCACAGCATATCGATCGGCGGGTTCAGTTCTATCTTCAACACACGACGGGTCGATGTGGCACGAGTCTGAAACATAAACATGTAATGTCATTGTTATTTAAAGGTGTCACAGGAACTTAAACTTTAGGGAAAAAATCTTCAATAATGCTCTTTCTCGTAAAAAAAGAAAATATGTGAGAAATGAACTCACTGCAATGTACTTCCGTTGGATTGATTCACATTGAAAGTCATTTTACATTATTGCATTAATTAAAAAGTAACATGCAACAATAACAATCGAGGGCAATCATTTCCCATCTGCGTTATCTGTAGGAAATAAAAATCGTCATATAAATTCGTGAACAAGAAAAGTGAATTACCAATTGTAATTATTAATGATACATGCTGGCCTCTTGCCAATAAAGTGTATCATGTAACTGCGTTGGCCTCGTAATACATCGAAAATTGAAGTTCTGCCGACTTCTGCGAATCGAGCAAGTGTTAAGGTAGAAATGAGAGACAAAGCTAACAACATTGCATTGTAATCGAATTGTAGGGACGCTCATGTTTAAATTATTAATTTGCAGCAACACACATTCTGGGAAATTACAATTCTACAACTTCTAGATCCATGATGTCAGCAGTGAAAAATCAAAACATAGTTTTAACGAAGTCTGTAAACAACATTTAGATGGGCTTCATTATCTGCCTTACATTCTGTTAGAGTACTTTGCATGTCACCAGCCACACTCGGAAATTGTTGGAAACTGTTGTTGTTGGGAGCTTCAGTACAAGATTGCTACCCTGTCCTGAGCAAGTCTGTTCATTTCTGAATACGAACCGCAATCTACTTCCTTTTTTAACGTGCGTACTGTATCCCTCTCTGCGATTTTTACCCCTCTCACTTTCGTCCGACGCTGTCGATTGCTTGACTTCTCAAAATTTGTGTTACCCATTCGGTCAAGATGCGGAAGAAATTTATTTTCTCCCAATTTGTGATCAGTGTCTTCTCATTAGTTACGTGATCAACCCATCTAACCTTTAGCATTTTCCTGTAGCACAATATTTCAAAATTTACTATTATCTTTTTATCTGAACTCGTTATCTTACACGTTTCACGTCCATACAATGCTACACTCCAGACAAATACCTTCTCAAATGACTTCATAAGATGTATATTAATATTGACTGTGAATAAATTTCGCTTCTTCAGAAATTAATTTAGTCCTATAGCCATTCTTGATCAATGTACAGAATGAATAGCACCGGGAAAGGCTACGGCTCTGTCTTACTCTCTTGCCAACCACTGCGACCCCTTCATATCCTTCGACTCTCACAAATGTTGTCCAACTCCTGTACAAGATGTGAATTACTTTTTATTTTCTATATTTCACTGCTGCTAAATTTTTAATGAGCGTACTCCAGTCAACATTATCAAAAGCATTATCCAAATCTACAGAATTTATAAACATAAGTTTGTCTTTCCTTAATCTGTTTTCTAGGACAATTTGTACGGTAGGTATATCCGCACGTGTTCCCCATTCCTCTTAAATCGATACTGGTTTTCCTCGAGGTCGGATTCTTCCAGTTTTTCCATCGGTGTCAGAATTTTGCAACCTCTGTGTTTGTTTACTTTGCTTTGAGAGTAGCTCTGAGGGGTTGAGGACTACTCCAGGAGCCTTGCCTTTGAGAGCTCCGATAAATATTTCTCGCAGTATCGTATATTCTATCTCATATACATCTCCGTGAAAACCGTGTCGTCGTGTATAACAATGGTTGAGTAGGTTAGCTGCTTGGAAAATCATTAGTGGCTATGGAGATGACTTTCCAAAAACAGTGTCGTAGCTCTTCACAATGTGAACAATCAAAAACTATAGTTCTGAACTAATAGTAAAGCTAATATTGTGAAAAAACTGTAACTTGTGTTTTTCTTAGTGAAATAATTATTATTAACAACCTTCTGTAAAATATGGAAGCGGGAGTAGCCGAGCGGTCCGGAGTGCCACGTTGCGGATCGCACGGCCTCCCGCGGCGGAGGTTCGAATCCTCCCTCGGGCATGGATGTTTGTGTTGTGTTTAGTATAAGTTAGTTCATAAATAGTTTATAAGTTTAGGGACTGATGACCCCACTGTTAAGTCCCATAAGTTTCACAGACATTTAAACGTTTAAAACGTAGTAAATTACGAATAAAGAAAAATATGTGCAGCTTTGTAAAAATTAACATTAGATATTAAAATTATGTAAGTGTATGAACACAACGAAAAAATTAAATAAAAAAACCTCTCATGACAGCCACTGACTCTAGGTTTATAAAATCAGTTTTTCTTCTATTTCTTTTCTTTTCGTGTCAGGGCTTACAATCTTCAAAGTATTCTAGCCTACGGCATTGTCGCCTTCTGGCATTCTTTGAAACTACTTGAGCAAAATTGTTATTGTGAGCAGTGCACAGTGGCAGTATAGTGGCCGCGGTGAAGTAGCCGAGCGGTCTAAGTCGCCTCGCTGTGGAGCGCGCGGTTGCTCGCCGTCGAAGGTTCGAGTCCTCCCTGGTGCATGCGTGGGTGTGTTGTCCTTAGGTTAGTTTACCTTAGTTATAGTAGTTTGTAAGCTACGGACTGATAACCACGCGGTTTGGTCCGATAGATTTACAAACATTTCAACATTCTTTTCTTTTGTTACAAGCGCTCAAATGAAAGATTAAGCTAAGGGAAAGGAGGAAAAGATAAGTGATAGGAAAAAAAAAATGTGTTCTTTAATTGACTTTTCTAACTTTTTGTTTTGTTTTGTTTAAAGGAGCGACACTCACGCCCCATTCTGGTCAGATGGCCGTTGCTGCACGAAATATGAGTTCACCGACAGTTTCAAAGTTCGTCTTCTCGTATACCAGCTGTCGCAGGACTTTCCATGCTCTATCAGTTAAGTAGTGTTTCTAGCTTCGGGCCGACCACGGTGGCCGAGGGGACTGAGGCGCTCCAGTCACGGTCTGCACGGCCACTACGGTCGGAGGTTCGATTCCCCTCTCGGGCATGGATATTTGTGCCGTCCTTAGTCTTAGCTAGTTTATAAGTAGTTTGTAAGCTTAGGGACTGATGACCCCGTAAGCTCTACAAACATTTGAACATTTTTCTGACTTCGGTTTTCCGAGATGCTAACCCTGACTCCATCAGTTACCAGAATTGTGCATTGCCATTCAGTTCTTCAGAACACTATAAACAGATACCACAAAGCTCACATTCTTAAGGAAAGAAAATAGACTTAAAGAAGATTCCGCACACCATCCCATCTGCAGGTCCCAACTGTGGACTATGTTCGTTGAATCTGGTCCTCCTGAGGTACATCGACAGATGCTACAACTCGTTTAATGACTGGTACTTACACTTAGTTGCAGAAGTTGAAAGTAGATTTTCCCTAGAATTTTGAGAGTTGTGTCAAACACCATAATCTAGAATGCAATAGCCGTGTGGTCTCGTTAGCTGCCTGTCTCGACTCACCCTGTGAGCAGCAGACGCCGGGCGCGGAGCAGCGGCCCCTGCCGTCGGCGCAGCGCATCTCGGGGCTGTCGAGCGGGCAGGGCGGCGCGGCGCGGCAGGCGGCCGAGTCCGCGCTGGCCAGCCGGCAGCCCATGCGCGGCCCGCAGCAGATGTGCGGGCCCAGGCACACGCCCTGCCCGCCGGGGCCGCACGCCGCGCACCGCTGCAACACCGGGCCGCAGCTACAGACACTACAAACACTACACATCTACGTGAAAGAGCTACTCGACAGCCGCGTAGCAAGGGCCGAGTCACACTGTCCGTCACGTCAAGTTGTATTCGCACTGTCCGTCACGTCAGTTCGCTTATCCCAATGCCCGATGTCGAAAGTGAGGTTATCACTTAGCGATCTGTTATGTAGAACGTCATAGATCAATACTGGAATTGAGGAAACAAAAACGCTAAATGTTATTGACAGCCAAAGAAAACTTTAAAATGTACGTTTTTAACTAACTTAGCAAAATGCTGGGAACGGAAACAACATTGCAAAACATCGACATCTATTTTCAAGCGAAAATATAAAGATATCTAAAACAGCTTGACGTGACGGTCCGGTGATGTACAATGTGAATGCCGCCATTAGAAATACATTGTGGAATGGTCTGACAGACGGTAACGTGACGTGACGGACAGTGTGTACTGACCATAAGGCACCTTGCTAAGGAGAGCGCGGCCATGGGTGTGTGTGTGTCCTTACCGTGAGTTAAAGTATAACGCCGGTAATATAAGTACCCATTCAATGAAGAAAACACAAAAACTTTGCGAATTTTTTTTCAACACATCCTCCATCAGATAATCCACCGGCAAAAATATGTCCAAGACGCCAAAAAGGGGAGCTTCTCCTGTAGGATGCTGCAGTGGTAGTCCCAGGTTGTCAGACTAAAAATACCAGTGATTTTACAAACGATGGCCAAAATACTCGCATCGTGATATTTATACATGCCATCAGGAGGCTGTTATATATGAGGCATATTCCAAAATAAAGTTACGTCACAAATAGTTAATGGATACTAGACCTGAAGGAACCCTAATCTCCGTTTCTTCATGAAAAATGTCACTTAAGGTCACTCGATAAATTCCTTGAACTTGGCACTATGATTAATTAATGTGAAAGGAGCAAGTAGCCCTGTGTCTTCTGAACAAGTTGGTTTAGAAGCTACAACACATCTCGTTCTACTTATGTTGATCCACCATAACATCAACTTGAGGACATTTGTCAATGAAACTTCGAGTGACGTGTTTCAAGCCCGAGGATACAGTAGCAGCAGACATTAGGGCCACCAATATTTGACCATAGGTTTAAGGGAGATGACCGTGATTAAAAATGTTCAAATGTTTGTAGAACTTATGGGACTGAACTACGGGGTCATCAGTCGCTAAGCCTACAAACTCCTTATGAACTAGCTAAGACTAAGGACGGCACAAATATCAATGCCCGAGGGGGGATTCGAACCCCCGACCGTAGTGGCCGTACAGACCGTGACTGGGGCGCCTCAGTCTCCTCGGCCACCGCGGCCGGCTGACCGTGATTATAACGGAGAATAAGGGACATTTCGACATAGTAAATTTCAACTTCACGTCTAAACGCACAGTGTTGATGAAAACATAAAATCATCTTGTAATTTCTCTCCATAATGGAGATTGTGTCTGCCTGTCTCAATATTGTAATACAATGATGAAATTTCTAGCTTGGTAGACGATATCAAATATTAATCTTTAAAAATTTTACATATCGATTTCGTTCGTTAGTGCATAAGGCAAGTCAACTTGTCTCATGTACTCCACATAAAACATTTACAGTCAGGTCCATAAAATAATTAAAAAAGGCTTCCTAGTGCATATTACAAGTGTAAAATCAACTTGTAACATGTATTACGATGATCTCTTTAATTATTTGATGGACCTGACTGTTAAATGTTTTATGTGGAATATGTGAGTTATGATGAATTGCATTCTTCACTAATGATGTTCCATCATGGGAACGAAATCGATATATAACTTTTTTTTTAAATAAATCATATCGCCCACCAACCTGTAAATTGCCAGATTTTTTTAAGATAAAGTCATACTATGCTTGCTTTAACTCATTTATCTAATTTTCGGGTATCTCTACAAGCTGAGAGAAGTATTTTAAGAGTCTGACGGCATTAAAAAGACTGATTTGTGGAGTAAACAATATTATCCAAACTATATTCAAAGAACTGGCTACACGAACTGCTGTTCCACAGAATATTTATTCCTTACCTTATCTCTCATTTCCTAGCTAAGATCTCTGGATACAGTTTTCGATTGCTGACAACTTAAGTGAACTTTCGAAGCATTGCAAAATGTTGTGTGAGTCAATTGTGAAATAACTAACGAAAAGCTGCTGTTTAAACACTAATCCGCTTTCTCGTGTCATTACTTCCGTGTGTTATTTTGGTATAAAACCGTTAGCTTCGGATGGTGGCAGTATTGACGAATAAACAGACATTACCCTCACATCGCCATGCAGTCGAAACGCCGTACAATTGACAACAGTAATCGAGAATAGTACGGACTATTGCAAGAATAGTTTTAGAACTCTATGAGAGAATTTCAACTATTGATACTACACCGATTACTGACGAAATATACTGGAGACACTGTCGGGCAATAGGGGAGATGGGAGGATTCAAGAAAAAGTGCTAAAATAAAGGAGAACCCATATAATAGGAAGAGTTTTTCGCCCTAGCTGACGTATATTGAAAAACCAATCTGATATATGCGTCCCTCCTGAGCAACAGCCAACGCTTGGCACCGCTGAACCCCGACGATGCACCAAGCGACTATTCCCTCTTCTTCAATCTGCGGCTGGATGGATAATGATTCTTTAATTACGATAAACTATTGCCACAGTTTAACATATACAGTCGTGGAACTCACCGCTTTAGAAGTTATCAAGAGCTGACAGCTGCAACGACAGTAGCACTCCTAGTGGTGGGCAAGCTGCCGAAGGAATAATTTTTAATAATCATAGAATATATGACTTCAACTGCTATTGGGCAAAGCTGAAAATGTGTACCCAGCCGGGATTCGAACCCGTAAGAGTAAGGGCTTCAAACTAGTTTGAAGCCCTTACTCTTACGGGAATTAGTTAAACTACGAGTTTGAGTACTATGGGCAGGGCGAAGCTGAGAATTTGTATCTGACGGGAGGCGTGCATGGGTAGTCCTTGCAGGTGCGGTGATCACTGTGTCCCCAGTGGTGTAGGGGTCAGCGCAACTGCCTAGAAAGCAGGAGACCCGGGTTCGAATCCCGGCTGGGTACACATTTTCAGCTTTGCCCAATAGCAGTTGAAGTCATATATTCTATGATTATTAAATAATAACAGCTGCAGGATCAGAATGTGACGTCTGTTCTTTCCGAACAGACGCCACATGTATATATATAATATGCCGGTGACGGGCAATGATCCTATCGTTAGTGGGGAGGGGTGAGCAAGTTTGAAGCCCTTACTCTTACGGGAATTAGTTAAACTACGAGTTTGAGTACTATGGGCAGGGCGAAGCTGAGAATTTGTATCTGACGGGAGGCGTGCATGGGTAGTCCTTGCAGGTGCGGTGATCACTGTGTCCCCAGTGGTGTAGGGGTCAGCGCAACTGCCTAGAAAGCAGGAGACCCGGGTTCGAATCCCGGCTGGGTACACATTTTCAGCTTTGCCCAATAGCAGTTGAAGTCATATATTCTATGATTATTAAATAATAACAGCTGCAGGATCAGAATGTGACGTCTGTTCTTTCCGAACAGACGCCACATATATATATATATATATATATATATATATATATATATATATATATAATGAATAATTTTTGTTTATAATTGTACTTTTACGTAATTGGTACTATAATTTTTGCGCTACTTGCATTAGTTAAATACCGAAAACATACATAATCGGATAATTTTTCACATGTAGGAATTCGGTATGGAGACTAAGAATTCGCACATTTTTACACTTCACTCGTCTTTCTTATTCTCGCGTATATTTTTTAGTGTAATTGTTTTAGCTTATGACGTCAATGTTTTGAAAATTCTGCCCTTTTGTGGTTCAGCTGTAGGAACAATTGTGGAATTGGCTACTTCTTTGTCGGGAAACAGTTTGTTTACTCTTTTTATTTATTTATTTGCTACGTACATTAAATACTGCAGTTATTGCATTCTATATAAGTTTCCCACATTTCATCCTCAACGAAACCATAAAGTCCCGGAGTAAAAAAGCAACGTCTCTCTGCCAAAGGGCAAGTCTTCTAGTGATTCTTAGTCATTTTTTATTTTTAACCCAGATGATCTTGATGTGCTTCCAGAAGGATGGAGCTTCGTTGTTTTAAACATTTAAAATAAATTTCTTCCTTTTGGTACAAAACGCTTTCTCCAACATCGGACTATAATTTGAATGTCGATCATTGAAATGAAAATACTAATAATCGTTTTTTTAGTACCTTATTGTATGTTGTTCACCTTTGAAGATAGGGATTCAGAAGCAACATTCAGTTAACTCTTGATTTTCGGTGTGCAACTCCTTACACATCAATTTTACTTTTGTTATTCAGAAACATATCGATGGCTTTACAATAAAATATCATATCTGATATGCAATATTAGTTTTTTTTTATTTTTACTTCGTTCCAGAAGGGCGGACTATTTTGAGGAGACTAAGGGTGTTATTAATGTAAAATCAATGTTGCAACATTTGAAAGATAAATTACAGATGTAATGAACTATCATTTAAACCGGAAGTAACCGAAAAAAAAATCAGGAACATCTGGGTTTTAAAAAATTAAAGAAATTTTTCAATAAAATCTGTTAAAAGTTAATTGTAAGTAAACTGTTCTGTAATGTCCCGTTTCACAATTTTTTAGGGATCTTGTGAAATCTAAGAGAGACAAATAAGAAGGTAAGTTTTAGTTTTTACCTATTTTACAGCACTATATAGTTTCCTAATGTGAACAGTATGTTGCAAATCAGTATGAACGATACTCTTCACTGTCATACAATATCGTATTCAGAAATATAACTTGCTGACTGCTTGGAGCGCTGCTGTCTCAGCGTGTAAGAGAAATGAATGGTTGTATGGTAACTATGTTAGACTGTGCTATTAGTTAGTCAGGTGTTGGTTCGGTAAATTTCACACCTGTCAGCACAGGAGAATCTCTCCAAAGCAGAATAGACGGTAATGCCTTGGGAGGCACCTTAATTAGCAGAAAATATGGACAGATGTGACTGATATAGCAATTGAGTAAGCAGGAAGAGTTTTCATGCAGATAGTGTTAACAGTGGTTCGAGCATTGCTTCAAACTTCCAGGCCGATATGCGGTGGTCATGCGTAAAACTTTCCTCTGACGTTTCGTCCTCTAGCGTGGTAGGTATCCTCGGAGGTGTAGCGCTTCATCTCCGAGGATGCCTTCCGCAGTCGAATGCGGAACGTCAGGGGAAACTTTCATGCGTGGACCATGGCACCTCAGCCCAGAAGTTTCAAGTAATGGCAACTCTTGCCATGAGAGCGTCGACTGTACGGTGAGTGAGCTTGCGGTGCTTACGTGCTGGAGACTGGCGCGCTTGCCCCCTCGGGGACAGTTGGTGATGAGGCAGGCGGCGGCGAGGCTGACGGCCAGGGCGAGCACGACTGCCGGCTGGGGCTTCATGGCTGCAGTGTGCCCGGCCAGCGGCCGCCGAAGCTTTTATACCGCCGCTGGAATACCAACCACTGGACTCACAACCCCTCCCACGCCCCTCCGTCTCCTCAGGTCTGCCACTCTCCTCTCTCTGGTGCTCTAAGCCTACTCAATGCTGATCCTTCCGCCTTTGTGTGTGTGTGTGTGTGTGTGTGTGTGTGTGTGTGTGTGTTAATACTGAAATCTGATTTCTAAGAAAGAATACTAGTGGACACTTTCGTGAGGCGGCTCCTACATTTTTATGGCATATAATCACCCATCGAAATCTGGACAGAACAAGTGAGACTAAAAGTAAACACTTATGATCACAAACAATTTTCTTTTAGATATTTAGTTTCGACTGCTGTGGATGCACTCGAGAGGCGGACTCCTGTTGGGAACACAGGTTTGTCTGCGAGTGTGTGGGTGCCTTATTCGAGAAGTCCGAGCAGCAGTAGAAAGTGCGTGTAGTTGGTTGGTGCAAGATTTAGCACAACTGCCTAGTAAGTAGGAGCCCCGGTTCAATTCCCAGCGTCGTCAATAAATTTCATATGTCCACGTTCTATTATTACAACACCTGCCAGCTAGTGAGACTAACATAAAAATATATCACTGCACAGTTCAGTCGTGTTGTGTCATGATTTGTAAGAATTTGGGTCTGCTCTTCAGTTTTATGATATCTACTACGTCATGTAAACTAAATGCGTCGTAATATAAAATCATACGCCATAACTTGCCAATTTTTTTTAAAAAAAGATCACATAATACATTTTTCTTCACTTGTTCACACTGACATGTCCGAAAGAACAGACGCCGCAGTTCTTAATTGTAAGCCTCCATGTCAATGATTGATATACAGGTTGATTATAATTAACCTTTTAAAAATTAACCAGTAAAAATAACACCACTGGCCAGAATGACGTCAAATTGCAACGGAATATTATCAGAGAAGGGAAAAAACGTACGGCAGGAAAAAAAAAAGACAGTGTGTAAACTGATCAATAGATGGCACTATAGCCATCATAATTTAATAGTAGTCATTTCAAATAATAAATGAATCATAAAACAATGCTTAAAATGTTAGACGTTAAATAAACTGTATTACACAGTGTGAAAGGATGTACTTGTGTGATACTGTTAGTTACGTTAGCCCATCGACCATGGCCAGGTCATGTCACATCGGATGGGAAAAATTTGTTTTTGATTGCCCTGGGGTCAAAAAAGCACCATTCAAAATCAAATCGCGTTTTTAATTTTCGTGTCATAGGCGCAAAACACGTTCAATATGTTTGCCACCGTTTTCAGACACATCATGTTCTACAACTGATTAAAGAGTTTCCTGGGTAACTTTCAGAATGTGTTGCGCAATAACTATGGTAGGTTAGGGACACGCAAGTCGCCGAAATGGCGTCCAATTGAAAGGCCAATGAGCCACATGAAATTATTATTATTAATCGGTTTGTAATTTTTTGAGCCCAAAAACAGCGAAAAAGCATCAGTGTCATTGGGCAACCAAGAAGTTTATATTTCTTCAACCGGAATTTTAATTACTTCTCGAAATTCCTTCTTGCTTTCAAAATGTTCGTATTTTTGTAAATCTATCGGACCAAACTGCGTGGTCGTCCGTCCGTAGCTTAGAGACTACTTAAACTAAAGTAAACTAACCCAAGGACAGCACAGACACACACCCATGCCCCAGGGAGGACTCCAAACTCCGACGGCGAGCAACCGCGCTCTCCGCAGCGTGGCGCCTTAGAGCGCTCGGCTACTCCACCGCGGCCTTCTTGCTTTCATTCACAGCTTACTCAATGTACAGACTGAATAACATTAGATATGGCTACATCCCTTAATCCGTTCTCAACCAATACTTTCTTTCATGCCCTTCGACTCTTCTAACTGTAGTCTCAGTTTTGTATAACTTGTAAATAACCTTCCATTCCCTATATTTTACTCCTGCTGACTTCAAATTTAGAAGGAATGTATTTCATTCAGTGCACATTGTCAAAAGCTTTCTGTAAAACTACAAAAGATAGAAATTTAGGTTTGCCTTTCATCAAAATAAGATAAGATGTAAGGTTAGTTTTGCCTTATGTATTCTTCCAGTTCTCCTAAATCTGAACCTTCCCTAAGGTAGTCTGCTACCAGTTTTTCCATTCTTCTGTAAATAATTCTTATTATAATGTTGTAATCATGACTTATTGATGTTACGGTTCAGTAATTTGCACACCAGTCATTATAGAGTTCTTGTGAAATGCACTATCTTCTCTCAAAGTATGAAAAACGAGTTTCCATTAGCAGACATCTGTTTCACAATGTAAACTGTAAAGAAGTGCTCATAGCGAAACTGGTTGAAATTTCCGGAGCTGGATGACACCCGTTACTACTCACTCATCTTCTACTTCAGCTTTACATGGAGATTTTCTTGAATGAGGAGAGGACGGGGAACAAAACAGGCCTAATGTACTTATTTCTGGAAATGCATTGTTTCCATGTTAGAGACCATTGATTCAATCATCCAATCTTACAGATACTATGGTATAATACACATTATACCATGCAGCCACATTCACAGTTCAAATGTTTGTTAATCTTAAGGTACTTAAGTGCGGGGTCATCAGTTCCTAAACTTACAAACTACTCATGAACTCACTTATACTAAAGACGATACAAACATCCATTCCCGAGTGGGCATTTAAACCCCCAACGGGTAGTGGTCTCGCGCATCGTAGCAAAGCGCCTCAATGCGCTCGGCCACTTTGTCGCGGCATAGTAACAGTTGTTGTTGTTTCGGTGTTCAGTCCGGAGACTCGTTTAATGCTATTCTCCTCCCTGTTCTACCCTCATCTATTTGAACCTGCTTACTTTATTCTTCTCTTAGTCTCCCTCTGCTATTTTTACCCGACACATTCCCCTCCAACGCTAAATTCACGGTTCCTTGATGTCTAAGAAAGTGTTCCACCAATTGATTCCTTCTTTTACTCAAAAAATGTCAGAAATTTCCCTTTTCCCCATTCTATTATCTCCTCATTAGTTACCCAATCTACTCATCTAATTTTCAGCTTAAGTGTATAGCACCACATTTCATATCGAATAAATATTAAGGTCGGAACTTCAATAGCAGTATATATTTATTCACAACCAATAAAATAGTCACCATCGTTGTGTATAACTCGTTGCCAGCGATGTTGAAGGCGTAGTATACCGTTAGCAGAGCTTGTTCTGTTGATGGTGCGAATGGAGCGGTCTACTGCCTGTTGAATCTCTGGAACAGTTCTGGAGCGAATGCCACAAAGTGGTTTTTCATCTTTGAAATCGAGATAAAGTCACAAGGACTCAAGTCCGGACACTATGGTGGATAGTACAGTACAGTCGCATCCATTGAACAGAGCAGACACATCTTGCACTTTATGCGCCCGTGCATTGTCGTGCAAAATGATGGGTGAGTAGTGAAAAAAAGTGTTGCCGCTTCTTTTGCAAAGATTGAAAGATCACCGTTAATTATAAAATTAATTCTAGGTGAAAGGAGCCAGTTAAGAGCTTACTTTAATCTGGCCATAAGACCAGCTAAAGGATTCGCGTGAACTACTGACTACTTCCTGCAACAGAATCTTGTTCCCTGGCCCAGAATTTAGAACTGACTAAAGGTTTACTTTGGCAGCAGGAAACAAAGAGACGGTGAATAGCATACGTCGGAGATCACGAGAATTACACACAATCATTAATATACAAGTCACCGCGAACTAAATAATTTCATGAAGGGAGCTGAGAGAACATTTATGGCGCAACATAATTAAAATATGATAATTTGCATCTGAATTTGTTCTCAGCACTGGTGAAAAACAACATTAAATAAAGAGGGGAAGGTATTCGTTAATTAATATTCATAATTAGGATAATGTTTCACTGATAATAAATTATTTATTCACTTCAAACATGAGCAAATCGAGGAACCAATTTTGTTAAACAATAAAAATGCTTCCAATTTAAAATGTTAATTCAAAGTAATCTGAACTGAACATCATCGGAGGAGGGATTTACAATCGACAAGCATTCATCCTCTCACACGCGCGAAGCAAAGCGAAACTCACCCAACTCAGCGTGCTGATACGAAGCAGAAGCAGGCGCCGCTATCGTAGGCGAAATTCAGCGAACCAGGATGTACAAGGAAAATAAACGTCGCAGGTTGCTCTGGTCTATTTTTCTTGAGATGGTCCGCGATGATAGCGAGATTAATTTCCATTTAAATCAAAACGTGAGCATGCATACTTACTGTGACACATGGCACGTGTCTGCTACATTACATATTCGCACTCCACTGAAGCGAAGTGCTTAAAGATCGTATTCATATCTAAAAAAATCAACGGAATCATAGATTAAGAAGCAAGAAATTTACAATGGTAAAACATTGGAATGTGAGCAGTGGCGAGAACTCAAGTGACTAGTTCTAAACCCTTGAAGTCGGAGTTCGGAGCCATGTGTATCCGAATACCAGTGAAAAATACAATAATTCAATTTCCGAAAAATAAAGAAAAATAGCTACAGCATTCAATCTTTATAAATGCGTAGGATATGATGAGGAAGCTAAAGAAATACAGTTAGACGCGATTGGGAAGGTTTTATGCGGATTGGCGAAGTCGAGTCTTCAAAACTCAGAAAAATGGAATAAATTCAGACTCGGAGTAAATCAACTAAGAAATACGGCATGCAGCCCCTATAAATACGTAGTATTTCATAAGCAAGCTAATAAAGGGCGTCGTACAAGGCTAGAAGAGAATTTACTGGGGGAGTCTGAATACAATGTACAAGTTTGGAAACGAAACGCAATTTAAAAATAGATGGAAAGGTACTACTGGAAATCAGAAAGATACATGCATAATTTCTTGCTTGAAGGGCATAGGAACAGACACAGGGGTCGCTGAAGGCTTTGTTCTAAGAACACACCACGCGGAGTACACATCACTCGTGGAAGGAGAAAACGGAAAAGAATATTTCTCATGCACTACACAGAATAAAAATATTCCCGCACGTTAGTTAGTTGCATTCCACAAAGCTAGAAAGAAATTAAATCGAGTTCGTACACTGCCAGCTAGTCTCACAAAGGTTTCCGATTCTCAGCCTTTATCAAACCGAATTAGTTACATGTTCACCGCGTTTACCTATGCAAAATCACATAAATGAAATTGAATACACGAATACGCGCATCCCTTTCTGCATTCCCGTCAATTCATGCTGAACCCACCGTGATGCAATTTTTTTGCATGCCCAGGATGCGAAGCACAGTCGGATGCGCTAATCCGGTTTCGTGGGCGAGCTCATGAATCGTCTGGCGTCGATCACTGTCCACTAACGTGGCAACAGTATGCACTTCTTCTTCAGAGACTGTAGAACGACATGCCCGATGCATGTCTGCCACAGATTGACAACCTTTCTTGAAGACTTTTACCCAACGTGTCAATGTTCAGAGCTCGAACAGAGAGATTCAGGTGTTCTTTCTTCCCGCGCGCTATTCGAGAATTGAATGGGAGATAAATAGTATAATGGTGGTTCGATGAACCCTCTGCCAGGCACTTAAATGTGATTTGCAGAGTATCCCATGTAGATGTAGATGTAGGTGTAGAATGTTCTGTACAGCAATGCTGATTCCCTGCACGTCTCTTGAAGACCTTGATGACACTGTCGTGCTGTACTACCTGTGACACATTCAATCTTGTTCCAACTCCGTTGTTCCTGTTCCGAAAAGACAGAGACACAATTACGTTAGACCGTTCGCTCACAGGTGACTGTTTCCCTCAACTGAGCACACGCCGGTCACGTGGGACGCGCGAGTCCACCGAGTCCATTGCTCGGAGATAAGGTAGGTATATCAACAACGTGTGCTATCAGTGACAATAGTAGGTTCCATTGCATAGTGACCCCACAGCAGTGTTGCCACTATTTAACTTCCAATCGTGTAATGCTCTTTTTTTTCTTGTTTTACTCCGTATATAAATATAAATAATGATGTCACAAACGGATATCACAAACTAACATGGTTGAAAGTACATGATAATAGACGCAAAAATGTCCCAGTAATCTTGAGTCTGCAAACGATCCGTTTGCGAGATAATTACGTATGTATGGAGCTTAGCCACCACTGACGGCATTCCAAACATCGTCCAAGTCGGTAGACATTAATTTGAAATTTACAGTTTACTTTTAAGATGTACACCACATTTCGTTCACATTTCACTACCTTCATTATAAACATCGTCCTGGTTATTGGATGTAGCTCTGGTCCATTTTGCTGCTGCTGTGAGACGGCATCTAACGCACAGATGTGGCCAAAGATGGATGGGTCGAGATAGACCTGTACCTTAGCCTCAAAGATTACCTTAACTAAATCCTTTGAATTTTTGTGCTTGGGGTCGCCCCAAGAGCGAAGTGCACAGCGCACCCGTTAACACGGTTGAAGAACTGGAACGGAGAGTTCTGTACACTTGTCAAGAATTCGGAAATGATCCAAGAGTTTGTAGCGTACCCGTCGTCGTTTATATTTTATGTAACCGCATGTCTAGGCTGTGTATTTACCATTCTGTCTACCTATGCGCCCGGTCACTTGAGCACTGAAGGTGTCTACTGCAAGCTATTGCAATGCAATATGGCTTCCACACGTTTGTATGTGGAATGACTTGTCTACGCAGGCTTTATCTAATTCGAGTACACATATGGGTTCCCGCCACGTGTGAAATAGCACGCCCGACAATGTTAATAAAATTTATGAGTCATAAGATTGCCCCGTGCAACGGATAACATTACAAACGCATCTGAACGTATTCATCGAATCCAATATACGTACTCAAATGGAATGGATACGTTACTCTGATATATATGCTCCAGTGCACCATTGCAGACCACAGCAAAGACCTTAAGAATGGGATTACTAGTGCTGAATAGGGTCATACCAACATTTAGAAATTGCTTCGACACACGTGTGGGATAAAAGCATTATTTATTCACAAATTCTTTAAGATAAATACTATATCACGTTAATTTAAACACAATTTTTTTAATATTAAAGAGAATTTAAATGCAACCTTTTGTTGCTGTCGTCTGAATGGGCCTCTTACCAAGTTCTAAAAATAATATATATATATTAATCTTTTCATTCGCAAGGATATGGAAGCAAGGAGTTTTCTCAGATTTCCCACTTTGATTTAACACATTCACACAAGGCAAGCAAAGGAAGATTTACTAAGCGAGCCATCAAATTTGAATCCAGGCGGCCGTTGCGATCCAGGGGCAGCAAAGTGGTGTGAACGGACTCAAAATATTACTCGTGAATGGGATTTGCATTACTGATCTTCTGATTACTACTAGAACATGACAGGGGATCACAAAATATTACAACGCCCGTCTAAGTGGTGAACTTACGCAATCAGAGTGGGCCCCACACAAAAACCAGGTTAACTTAAACTTAATTTAAAATAATTACCACCTTACTTCTAAGGAATTTGGGTATGATTACTTGAATACATCACGTCTAGCAACATTATTACTAACCCGTGGGCCTATCATCATAGCACACAATCATTACATAGCAAACCTAACAAAATTTACGAAAATCTGCCAGTTAACACTAAATTGTACGTAAGCACTATAATACTATTGCATGAGCAGGGTAAGTAATTGCAACAGACCCTCTGTTACTAGACTTACTATGTACTGGCCACCACGCGGCACAACGTACACCCTGATCACATTGCACAAAGGAAACCGTCATAATTCCGATATTAATCCTCCTCATTTATGGATTAAACAAATCGAAAACACACGAGGAACAAATTATAACTAATAAAAGGCTACCATTGCACCAACTGGACTCACAAACTACAAGTTACCCATTTCGCGCGAAAAGTCCTAGTTACAAAGAAAATCACTGTAAATTTGAATATTGACCCTCAAAATGAATATGTACCCGAAACAACTACAAAAACCCGTTCAACGAATTAATACTCCCCATGATAATGCAACAAATAAGCGACTAAGCAGCAACTTTAACCCACGACAAAGCACACACTATCTCGATCTGGTACTATCACGTGAAATCCCAAAAAAATGTTAAAATTTATACCTGTTAATTACAACCGGTGGTGAAATTGTCACCATGAGCAACATTGCTGAAGATTCTCACCAAATCGTTGCCAAAACCTCCGCGACACCAGCGAGCAGGTCTCCTCAGTTCCGCACTCCACCAGGCCAGGAACCGATCTCTTTCTCTCCATAGGTGCCACCAGGGCCAACGGTCCCCTCTTCAAATTCCTGGGGGTGGAGCGTCCTGATTGACTGGACATCGAGTGTCCGTTACTCCACCGCCTTCGCAAACCTCTGGCTTGACCAGATCGACCCTCTACTTCAAAGCTCAAACAAAACCTTTGCTGCTAGGCCTTCCTTGCCACCACTAACTAAAGAGCCACAACCAAAGATTACAATACTGACCATGTTACCAACACTCAAAGAAATATTATTACATTCCACTCGCATTCCCTAGTGCACAAGATGGGGGAAATAGGAGAGTGACTTATAACACGAAATATATAAAATAAAGTGTACTCCTTTGCTATCTCTGTTTCTACAATTGCTTTCACAGTCTGCAACACCTACCACAAAATGTTGCAAGCCATTCCCAAGTGAATCAATTCAAATTTCATTCGTTAAGTTGACATAATGAGACATCAGAGCAATGAAACGAAATGACAGTCTTGTTTCAAGCTCAATTATGGTAGGAGGTACATAGATAGTAAAATTAGCAAAAGGTCTGTGTGGGCTACCGGCTACTCCCTGTTGCAAAAACCTTGTCCCTTGGCCCAAATTGAGAACTGACTAGGTTCAAAGTTACCCTAATAACAGGAAGTTAACGATACAGTGGCCAATACACGTTGCAGCTCACGCGAAATTACACACAGGCATTAATAAACAAGCCACCATAATTAAAGTTATTTCATAAAGGTGGCTAAGAAAACATTTATGGCGCAACGGAACTTAAACATAAAAAATTGTATCTGAGCTTGTTCCCAGCACTTGTGAAAAAGAATATTAAATGAAAAGGGGAAGGTGCTCGAAAACTACTATTTATAGGCAAGTCAAAATTATACTGAACTTAACTTGTTTATTCAGGACGAACACAAGCAAAATGGGGAACCAATTTTGTTAATACAATAAAAGTGCATCTCCTTACATAAGTTAATACTGACAATGCCGCCGGCCGCGGTGGCCGAGGAGACTGAGGCGCTTCAGTCACGGTCTGCACGGCCACTACGGTTGGGGGTTCGAATCCCCCCTCAGGCATGGATATTTGTGCCGTCATTAGTATAAGGTAGTTCATAAGTAGTTTGTAAGTTTAGTGACTGATGACCCCGTAGTTAAGTCCCATAAGCTTAACAAACATTTGAACATTTGAACTGACAATGCCCACCATTGAATTTAACTTAAATCACACAAAACTTAACGCTACTGGGGGGAGGATTTACAAACAACGCTCACTCGTTCACACACACGCAATGCAACAGCGAAACTCCCAAAATCAGCGTACTGAAACGAGGCAGAAGCATGCGCAGCTATCGTAGGCGAAATTCAGCAAACCTGCAGGTACCACACAATACAATATACAATAAAACTGAGAAGATGGCTCTGGTCTGTCATGCCTGAATTGAGATGGTGCGTGAATATAGCAAGGTTAAGTTGCATTTAGATTAGACCGTGGGCACACACGAAAACGGTGACACACGGATGCGTTACACGATCGCACTCCACTGAAGGTGAAATGGTTAAAAATCGGATTCATTGCACAAAATCACGGCGGACTCATAAGTCGCGATCTGAGAGTAAACTATCTCGGCACTGGTTTTATGATAAGTGGCGTGAGTTCAGGTGACTAGTTGTAAACCCCTGAAGTCGGAGTTCGGACCCACGTGGTTCCGAAAACCGATAATAATGTATAAATTCAATTTCCGAAAAATGAAGAAAATTAACTAAGGCATGCAACCCTTAGAAATGTTTAGAATTACATAAGGAAGCGAATGAAACGCAGCTACACGCGATAGGGAGCGATTACAGAGACGGATGAAGTCCGGTCTAAAAAAAAAAAAAAAAAAAAAAAAAAAAAAAAAAACAGAAAAGTGAAATAATTACAAAAGTCGAAAAGAAAAAATTAAAAACCACGGCATGCAACCCATAGAAATGTTTAGAATTTCATAAGCAAGCTATTGAAGGAGGTTGTACAAAGGTCGGAGAGAATTACTGACAAAGACTAAGTGCACACTACAAGTTCGAAGAAGAAACGGCAAAATTAAAATAGGCAGGGAGAGAAGATCGCAAAATGTTAGTGGAAATCAGAAGTATACACGGACAGTTACTTGCCTGATGGGCATGAAACAAACAATAGTGGAAGCTGAAGGCTTTGTTATAAGAACCAACCGCATGGGACACATATCACTCACAGAAGGAAACTATAAGAAAGATTTGTACATGAACTGTACAAAAATGAAAATATCATCTGTTAGAAACGAGGCCCCAAAAAGCTAGAAAGAATTTACACAGAGTTCGTACACCGCCATATAATCACAAAAGGTTTGAATATACCAGGTCATTATCAAACTGCAACTAGTAACACATACACTGCATTTAACTGTTGCAAATCACTGGATTGAAAAACTAGAACACTTTTCCATGTATGATCGAAAAAATATTCTGAAATGTGAATCTGAGTTCAAGAGTCTAAGTTAATCATGCTAGACAACTAACCAGTACCAGCACCAGAAGCAGAACCAACCTTACCTCACCACAATCCCAGCACAAATTGAATGCCTAGCAGCCAGGAGCCACAGGAAAGCTACCGGAAACTGGGAAATCCAAGGAAATAGCGGTGGTGGGGAGAGAAGATCACTAGACTTGCCCTGGAGAAGGCTCGTCAACTAGCTTGTAACCAAAGGATGTAGAAACCCCTTTTGTCGCATCAGCAGCAGGGGTTGGTAACGACTAACTATCGACTCTGAGCCATGGAGAACCATGCAATGCGAGCCATCAATACCCACATTCAGACAGCCATTAGATTCTTGCACATCCACTTAAAAGTAAAAAAAAAAGTATACATTCTCACAGGGACAGTGGCGCAGCAGAGAAGCCATACTTATTGCCACCTTCATAACCACAATAATAAATTATTAAAATAACAAAATTCTAGCAATATTAACTAACATTTCAGAAACTAATATTTTAAAACATGAAATAAAATGCTATTCCTCATGCCTTGAAAAGAGGGGTTTTAGTTTTAACAAAATGCTAATCAAGAAATATCAAATAAATTACAATTTTACAAAAAAAAAAAAAAAAATATATATATATATATATATATATATATATATATATATATATATATATATATATGGGGAAGACGACAGACGGCCATCTGTTAACGTGAATGATGCTTGTGGTACATTACACATGTAGGGACAGTTCATAGCAGCGATAAATGAAGTGGCAGCGACCCTTTTTACAAGATGGCAGGTGTCTTTAAGCACAAATTTGAAATCACTAGGCACTAAATGAACTCATGTTCACGGAGGCAGTGGCATACTATTTGTAAGTACCACGTGATGCGCAACCGAAAGGAAGTATACAGAATTTACAAAAGAAATTAATTAAGCAAGTAAAGCACACACGAGAATTCATATAGAAGAAAGCTAGTATTAATAAAAGAATGGAGAAAGGCCAAAGTAATGACCGTTAGCAGGTGCTGCAATCGGTCATACAAGACAGGAAAGATGGAATCTAACTAGAAAATATGAGAAATATTTAGCATACTCTCAGATACAGAACGGACACGAAAACATTAGTTAAAAAACAACAAGAAAATTTAAACATACTAAGTTTACACAAATGCTGAAGGCCACACACTAGTATTCTATCCATAATGAAAATGCAAATACTAAATTTACACCGAATTACTCGAGTTCTACAAATTAAAACTTCGCCTCACATAGCGAAAGAATTACTCAAGGATACTATCACTGATAAACCAAGACTGCCTGATCACACAGAAAGCGGAGTTGTAACAGCATGCGTTGCCCTAAGCATGATTCGATGAAGTACTTACTTCCACGGTCGCAGCAAGAGTGAAGCCATAAGGCCAGGCCAAAACCTTCCACACCACATACCAGAAGCAGAGCGCGTTAAAAAAGCCAAACAGAAGGCGTACAGTGCATGGTGTCTACCAACCCTCTCTACCTGAGGGAGATAATACCCTCTTCGATGGCTCCAGAGAGCCAAGAGAGTCTCTTGTCACCTCATTCGTCCACACTAAGAACACTGCCACCTCGCCACCTTGTCAAGTAAGCTTGTCTCTGGCTAACTATCAGACGCCAGCGCAGACGACAAACGAAGCCAAACGTTCGTAATTAAAGTAAACGAGGCCCTAAAGCCCTATGCGGCAACTTTAAGCCATTGCGCGGCAGTCAGTCAGTATTAAAAACATCCTACCACATTCACATGAACACACAAGTTCAATCACACAGGTGAAAACATATATAAACATGGGGCATTGTTCATTAATAAACTAAATAAAAATAATCAACATACTAATAGACAATGTTAATGGTGCAGAAACACTTTAGGTTAATGAATAACTCAAAAATGGAACACGACCATACTTTCAGTGACGAATTTCACCCGCATATTATTTTGAGTGTGATTGCTTCAGCATAAGGAGACAATGTATTGAAGAATCTTGCTATTGGTGGTTCAGCTGTAGCAACAATTGTGGAATTGGGTTCTACTTTGTTGACAACAGTTTGATTGCTTGTTCCGTTTTGTTGCCACATCTGTGACGTTTTTCCTTTAGCTACAGTTGTGTTGGCTAATTTGTTATGTTTAATACTGTAGTTATTCCATTCTACATTCGGTCCCTACATCCCACGCTCACGAGTTTTACTGGAATTGTAGTGAAGAAACGTCAACGTTCTTGAGTAGAAAAGCGACGTCATTCTGTCAAGGTACAGGTCTCCTGGCGTTTCCTAACCATTTTTATTTTTTAATAGTAAATGAGACTTTTCAGTAAAAGCCTGTAGGTTACAAGATAATTGTAAATGAACTGTGCTACCATGTACCTATTCAGGGGTCTTAAGAAACCTAAGAAAGGCAAAGGTGGAGCTATTTTTTAAGTTATTACCTATTTTATGAAACTACATACGTTTCCTAATGTAAAAAGTATGTTAAAATCAGTATAAACGATATCATTCGCACTCATCCAATATCGTATTTAAAAATGTATCTTGATGGCTGCTTGGAACGCTGCTGTCTCAGCGAATAAGAAAAATGTGCGGGAGCGTCGTGACTTTATATGTTAGACTGTGGTTATACGGAGAACGTGCCGCAGTACAGAGTCTGTGATGTGTTAATCGGTTTGGTTCGATACTCATCTGTCCAAGTCAAAACAAGTGACATGACAGGTTTTCCTCACATTAAGACTTAATTAATGATAATTGAGATGGGAAATATCTGACTCGTTTGACGAAGATGCAAAAGTTACTGCAATTTACCAGAGGACAATGCAATTCACAATTGCTTGCTCTTTGCGACATATTTCTTCATGGCTTCCGACTATGCTTCTTATAGAGATACCTAATCCATATAAACATTCTAGTTTTTGCGAAGAGAGTAATAACTGCGTCATAAGCAAAAATGTTCAAATGTTTGTAAACCTATGGGACATAACTATTCTGGCCATCAGTCCATAGACTTTCAGACTACTTAACATTAGAAGTACCGGATTTTTCTGAACCCCATGTGGGTCATTTTTACCCACACTAGGAAAGTACAATTTTATTGCTAATTGGGTGGTATTTTGGGGTTCTACATTCTGTCATTACATTCATAAGGCTCTAACGGACAAGAAAAATATTATTTGTTCTCTAAAATGGATATTACAAGTCTAAATTTTCACAAATAAGTGTTATTTTAATTTTACGTTTTACAAAGGAGTTCTACAGTTTTCTATCAAAAATAATTTAAACAAGTAAGAAAACCAATTTTCCAATGTTAATCTTTATAGGAAGACTGAAAAATACTAATTATGCGTCTAGTAAAAGTATTTTTACCTTTACTGATATCTAAAATAAGTACCGAGTATTTGCAAAAGAGTTTAAAATGCAATATATTTTCTTGCTTATTGCAATCAAGGGACAAAAATATAAGAACAAATAATTTCAGTCTATAATTGTGTATGGAAATATTTAGGAACAAACAGCTGACAGTTTTTTTATAAGCTGGGGGGATTCACAGTTCAGACATTGAACAAGAGTTTTGGCTTGGCAGCTTTTGTAAACATATTTTTTGCAGTTGAAAAATAAGTTTCAGGTTTCATTCTGCTGTTGTGTTTATAGGAAACATGATTTTGACAATACCTTCTATTTCCATATTGGTTATTTCCTGTGCTAGATTTTTGGAAGGGGAGTTTGGTCCTCTGTGCAGTTTGCAGGTGTAAGGCAGCTTATCTGATATTCTGAGAATTAATTCTCACCCCAAAGTCTCCTAACATGTACATAAATTAAAGATTGTGTGAGCATTGATGATTCCAAGGTTAAGAATGTTGTAAAAGACATGCACAGGCCATCGGTGGGTAGGAGCTTGGACATTGTGATGTCTTGCCATTTGGTCAACTATACAGACTCCACCCTCGGTTTCATTATAAAACTGCACAGTTTCTAGAAGTTTCTTCTCAGTATTGTCATTGAGCTGACATCCAGCATGCATGTTACTCAGAATGACACGCATAAATCCGTCACCTGAAGAACAGAACAAAGAAAGACGAACAGTGGACTGCGTGCTTACTAGTTGAAAAACGTGGGTAAATGGTACCTGTTTACATTGCGCAAGAGGTAAATCACTGTCAGATGTTTAAGATTATGTTTACGAAACATTTGATACATCTGAATCACTTGAGCCAGCAGTTTCTAATGGAACAAAATCGTCGTCGTAATCCGCAATCGTCTCACTACTGGATTCGTCACTTTATTTCGTCGATGAAACGTCGATGGCAGAGAATCTCGGCATTCGTGTAACAACATCGACTTGCTATCGTAACTACAGTGACGCAAACTCCCCACAATAAACCACGAGCTCAGGTAGCTGACACTCAGAATGACTGAACCCACTCGGCTTGACCAAAGGCAGGGAACGACGACGCGCCTGACACCTGCCGTCGTTCCATAGAACTATTGGCAGTCTCTGAGACAGAGGTGTGACTTCCTACTGCCACTGGCGTGGTTGTTGTTGTTGGTTTTCGAGGTGACTAAACAGCTAGGTCATCAGTCCCCTGTTCCTAGCTAAGAGTCCACTGTCAAGAGAGTAAAACGTAAAACAAATCTCTGAAAATGGACAAGTTGCTGACAGTACAAAACGAAGACACACAATTGGTAAAACAAAGTCAGGAACTCAACTAAAACTGGACAGCAGAGTACCATGGCTGGCTGATCACAAAGATAAAATGGGATGAGCCAGCCATACTGCACACACTAAGAACCCCTAGCAGGGCCGGCGCAAGCCCAAGTGCCGCCCCGTGCGAGCTGCTAAATTGCCGCTCCCACCTCACGATTTTTTGTTTTTCAAAACATATGTGGAATTTCATTTAAACAAATCTATAGGAAATGTCAGCAATCAATCGCAATTTTTGTTTTTACTTTTCAGATCTACCTAGGTTTCGGCCGCTGAGTGGCCAGTCTCAAAAGCTTTTAATACGTGCTTACATGTAAACCGCCAGGTTGACAGTTACGTCAAGCATGACGGTATAAATGTAAACATAAAGCGTTCAGAATAGCCACACTGTACCCGAAATATATGTAGATCTGGAAAATAAAAACAAATTCCAAATAATGGAATCAAACCTCAAAAAATGCGACTGATTTGTACAAAAATAGAGTTAATTTTAACAAGCCTTGTGAATTTACGAAAATGTTCAAATGTGTGTGAAATCTGGTGGGACTGAACTGCTAAGGTCATCAGTCCCTAAACTCACACACCTAAATTATCCTAAGGACAAAGACACACACCCATGCCGGAGGGAGGACTCGAACCTCCGCCGGGACCAGCCGCACAGTCCATGACTGCAGCGCCTTAGACCGCTCGGTTAATCCCGCGCAGCAAGAACTTACAAAATTAACGTAAATAAACGTTTTTCAATTGCTGTGAACACATAATGTATTCACCAGAAAACCGTATATAGTAAATAAATGTTGGCAAAGTGATAGTGTAGGAGTAGTATAGTCAAACAAAAGTGCCGGTCAGAGTTTAATTGTTGTTACTGCAGGCGCAGACAGGTGTTTCATGGCTCGAAATGTTTCAAATGTTTGTATAGCTTATGGGACTTAGCTACGGGGTCATCAGTCCCTAAACTTACTAACTTATGAACTAGCTAATCCTAAGGACGGCACAAATATCCATGCCCGACGGGGGATTCGAACCACTGACCGTAGTGGCCGTGCAGATCGTGACTGGAGCGCCTCAGTCGCCTCAGTCCCCTTGGCCACCGCGGAAGGCCATGGCTCAAAAACCAAAACGTTTGACTACCACTCAGAAACGGATAGCAAAAAGTTTGAAAAATACGTCGAAACCCAACTTATGCCATGCTTACTACCATGTTTTTATCCCTTGTAATTACTCGCTGCGTATTTACCCATTCGGAATACCTCTAGTCATTGTAGGTGTGGGACATGTTCAACCATTTTTATCCATAATGCGGAAAGGATAAAACACTCGGAAACTCCATTGAAGGGCTTAGCAAAACTGCCTGAGACTTAACACATAATCGCAGTATCTAACATTGCATTTGAATTTCCAAATTAGATTTCGTGTTCTGCAATATTAGTTGTGAGTAAACGCAAGGCGCGTAAGACTGGCAACGCACCATAAGAATACTGGCGTGTATCCCAGACTGCTTCGCACTGTGTGTTCCTCCGGCGTAAACACGACGGTGCTGCTACAGTGGCGAGGAAGAAAGTCCTCCTGCCTCCCCTTGTTCAACGGGGGCGACCGGCAGGTAGTCGGAGCGCCTTTCCACGGTTCCCGAAGCCGCTCCTTCGAGGTTTGGTTTCGAATCCCCTCTTGGGCATGAATGTTGAGTTTGTCCTACAAAAATAAAAAAGGGGGGGGGGCGGCAGATTTGCCGCACGTTTCGCACGTGCCTTGCGCTGGCCCTGACCCCTAGGTATTTCACACAAGGGTCTGAAAAAGTCTTTAAAAGTTCTGGATTGGTAGTGGCCTAAGACATTAGGCTACGGCACCCACCACTAGATAGGGTCGTAAAAACCAGCTGCTGGAATAAAACTTAAACTGCGTTAGCCATAGAGGCGTCGTCGCCTAAAACTAAGGATTCCGCGTCTGAGATATTTTTTGCCACAAGTTGGCTAAAAGCGGACAGCCCATCAAAAGATGGGCCCCTGTCAACACTACGCCACATCGACACACGGGTGGGGCCTCACGGCGAAGGAGATACCCGTGGGTTAACCACGTGTACCCAATACGGAGGCGGCAGAGGACAACCGACTCTCGGCGGATCGGCCGCAGTGAAGATTTCCACAGAGCTGTGGACAGCTTCACTGGCCGAAGCTCATTCATTGCATTCACCAGAGCCCACTCGGTGCTCCAAGCCTCGCGCACCTTCCGGTGCAATACCAATTTAAGATCTGGTTCCATGACGCCAATATCGAGAAGTGGTGCCATAGTGGCCTACTTGGCCAATCGATCAACCTGTTCATTTCCTGGTATGCCGACGTGGCCCGGGGACCACACAAAGACCACAGAACGGCCTGATTGGCATAGAGAGTGAACAGTACCCTGGATCGAACGCACTAATGGCTGACGAGTGAAACACTGGACGATCGCTTGTAAGCCACTCAGGGAGTCAGAACAGATGACAATTGACCCCCTGGCGCAGGCTTTGAGGTGTTGCAGAGCCCTAAGAATGGCGGCCAGTTCGGCGGTGAAAATTCTACTCTCAGAGAATGCTGTTCCACATGGTCTTCATGAAGAAACGCATACCCAGCAGGGCCATCTACTATGGAACCATCTGTGTAGATGGCTTCTACGGCATGGAACGAGTCGAGGAGTTGCAGAAACTGGCGACGGAGATGTCTAGGGATAACTGACAAGGAAAGTACTTGAGCTCGAACAAACACATATACACAAAAAATCGTATGAGAGATAATGTAAAGACCCCTTATTGTACTAGTGAGCCGGCCGCGGTGGCCGAGGAGACTGAGGCGCTCCAGTCACGGTGTGCACGGCTACTACGGTCGGGGGTTCGAATCCCCCCTCGGGCATGGATATTTGTGCCGTCCTTAGTTGTAGCTAGTTCATAAGTAGTTTGTAAGTTTAGGGACTGATGACCCCGTAGTCAAGTCCCATAGACTCTACAAACATTTGAACATTTTTTTTTTTTTTTTTTTTTTTTTGTACTAGTGATTCTCCCGCATCTGCAAAACTCTATAATCGTCCGTTAGAGCCCTCTGTGTGTGCCATGCCGCATTGCACTTTGAATGTCGGTTCGCCAGTAGGGACGGCGCAGTGTGCCTCCGTAGTTGCGTTTTATGTGGTGAAGCGTCAGATGGGGCGGTGATTGCTAATCAGTCCTGCTAATGTATTGCGATTAGTTGAGATGAAGTTACGAAGAACCCTTCTTGGTGAGATGGTATTAGTGTAGAAGATGAATCATTTGCATGCTTTCGCTGATCTGTTATGGTACAGAAATATGAGCATAAGTTAGATACTGTTGTTGCAAACTCATAATAATGATAATAGGGATGATAATGACGAACAACACATTGCAAGCGGTAGTGCTACGGTAAGTGCGGGAAGAGTCGATGGAAGCAGTGGCAGTAAATATAAACAGTCTTTCGGGAAGAAGGTTAAAATTGCAACTATCATCACGGCTTTTGATGACAATTGGCTAGAGAACATGTACGATGATTATTACAGAAGTTATAGTTAAGATATCTGCATTACGTATGGTGTCTACAATTACATCTACAGTGCTATCTAGAGCATGGTTGCAGAGCTTTGCAGAAAAACGACACCCACCAGCACATTGAGGTGTACGTAGAGATCCTGCAACCAAACGTTCATACATATATGTTTGTTCGAGCCCATGTTCTTTCCTTGTGAGTTCTTCGATGCACGGGACAGATCCAGACGGAGCTGCAAACGAAGAATAGACCAAGGAGGGGTTTGACAGGAGTTGGAATGTGTTAGGGAGTGGAGAGGATGCGAGTGACGAAAGGAGGGAACGATCTCGAACTACGATCGGGTAACCCGACCTTGGCCGTCGTGGAGGGATAGGGGACTGCAGCGTCTGGTAAAAAGGGCCTGCGTTTCAGGTGGAAGGGCGAGGCCTGAACACGGGCAACATAGGAAGCTAGCCTTATAAAGTTGCAGGAGCATTGGGCGTGAGGCTCCCCAAATAGTGTGGCTGAGACAGCGCAGGATGTTGGCGTGTCGCACTGGCGTGGTGCCAGTCCACAGAACACCAAAAGACGCACGCATATAAGGCTTCACCCGACCTCCGATTTTTTCGTACGCCCAGAAATTATTTCCCGCCTAACAACTGGCTTTGTTGATATCAGATTGTGTTAAAATGTGTATGGGTCAAAAATGTTCCACACGGTACTGCTGGTATAACAGACAAATTATTCATACTTCTAGGTGGCCTAGAGGGATGAAATTTTGTTTTCTTTCCTTTATTGTTATTTAATACTGAACATTACACATGTCAGTACTCTGGCAGCAGCATTAAGTGCCGACAGAACGTAAAATACATGAATATGAGGAATTAAAACATAGCCGACCGCGGTGGCCGAGGGGACTGAGGCGCTTAAGTCACGGTCTGCACGGCCACTACGGTCGGGGGTTCGAATCCCCCCTCGGGCATGGATATTTGTGCCGTCCTTAGTTGTAGCTAGTTCATAAGTAGTTTGTAAGTTTAGGGACTGATGACCCCGTAGTTAAGTGCCATAAGCTATACAAACATTTGAACATTTGAATTGAAACATGAAATGGAGTTAAAACAATGGAGATTAAAAACGTAGACAAGACGATAAAAATGGGAGAAATGGCAATTGTCAGAGACGAATGAAACATATGTAGTCAATTGAAGTAATGAGCCACGGTGACGTTAAAAAAGATGTATTATGACATTAGAACACAGGTAAGACGAGGATCACTCGGAGACACTGTTAAAACGTATCGATTGCGACACTTGCCTGGACGCAGATAAAAAACACACTCTGATGCACTTTCATCGCCCGCTAGTATACTCCCAGCCTTTGCACTTCGCTCGGCTTGCGTGTTTTGGAGCGTACATCAAGAAGTTACCAATTTGGCCGCTGCGGCGTTAGTAGCCTGCCCTAAACCCGCGCTTCACGAACATTGTAGTCAACAGTATAAACTAGGTAAACAGCATAATTGCTTGTCAATTGACTGCCTAGACTAGCAAGAGTATACTGAGGCATGATCAGGGAATTACGGTGGATTGATTCCGTAATCGTAGTAGATTATTATTAGAAAACCATTACCGAGTTTGCAATAATCCGATCTTCATGTTTCTTCATACGCGCGCTCTAATTTTCTACCCCATCGGTATATCTGGTCTGATTAGTTACTTTTTTATGATCTTACCATAGGTATTTTACTTTAACACACTAACGTCTCATTACAGGTTTCAATTTAATGAAAGTCCAGCTCCAGTTGCATTTATTGGGGCTTTATTTAAGCCCACAATACCGGTTTAGGCCTCTATGTTAGGCCATTTTCAAGTGTGACAAACGTTATGCCGTAGAGAAAGCAACGTAAAGGCCGGTAGTGTGGGCTTAAATAAAGCACCAGTAAATGCAACTGGAGCTGGACTTTCATTAAACTCTACGACAGTTACTGCAACAGCAAGCATCCAGTCATGGAGAAACTAATAATAGGTTTCAATTTGTCAATAGCAATGGTGGATTGCTGGACAAACCGAAGTGGTAAAGCGAAAGGAATTTCATTTCGCGAAATTCCCAGCAAAAGTGATGGTTGAAAAAAGCAACATCAAGATTTTACGCTCAATTTCAACTTTAGACCGTGTGTGGTGTGTAGCCTTCATTTCCGAGAGGCTGATTATCGGTCTGGATTAAAAAATAAGAAATTACTGAATGCTGTTGTTCCATCTGTTTTTCCTTTTTATCCAGCTGATAAAGTTGTACAAGTAAAAGAAGTACGTAGAACTGTTTAAAAAAAGTGACAGTGAATATCACACTGGAAAAAAAAAAAAAAAAAAAAAAAAAAAAAAAAAAAAAAAAAAAAAAAAAAACGAAAATATGAAAGCACTGAGGAAAATCACGATTAGAACATTAATTCCAATGTCCAACTGCTCGAAAATCATGGCAGTAATAGTCGCCGTTCTTCCAGTCACAACCAGTGTGATATTTTAGACGAAAAGCTGATAAAAATAGAACAAAATAAATTGCATGTTATGTTGTGGAGGTCTAGAGTCAATCTTCCACATCTTTAAAAGAAACTTAATGAAATCACTCATGAGCTGCCAAATTTGTCAGCACTCAAGCTTGTATAATACCAACTTCTCAGTTGTCAATGTGTTGAACACTGCGAAGGTTTTATAGAGCACACGTGAAACTTCGGAACATACATACAAATGAGGCGAGGTAATATGTAAAAGAGATACACCAGTCGTCTTAAAAAACATCGCAGCAGAAGTGACTGAACGTTTGGAATGGGCGAAGTATTTAAATAGCAAGCCTTTAAACAGAAAAGTAATCCGAATGCAACAAATGTCATAAGTACGTATAATGGCGGGTGACCAGGCTAGTGCACGCTTGCAGCGCTCCAGGAGCGAATGTGAGTACTTCCTGACTTTTGGTGATTTTCCCGGAGGAGGGAGGCTGGGAGTATACTAGCGGGCGATGACACTTTATACACAACACTGGACGATGCATAGGAACGGGGGGGGGGGGTGAGTGGGAAGCGCGGGGGAGGGGTCAGGGGGAGAGGGCAAGGAGGAGGCGCAGGAGAGGGTGCTTCTTCCAGAGAGAAATTTTGGTGATTTATACAACTCTATAAAATCATTAAAAGTCATGAGAGGGTTTGGTCCTACGAAGAATATATTACCCACGTGGTACTTCTAGTATTAAGTCGAATTGTTTCCTTTAATCTGTAAGAAGCACGCAACGCTACAACTAGTCAGAGTTGTGAGCGCGGTTCTACTCGCTAGCGTAGCGCGCACGTGGCGCCCAAAAATAGCCTCCCCCGGCCGCGGCGGCAGTTGCGGCGCCTGCCGACAGATGGCAGCGGCAACGCCGGCGCCGCCCCCGCGGCCATCGATCGCGGCGCCAGCGCCGGTCCGCGCATGCGCAGTGCGGCCGGCCGGCGCGCGCGCGGCCGCAGCGTCAGTCGCGCCGCGCGCGCCGCCCAGTCCGCACCGCCGCCGCGCCGCGCCGCCGCCTCGACGCCTCCGCCGGCTACTTGTTGCGCGCCGCGAGTGCAGCCCAGTTCCCGGCGCCGACGCCCGCCCGCTGCTATGCCGCCGGCCGAGTAAGTGTGAGCAGCCAGCCTCCGGCGTCAATAGCGAGCAGGCCGCCTCCGAGAGCACTGGTGACGTCACCGATCCGGCGGCTGGCGGAGGCCGCGTCGGCGCACGGACCTGTGTTAATGTCGTATGCGGTGGATCTGTCCCAGTGAGGCCGGCGGCGATACTGATACTGCGTGACGGGGAAAGACGAAGCTGCAAATGTGATCTCCATTGTACGATTCCAAGCGTGCATTCTCGAATGTGTGATGTTGAAATAATACGGATGTTCTATTCAAGAAAAATGCAACAATGGCAATTGAAGCTTGGAATATCAATAATACAACGTGTTACACTGAACTCCATCACTGAAACTAATTTTCGCACTGCATATTGAAAAGCGACTTTTACGGTCATGAAACGTACGGCAGGCGCTTACAGTGGCGGAGCCAGGATATGATTCTGGAGGGAGGGGGGCTATGTTTTTTTTTTTTTTTTTTTTTTTTTTTTTTTTTTTTTTTAAGTGAAGCCTAATGAATTTATCAATGTATGACGTGTTTTTACACTTTTTATCATTTAACCAATTATACTAAGAAAACAATGACACAAGAAATAAAATGAGTAGGCTCGCATTAATTTGAAAGTGGGAGAGGAGCAACTTGGTGAAAATGGAGTGTATATAATCAGCTCGTAAAACAATTAAGTAGCTTTCATGTTACTAGGCAAAGATTGAGGTCTTTACAGTTTAATTAACATGAGACTATGTGTAAAAATTGAACTAAAATAACACTACCGTTGCTCATAAGATTCTATTCGGTGACGGCGCTGACCTGCTAAGTAGCCGGTCGCCGCATACGAACAACCGCCTCGTTACTTTAGGATAGCAGTAACAATAGTGGTAACGTCTAAAACCGCTCACAGTAACAGCAGCACACGTTCTCAGTGGCGGCATCACGTTGGCGTCCCACTGTCACGTTCACTTGTGCTTAGAAAATAATAGTTACGTTGTGATTTATTACATGTGTATTATTTCAAATTTCCGGCGCCGACCTGTATAAAAAAAATAAAAAATGAAAACAATAAAAAGATAAAATATTTGGGTGCTGTTGGGGGAGAGGGGGCCTTCATGAAAGTTAGTACTATGACAGTCTAAAACGTAAACAAATATTTTCAACACTAAGTTAAGTTTTTAAAATGGGTACCCAACATTATCTCTTACGCAATCCATACTATCACGAAAAGAATGGCGTTGGTTGCATCTAAAAAAGGAGAATTTTCGAAGGGAACGCATGAAGCGCGCAGCTACCGCGCGTCCCCAAACACGAGCGTGACTCATGGCTCAGTCTCGGGCCGCTCTAGCAGCGCGCTTCTTCAAACGTCAACTTCGCTTCGCAATTTCTCCCGATGTAATTGATTCATTCCGATGCAACCAACGCCATTCTTTTTGTGAGTTTTTATGCTAGTGCTTGCGTAATTAATAATATGGGGTATCCATTAAAATGTGTTGAAAATAATATTTTTTGACGTTTTATACTGCCTCATAGTAGTCACTTTCTTGAGCCCCTGCCTATGTTCACGACCGTTAAAGTCGTTTTCTGATATCTGTCGTAGTTCCAGAGATATCGGGGATAAAGAAGTTGAGTGCAATTCCCTGTATGATGAGGATAGGTTACGTCTCACCGGAAACGCAATCAGTGATTAGTACGCAGGAATGACGGTAGAATGTGGAGAATGTCGAGGTCGGAATCGGAAATAATGAGCGGTATCGCTGAGTTTATACAGGCCTAATGAATTTCTGTGAAAGTGCAGTGGGAGAGTTAAGCAAACACACTTCTGTGAACCATACCATGTCCGTACCCAATGCAACTTTTGAAATGCATAAAATATCAGTGAGGAAGTTTCCCATCCACCTGGCGTTCGAGATTACGACCGTCCACCCCTTCCACTCGGAGTTGCAATCACAAAACTTTCTGCGTTCATTTGTGCGTGGCGCTGAAATTGTGTGCACTTCCTTTTTCAGGAGAATAGTCACAGACTGGACTACCAATTGGGAGGACCGCGGCCGAAACACGAGAAACAGAGATTTAGGTTTTCCGTAATTTTCCTGAATCGCTCCAGGCAAATGCCGGAAAGGTTCCTTTTAAACGGTACATCCCATTTAATTCTGAACTTCAAGGGAAAAAATCTGAACTTGTCCTACATCTCTAATCAGTGTCGCAGCCACGGAGGGGGGGGGGGGGGGTAGGCAGGAGGGGCTTTATGGGATTGAAGGCCTCTCTTAAAAATATTTGTTAAGCTTACGGGACTTAACTGTGGGGGTCATCAGTCTCTAAACTAACAAACTACTTAAGAACTACCTTACACTAGAGACGACACAAACATCCATGCCCGAGGGGGGATTCGAACCCCCGACGGCGGACGGCAGCGCGCACCGCAACTTGGCGCTCCAGTACGCGCGGCTAATCCGCCGCGGCAAGGCCTCTCTTTTAAGACTACTATCTATGTACAATATCGCCCTTTAATGTTCATAAACGTTTCTAGCTTTACAACAACGAAAAACTAATAATTATAGCTGATGGGGTAAGATTACGCACTGCGCAGTCCTACCCCACCCAAAACGCGAAAGCTTGCCCCCGAAATAAAGGACTGCACATGGAAACGCTTTGCACGAAATTCTATGTTTCAATATATCACAAGACTGACAATAAATCGTAGTTCACTACAATATAAAGTTAAACATCGGGAGTTCATTATTGTGCAAGGGACAACTTATTTTCGCAAGACAAAGTTTTATATGAAAATAGTGTAAAACATTTCTTACCGCATTGCGCAGCCGATAGCACTACGCAACAAAGTATGCCAACAAAGAGTCGCCCACAGGGGCTGTTTGGTGCAATGCAGAGAAGCCAACTGCTGGATCTTGAAAACTGAGATACATGCGTTGAACAGTCTTACCCCCTGCACAGACGTACCGTATTCTACTCTGCAGCGTATAAGTACGTGACATTGCTGTGCAATGTCTACTGCAAAGAAACAGACGTTGTTGATGTTCGCAGACGACGTAAATATTGAGATAACCGACACTAAAATGTGTGCGAGTATTAGGGGATGCAGGCAAAACGTGACACACGGCAGATTGGGTAGGTCGAGGGGCGTTTTAGATGGTCGAGGGGTTAAGGTGGCCGCAGATCTGATGTCCAGTCCCCTCCAGCACAAACTGTCAAGCGTCACCAAACGACAGTCCAACGTATCAAGTCCGGCTGTAATTCGAAGAGTTAGCAAGATGCGAATGAATAACTCAAAGCTAGAACAGTTTAAATATCACACTAGCACTTACGCGTGCTGGCATTCACAACTTCTGTTACTAAATAATCGGATGCACTATCAGTTCATTACCAAGAACGTTACGCACCTGTTGTCAGCCATGTGGTAATTTGCCACATGTTTCTGGGCCACTTTGTCCCATTATTGAGTTCTATAGAACAACAAAGCCAAATCAGGTACGTAAACTACACCAAGACGCGCACTGAAGAATGAATAATTTATATCGCCCCATGCTAAAACCCACTTTAACCCTCTCATTCCCACATTATGGAATACGGTTTGGAAAAAAATAAAATTCATTTTTTATGTTTTAATACAATACCCTAAAGCCGGCCGCGGTGGCCGAGCGTACTGCAGCTCGCCAGTCACGGTCTGCAGGGCCACCACGGTCGGGGGCTCGAATCCCCCCTTGGGCATATATATTTGTGCCGTCCTTAGTATTAGCTAGTTTGTAAGTTTAGGTACTGATGGCCTCGTAGTTGAGTCCCATAAGCTCTACAGACATTTGAGCTTTGAATGCCCTAAACACAAATTAATATTCATGCACAACACACATTTGTTTAGAGTTATATTAGTACTTCGGAAGTTATTTTGTTGTTTTTTAGCTATGTCAGTTTACTAAGGCTAGCATAATCTTCACCACAGCAGCAAAGGCAAGACAATTCGCTGCTGAAATAAAGTAAAACGAATCGCTCGCACACATCCGTTTGCGAACACAAAGTGCAGCGTTACACGACTTGCACGTCGTAGAGGTTAACGCAGATAGCGCTGACGTCCTTCCAGAAGGACGAGAACGCAAGGTTACTTTTTTACTTTTGTCTGTAAGAATTCGTGCACAGTGTCATATTTTATTTCTTTTAATAGTCTGCTCCCATTACGGATCAATTTTAGCTTGTATTGTCGATTGCAGAGTGGTTGGTTACAGCTGCAAAGTTGAGGTCCATACATAAGATATTGCAGACTTCCTCCTAGTTGGGTTTATATTTCTTGAACTTTCTTCAGATTTTGGGACATTTATGTGTATATATTTCATCTTAAAAGTTTTTTTAATAATAATGATTAATCAGATTAAAATTATAAAACATTCATTTTCACGTTATTACAGAAAGAACGGCAGTTTTGCAAAACTAATGGCGTGATTGTGAAAAAAATCACTTATAACGATCTTGTGCAGTCAAATGAAGGTAATTGATAGGTTGTGAGAAACAAATTAAACCAAAAATAATTCCGCGCTATCTGGTTTAATGCCTCTGAAGTTGATATATGCTCCACCAAGCAGCAAAACGTCGTTCTATAAGCATGTTTTTCCTCAACAACAACGCGACTTTAAGCACTGGTACTCATAAAACTGTGTAAAGGAGGTTTCAATACGGCGTTGTCTAGGAAGTACTTTGGAAATGAAAGGGTTTTCACTTCTACGCCATTAAGTACCGTCAAAATTATCAATCACGTAGCACTGTTGCATTGTCACACATCATGTATTTTCTAAAACTCACGCTAGGACTTAACAAATCGCCGCGGTGGAGTAGCCGAGCGGTTTAAGGCGCCTCGCTGCGGAGTGCCCGATTGCTTGCCGTCGGAGGTTCGAGTCCTCCCTAGGGCATAGGTGTGTGTGCTGTCGTTAGGTTAGTTTACCTTAGTTTAAGTAGTTTGTAAGCTACGGACTGATTACTACGCAGTTTGGTCCGATAGATTTACATACATTTGAACTTAACAAATTCACAAAGTTCAGTTCTAAACTGATTCATATGAATTAGAGATTCTACCGCCTATCGTAAAATTGGATCACGTGTGTTACGTCCTTGCAAATTCTATAAGAACCACAACTAGATCTGTGTTACAAAGCGTGTCTCTATATCAGGCGTGCCCCAGGGGAGTGTGATAGGACCGCTATTATTTTCTATCTATATAAATGATCTGATGGACAGAGTAAGTTGTAATTTGCGGCTGTTTGCTGATGATGCTGTGGTGTATGGGAGGGTGTCGTCTGTAACTGACTGTAATAGCATACAGGTTGACTTAGACAAAATTTCTAGTTGGTGCGAAGAATGGCAGCTAGCTCTAAATGTCGAAAAATGTAAGGTGATGCGCATGAGTAGGAAAAACAATCCCATAATGTTCGAATACAGCATCAGTAGTGAGCTTCTTGATGCGGTCGCGTCGTTCAAATATCTAGGCGTAACATTGCAGAGTGATATGAAATGGAACGAGCATGTAAGGACAGTTGTGAGTAAGGCAGACAGCCGACTTCGGTTTATTGGGAGAATTTTGGGAAGATGTACGTCAACTGTAAAGGAGACCGCGTATAAAACGCTTGTACGACCACGTCTTGAGTATTGCTCAAGTATTTGGGACCCGCAGCAGATCGGTTTGAAGGAAGACATAGAGGCGGTTCAGAGGCGAGCAGCTAGATTTGTTACCGGTAGGTTCGACCAATGCGCGAGTGTCACGGAAATGCTCCGGCAACTCAATTGGGGATCGCTGGAAGAAAGACGACGTTCTTTTCGTGAATTTCTGTTAAGTAAATTTAGAGGGCCGGAATTTGAAGCTGAGTGTAGTACGATCTTGCTGCCGCCTACTTACATTTCGCGTAAAGATCACAAAGACAAGATAAGAGAAATTAGGGCTCGTACGGAGGCATATAGGCATTCTTTTTTTCCTCGTTCAATTTGGGAGTGGAATAGGAAAGGAAATGCCTAGTAGAGGTACAGTGTACCCTCCGCCACGCACCTTACGGTGAATTGCGGAGTATGTATGTAGATGTATGTAGATGTAGATGTAGATCAATGACCAGCAAACAAATAGCAGCACTGTTAATCAAACTAAATAAGTCATAACACGTCTGTCTTGTCATTAACACGGTGACACCTTTTCGTCTTAACCCTACCATTCCTAGTGTTGTTCCTGGACAAGTTGAGAAGTTGATTTATACCGTATTATGTGCTCCAATCCTTAAATTTGCATTTTTGTTGATTAACAACATGCTTCTAGTACGACATTTTGCCGCTTGGTACGGCGGGTAGCCACTTCTGGGCATTAATCTGTCCATCGTGGAGGTTGTGTTGTGTTGCCGTCTGTACGTGGCTGAGAGTGTGAGCGAGGTTCCTTTTATTTTATTCCAGCAGTGAATCATCTTGTCTTTGGCGCTGTGGCGAAGATTATGCTAGCATTATTGCTCTGGCAGTGTTAACTATCAACAAAATAACGTCCAAGTAATAAAATACCTCATACAAACGTCTGTGTTGTGAATGAAATACATGACATAAAAAAGAAATAGTTCGATCATAATTTTTAAAACACATATTTTGAAGTTTACTGCACTATATTAATACAGAAAACACTGAATTTTAATGTTTCCAAAGCTGATGTCATAATGTGGGACTGAAAGGGTTAAGGAGCAAAAAATTCTTTTCTGCGGATTGGGCAGCAATCTCACTTAATCCTGAAACGCAATACCCTCATTCTGTATCTTATGTTGTCCAACGAAAGACTTATTTTTGAAGTGTTCCGCCACCCCCGACTTGCTTATGCTTATCACTTTAGTACTATGTTCTTTAAGCCGTACTTTAAAGTATCTCTCTATTTGCCTAAAATATTTCCCTAGACTTGACACTTTATTTCATAAACTCTTTCTTTCCTCATTCAGTTCTCCCGATTTGTCCATTTTAGACTTCACCCTTATGCTCAGCATCAGTTGACTGGTAAGGTCCTGGGAAAATGCAAACAAAGGAAAACGTTTACAGAACAGCTATGCGACTCATCCTAGAATATTGCTCAGGTGTTTGAGAGTCATACCAAATGTGCCATACAGGGGACATTAATGTACACGAACAAGGCAACTGTAGCTGTAACAATTTTATTCTTTTTCCATTGGCGTAAGGGCGTTACGTACTCACCGATGAATCTGTAATGACAGGTGACTCAAGATCGTTATTTGTCCCATCAACACATGTGTTTGGCATTCGTTTACACCGGTTGTGGATATAACGTAATAGAGAATACAGATTAATGAGTTGACGATCTAATTTATTGTAAGACGTGACTAATTTACAGTTTTATCGTCATTAGGATTTTTGTGTTTCGCTAAACATGATTTCCTAAATACTTTTAAGTGGGAACCTCATGATCGTTTGTCGAATGAAAAAGATTGTTTAAATGAATAATTTTATCTGCAGCTCAAGGTTGCAGTATGGTATCTTCCAGTTGTGTGGGACCATCTACTGAAAACCTAAAATCCGATACCCATGTGCTCTTGTGTCAAGTAAGAATATTAATGTCATTTCTGGTCCCAGAATCTGTTACATACAGGAAACTGAGAAAAAATATTAATGCATACCAGAGTTCGAATCAACGATCACTGCATTTAAGATACTACTCTCCGTTAATCACCCGGCCATACTCCATTATAAACATCGCTACTGAATAGCTTTAGTCAGTGGACAATTGTGAGTCCTTTCACAATCTGTGACAGCTTTTACAGCCACTGTGTCATTGATTGACATTTAATTGTAAGAAACGCTACCGAGGGTAGCTCAGGTGCAGCTTTTTGAGAAGGAAAGCAGACTACAGTGGAGGTTCGTTCAAGCAGCTGCCAGTTCCAGCAAACTGCACATGGGAAGAGCTATTATCGAGAATCAGCAGCAGCTCTGCGCATAGGCAGTTTACTGGAATCTGGCAGCTTCCTGAACGAACCCTGAGTGTCTACTGCTGCTGAAGCAGAGCTGTCGCCTAGCGGCTGAGCACGCAATTAATGTGCACCGATCATTCCTTTAATACTCTGTGGTGGACTGAATGAAGAGAAGGATGATTAGCTGCAGGCAAGTCTTCAGTGTAGTATGAAAAAAAGGATATTTTGTGTTATTTTATGACAAGTTTTTTTTTTTGTTTAGAGTCTAAATTTGTTATTCTCGCGACATCCTTGATACTACTACGCGATACCCCGAGGGTGTCGCGACACCCAGTTTGGGAAGCTCTGATTCATAAAGGGTCGTTCCAACAAGCGCCCCCTACCGTGCAAAGCTCTGGAGTGAAACGGTGAAACACGCTGCGGCCCAGCTAACAGGGTCAGTGCGAGAACTCGTGTCATTGCAACAAGAAGCTTCATCCATCACGAATATGTACACAAGGGTGATACTGCCAGCGCGGAAGTTTACAAGGGAGTTTTGAAGGAAGGAAGGAAGTTTAGAGTTTAACGTCCCGTCGACAGCTTGGTCATTAGACACGGAGCTCACGCTCGCAGTTTGTGGGTAGGGATGGGGAAGGAAATCGGCCGTGCCCTTTGAAAGGAATACACTACCCGAAAAATAGAGTCCCAAAACCCTCTGGTATACCCTATTCTCACCGATCCCGGGCCTCTGCCATACCTCCACCAAACTATCCCTCCCGGCCTTCACCTACATACACTCCGTATCCTTTCCCAGGGCAACTTCCGCACACTTTCCTTACCGGATAACGAACTTCGTCCCGATATCTATCCCTCCTACCAACCCTGATCCCTTACCCATAACATCAGCGCCCCTCCCCTCTCCCCCATCCCCTCCTTTCCCCCCGCTTGGCTGCCCCTATGCCACCCCCAGGGTCTCGCCAACCCCCCTTCCTCCCCTCCCTCGACATCCCCTTCCCCCGCGCTTCCCCCACCCCTCTCCCATCCCTTCCCCCTCGTCCCCCCTCACTCGGCCCGCGGGGGCGTCTCGACATTTTAATTAGTGCTCCAGTGCCAGTGTTAGTGATTTGTGATCTTTGATGTGTTTTAACCTGTGCTTTGTCGACAACGTCCTACAAACTTTTTACTGCGTGCACCGTTCACCTGTCTCCGATTTGTGCGTGTGTGTCTATCAATGTACTTTTAACCGTCACCGTGGCTCTAAACGGTTTTTATGGATATAATGTGTGTATTTTATCGCCGCTTACATGTCTCTGTCCTCCAAGTATTTGTCTGTCAAATTGTCTTTTTAATGTTCTCCAATTTTCACTTCGTCTATGGTTTTAACTCTGCAAATTTTATTCCGTGTATCATGTTCATTACTTCTTATCATTACATGTATCTCTCAAGACTGAAGAGCAGCCACCGAAGCTGCTGTCAGCCTGCTGCCTGAAATCCGGGTAGCATTAAAACATCAATAAAGAAAAAAAATTGAAATGAACCATCCCGGCATTTGCCTGGAGTGATTTAGGGAAATCACGGCCGGAGGTGGATTTGAACCACCATCCTTCCGAAGGTGGGAGTTTCGAAACGACTGCCGCAACGTATCCGGCGGGTTCGTCCAGTGCTGTAGCGGAGTGGACAGTGGAATTTCGTGCACTACAACGCCCTGGGATCCGCGGGCTCCGCTTTCTCGCTAGACGCGAGGCCTCTGAGCTTCCCCACCCTCCTTATGCTCCACATTTGGCGCCGGCAGATTTCCTTCTGTTTCCCCGCCTTAAATAAACCCTGAAAGGCTTACACTTCGCAACGGTTGCAGAGATCCAACAACGCGTGACCTCAGTCCTTCGAGCGATTCCACAAGAAGTGTTGGCTGACGGCTTCCAACTGTTGTACGACCGATGTCAGAGGTGTATTGTTTCAGATGTTCAAATGTTTGTATAGTTTATGGGACTTAACTACGGGGTGATCAGTCCCTAAACTTACAAACTACTTATGAACTAGCTACAACTAAAGACGGCACAAATATCCATGCCCTAGGGGGGATTCGAACCCCCGACCGTAGTGGCCGTGCAGACCGTGACTGGGGCGCCTCAGTCCCCTCGGCCACCGCGGCCGGCAGGTGTATTGTAGCCAATGCCGATTACTCTGAAGGCCAGTAAACGTATTTTATTTCTAACTCTTGTTTCCTATATTTCTTGAGACTATTCACCGAACCTTACAGACGCACCTTGTGTTACAAATAGGTACGTAAAATAGGGGGCCGGCCGCAGTGGCCGAGGAGACTGAGGCGCTCCAGTCACGGTCTGCACGGCCACTACGATCGGGGGTCCGAATCCCCCCTCGGGCATGGATATTTGTGACGTCCTTAGCCTTAGTTAGTTCATAAGTAGTTTGTAAGTTTAGGGACTGATGACCCCGCAGTTAAGTCCCATAGACTATACAAACATTTGAACATTTGAAATAGGGGATAAAAATTTTAAAATACTTTGTTAGCTCTGTATTAAAACATTTGAAAAGATAAACCGATGAGAACTGGTATTTGACTTATCAGTTTATAATAAATAAATATAAAAAAGAGAAATGTAAGTATCACCAGAAGAAGTCAAACGGCTGGATCAATAAAAATTTCCGACTCCCGATACTAGATGATAACCCAAATATTGCTGACGTTCTTCCACAAGGACGATAACGGCAGCTTACTTTTTTTTTTTTATCCTTATCTGTAAGAATTCGTGAACAGTGTCATATTTTATTTCTTTGAATCGTATGCTCCCATTGCAGATCCATTTTATCTTGTATTATCGATTGCAAGTGGTTGGATGCAGTTGCAAAGTTGAGGTTCATACAGAAGATACTGAAGGCTTCCTTGTAGTTGGGTTATATTTCTTGAATTTTCTTTGATTTCTGAGACATTTATGTGTGTATATTTCATCTTAAATGTTGTTTTAATAATAAAGATTCATTAGAATAAAATTATAAAACATTCGTTTTGACGTCAATCCAGAAATAAGGGCAAAACTAATGGTGTGATTGTGAAAAAAAAAAAAATCACTTATAACCATCTTGTGCAGTCATATGAAGTTAATTAATAGCTTCTGAGAAAAAAAACCAAAATAATTCCGTGCTATCTGGGTTAATGGATGTAACGACATATACATTCGATTAAAGAAAACGATACAGTCTGTATGAACGCAATGGCGGGGGCTAAGCTAATGATGGTATAACCACTCTTCACTTCCAAACAGACATAGAATTCTTGCTACTCTGGTTCTACTTATGAACTTTTGAAATAAACTTACACGTGCTCTAATGGCATCATGAAACAAGTAATAAACAATATTTATTACGTTCGATAGAATCTTTATAGACGTTTTCAGTTTTTTATATTAGCATGTGCACGTAATGACGTGTCAACGCTACCAACGAACTATTCAGTCTGGCTGAATACTCGCTCGACAGACCCTGAAAAATAGAAACAAGATACGTTCTGTTTCTGACAACCTCTGCGACTGTCTGACCTTTCAAGAGTGTGCCGTGGAGTTGGGTGGTGCATCCTTTAATCCACTTTGCCGTGAAACAACGTGTTTCAGCGTAAATGACGTATCTAATTCACCGGGTGACGGGCAACTTCCTATTCGGTAATACTGTAATCCCTTCCTTCCTTAATGAGACAATAATGATACCAGCATGAAAATATAAGTTTTTGGTAACCTTTCCCCTCTTTCAAGTTCTATTCATGACAATAATTTGTGCCGATAATACTAACGCTTTTCGAGACTATGACTATAATTTACTGAGAACGTACTCAGAGAACGTTCTTTTGCTTTGAGAATCTTGTCTGGAGCCTGTGCTTTTTCTTATTCATGGTCTCTAGAATTCCGTTGACTTGCGAACGCGACATTGACATCATCATGTGACACGTCTTTACTTACGAAATACTACAGGTACCAGCGTCAGTACTCTTTTGTACTTGTAGCTATATTTCATCAGTAGTAATAAATACCGTAAATCGTAGCGACCTGTATGTTACACACCATCAGGCATTCAGTGTAAGAGAATGTGCGAGAAAAATTGACTTGTTTCACAAAGACTTTACAAATTATGGAACGGTAAATGGTTTATTGAAAAGCTAATACTTCACACAAAAACTTTAAAAAAATATTCAGATATTTTACTGCTTGTTACTGTTGTGGTCTTCAGTCCGCAGACTGGTTTGATGCAGATCTCCACGCTACCCTGTGCTGTGCAAGGCTCTTCATCTAAGAATATGTACGGCACGCTACATCCATTTGAATCTGCTTACTGCATTCGTCCCTCGGTCTCCCTCTACGATTTTTAGCTCACACACTTCCTTCTAATGCCAAGTTGACGATTCCTTGATGTCTCAGAATGTGTCCCACCAACCTATCCCTTCTCTTAGTCAGGATATGCGAGAAACTGCTTTTCTCCCCAATTCTGTTGAGCACCACCTCATTAGTTACGTCTGTAGCACCACACTTCGAAAGCTTCTATCAAGGTCCACGTTTCACTCCCTTACAATGCTACACATTAGACAAATGGTAAGTTCTAGAAAATCGAGTGCGAAACATTGTCGATTAAAAGAGCTTACGCGAAACGAAAACTAATAATTTTCTTTTTTCTTTAGGAAAGTGAAATGCTTTGTTAAAAATATACGTATTTATAAAATCATCTGGCGTAGTTTTATACACCTTTTTCAAGCATGGTTATCGGAGGAGCATGAAGAAAATCGAATGCAGTTGATCGCTACGTGCCAAGTGAGTACATTCACATCTACCGGGCCGCGGCGGAGTGACCATGCGTTCTAAGACGCCGCGCTACGGAGCACGCGGTTGCTCGTCCTCCGAGGTTGGAGTCCTCCCTCGGGCAGGGTGTTTGTGTTGTCCTTAGCATAAATTACTTTAAGTTAGTTGCGTTGTTTGTAAGCCTGGGACTGATGACTACAATGTAAACAATGTTTGTGTGACCATCTTGCGCAGCAGCAGTTTTAATCAAGAACAATGGGTTTGAATGTCTTTTGCTGACTGGAAATAACAATAACTTTTCGTTTCAGACGCGTTTCGCTTTTATTTATAAAGCTTCTTCAGTGTTTCTGTAAAGGTATACGATGGATTGTACATATCGGTTTGTTTGTTTAGGTTAGAAACAGTTTCAATAGATTTTTGCACCTTACGAGTTCAAAAAATGTTTGTATAGTCTATGGGACTTAACTACGGGGTCATCAGTCCCTAAACTTACAAACTACTTATGAACTACTTACGAACTAGGACGGCACAAATATCCATGCCCGAGGGGGGATTCGAACCCCCGACCGTAGTGGCCGTGCAGACCGTGACTGGAGCGCCTTAGTCCCCTCGGCCAACGCGGCCGGCCCTTACGAGTTTATAAAACTTATGTATAACATTTTACTTACAGTTTTTCTCTCTCATGTTTTATAAACTCGTAAGGTGCAAAGATCGATCGGAACTGTCTCTAACCTAAACACACAAAACGATATGTTCAATCCATTGTATACGTTTACAGAAACAATGAAAATGCTGTGCAAATAAAAGCGAAACGCGTCTGAAACGGAGAAATATCGTTATTTGCAGTCAGCAAAAGACAGTCAAACCCATTATTCTTGATTAAAATATTTAAACATTTGCACATGTACCGAACTATCAGCGAACTACATGACTATTCGGTTTGAGCGGGCATAGGCGCCAGCATGGGACCTCCAGGGCACCAGAGGCTCACGATTACAGCACAAGGGCGGAACACTCATATTTTCGATGGACATCACGTGTCGTCTATCAAGGGGAAGCTCCTGACTCCACGATACAGTGGTAAATTCCCCAAACTCATCGGAGAACCGCTCCTGCTAATTATTCGAGTTTATGCTGAGTCTGCAGTACATGCAGTGTTTAGTCATGCCGGTATTGCACGACTGCATTTGCCCGCATGATCCCGTCGATAATCCTCCAGTCGCACATACTTTTCATGAAGAGCTGTGGGGCCACATACTGCCCGACCACGCAATCTACGGCAATTCTGCAAGACTACTACGAAGAATTTAAGTTGGACATATCGCGCAGACATATCGCGATTAAGGCGAACCAAAGACTGCGGTTTTATTGCCAGTAAATTTGGAGGATGCAAGGGTTCTACTAAAGAAACTGCCCACAATACACTTGTCCGTCCTGTTTTGAAGTATTTTTGCGCAGAGCGGGTTCTTCATCATACGGAACTGACGGAGGACATAAAGTTCAGAGAAAAGTAGCTCGTTTGGTACTACTGCGACACATGGGAGAGAGTGTCACGAAAATTATAAAAGAGTTGCAAGTGGAAATCATTAAAAGGAAGGCGTTATTTGTTGCGGCCAGATCTATTTATCAAATTTTCTTCCACCAAATTTCTCCTCCGAATCCGTATATATTTTGTTAGCACCCATATGATCATTATAACTAGGTGACCCGTGCAGATACTTTGCACCATTAGTGGCCAGTCATGTGAAATGGAAATAAGTAAAATTAAATATTTATCATTTAAAAAAGTATACAGAATATTATATGACCTCGTGTTTTCTTAAATTCATTTTATAACACTCATTTAAAATCAATTGTAATTATAAAATGTTGTAAAGTTTCTGAAATTAAGTTCACAACAATTCCTTCCACGCAATATTGGCTGTGCGTTGGCCCTTATGTTTTATTTCCACTTTAACATTTTTGAATACTTTGCTTCGGGATAGGGTAACATACAGATGCCTGAAAAAAGTTCAGGTAAATAAGATAAATAGATGCCAACTTGATCAAATCTTTGATCCTGAGCTTTGTTTATTGTAATACAAAACGCTAATCTAATGAAAAACTTCCGACGAAATGTCCGACATTGCAATGTCAGATGGTGACAAATCTATGCGAGGTAGCAGTATTCGCTCTCCAATATTCACACCAGGTACAACTTCTAAACCTATGATATTGTTGTAGATTTTTCTAATAATTATTCTAGTCCTATTCAGTAGTCCCTCAGCTGCATTCAAAGTCCTCAGGAGCATTACAATAGCAGCTACTTTCAAAGTCAGCGCATTGGAAGGTAGGCCGCTCATTTCAAGGCTGTTAAAAATTATGTAGGAAACTGCAAAAGTTCACTTTCTTCTTCCGTTATCGATGTATTCACACTCGTTAAGTTCTTGAACTTCCAGGAAGAAAACCTAAAAGTACCCTATTAATTTCATCTCAGTGTTCATTTTTTTGGGACAATAATTGCATTCATGGAAAAATTCAAACTGTCATAGGAAAATGAAGTTAGACTTTTGCCATATATTTCAGTGACGATGTTAATCTACGAAATTATTGAAGAAGGTAAGTCGAACAAGTTTTCATTATTAGAAGGGTATTCACCAGTACAGATCTTTAAGAGGAAATCTGCAAATTCGCTTTCATCTGTCTTAGCTCTCATATTTTTCTTCAGCTTGAAAATTTCGAAAAGTGGCTAAAGATATGAAAACCTAATTGAATTTTGTACTGTGGCAACTCTTGATGGACAAGGAACAACAGGTAATACTTGCCGGAAATATCCTCCTAATATGATAATTTTTCCACCAAAAGGTACACGATTATGTATTATATCTGTCAGTAATCGGTTTGTACACATAAAGGAATGTTTGTTTGCCGTGTGTGCTACATTCCAAATGATGAGCTTAGCAGAAAGAATAAAGTTAGCCTCTTTGCTATTTACACTCAACCTTGATAGAGAATGTTAGTGTAAGATAAGGAGTAATTTAAATGATCTGTACGCCCATGTGGAAGTTGGAAAAAATGGAAGTAAATTTGAATGTTCACACGTGGTTTTCTCCGAAAGCAATCAATGCAAGTTTTTAAAAGCGCAAATGAAAGAGCTTGATCCGCTGAGTGTCGTTAAGTAAAAAAAGAACTGCGTACCTTAATTAGAACCGAAGATATCGTAAAACAAACCAATTAAAATATTCAATGCGAGGACAGAAGGATATCACGTTTGAATAAAAATAAAGGGTGGAGAGACTTGAGATAATTCTAATACTTGATGACAAATCTGCGAATGAATACCTTTCGTTTAAAGCAAAAAATGAAGAACATCGGTGGGATAGAACGGCCTGTACGACTAACTTCGGTTTACAGGAAGGACATCCTCATAAGAAATATATAGAAGAAAATCGCGTTTGAGTATAAAAAAAAGGAAGGCGAGAGTTATGTAAATTCCGATACTTGATGACAAATCTGTGGATTATTACCTTTCGCTTAAAACATAAAAGAAGGAAATCGGCCGGGTAGTTTGGTCTGGCCGACTGACTTTGGTTTTCGTAGATTTTTTAAGTATATAAGTGGTAATGTTTTAGGGTTATTTTTTGCCTTTGTATGTGAAAAGTGTTCATTCGATTCGGTACTATTTTATCTTTGGTGTGTTTAAGAGTTTACCTAGAAAGCAGATGATTTTAACCTTGAATGTCTGTGGACTTTTCATTATCCTTGTATACGGAAGATTTACTTTGGATTATTGTTTTATCCTTGGTTTGTTTAAACCATTTTCATGTCTGTCTACGAAAATACGAATATGCGTAAGAGACAGAATCACCTGAAGATGCTCTAGGACCGAAATGAATTCTTAGTGAGAATGTTCAAATGTTTGTAAAGCTTATGGGACTTAACTGCGGGGTTATCAGACCCTAAACGTACAAACTACTTATGAACTAGCTTACACTAAAGGCGGCACAAACATCCATGCCCCAGAGGGGATTCGATTCCCCGACAGGGATCGGGCTCGCGCATCGCAGCATACGCCTCAATGCCCTCGGCCGCTCCGCCGCGGCAGTGAGAATGTAATAAAACATAATATAGCAGTGTAAGAAATATTTTATTATATCATTTATTTACCTTCTGTCGGGCGCAGTGTATCAAATTGATCACATCATTTATTCACCTGATCATTTATTAAATTTCCTCGACAAAACACATTATAAGTGCCAAATATGCTTAAGGAAAGACTAAAATTACATATGAGTACAACAGCAGTAGAAATATTAATCATTCAGATTGCTTATTGTCACTTTTGGACTATGGAAACATAGGATAACAACGTCTTTTTTTTTTGTATTGGAGCACAAGAAAAATGATAAAATTACTCATTGACTTGTTTCGTCGTCACTTTCGGACTGTCCTAACACGTGAGGAATGTTTACGCAATGAGAATAACCTTTCTCGCGCCCTGTGTAACCTCCTCAGTTCCTGCATCTTGTGTAGGGGACATAAAACAAAATAAATCTGGTGACAACATTAAAATGTTGATCGCAGTGATAGGCACCTCAACACACAAACGGAAGGTGGCAGCACATCTTCACTAACTTGCATTTGGTTCACTCTGCAGCAGTGTTAAAATGTCTGACGGAATGGAAAGGCGGTTTGTTGGCTATGTGACCACTCATATTTCCATGGAACTCTTTAGTTAATGTAAAATCGACCTATACTATTAATAACATAAGTAAATACAAGCATATTAACGTAAACTGCATACTGTCAGTTATGGTAGCTAGTGTGCTGATGTCCCCCATAGGGAACAGGAGTTTTTGTAGATAATGAAGTCAGGAATTTTAAAATTATTTTTGGGGCCTTCTTGGAATATTATTAATTATAAAATACAAACAAAATGCAATAATATTGAAAAAAAATCACAAGACTGAGGAGGGTAAATGACGAGAGCTGCTACGCTATGTAAAAGGTAGAGCGCTCACAAGTGTTTCGTCCTTCTCTTTTCATCGCCTGGTACAGTTTGACTGGAATCTCGCAGTATCACACTCTGCGGCCGGAGCGCTACTTACAGCGTAGGAGGCAGTGGTGCTGGGCCTGGCACTTTGTCACGTGCTGTTAAGTACTGTTCTGCTGTGTTAGCAGGCCGCTACAACTTGTTGACTTGCTGCGCCTGGCGGATCGGCCGACCTGTGTAGCTTGTAGCATGACTTGTGTTGCGGGCAATCTGTATTGCAGGAGTTGCAACTCACGATCGTAATAGAAGTTTTATGTTTGTTAAGCTTATGGGACTTAACTACGGGGTCATCAGTCCCTAAACTTACAAACTACTTATGAACTACTTACGAACTAGGACGGCACAAATATCCATGCCCGAGGGGGGATTCGAACCCCCGACTGTAGTGGCCGTGCCGACCGTGACTGGAGCGCCTCAGTCACCTCGGCCACCGCGGCCGGCTCGTAATAAAAGCACTAAGGGCCGGTTTGTCAATGTCTCGTTAAGTTCCAATTAAGATTTTAACTTGTCGTTAGCGGAGAATTGCGTTTGTCTATGTTTCGTTATGAGTTAATATGACGTTAAAAGATCTCAAACTGGCTGTTAAGTTAACGAATAAAATTCTGCTCGATACGCGGCTAACGAGCAGTTAAGTTAGAATCTGTATGAAAATCGCAGGATTCCAAAGCGCTAAAATACCACCGTATATTCACGCGATAAAGACCGATTTATCGAACAAAATAACAGAAACACTACATTTATGAAAAACTAGTGTGGAAAGCAGCTTTATTGGAAAATTGTATTGTCATATTTCTCGCCCCATCCATGTGAGTAGCGATTAGGTGAGTTTGATACATTGCAGATATGTAACATAACCTTAAAACTACTGTTGCGATATCAAAATAAAACTTATGATTAACGACTAGTAAAGTGAGAATCGGTATGATGAAAATGTGTGGAGTAAAAAATTTGGTTGACAATGAAAAGGATGTAAATATTTTGGACGATCTAGCGGTTATTGCCCCAATAAAGAGTCCTAGGCGTATTTATGTTCGTCCGAATTATTTTGAATGCTCGGATGATGCAGAATTTGTTACTCGATTTCGTCTTCGAAAAGCCACTTTGGAAACGCTGCATGAAAACTCCACGACCATCTGAAGAGTCCAACAGATAGTTGCGTATTTTGTAAGTTATCAGTCGTAATGCAATACATTATGTATGCCTGCAAACTTATTAATTCAGTACTATGCACTTGGCAGTACGTTATCGTACTTAGCACTTTTTCTGTCCTAAATGTTCCATGGACAGCATTGAATTTATTTGCCACAATGTCGCTTCTTTTCCTTCCGTCGGTTTTTTTAAAATTCGAATGTGTCCTTATATTTCCCTATTAAGGACACAAGATTCTCGCACTAATGTCTTGTAAAATTCGAGCTTCTTTTACATTTACATAATTCTTTTTTGTGGTTTTTGCCTCCTTTTACGCAGTTGCAGCTATACAATTTGTATAGGTTATGGGACCGTCTTATGCAGTTGCATAAATTGTCTTTCACATTTGTTTGCCATAGCTACAAATAACAACTGTCTGCTAACCTCTTTCCTGATAGTGAAATATGGCGAACAGCTGTTTATTCAGATGGCACTTTCATTTGTTTCTATTGCCAACATAGTCGGAATATATATCGCACCTTCTCGTTTTCTCCAGGTTAGCAAACGAGAGGCATATCTGGCAATGAAAAACGCAATGCACTTAACGAGCACGTTTAACTGAACGTTAAAGGCATCTTCTCGTTTACTAACGAGAAGGTTGACGAGAGATGGACGAACTGGCCCTGAATTTTTTAAGCCGCTTTGTTGGCATTTTACAACGCGAATATCAAATGAAATAAGAAAGCTCCCTTACGTACGTTTTGTATAACGTATTAATTTAAAAGTTTGCTCCTAGTCTTCTCTACAGCCAGCAGAAGCCTATAAGAAACAGTTCTACTGACGAAACTGCCTGCACTAAACTTCTGTGTCCTATTTTGGAATATTGCTGCGCATTTTGGGATCACCACTGAGTGGGATTGACAGAGGATATAGAGAAAGTTCAGAAAAGAGTAGCTTGTTTTGCATAAATGGAGAGAATGTCACAGAAAAAAAAATGCACGAGTTGCAACGGTATGTATTTGTGCAGTTTCTTTTACCATCTTTCTCTTCCGTATCTATATCATCATCATCAGAGACTGGTTATACCTTTCAGCGTTCAGTCTGGAGCATAGGCCCCCTAATAAAATTACTCCCTGATTCCCTTTTCAATGCTAACACTGACGCCTCATCTGCTGATAAGTACGTGAAAATCATTCTTCACCGAATCTAAGTACTTTCTCCTCGGACTACGTTGACTCCTCTTACCTTCTGCTGCCGAACTCATGAGTCTGTTAGGTAATGCGTGGCCAATGCGTGGCCCAGACCCTACCATCTCAGCCTGCTCCTTTTAACTGCTTCAATTATGGTGTCCATTTGCAGTTCCACTGTGATTTCCTCATTATGGACACCCTATTGCCAATGTAGGTTTGATGACGACATAATAATTCTGTCAAAAACACCAAAAGAATTGGAAGAGCATTTAAACGGAATGGACAGTGCCTTCAAAGGAAGGTATAAGATGAACATTAATAAGAGAAAAACAAACGTAATGGAATGTAGAAGCAATTATATTAGGTAATGATACAATTATTTTTAGTCGGCCATGAAATATTTAAGTGGCAGTCTACAATAGAAAACGAACGTTACTAAGAATATTAAATATAATAAAATACATAGATAAATGTAATGTGCTTTGCTGGGTTCATGTTTTGTGTTTCTGTGGTGGTATCTATGTTCTAACACAAGAATATTATTACCTCAACGAAACTCAGAACAAAAGAGTGAAACAAAGTTTATTGAAAGGATAAGGAAATAACGTGGTGGGTCTTTTAAGATATGTAGCGTGGTGCAATCCTACCCATTTGTTTCTTAAACTGTTACCGATAAACAATACGTATTAATAATTGAAAATGTAAGTCTTATAATATTATTATTATAGTACTGAAATTTATCGGCTTTTTATCTGTAAGGGATATTGAAATTGTAATTACGGCGTTTGATTCTTCCAAGTCTCCTGAATCCATTAATATAATTATATTTTCCCTATGATCATTCCCTGATTTGATATGGAATTTTAGAATAATGTGTGTGGTATATTGTATTTCAGTTTCAGTCTGGGAGAGCCGCCCTCGCTCACCCAAGGCCTTCGTTTCCTGTTTCCGAGAAGATTAGGGTGCCCTGACTGCCTGTATTCCATTCACTAGGTCCAAACTGTTAGCCGGCCAGCTGGGGAACCCAACAGCCTGACAAAACCCGCCTTTCACATGGAAACAATCAGCTTCCACTGTATCTGTAATATCACACGTCCTTCATTTTTTTGCGAATTGTAGATTAATCAAAAACACATTATATTTGGTACAATTTAACTATAAATTAAAGTCGCATCAACTGTAAAAGCCTTCAAAAGATCCTATCATGAATAACAATGACATCACTAGTCATTACCTAGCAAGAATAGCCGTGTAGTTAGCGGCATCGCTCTGCGCTGTCAGAGGTAGTGGGTTCGAGACCGACTGCAAGCAGTTTTTTTAAACCCAATCTTCTTTTTAACAGATATGGTAACAACAGTGACTTCTGTATTGTCACTTGCCACATATCTTTGTTCGTTTTTGCGAATGTGTCGCGATTTTGAGGGTAAATGACATTTATACTCTTCGTTGTACAAATATTTAACTGTTTGAAAAGATGTGTGGGACAGCAGGCTTTGGACATGCGTAATTTTAGGAGCAGCGCTGCTGCAATGTCACGTGACCCGAAGGTAGCTTGTCTCTTCAGAGTAACAGATTCATTTTGTTACAGTCACTTAACAGTGTAATCAATTACTTACTGTGTTTTAGTGTTCTTGTGCATATTCATATGTTCTCGGTGCTATGAAAGAAAAATGAACAACGTTCGGTATCTTTTAGAAACAAATTACTCAGCTTCAAGCTTGGAACAAAAGTGTGAAGTAAAGAAGCTTGCTAGACTGACGCCTCAGCTCGAGTTGAAGCCGAGGTGACACATTCTGAGGACCTTTTAACGAAAAGATATCTAAAAGGGAGGGGTGGGGACAAACCGGGGCTCTTTCCCCCGGTGCCACTCTTAGAGGTGAGCCAGATTTGGACGTGGTTGGCGCTACTATCAAGATCTGGCGCTCCACGAGAGAACTCCAGTCGCCTGAAGCACCAGTCGCCGCCGGCTACAATAAAGGATACTCGCGTGAAAAGAACGCTCGTGCGGCCGTTGCCGAGCTGGGCTTCTGTTCACGCAGCTTCAGGTGAGAGAGACGCCCGGGTGGCCATCCCTTCCGACAAAAAACGCGCGTGTAAACAAAGGTCGTGTATCCTCAGAGAAATAATGTATTATTATGTGATGTTTGCACAACAGCGATAATTATTAGGTGAAACATGTTTTGCTTAATTTAACTAAGTGGTCTCGCAGTTTTACAGTGTTTTGTTGCGGAAAAATGTGTGATTAGCCGTGACTTTTCCCCTCTCACCTACGTGAGATTTGGTGAGCTTCGAGTTGAGCCCTCCACCATAAACACGGTAGCCGAGGCGTTGTTTAACATTTCAGAGTTTAAGTCTCGGCTTCCAGCAGGCTTCCTTTGAGCTGTGCTGAAATACGCAAAGTAGCGCCGACCGCGGTAGCCGAGGGGACTGAGGCGCTCCAGTCACGATCTGCACGGCCACTACGGTCGGGGTTTCGAATCCCCCCTCGGGCATGGATATTTGTGCCGTCCTTAGTCTTAGATAGTTCATAGGTAGTTTGTAAGTTTAGGGACTGATGACCCCGTAGTTAAGTCCCATAATCTAAACAAACATTTGAACATTTGATCGCAAAGTAGCAAACAACAGTTTTCCTTAAATAAGTAAATAAAACGATAACTTCGATGGGAAAATGTTAAAATAAGAAACTTATAAGCCTGAAAACTATCTATCGGTTTTTTTACTAATCACCAATTGCTTTGTTACATTTCTAGCTATATCGAAAAATCATTTTGAAACCTTTATAAACTATATTCTTTATATCTCGAGACCATTCACATTTCCAAACTTACTTTTTTCCGTAAGTATGGCACGAGCTAACACGAAGTATTTGTTCGAAAAAAAATAATAAAAGTAAAAAAATTAAGTATTTTGGTTGGATCTGCTCAGGAGATCGACCTAGAGTAACGGTTCTTGGCGTTTTTTCTTCTTGCAGAGTTGTAACAATCATGGCACTAAATAATTTTTTGGATTTTGTTTTTTATGTCAAACAATTACTTTGGAAATCTTGCTCTTTTTGGACTTGTTTTCTTCAGCTGACTATTTCTATTTTTGTGTTATGAAAGGAACGGTTAAAGAAATAAATAGCAGAATTTTTTCAGAGATTTTAAAACAAACAATAATGCACGTAAAGAGAGGACGATGGTATAAACTGACTAATGGAAGATTCGAATAAATAGATAATGGACAAAATGGTACTGTGTATTACACGTACCAATGTTTATATCAGAAGGAAAGAGGAAGGAGATGTACAGCAGCAAGGTTTCATTCGCAATAACAATTAATAAGATGAGGTATTAGATTAGATAAATAAGATAAGAGATTAGCTCCACTAACTATTTTGACCAGTGTATTACACCTACTATGTACAGTAATTAACCTATTAAATAAGATGGATCAAAAGACAAATCATGAACACAATTCAGTAGCGATTATAGCATTTTATTTGGGGGTGGGGCAGAAGATTAATGTGAAGATAAATAATTTTAAGTAGACAACACATCTATTTTGTATCAGTTTTGCTTCTCATATTCAAAGAACAGTTTGCGTTGAAGCTCTTTCTACTTTACCATATCGAGGTCGTGTTTGTAGAACTTATGGGACTTCACTTAGGGTTGCCAGATCTCCGGGCGCCGCCCGGAGTGCCCGGGTTTGGAATGAATTCTCCGGGTCTACGGGCCAATGATTCTCATCTCCGGGCTTGAATGTAACCTTCATCTTGACTTTTTTTTCTTTCTTTTTTTCTTTTTTTTACGACGATTTTTAAGTAGTGTGCTCATGTAGCGACGATCTACATCGAACTTTACGTAACTTAAACTAAGGACGAACACAACATCCATGTCCTACGGGGGGATTCGAACCTCTGGCGGGAGCAGCTTCGCGCACTGTGGCAAGACGCCTCAGTGCGATAGGCCATTCCCGGCCGGCTCCTCTCTAGTAATTATGAATAACTTTATATAAATGTCAATTTCTTACTGCAACAAAACGTTACTTTTCTATTCTTCCTCTACAAACTTTTCATTGTCGGTAGTAATCGGCTAGCGCATTATTAAGCAAACACTGTTGCGGCAACGTGTCAGCTGGCGACGTCTATTATTTGTGTTCGTGCGTTCATTGTTTATCAGTTTACTGGCAATTTTCGGAATACTCGGATCGTGTGTGATCAGACAAGCTTACATTAACTCAGATTAGTGAGTAATAACAGTGAAATGAAGAGACGATATCTTAGTTCGTTCCGTGAAGAATGGTTGCAGGAAGTAAATTATAAAGAGTGGCTACAAAAAGTCGATACTGATGAGTGTATGTGTAAGTGCAGAATATCTCATTTACTGTTAAGTACGACGGAGTGAAAGCTATGAATAAACATTTACAATCAGAAAGACACAAAGCGAATATTACCACACAAAAGAAGAATCAGTCGCTTCTTAATTTCTTGCCGAAACAATTTTCTGCAGAAGACGACAATCCTGGTTGGGTTTGGGGGGGGGGGTGAGTCATTGGCCAAGGGGGAGGGAGCAGGTCTGGTCTCCGGGCCAGCGTTGCCAGGTGTGGCGATTTTTCGCATTCTTGGCTATCTTTTTCTTATAATAGTAGCCATTCTAGCAGTCTGGCGACTGGCGATTAAATTTGGCTATTAAAGGAATTTGTTGGCGACTTAATGGCTATTTCATTTTACTTCAATTACAACCAATGTAAAGCAATCACTCTTTAGACATTGCGTCAATGATACCAGGTAAACTTCGGTAGAAGTCTGGGGAAATGTAATCAACCTACACAAGTCAGCACAAATGTTTTCAACTATCATGGATGTGTGGGAGAGTGTCCGCCGGCCGCGGTGGCCGAGGGGACTAAGGCGCTCCAGTCACGGTCTGCACGGCCACTACGGTCGGGGGTTCGAATCCCCCCTCGGGCATGGATATTTGTGCCGTCCTAGTTCGTAAGTAGTTCATAAGTAGTTTGTAAGTTTAGGGACTGATGACCCCGTAGTTAAGTCCCATAGACTATACAAACATTTGATTTGGAGAGTGTCACAGAGATGTAAACAAACTCAGCTTACAGACTCTTGAAGATAGACGTAAACTACCCCTACTTACGATGATATGCTACAACACCGTATGTATGGCTCCCGTTGAGAACATCAGGATAAGATTATATAAATTACAGCATGCAAGGAGGCATTTAAACAGTATTTTTGCCGCGTTCCATACGTCAACACAACAGAAATTCGTAAAAACTGCTGCTGTGAAGCGAGCCCTTTGCTACGCACTTCACAATAGTTAACAATGTTTGGTAGAGTATAAATGTCGATGGAGAACACGCGGTGATTTCCCAGTCGTTCTCATGGCTGATTTTTCAGTGTGTCATGACGCATTATTGCGAATTGAAGTCCATCTCACCTCAAAGTATGGCTTGCTTAGTGAAATTATTATAAATTACCTCACCTCAAAATGTTGTAATGATTTTGTGTGTATTAAAGAAATGTTTGAAAGATTCAATAACTCTATTAACACCTGTAAATATTTGTTGTTAAGAAGATGAAAGTGATTGGTAATCGAACCTATGCATGAGAACATCCCTTGTATAAGTTCGATAGAATGATTCTTGAACAGTTTTGTGTTGTAATTTGTATGAGTTATGAAATTAATAAAAATGATATTTAAATGTAACAATTTCAGGAGTCTATTATATTTACAATGTGGCAATATTTTAACTGGCCTCATTGTCAGTTGGTGGTGTGCCTGGGTTCAGTTCTTGAATGGACTCAGATAAATGTTTCTATGAAGTATGAGTTTCCTTGGAAAGTTGTCAGTGAATGTAAGAGTGCCACAGTTTGTGTTAACTTGTTACTCAGTAACCGGCTTACTCACTGAATTTCAGGATTATTATTGTTGAGTAACATGCCATCATTACCATAGCATAATAATGTTAACAGATTAAAGGTTATTTGGCTATTTTTACTGATAAAAAGATGGTTATATTTTGGCATTTTATTGATGAAAAGATGGCGATATTTTGGCTACTTTTTGTTTAAAATTTGGCGACGGAGCAATGGAAAAACTTGGCAATACTGCTCCGGGTCTGCCTCGAGTTCAATCTGGCAAACCTAACTTCACTACGGGCTCATAAGTCCCTAAACTTACAAACTACTTATGAACTAGCTAATACTAAGGACGGCACAAATATCCATGCCCGAGGGGGGATTCGAACCCCCGACCGTAGTACCAAGATCGAGCTTTTGTATTGTTGACATTAAAGTAATGAGGCTTTTTTTCTTTGCACGATGTGGCAACCCTGCAGGCTTCCGTAGGCACAATGACTTTGACCTTGACCTATAAGTTCCTTCTAGTCCACGCGGCACATCGATGCAACTGCTCAGTCGTGAGTTTTGCTGTAGTAAGTCAACACGTGTTTGTGTCTCTCGTCACCGAAATGGAACCGCATAATATTATGCAACGGTATGCCATTTAGTTTTGCGTCAAAATTGGGTGTAAACCCGACGACAACTTACGGTAAGCTTTTGGAGAGGAGGTTATGTCAAGAGATCAAGTTTTAGTTGGCATAAAATGCTTAGTGAAGGCAGAACGAAAGTTGAAGATGACCGCAGTGGACCATCAACCTCACGGACGGAGCTTGTGCGCTTCTTTCATTCCAAGAAAATTGTTCGTGCCTACTGGACAAACCGTTAACCAATATTGGCACAAAGAAATTTTAGAACGACTTCATAAAAGAGTTCTTTGTGTCCGAGCCAACACTGCTGATAATTGGATTCTGTATCACGATAATGCGCCATCCCATACTGCTCTGTCAGCAAAGCAATTTTTAACCTCAAAACAAATTTCAGTACTAATATAACCACCTTACTCATCAGATATCGCTCCGTGAAACTTTTTTATATTTCCAAGAGTCAAAACGGCGGTCAAAGGACACCAGTTTCGAACAACACAAGATGTCCAAAAAGCAGTGACGAGGGTCTTGGAGAGTATTACAGAAGATGAGTTCCAGAAATGTCCATCAATGGCAGAAGGACTGGAAAAAGTGTGTGCAGTCAGAAGGGAACTACTTAGAAGAAGACAACATTAAACTCAAGGCCGGCCCGAACAATTTCGGCGCCCTAGGCAAATTATTTTAATGACGCCTCGTTTAATAAAATCGCAATAAATCACCAATGTAAAATACACATTGCATCTTATTCTATTCAGATACATAATCACACCATATATATTACATAAACATATTTCCCCACTAAAATGGGACACATCATACACTCTTATAGAATCTTACTTATTCATAGTTTTTACATTTTGTCTTTTAAAAAATATTTTGGTTGATAGCTTACAATAACTGATACAATTATAAGCTTCATTATATAAAGAGTCACACTAATTTCATTTTTCTTGCTTTGGCTCTTTCAAAATCTGAGACGATCTCCTTTAAATCAATTGTGTCTACTGTTTCTCGTTCAGTTGACAAAGGTGCCAACCCCACAAGTCTTTCTTGGGTCATTGTGGATCGCAGATATATTTTGATGAGTTTTAATTGCGTGAAAAGCTGCGCTCACCACTGGCTACAGACACAGGAAGAGTAAGCGACAGTGTTAGTGGAGTAACTAAATTAGGTACAATGTATGTAAGTTCATTGTAACAAACATAACTCAGAACGTCCTGTGGCCCTGAGTTACAGGGTACTCTTCTAGCAATGGCTTGTAATTCATTGCACAAATCAGTAGCATCAATATCTTTAGAGCCTTTGTGAGCTAGAGACTCTTCCAAATTAACAAATGTTCAAATGTCTGTAAATCTATCGGACCAAACTGCGTGGTCATCAGTCCGTCGCTTACAAACTACTTAAACCTATGTAAACTAACATACGGACAAACACACACACCCATGCCCCAGGGGGGACTCGAACCTCCACGGCGAGCAACTGCGCGCTCCGCAGCGAGGTGCTCTAGACCGCTCAGCTACTCCACCGCGGCTCCAAATTAACACATTCTTCAAGAACAGCTTTGGGAGTTTTGTTTTGTACATCATGTACTTCCTACCGACATCCAAATACACGATTTAGGTTGTTAAACTGACGAAAACTTCCGTCAGTTTAATTTATTGCAGTATCCAATATTGCAAAATAAAAATTAAATGCCGGCCGCGGTGGCCGAGGGGACTGAGGTATGCACGGCCACTACGGTCGGGAGTTCGAATTCCCCCTCGGGCATGGATATTTGTGTCGTCCTTAGGATTAGCTAGTTCATAGGTAGTTCGTAAGTTTAGGAACTGATGACCTCGTAGTTAAGTCCCATAAGCTATACAAACATTTGAACATAAAAAAAAATTGAAATGAATTTGCTTCAGCTTCATAACCAAACTGTCTTTTCTTGTGTCTTAGACCAACTGGTTCCATATCTGATGAAAATGATGCTTCTGAAATTTCTCTTGCTTCTACAAGAATTTTTTCAAATCCCAAATCACGTCTAGAATCTTCAAGAAAGGTTTTTGTTTTTAGCAGAGCATTTTTAGCATTGTTACAATTAGTTTCTTTTGATTGAAGAAGTCATTGTATGCTACAGAGCGGCGGATTCCGCGGGGCCGTGAAGGCGCCCCAGCTGGCATGACGGACGGCACGCCAGCTTTGATCACGGGATGATTAGTTGCAAACTGCGACTCGTCTATTCATTAAACGATTACTAGAAAAATTCTGAAAAGTTAAATAGATATTTTGACTTGCGTCGTGTCTCTTGCCTGTTGCTCTACGTATGTGTAGTAACCGGGAATTCATCATTCTTGGAACCGCAGCGCGACAGCAAAATAAACTGCACCGCGAGCGCACGAGGGTTCATCGCCCACGATAAATTTGCCGCCCCCAACATTCGAGCGCCTTAGGCAATTGACTAGTTTGCCTATATGGATGGGCCGGCCCTGACTAAACCTGACTAAAACGGTAAGCATTTTTTTACATCAGTCTCATTACTTTATTGTCGCACCTCGTACAGCTATTTTTTCTTTACATAAATTATTTTAGGGGACCTGGGGCCCCTGCCTCCCCTTCCTTAAATACGCTCCTAACGCAACTGATATGATAGGAAAGGTGTAACTGACAACAATTGGCCAAGGATTGAACGGCGTGTGGGGTGAGGCCAGAGCGCCCGCCGTTGTCCTTGCTGCCTGCGGCGGCGATGACGGGAAGCCTTCCAAGTGCCCGAGGCTGCCCCTTTGTCTGCTGCTGTCGATAGCGACGCCTTTTCACGGCTGCCTCGACAGTCTCCACGAACCGCCGCCAGTCCTCGGCTTTTATACGCGTCTATTGAAAAGGCCACTGCGCCCTGCACAACCGATAATACTTCGTCCCAATGTTTCATTCGCAAGCTGAACGAGGGGAAATATGTTTTCTGTATTCCTGAGACGGCGGGTACGGTTGTGAATATTACAGATCTTGTTATTGTGGTCTTCAGTCTGGAGACTGGTTTGATGCAGCTCTCCACCCTACTCTATCCTGAGCAAGCCTCCTCATCTCCTCATACGAACGGCAGCCTCCATCCATTTGGTTACTGTATTCACCTCGTGGTCTCCTTCTGCGATTTTTACCCCAAATACTTCCCTCCAACGCTAAATACACGATTCATTGATATCTAAGAATGTATTCTATCGATCGATCCCTTCTTTTAGCCAAGGTGTGCCAGAAATTCCTTTTCTCCCCAATTGTGTTCAGTACCTCCTCATTAGTTACGCGATCCACCCACCTAATCTTCTGCGCTCTTCTACAGCACCACATTTCAAAAGCTTCTATCCTCTTCCTGTCCACTCCCATATAAGGCAATACTCCACGCAAAAGCCTTCAGAAAGGACCTCATTTCGCTTAAGTTAATATTCGATGTCAACATATTTCTCTTTTTCAAAAACACTTTTCTTCCCATTGCCATTCTGAATTTTATATCCTGTGTACTGCAACCATCATATGTTAATTTACTGCCCAATTAATAATATTCACACACCATCTTCATTGTTTCCTCACCTAACGTAGTTCCTTCAGCATCACCTTATTTTCTAAGACTGCACTCCATTGCTCTTGTTAATGTTCATCTTTTACACACCTTTCAGCACAGTGTCCATTCCGTTCAACTGTTCCTCCAGGTCCTTTGCTGTCTCTGACAGAATTACAATGTCATTGGCAAAACGTAATTTTTTATTCCTCACCTTGAACTTTAATCCCTTCCCCAAATTTCTCCTTGCTTTCTTTTATAGCTTGCTCAATGTACAAATTGAATAACATTGGAGAAAGGCTACAACCCTTACTGCCTTGCCAACCTCTGCATCCGTTTAATTCCGTTCAACTCTGATAACTGCTGTCTGGATTTTGTACACGTTGTAAATAACCTTCCTTCCCTATATTTTACTTCTGCTGATTTCAGAATTTGAAAGAGTGTATTCCAATCAAAATTGCCAAAAGCTTTCTCTATACAAATTTCAAAAGTAGGTTTGCCTTTCCTTAATCTGTCTTCTAAGATAAGCCGTAAAGTGAGTATTGCCTCCCGTATTCCTACATTTCTCCTGAAACCAAACTGATTTTACTCAAGGTCGGCTTCTACCAGCTATTCCATCCTTCTGTAAATAATTCACGTTAAAATTTTGCAACTATGACTTATTAAACTGATGGTTTAATAACTCACGGTTACAAAACAGTTAAAACGAAGTATAAGGTATTCTTTATAACGTAAGACACTGAACGAAAATTTATTCTTGTTCGGAATTCGAACCCGCTTACAAGTCAGTCAGTTAACCCTCTCTTGTATTTGTATACCTCAGGTAGCTCGGTTCCTTGCAGACATGGTGTCATGTTACAGTGATAACGCTAAAAGTGGGCCTTTGTGACCGCCTTTTGACAGCTCAAAATTTATATGAAAATAACTACATTACCGATAAGCTAATACGAAAACGGAATAAACGAATTCGTAGAGGAGAAAGTTCTCGACAACTTAGCTCTGTCTTTTTTTTCATATCTTGCATCCTTTTAGAGATATTTGAAAAATTAACGGCGATTTCACACTGCCTATATGTGTGTCTACATTTTAGGTTACTCCGTTCAACCGATAGGCACCAAATTTTACAGAAATAATTGTTGGCCGCCAGAGACCACAACCTCCCTTTTTCGAATACTTCGGACAAAAAATTGGAAGTAACACTAAAAATAAGCCATTATTATGGCCTTTTGACAACAGGAAATTTAATTACAAATAAAGCTTTAATCATTTGCCTGAGACTAAAATTGAATAAACGTATTTGTAGAGGAGAAAATTCTCAACATCTTTGCTCTGTTACGTTACGTCCATATCTCTCGCAGTTTTAGAGAACTTAGCCGACACAGTTTTTTCAGTAATTTCACAGGTTTAATTTTTCCTGCACATAAATATATTACATTACATTAGCATTACAAACCGATTGCCGACATACAACCACAATTAATGTTTGTACAAATCTATTAGAAAGTAACACCAATTTATATATTTATAATGTAGGTAGTCTAATATAAAAATATGTATCTAAAAAAATCTTTATGCATTTAAAATTGAACACCTTTATTTGTATAGAGCATCTTAGTTATAAAGAAGTGGAACATCATCATTGCTGTAAGTCTTTGAGTTGTTATTTCACGATGTGCATCAAGATGGGACGTTTTTATGATGATGGTTATTTATCTGGTAGCGTCAAATAATTAAATTGGATATTGTTGACAAAACGCGTCAATATCCTATAAATAACAGGAAATACAGGGGGTATTGAGATGCGGTTCTATCCTCAAGGATCGTTATCAAAATACGTTAAAAATATTAGATAGAATTATTGATTTTAGGCATAAAAGTAAAGAAAAACAAGCATATTATGAAGCAGATAAAACAGATAAAGAGCAATAAATAAATAAATGTACCTAAAACAGAACAGCAGCGGCGGCCAGGATTGTGCAATGATAGGAGCACATTCACGCCGCGGCGGAGTGGCCGAGCGCACTGAGGCGCTATGCTGGGAAGCGCGAGGCTATTCCCCGTCGGAGTTTCGAATCCCTCCTTGGGCATGGATGTTTGTGCTGTCTTTACCATAAGGTAGTTCATAAGAAGTTTTTAAGTTTAGGGACTGATGGCCCCGCTGTTAATTCCCATAAGCTTCACACACATTTGAGCACATTCACACTCCTGGTCAACACACCGATGTTTAGATCACTACATCAACACTGCCGTCAGGCCAGCTTGTTGGTGAATCGTTCAGTGGGCACATACTGAAGTTAATGAGACTAATACCCGGTGGTGGCGCTCAATTTGAAAGTAGTAGGAAAACTGCCAAAACCATACAACAGAAGCTGAAGACCATTGACTCCGTATTTGCATCAGCATAAAATGTTCAAATGTATGTAAATCTATCGGACCAAACTGCGTGGTCATCAGTCCGTAGCTTACAAACTACTTAAACCTAGGTAAACTAACCTAAGAACAAACACACACACACCCATGCCCCAGGCAGGAATCGAACCTCCACGGCGAGCAATCGCGCGCTCCGCAGCGAGACGCTTTAGACCGCTCGGCTACTCCACCGCGGCTCAGCATAAATTAAGTTCTTGTGACCAGTTAGAATTTTTATATTAAATAAAAGCTTTATACATGGTCACGAAGAGCTTTCTTCCCGTTCAATTGAATAAAACATCTCAGAAAATTAAAACATCTCTTTCATAGTCATATGATTCAAATAGACAAACTGCTAAGCTATCATTGGAGTTGTGAAGCTACAGCTCAACAGACAGACACTAGCAAAATACCCAGGCTAATACGACTATCACACAAATTATGTTCTGTATTACCCAATGGAATATACAGGGTGTCCCAGCTATCTTGTCCACCCAAAATATCTCTGGAACAATAACAGCTATTGGAAAACGACTTTCACCTGTATCAATGTACGGCTGGGGTCCATGAATGTACATATTTGGAAACACTCTAAAACGAAAGCAAAAACTTACGTTTTTTTTTTAAATGGACACCCGACATTTTTTCTTCAGCAATCCATAGCATCACAAGTCACATAAACAATGGCATTGAATACATCGCAATATTCCAATTACATCCCGAGATATTGCGACGCGGTCTTATAGAAGCATCAGAATTAAGTACACACTTTTAGAACAGACATCATATGGTCAAAATACCACTGGTTGCAGCTAATCAGCTACTCTTTAGTTACATGAATCTGTATTTAAGATTTGTCATATTGTTGGCACCTACATTTGATCTTGACAGGCCCAGGTCTTTAAATATGTGTAACGATATATAGAGGCCCCTAATGGTGAGCTCTCAGGAGTCAGATACTTCGTGCACAAATAAGACTATTTTTGTGATCGATGGTGAGTTCGTTTTATTTTACAGTTTTGTCCCCCCGTTGGGGCAGCCTTAATGTTATTCAGCATTTTCTATCGTTCTTCAGCAGAGGGTTGTGTTGAGTTGTTTGGTTGGGATATCAGTTCCCCAGTGGGGAGGGGAAGGCGTGAGGATAGGAAAGGAGGGGAGGGGAAAAGGAAATGCAGTGCGGGAAGTAAAGAAGGAAAGAAGACTGCATTAGCTCGGGGCCCCGTGCTCGCCATGCGCGTACTCACGAAAGAACCGTGAGCCCCTTGGGGGTTCTTCAGCAGACAACTGTATCCTGTTGTGTTTTAAAACGGCATTATATTTACTCTCAGTGCGTCCTTTTCCGGCTCATTATCGTGCGGTGGTATAATAATCATCTCGCGTGGTCTTCAAACGATAGAAAAAAGTATCGCTCCTGATTCTTGTTGAATGATGTCACTTCTCCAGTGTTTCCTTTCTTTGCACCAGTGTGAAGATGGCATAGTACTGAAACTTGCTGGCAGAAAGGGAAAGGTCCCAGTTTCGAATCCCGGTTCCGCAAAACAGATTTAATCTGCCAGGAAGTTTGATATCAGCGCACACTGCGCCGTGGAGTGAAAATATTAGTCGCGTCAGCTGCGAAGGCGGCCCAGTTTTCAGCCGTTCTGCGCATTACTGCAATGGCAGCCAATAACGTTCATTTTGCAGGCGCGTGGCTGGCCGCGAGTTAAGCAATGCTTCTCCCACAGGCGCAACTGTCAGCGCCTCCCCTCCACGCTCCCCGTGTCGCCCCGCTTCTATGCGCGGAAGCACCTTCCTTATATGACGCCAGGTATAGTACTTCTAATACAAAAGATGCTGTTAGTGAGTGTCTGGGCGACTGGCCAGATGCAGCGATGTTGTTCCGCCTGTCCCTCCCCTCCCCTCCCCTCACCTACCACTCTACTCACCGCGTACCAACACCAGGTAGAGAGGAGGCCGCGGTGCTCTCGTATGACGTCACGCAGAGTAGGCCTCGATCGCGTAGCTCACTGGCCCACTGAGCCGTAGCGGCCAGCCAGTCACCTACACGATCGCGGCCTACCACAGTCCAGCATGTACAGTCGCGACACTCATTGTTACCAACTGACATGTGCGCTCCTAGTGGTGCACGAGCCGCCGAAAGAGTTTCTTTATAACTATTTGTGTACGTAATTAATGAAATAGTATAATTTTTCGTTAAAGTATTAGTAAAATATCAAGAGCCATACATAAAACGGGAATTAATCTAAAAACAGCCGAATATAACTGATTCGGTGGTATAACGAAAAACTTCGTCATGAACCAATACTTACAAATATGTATATACTAGATTAAACCCGCGGCTCCGCTCGCGTGTTGGTTGATTATGATAGATAATGTGCGAAACGTCAAATCGATTTTTTAAAGAGATGTATTAAAAGAAATTTCGTTTTTACTGCTTTATGAATTTATTCTTATATTTCATTATTCGTATGCTTATTCCTACAGAGACAGAGCTGAAAACATTGTAAGATGCATAGACCAAAAATTGGTGTGTGACATCACTTTCCCTGTATGTAACCTCCTTGCTATAAAGTCGCAAACGTCATCGCTGGCCTTCAGTCCGAATTATTTTATAATCCTGCGACTTTCAACCACCGTATCTTCTATCCCCTTATAGCTATCGGCATGCAACTGCTGTGGTGTACAACGGGAGACTTTGGACAGCAATTACACACAGACCATTCGTTTACGTACTGTGGTTTTCGCTGCAGAGCGAAATATTAACACACACACACGTAGAATTTTATTTATATACCGATAACTTTCCATTCCAATATACTCCACCCTTTTATCATTATCAACCCTCAAGCAACAATGCAACCAATAAAAACCATTTCCAAAGCGTAAATGTAATTTTCAAAGAGTAATTATTGTTCCGCATTTCGCGTTATATTCTTCAAATTACTAAATATCTAACAGTCTTCCTCAGGTATAAATTAGTAACTGTACAAATATTTAAGTCTCTGCGTCTTGTCGTTCGGACATGATAATCTTACACCGAAGAACATTCCTATCCGACTGCCATAAAACCGTGCCTAAAGCCTTCCCCGGGTAGACATTAGTAACTGTACAAATTTTTAGCTCTTTATTTCTTATGGTTCAGGCGTGATGAACGTACACCGAACAGACATTCACATTTATAGATATAGATTTGCAGCTTATTCCGCTGAAAGTAAGTAGAAAATAAACATAAGAGAAACGTAAATTTTTAATATGGTCTGTTCTTACTATGATGAAGAAGTTTTTTGACACGTATCAGTTCTGTATGGAGTCTTTTATCGTACATTTTTAGGCTTCACTCGTCATTCTTATACGCACATATTCTCTTGATTGTGATTACTTTAGTTTAGAAAGACAATGTCTTGAAGATTCTTGCCGTTTGTGGTTCAGCTGGAGCAACTATCGTAGAACTGGATTCTTCTTTGTTGGGAAACAGCTTGATTGCTTTTTTTTTTCCACGTCTGTGACTTTTTCCTTCAGCTCCAGACGTGGTGGCTGATTTGGTATGTTAAACCCTGAAGTTAATGCATTCAATATTCGTTTCGTATGCTCCACCCTCACAGATTTTACTGGAATTATAGTGAAGAAACGTTAACTTTCTTCAGTAGAAAAGCAACTTTTTTCCGCCAAATGGCAGGTCTTTTTGTGTTTTTTAGCCATTTTTCTATTTTTAATAGTAAATGAAATTATTCAGTAAATACCTATAGGTTATGTTGTGTCCAGTTTTGTTTGTCTCTTATTATGTCATAATTATATCATATCGACTCTTGTAATTGATCTTTGTAAATGATAGCTGACGAGTTGAAGCTGAGCAACGGTTGTTGAGATCCAACAACGCGCGACTTCAGTGCTTCCAGCGAGTCCACAAGAAGCGTTTGCTGTCAGCTTCCAACTACTGCACAACCAATGTCAATAGTGTAGCAAATGACGATTAATTTGATCGCCAGTAAAGGTATTTTATTTATAACTCTTGTTTCCTATATTTTCCGAGACTATTCAATGACCTTTCCTTTCATTGGCGGTTCTGTGGACAGACTTCTCAATTTATCTAGCCTTCTGTAACCTCGTCTATGAAACGCTTTGATTATCCTCTATTCAAGTGCACCAGTAGATCCCTGTTGCTCTTAGTTCTCCAAAAGAGCATGCGAAACATATCTACCCTAGTACGTCTGCAATACCATTAGTAAAGTTTTTCTTTGTTTCCACGAGGATTTGTTTTGCGTGCTACAACAAGTCTACTATATTTAGGTTCGGAAATAGTGTGGAAATACATTATACCAGCTACACATCTTCTCTCTTTTACTTCAATTATCATTATTTCTTCTTTTTTACATTTTATCGGATCCATTTTTCTGGCGAAATGAAACATTTTACACCAATTTAAACGGTAAAGTGGTTTACTAATGTCAATAAATCGTTGTTACTCTAAAAATGTTTGTATAGCTTATGGGACTTAACTACGGGGTCATCAGTCCCTAAACTTACAAACTACTTATGAACTAGCTAATACTAAGGACGGCACAAATATCCATGCCCGAGGGGGGATTCGAACCCCCGACCGTAGTGGCCGTGCAGACCGTGACTGAAGCGCCTCAATCCCCTCGGACACCGCGGCCGGCGTTGTTACTCTCTCGCAAGTTTTAATTGCTACGCCAAAAACATTGTCTTGTCTTGAAAATTCCTAATTTTCAGCCTGACAGTAAAAGTCCTTAATTTCGGAGCTAAAAGGTTTGTGTAAAGGTCGAGCCACCTTATTCTGGGTTTTTCGTGGCTGCTATTAAGAACATCAGGTGATCTGCCGAGCAATTGCTTAAAAAGGCTGCGTAAAAATTCCTGATCACCTGTTTTCATACTGATTTGGCGTTTGACCTTTAATTATTTATCCAGCCGTCGTCACAGCATTTGTTGCTATTATACCTCATCGGACCGCCTCCTACGCTGATTTTTTGAGTTTCGGATCACTGAATGAAGTTTACGATCACAAAACGTGTTCCACTCTGAGGTGGAAAAAAAAAAGTTTCACCTGTGTCCGCCTCTCAGTCACGATCTGCGGAAGAGTAACTCGGCAGTTTATACCTGAGGTTTTGCCTCGGCATATACCGTTTTAATTATCGACTTTGCAGGTTGCCTCCGACTCTGTATAATTAACTGCGTTTCAGACAACATCCGTTGGCTTGTTCAGTGTGAAAAAAAAAAAAAAAAAAAAAAAAAAAAAAAAAAAAAAAAAAAACTGTGTGATACAAAACGTACTTCCGAAAGCTGAACAACAATTCTCAATAGTACGTCAAGTGAACCTGACTCGTTAGTGCCATTTAACACAGAATGTATGTTGGTAATACCAGAGTCCCGACATTCACGGCACACTCATGAAATTTCCCACATCATCGCTACCTCGTAGATGTTGTGTCCCATCTCTCGTGTGCATACGCATGCCTGTAGCATTTTCTTTGGCTCTTCAGTATATATCAATTTAATCAAATGATACGTTTATATATAAAAACAGTCTAGAGTGCAACAATTTTATTTTATCCAACTAGTTTCGGTCTTTCGTTTCGACCATCTTCAGGAATAGTAACTTCATCGATGTCGTAGAGCTGGCAGGTAACTGGGAGCTTTCCACGACATCGATGGACTTATCATTCCTGAAGATGGTCCAAAAGAAGGGCCGAAACTAGTTGAATAAAATAAAATTGTTGCACCGTAGACTGTTTTTATATATAATTTTAAATAACAGTGCTGTTATCCCAAAAAGTGAAACAAAAATGTTTCAGAAATATGAAATGATACGTTACTTGACACAATAAGCAACACTATCCTTAAACAGGTAAGATAGTAATCGAGGGAAGACAATTCAAGTTCGTATGTATGAAATATAAAAAACTTTGAATAGTAGTAACACATATTAGTCTCATTTATATAATTAAAAAGATAATAAACTTTGAATAGTAGTAACAAATATTAGTCTCATTTATATAATTCTGAAACATATAAAACATGAAATATTGACTTTCTCATGTTTATTTTTTATTATTTTTATTTTTTTCATTTTTTATTTATTTATTTTTTTTTTTTTTTTTTTGAAAACGTATTTATTTTTCCAAACTTCTTTGAAAACAATGTTAGCAGTTATAATATGATCACCGTTTACATTCTGACTGTATGTGTTTTTTAGCACAGACATAAATATCAATGAATGAGCGAACTCGTGAAAAAGCCACGTATTACTGTCCATGCGAAAAGAACAGGTTCTGGTAAATATAATCCTGCCCTTTGAAGCGTCTTGTGCTTTTTATGGTCATAACGAAGCTTACTTTTATTGGGAATTGTCGTATCATTTGGCAAGGCATGGTTGTTTCAGCAGGTGTGAGGTTAATGCGGGGTATTAGCACAGTTTTATAGGAGTCAGTGAATTTAGCATTTATGGAGTACTCGCCTAAGTGAATCACCACTAATCTTGCACCATTAACTAATCCCTGATAAGGTTAAGATTTCTTATTAACATAATTATAGCATTTTATTTAAAAGCAATTGATGAGGAGATAAACCGGACTGTTTTAAGCGGTTCAAGAATTCTACGGGGTACAAATGAACGTCGTTCGTTACTTCAAGTTGGACAGAATCAGAAAATCGACGTGCATAACCGAAGTCGTGGGATAAACTATGCTTTACATCGACGTGTATAACCTAAAATCGTGTGATATACTATGTCTCCATCAAATAAGGTATTTGGATTGCATAAAAAATCTAAAAAAAACTGCAAGGCTGTTGTTCATGTTAGTTTAACAGATTGTCTAGATGGTACCTTCCACATTGCTTTTATATCGGCCGCGCAAACTCAGTTGATACTCAGCGCGATGGCTGATGGGGATACCCGTAAATACACGTCCCATTTACGATCGTTCGCCGGGTGTCAACTTGGATTGTCCGAACAGCATAAATTATTTGAAAATAATTTTTTTTTCGGAAACAATAACTTTAAACTGTCTGTGTATTTTTCGTCATTACTGGAGAACGAAACCATGAAAATGATAGCCGGCCGCGGTGGCCGAGAGGACTCAGGCGTGTCGGTCACGGTCTGCACGGCCACTACGGTCGGAGGTTCGAATGCCCCCTCGGGCATGGATATTTGTGCCGTCCTTAGTATTAGCTAGATCTTAAGTAGTTTGTAAGTTTAGGGACTGATGACCCCGTAGTTAAGTCTCATAAGCTCTACAAACATTTGAACATTTCGAACATGATACCTCAATCATTAATTTTGGATAAGTAATACGGGAGATCTGGCGGACCTACAAAAAACACACACACCCATGAGAAATAATTTATATGATGGTTATTGCCGCACTAGACTCTAGGAGGATCGATTACGTTTAGTGGGATTGCAGCTCAACGATATCCGCTACGGAAGCGTTGAGTCGTCAAGAGGGAGGGAGGGGTGCGGATAGCGCGTGTCAACTATTTCTGCCGTGGTCTTGATGTCTATTGCACTGAGAATTTTGTTTTAGGCTCAGAAATGTGCGGGATCAAAGCAGCAGGGAAGGAATGGTTACTTTGAAGCCCTTTAACCCACATTCTGAAGCTTTTTTTCCCATCAGCACACCCTCAAGAAAACCGCATGATCTCGGCCTCCGTAGTCCAGTGTACAGCGTGGTAGGTTCCCACGGAAGGGGACCGTGTTCGATTCTCTGTCGTGTCGAGGATGTTCTCTGCTGAGGTACTGGGTGTTGTTCAAAATGTTAAAATGTTTGTTAAGCTTGAGAGGCTTAACTGCGGGGTCATCAGTCCCTAAACTTACAAACTACGTATGAACTACCTTACACTAAAGACGACACAAACATAAATGTCCGAGGGGGGATTCGAACCCCCGACTAAAAAGGCGTCTCCCTAGCTCGGGCCCTACGGCCAAAATTCGACATGATCGACATCATCATCACCACCACATGTCAACGATGGGCGTCGCAAAAGCGTCAAAAGAAGGGGTGAAATGTGGGTTTGACGGTGTATGACGATCTCCCGTTACATTATCAAAGTGCGTTTGGGCACAATTTTGATGAAATTTGTTAATCCTCATGCGAACTTCCGATCTATTACCTTTGTTTTCGCATGTGCCCACAACTTAATGCTTGAAGTGTCGTTGAACCTGAAGCAGACGTCACGGGGTGCCATTCCTACACTCTTCAGAGGAAGTTTGTAGTCAAATTAGTTCAAATTTCAAACATCGCAATAGAAGAAAGTTACAGGATTTAAAAACGGTCATCTTTAATTTTGTAGGGAAATGTTGCTACCCGTCAGGGAATTATATATTTGTATGAGTCCAGCCCATTACTGGGGATCCTGGCCTGATTTCAAACATTTTTTGTCCAAATTGTGGGTCCACGTTGCACCCCACCACCATGATATGGAGATGTTTCCTGTAAATGAGCAGGATTGTTCCCAGTTCGACGTTCTCTCCAGATGAGAGAACGACGATTGTCCGGATGAACACAAAACCTTGACTCATCTATGACGAATCCTGGTGTTCCTCCGTCGAGTTTCTGCGGGTTAAACGATGTCGTGGTTTTAATGGGACACACACCATAGCCACACACGTCAATTTTGGCCTGTTTATGTTGATATTGGGCGTCATGCTGTTGCCTAGATTGTGTGTTGCAGCTGAGTGGAATTCAGCCTCCTGTCTCGATGGTCTGGATAACGGATCTCTCTTGCTGATGTTACCCGTGTACGACCTTGGCCTTGCCTTCTCTTAACGGTTCCTGTTGTCTGAAATCGCGCCCAGTTTCTGGAAATTACACTTTGGTACACTCTAATAGCTGCAGCCACCTCCCTGCGTGTCTTTCCGCTTCCAAACTACAAATAGCTCCCCATGTCATACCTTCGGGTGACGCAAGTTATTGTCGCATTGCACTACGTGCTCACTACACTACTAACTGAAGCCAACTGCTCGTGTAATTCGTTTGGTGGAGTAAGCACAAGTCAACATCAACCCCCTCTGCAGTAACTTTCTCCTACTGCCACTATGTTGGTTGCCGTAATGTTGCTGCCTCCACTTGTTGCATTTTAGTTCATTCTGTCGATGATAGTACTTCAGAACCTACAAATTTCAATTGATTCTCTAATCGTTTTGACCAGTGTATTACAATCTACCATTAGTGCGTATATCTTTTTGCCCTCTCTACTTACATACTTCCCGCCCCATACACCCCTCTCTGTTTATCTGCTTCTTTCATTTCTCTATAATTTTCTTCGATCGCTGTCAGTTTTTTCCTCTCTCCCGTCTCTATTCATCCCTGACCTTCATTTCCTTCTCTCATTTTAGTCCCTCTCTGCCAACTTCCACAGTAATCGATGAAATGGTGCCGAAATTTTTATAAGGTTTCTTTGCCATGCACCACACCGTAGATTCCGAAGGATGAATACCTGTTGCATGAAAACATACGAATGCCTACTTTTCTACTGATCGGTCAAATCGTTTCGAAGCCTGTTGAAAGTTGCTTTCCGCCGCGTAGCGTGTATGGAGACAGTGATCTTCCTCTTGTTTTGAAGTTTGCAAAATATTTGTGGAAGTCTATTGTAAGGTGCGAAATTTTAGGTAGGCCACGATCTTATTCTTATTTTGTGGGACAAATGAGCAAACATTCATAAAGATCGGAATAAAACGGTTGATAGGTGTCGAAATATATTGCGAAGTGCCCTCCGCTTTACACCGTACGAAATGTTATGTAGACAGTGACCTCTCTCTTGTTTTAAAGGTCAAGAGTGGAAAATTTCATGGAGATCAAAATAAAACTGTAGATTTTTAATAATTAAAAAGAAACAAACGAACGAATAAATTTCTTTAGATCTAAGAAGAAGTAGAAGATGATATAAAGTGATACTTTGTTCGACGAAAATAATTTTATTCATCTTGTGCGGTCGTTTCCTTTCACTCCAAGCTTGTTTCGACTAGTATTACATTGTCAAGGGTAACTCTTGAAGTTACAATTAATGTAATTTACTTACGTCTATATGTGATTTATACAAATTTATATTATGTCTAGTAGTGGCGTACATAATTAATTTCTCTTGAAGCGAAAGTTTGTTTGGTAACGAGTTATGTAGATCGTGATATTTAGTTCTAGAGTACTAAATTCGATAAATAAAATGACAGTTCTAACACCTATAATGTTTTATGTTTACAAAGTAAATTATATATTTGAAAGAGATTGTGGTCATCAAAACCGTTGATCTGTTTACTATCTGGATGTTGAACGTCAGCTGTCTGAGCGTGCCTGCCACATATGTTCATCTTTACTTCTTTGCCAAATTACAACATGGCTGCTACGAAATTTAGAAAAACCACGAAGAGGAAATACACTTCGATTACGCTCCCATACTATCCTATTATATAGTATATTTAATGAATTTTATAACAAGAAGTACACAAGCTATTCTTTCTCACTTACAGAGTGACGGAAATTCCTAAACTTAGGGTATACTGCCGGGTGACGTCGTCGGCAACCGCCGATATTTCAACAGCAGGACACCCTGCCATTCTTAAGGCACAACTTGCGCTCAAGGAATCAATGTGCAAGCTTATTTAATACCTCGATTTGCTCAAATACATGTTCAAATGTTTGTAATCCTATGGGACTAAACTACGTTGGTCATCAGTCCCTAGTCTTACAAACTACTTAAACTAAGTTAAACTATCCTAATGACAACACACACATCCTTGTCCGGGGGAGGATTCGACCCTCCGACGCGGGAGGCCGCGCAATCCGTAAAGTGGCGCTCCAGACCGCTCGGCTGCTCCCACGCGGCTCCTCAATTTGCAAATGGTAAACAAGGAAGATAACACACACAGTACCAGTGAGTCAACACAACCGTAGAGGACCAAACATAAAAAATATCGATAGTGACTATTAATCAATAGGTGAGACAGCATTTATTCTGTCCTTCGTCAAAAATGACGAGAGACAGAGCCATATTCCAAGCAGAATTTAAACAGAAACCACCATCTCTGTTTATAAGGTAGCTTGCTAGTTTTATTTCAACAGCTTCCTTAATAAGTCTATCCCAATAGGTGGAAGTGCATGTCAGAATCTCCGTGTTGGTATTTTCCGTACGATGGCCGGTGCCAAGACAGTGTTCTGCAACAGCGGATTTGTTTGGCTGTTGTGAGCGAATGTAACGTTTGTGATCAGTACACTGGTCTTCCACAGTCCTGATTGTCTGGCCAATATATGACATGCCACAATTGCAAGAAATACGATATACACCTGCCTAACGCAAACCAAGATCATCCTTTAAGGATCCCAACAGTGCCTTTATCTTACAAGGTGGCCGAAAAACACATTTCGCATCATATTTTCGCAAAATACGACCAATCTTGTTGGAAATGCTTCCTGCGTAATTCAATAAGGCCATAGATTTAGGTGCCACTTCATTACTATCGTCACTCACCCGTTGCACAGTAGGCTGATAGCGCAACGCACGTTTTGACGAAAGGTGACCTCGAGATGGGAGTTTTGTGTCTCGTCCTCAGCCGGTTGTCCTGGGTGTCGGTGGCCGAGTAGAGAGAGACCGACACAGGGAAATAGAATGCACGCGTGTGCGGGTACAGAGTCTGTGGTGACCAGCCAGTGGGACAGCAGAAACTAGAAACACTAAGCTAGATTAGAACAAGAGATATATTTCGAAGAAACATTATAATACTTTGTTAACTGAATACTAGTGGAATGCAGATACATAATATAACTAGGTAGAAGCCTGCCTACTGATGAGTGCTAGTGCCTGTCCTAATCATAAGTGACCGATCCAGTTCAGTCGTGGCCACGAGCGGAGTTGCAGCAGAGGGCGCTCATGGCTGACGTCGTAAGAACGCCGCGCCGTGCGTGCATGGCGGCGCGCGGCGAAAGTAGGTGGCGCGCACTTCAGACTTGTGCGACACCACAGGGACAACTCAGCTGACAAACTTTCAGGGTGTGATATGACATGGGCCCTGTAGACCAAGGTACGAAGTACTCCTTCACGCTGAGCTGAATGGTGACAACTACCTGCTCGCAGATACAAATCAGCGTGAGTAGGCTTCCTATAAACAGAATGTCCCAATGTACCATCAACCTTCCTTTTGTTTTAAAAATTTGCAGATGGCAAAAGTCAATACTGCTGTATGTCCAGTAGCTTCAGTCCTTGACGTTAGTAGCACAATCAAAAAAATCATATTTAATGGATAAATTGTTGGCATGGAAATGTTGAGGGCGACCAAAATTGATAAGTTCATTAAGAGGATCATAGCAGGTGAGATATATTTCGTACTCTTAGAGCGTCCACTGTTTTGACTGCTCACACCATTTTAACACTCATTAACATTGCCGTCCACTCAATACTGTTTTTGAGAAATAAAAACTGTTTTTCTCGGATCAGATCGTAGACTAGGGCCTTTGAAGAGGGAGGGAGACAATCTTCCATAGGCGACTTGGAGGACACTACACATACAAGAAGATACCTTTGCTTGTCGTTTCTTCCTGCGTTGCACTTCGTGTTCCAAGGCTCTCAGGATTGCTCCTCTTCCTCCAGAGCCGGCCGAGAGGATTGCGGTGCGCCAGTCACGGTCTGCACGGCCACTATGGTAGGGGGTTCGAATCCCCCCTCGGGCATGGATATTTGTGCCGTCCTTAGTGTTAGCTACTTCATAAGTAGTTTGTAAGTTTAGGGACTGATGACCCCGTACGTAAGTCCCGTAAGCTATACAAACATTTGAACATTTGAAGATGGCTGTGAGAACATTTCTGGCGCAACGTAATTAATCATTAAATGTCAGTACGTGAATGGAATGGTGGAAAAACCTTAATAAGTGGTACAGTGGGACGTACCCTCTGCCATGCACTTCACAGTGGTTTGCAGGATATTGGTGTAGATGTAGACTGACTTCACAATTAACCGCAACATCAGACAGGTTATTTTCTTAATTTATATAAGCAAAAAAAGATAGGGCATTGGATGAAATTCGGGACTATAGACATTTAAAAATGTACTTAGTTAACGCGTACTTGGGGTCGTCGTGTGTGTAAATCGATACTTCCATTCTTTTGCAATTGATCAGTTACATGTACCGGGGTGATATTCATCGAAGAAACAGAGGAAGCAATAATTTTGACCGCATCTTGCCTACATTATGAATGCCGCCCTTTTGCAGTTACATGGTTTTTACATGTCTCCATAGAAAAACAATCTTCTTGCGCCTTATGGACCGTTCACAGCCCCAATTTTGTAATATAATATGCTTGTTATAAATAATGACGCCCCATGCTGATGTTGTGCACATATAAATACAAAATAACATGTATGATGTTGCGGCTAATTCTGAAGTCAGTAGTGTACGCATTGCCAAGCAGCAAATAATTATTTGCCCCCGGGCGGAATCGAACCCGCGAACCTTCCAATAAAATATCGATCTCAGCGGTAACGCTGAGAAAAACACCGCTCCCTAAACTGAATCTCTCAGGGGCAATTGGTAAGGAGCGTATGGTGATAGATCCGTATCAAAGTTCCATTTATTTCCTAAACGCTTGGCTCACCGCGGCCTACAGTACAATAAATTTCGACGAATTCGGCAATGACGAGTAGACGTCCTCTCCTTGTTAGATCTTATCGAGCTCGTTCGGGTGGTGGCACATTTTCTCTCGGTGGAACATCTCATGTTTTCTCGGCGCGACTGAGTAATGATCGCCTTCCCAGTGTTCGGGCGTGAAAACTTGAGAGACGGCTTTGGCGATATTGAAGAGGCTCCGCAGTCGCTTTGGCCCTCGGGAACGTGAGTGACTTGCAATCTCCGATATCCTTCTAACCAGCGCAAGCGTCGTTACTCAACTTTATTTCTAGCTGATGTCCGTAACTTATCTCGGGGCGAGTGTTTATTACGTATAAGGCACGATATTTCATCTACATACATTTCATAAATAAAATTATATCTCTCGCTCCTATGATGCTTTACAACAATGATCTCTATAGAATAATGGATGTATAACTCTGGTCTCTGAGCATTTAACTGCAGCCTGCCTGCGCATTAATAGGATAAGGTGGTACAATTTCGATCATTGCGGACAAATGTTATTATAACTGGAAATAAATTGTGAAAAGGGATAATTTTAACTGTGCAACTTGTTCTTGGATGTTTAATGAATATGTAACACAAATATTATACAGTTACAAATGTTGGTATAAACACAAAAAAAGGTTACGGAATTGAGAAACATCGATCGAAAAATGTACCACACTAGGTACAATTATGATCACTTCCTCGTACAATTTTGATTACGGGCGTCTTCCACATAAAAAGCACTTTTTCTGTCACGTACCCACGCATACTTCGTGGTACCAAACATTGCATTTTTGGCAGCGAATCCAGTCACCCTTAACTAGATGATTTATAAGAGCGCGTTAGACTAAGTAGCTACACTTACCTCTTTAAAGGGAAGAAATTTATATCTCGTTACCGCAAAGCGGTGTATTCTTGGAAAAGACAGGAGGAGCTGTAGAAACCTGCTACTCTACAACGCGACACAACGAGACACTACGAGACAGACAAATGGCGCGAAATCTTATGTTGATCGGAATTGTACCTATATCGAATTTGTACCACCATACCCTATGTTTTGCACATATTTTCGCATTTTCCGCCACTTTGCAATTTGGCAAACGAATTTTCATCAATGTGAAACCTTAACTTTTCCCAGCGTAATGAAACTTCAAACAACTTACGGGTATGCTGCAGGGCGTCGTCGACGACAACTGCCGACATTTCGACAGGAGGAAACCATTCCATTATTAAGACACAACTGCACACAATGAAGAAATGTGCAAGCGTATTTCATACCTCGATTTGCAAGGGTAAACAAGGGAGATAACACACACAATATAAGTCTCCACAGTGACTATTAAACAAGCGTGTGTAACGTTTGTGTTCAATACACATGTCTTCCACAGTCCTGATTGACCAGTATGTGATATGCCACAACTGCAAGGAATACGATTGACACCACCCTTACGCAAACCAAGATCATCCTTTACGGACCCCAACAGGGTCTTGATCTTAGGTGGTCGGAAAACACATTTCACATTATATTTCCGCAAAATTTTGATATTTTAGTGAATTTTGATGTGGTGTCTGTCTTCACTCGCGTTCCTCTGTCTGATTCGTTGCAGCTAATTGAGGTTAACTTTGATGTTGAGTTATCAAATCTTTTTTCGAGATGTGCTGACTTCTGCTTACTTTTTATTCAATGGTCAGTACTACGAACAAACTGATAGAGTTGCAGTGGGAAGCCCGCTGTCACCTACTGTCGCCAATTTGTTTATGGAGGATTTCGAGGAACATGCTATAGAGTCAGCGACCCTGAAACCTGCGTGTTTTTTCAGATATGTAGACGACACTTTTGTCGTTTGGCCTCATGGAAGTGAGATTTTTTTTTTTTTTAGTTCACTGTTGTTGTTGTTGTGGTCTTCAGTCCGGAGACTGGTTTGATGCAGCTCTCCACAATACCCTATCCTGGGCAAGCCTCTTCATCTCCACATAAGAACGGCAACCTACATCTGTCTGAATCTGCTTACTGTATCCATCTCTTGGTCTTCCTCTACGGTTTTTGCCCCACACACTTCCCTCCAACGCTAAATTCACAATTCTTTGATGTCTAAGAATGTGTCATACCAATCTATCCCTTCTTTTAGTCAAGGTGTGCAAGAAATTTCTTTTCTCCTCAATTCTGTTCAGTACCTCCTCATTAGTTACGCGATCCACCCACCTAATCTTCAGCATTCTTCTGTAGCACCACATTTCAAAACCCTCAATCCTCTTCCTGTCCGCACTGTCTATCGTCCATGTTTCACACCCATACAAGGCAACACTCCATACAAATGCCTTCAGAAAGGACTTCCTTAGGCTTGAATCAATATTCGATATTAACAAATTTCTCTTTTTCAAGAATGCTTTTCTACCCATTGACATTCTGCATTTTATATCCTCTGAACTGCGACCATCATTTGTTATTTTACTGCCCAAGTAACAAAACTCATCTACCTTCTTTATTGCTTCGTCAACTAATCTAATTCCTTCAGCATCACCTGATTTTCTTAGACTGCACTCCATTACCCTAGTTTTGCTCTTGTTAATCTTCATCTTATATGCACCTTAGTTCACTATGGAGGTGGAAAAGAATGGCTTTCTTCCTTTCCTTGATGTGTTCACCAGTCATGCTACGAACATATTTCGCATTTCCGAGTAGATTGCGAATCTGGAGAAATGGGATGAGCGATCTTATTGGCTGCGTCGGCAAAGACAGCTAGAACGACTCTCGCGGTGGAAGCTCACCTCACTATTGTAGCGTCGTGTCCAAAATGATGGCTGTCCTCTGCTCTCAACCAGAGGCTCTGAGAATTTTCGGTGTTCCGCTCTCTACCTCCATGAACCATGGATATGTGTACCTCAACGGTACAGACAGCGGTTTACACAGTATGGGCGTGAACGCAAAGACACATAGCTACACACGAGTAAATGCAGCAACTCATCACCCAGTTTCCCTCGTTGGTGGCCGAGGAAAGTGAGGCGCTCCAGTCACGGTCTGCACGGTCACTGCGGTCGGGGGTTCGAACCCCCCCCCCCCCGGGCATGGATATTTGTGCCGTCATTAGTTGTAAGTAGTTGATAAGTAGTTTGTAAGTTTAGGGACTGATGACCCCGTAGTTAAGTCCCATAGACTCTACAAACATTTGAACATTTTTCCTCGTTCATTCGTCAATAGTCTGTACCTGAGTTTAGTAAACAACGTCCTTGAGGACAGTCAGGTTGGAATAAATCAGGAGACCCAACAGACCATCAGCCTTTCAAAATCACTTGTCCATGAAAGTGATGGCGCAGTCGGCCGTATGAGCAATAACGTTGAAACCACGTGTGACGTGTTTACAAATCGTATGCAGCGCATGTTTTTTCAAGTTCCGCCACAAATGGGGTGAAACATGGGCAAATTTAAAAGCATACGATTATTATGGCATTTTTCAAGTTAGGACTACGAACATTGTTATTTATTTTCTCGGTCAGACAAAAATGTAATTACGACTTTTTGGTAATTTAGTCCATAAGAATTGAATAGCCGGTGGAAGCATTTCAAAATTTAACCGTTACTTTAAATATACCAAAGCATTTTTAAAGCTGTATCAATGAAAATTAGTATTTATTGTCTTGGTAATAAATACATGGGGCGTTCAAATGAAAAGGTACGAAACCATACAGCGGGTATAATTGAAGTCTTTATTCAAAAGTAATCAACAGAGCACTGAGCACAACTCTCTCTTCCCAGAATTCCTGTGGCTGTGACGAGAGACAGTCCGCCACTTTGTCCTTCAGTTCGTCGTCAGAGTTCAAATGCCTCCCTATGAGTCTGTGGACCTCTGGTACAGAGCCGAGTGGAGGGTCTGACTCAAAGGCTCACACGGTTCTGCGACCTTGTGGGCTGCAGATTCCTTGACTTGCGCCATCAGGTGGTGAGTTTCCGGGTTCCGCTGAACAGGTGTGGAGTCCATTACACGCAGGAAGCTGCTACACGGGTAGCGGGGACTGTGTGGCGTGGACTGGGCGGTTTTTTAGAACAGAGAGCCTCAGGGAAAAACCAAATGGGCACTCTCAAAGGGTGCAGGTGGATCACAGGAAAAATGTAGATCTAGGAAATATCGGTAAGGCAGTTCTAAATTGTCGTAGCTGTGTCGGGAAAGTACCAGAACTCCAAGCGTTAAAAGAAACCACCGAAACACACATAATTGTAGGCAGTGAAAGTTGGCTGAAGCCTGAAATAAGTTCAGCAGAAGTTTTTGCAAAAGATTTGACTATGATCAGAAAGGATAGATCAAACAAAATAGGTGGAGGCATGTTCGTCTCCGTCAAAAGTAATCTTTCGTGTAGCGAAGTTGAAATTGATAGTTACTGTGAGCTATTATGGGTAGAGGTTGTACCTGACAATCGTAAGAAGTTAATAACTGGTTACTTTTATCGGCCTCCCGACCCTGACGATATAGTAGCAGAAATGTCCACAGAAAACCTGAGTCTAATTACAAAAACGTACCCGACTCAAACGATAATAATTGGCGGTGATTTTAATTTACCATCAATCTTTTGGCGAAATTATATTTTCAAATCAGGAGGTATGCATAAAACATTGTGTTAAATTGTACTCAACGCATTCTCTGAGGATTACTTCGAACAATTAGTTCATGAACCAACTAGAATTGTAAATTTGTTAGCAACAAATAATCCTGAGCTCGTAACGAGCATCAAAACGGATACAGTTAGTAGTGAACACAGAGCTGTCGTAGCGAGGTTGAATATCGAATGTCCCAAAGTTAAAAAAAAGTATATTTCTTCAGGAAAGCAGATAGAAATAAAATAATTTGCTTCTTGAAAGACAAATTCCACTCGTTTTTAACACTAAACGTGAGTGTAGACCATATGTGGCCCAAATTCAAAGACGTGGTATCGAGACCAATTGGCAGTTTTATACCAAATGAATTAATAAAAGAAGGAGGTAATCCCCTTGGTACACAAAACAGGCCAGTACACTGATTCAAAAGCAACGGAAAAGGCATGCTAAACGAACACAAAATCCCCAGGATTGGCGGTCCTACACAGAAGCTCGAAATGTAGCGAGGACTTCAATGCGAGATGCCTACAATACTTATCACAACGAAACTCTTTCTAGAATTTTGACTGAAAACCCAAAGAGATTTTGGTCATATGTTAAATATACTAAGGGTAAAACACAAACAATACCCTCACTACCTGATAGTAATGGCGATCCTGCTGATGATAGCGCTACTAAAGCAGAGTTATTAAACATTTTAGGAACTCATTCAACAAAGAAGAGGAAGCCAATATTCCAGATTTGGAATTACAAATAGAAGCCAGAATGAGTAACGTAGAAGTAGATATCATCGGAGTAGTGAAACAACTTCTGGTCCGGACTGTATACCTATTAGATTTCTGTGTGATTATGCTGAAGCGATACCTCCTTACTTAACAGCCATATACAACCGCTCTCTGAAAGAAGAATCTGTACCTAAAGGTTGGAAAGTTGCACAGGTCACATCTATCTTCAAGAAATGCAGTAGGAGTAACCCACTAAACTACAGGCCTATTTCATTGACGTAAATTTGCAGTAGGGTTTAGAACATATCCTGTATTCAATTATTGTGATTTATTTTGAAAAGAATGAGCTATTGACCCAAGGTCAACACGGATTTAGAAAATATCGTTCATGCGGAACACAACTAGCTCTTTACTCACACGAAGTGATGAGTGCTATCGAGTTGGGAGAAAATGTAAGTAGTTCTCTTAGGTTGTTTGCAGACGACGTCGTCATTTACCATCTAGTAAAATCATCTGAAGATAAAAACTGCAGAACGATCTAAATAAGATATCACTTTGGTGTAAAAATTGGCAATTTAAATAATGAGAAGTGTGAAGTCGTCCACATTAGTACGAAAAGAAATCCGTTAAACTATATTCACAACATAAATCAATCAAAAGTAAAGGCTGTAAACTCCACAAAATACCTAGGAATTTCTATTACTTCAGACTTAAACTGGAAAGAACACGTAGATAATTTCGTGGGAAAGGCGAACCAGAGACTGCGTTTTATCGACAAACCCTTGAAAGCCCTATATTAAAACATTTTTAAAGATGAAACTATTAAAACTATTATTTATTAGTTTGACAGAGGGAGGAGTCGAACTTTGTGCTGGAGTTGCCGCGCGCACTGCAACATGGTGCACTAGAACGCACGTCCGTTCCCGCATGGCAAAAACAAGTCTGCACCAACACCCTCTATAGTAACGTTTTGTTAAAACCATCTCGTTTCAAATAGTGATCACGAGTTTGCCGCCGGATCACGTTGTACAAATCCCACAGTATTTCGTCGGAGTAACTGTCCTGCATCCTCAGGTGGTTAGACCTTGCTGTTGGCCAAGTATGACTCAGGTCTAACCACCTGAGGCTTTTTTTGTGTGTGTTTTAGGGCGCATAACTGCTGAGGTCATTAGCGCCCAACACCGCCCATACTAAAATTCAACCGGGGTTAGAACTTATATGGCTTTCGCCATATTTGCACGATGTATAAAAAGTAAAAATCTGTTAGCAGAATGCGGGTCATCAGCTAAAATATCAGACATTTCAAATGGTAAACATAGATCATGACGGAGACGATTAAAAAAACGGACATTACACTAAAAGATGGTTCACAGTAAAAGGTTCATCACAGTGCTCACATAAGGGAGCAGGATCACCATGTAGTAAATACTGGTGGCTATAACGGCAGTGGCCAATACGAAGTCGGGCCAGAATAATCTCCTCTCGGCGAGAGGGTCGAGATGACGTTGACCAGAGATCAGGCACAGGTTTAATGGCTTGCAATTTGTTCCCTGACAGGGATGACCAATGTAAAAACCAACGGGAGATAATAAGCTGGGAGACACCAGCGCGAAGGTCATCAGAGCTAGTAGAAAAGGTAGATAGCCGAGGAAGGAGAACACCCTGGTCTGTCTTTGAGCCATCAGTGTAGATGAACAAATTGTCATTAAATTAGAACCTGAGTGCGAGACATTCTCTCCGGTAAACGAAATTAGATGTGGAGTCCTTTCCCCTACCTGAGGCTGTCGGACAGTTCCTGCGAAGAAATATTTGGGATTTCCACTACGTTATCCGGCGGCAAACTCGTGATAATTGCAACATATCCAAAGGAAAAGCTTGTACAGCCACACTACCAAGGTTGGCGTACTGCTGCTGTCTCCATTGTGTAGAACCAACAGAAAGATGTCGAACCATTTTAGTTCATTCTACCAATGACAGCACTTCAGAAGCAAGAACCACGACATCGCAACTGTTCCTCTGCTTTGACCAGTGTATTCAGAGAAATGAATTTTATCACTGCTATATAACAAAGGACCCAACGACGGTACACGTGTAATGGGTGTGGCGAGATTGAACAAACGCCCCCACTTTGTCATGCAACGAGGTGTGTTCACCGTCAGTTTCTCGTTTCGGTGAATGGAACACAGTCGTTGTTGAATTTACACGTCCCTACCGTGCACCCACGTGAGCGAGGGAACCCCACCACTGCTCCTGCCCCCACAACCGGTGGCCAAGTTAAAGTGCGCGAGCTGGCCGCGCCTGTCTGTGCTGCAACCCGCGGCGCGCGTCCGCGGAAGCTGGCCGTCGCTGGGCCGCAGCCCTGGGTCAGGAGCAGGAGCGCAGTGCGCATGCGCGCGCCGCCGTGACGTCACTGGCTCCGCGTATTTGGGTCAGGCGGTCAGGGCTGCGGCAGCGAGTCCTGCGGGACTACAGAACGCCGCCGCCACTCACACGACTTGCTCATTGTATATATTCTACTTCTACACACATACTCCGCAATCTGTTCCAGTCGCAGGTATAGAACGAGGGAGAAACGAATGCTTTTATGCATCTGTACGGTCCTAAATCTCTCCTATCTTTGTGGTCTTCGCGTGAAACCTAGGTTGGCGGAAGTAGAATCGTTCTGAAGTCCGCTTCACATTCCGGCCCTCTAAATGTCCTCCGTTTCTCTCCTGGTGGCCGTTGTTAGCTGGTGACGCTCGTGTGTTTGCGGCCTGTTCGCTGTGATGGCTGGCAGCAAGGAAGGGGCAGGCCTGAGTCCTTCTCTGTTGTCTCGATCTTTTAGAATTTCCATAGCTTCTATTATCTGTCGTTTAACCTCGCAGGATGTTTGGCGAGTATTCTGGCTTCGTTAAATCTCATTTGTTTGCCACAATGGAGACTAAAAAAATTGGATATATTGCGAAATTATGGTATTACTGCTGTATTTGTTTATCCACCAGCGATACTGTGCTAGTAGGATTAATAATGTTATGTGAGGCTATAAACAACGGAAAACTGGAGTACCCCAAGGAGGTATTATCAGCTCAGCTCTATTTAATGTCCCGATTAATGACTTACCAGGAGACATAGAAAAACTCGAGAGCATTAAAACAGCTCTTTATGCTGACGATTTAGTCATGCGGATCTCACTGCCAAAGAGAAAAAATGGCCATTCGAGGAAACAGCTCTCCAGTCCGCACCAAGACGCCCATACTGCTGGCTGCGATATGTAGACGACACGTTTGTCATCTGGCCTCATGGAGAAGAGGAGCCGCAGAAATTCTATCAACACCTCAGTCAACAGCACAACAAGATCCAGTTCACCATGGAGATTGAGAAGAATAGGGTGCTCCCTTTCCTCGATGTAGAGGTTTACCGGAAGCCATAAGGCAAACTAGGCCATCGGGTATATAGAAAAGCTACCAGCAAATTCCCGCCATCATCCTATGCAAAAGAAGTCCGTGCTGCACACTCTAATTAAAAGGGCACATCGCATTAGCGATGAACAAAACCTGAATGCAGAATTACAAATCATCCGGTCCATCTTCGAAGCAAACGGTTATAGGAAGTGGATGATTGAGCAAACTATGACATCTAATGATGGAAGTAAAAGAGAAGCGCAAAAGGCAGAACAAACCATCGCTCTATTGCCATATGTACAAGGAGTTATCCAACGAGTGGGCAAAATTATTGGTCGAGAGGGCATCAAACCTATATTTCTCAGCAACAATAAAATAATGACTTACCAGGAGCCTTACCTAGGCTCAATGAAGGACAAAACTGATAAGTTGCACACAGCTGGAGCCTATGAAATCGGCTGTGTGTGTGTCTAGGTGTACACTGGAGAAACTGGGCGGCCGATTAACACAAGGATAGCCGAGCACGAGAGGTACATTCGGCTGGGACAGCATACAAGCCGACCGCGGCGGCCGAAGGGACTAAGGCGCTCCAGTCACGGTCTGCACGGCCACTACGGTCGGGAGTTCGAATCCCCCCTCGGGCATGGATATTTGTGCCGTCCTTAGGATAAGATAGTTGATACGTAGTTTGTAAATCTAGGGACTGATGACCCCGTAGTCAAGTCCCATAATCTATACAAACATTTGAACATAATACAAAGTCGCCAGTAGCTGAACACCAGGAAGGGTGCGGCAAACAGGTTTTCAGGATGTCTTTATTGGCAAAACAACCGCTCACTTTGAAGAGGAAAGTTAGGGAAGCAATAGAAATAGCTAAGAGACCCGGAAATATGAACAGAGAAGACGGGTATAGACTCCCGGCGTCTTGGCTGGCCGCAGTAGCAGCGCTTCGCGCCAACTCCGCGCGCAGTGCAGTCCACAGGGGCCCACATAGCCCGGAGATTACAGCGGCCGCGCGTACACAGCGCAAACAGCACGCTCTAGCCGGCGCTAGGCATCAGTGCTGCTTCATTGCTACCACAGCTCCTCATTCGCCAGTTTCAATCAATGGCAAACATTAATGTAAACACCAATCAAGGACTTCCTTTCCCACCAATAGGAAGAAATAAAGCAAACACCAATGAAAGAGAGCTGAAACCACCAATCATAACTTGCAACATTTAATATTTAAGACACCAGCTTTCCATCATCCAGCAGTAAACGTAACACCCATAAGATGGCCGCTTGCAATAGTGGATGGAGAGACTTAATTATGATACTTGATGACAAATCTGCAAATGAATACTTTTCGTTTAAAGCAAAAATGAAGGAAATCGGCCGGGTAGTTTGGTCTGGCCGACTGACTTTAGTTTTCGTAAATTCTTTTAATATTCAAGATAAAAAGGTCTTACAACACTGTTACAAGGGAAGAGATATGGCAAGTTCTGAATAGATTGAAGCTGATAATCAGGAACAAATACAAAAATTGCCTTGTCTGTGCTATAATAGATTGCAAAACATCTGGATTGTTTGTAACGGACAGATGGAGTCGGCAGGGAAGTGTGGTGTCACCAGTGCTTGTTTAATATAATCATGGACAATATTATAAGGAAAGTTTGGCAACGGTCAAAAGAAGAGGATATGAAAGTCATAGCATATGCAGATGATGTGATCGTTTGGGAAGACAATGAGTAGAAACTGGAAGATCAACTGGCATAGTGTAATCAAAGAAGCTGGTATGGAAATAAGCTTAACAAAATATGACGTAATGAAAAAATTAAAACCTGCAAGATGTAATTTGCAATGGAGTAGTTATTAAAGCAGTGGATGCCTTCAAGTATCTATGAAGTAAATTAACCAATAACGGAGACATCAAGAAAGAACATAAAACTGTTTAAAATTTTTAAATATGTTTCGGACATAATTAGAAACTAGAACATACCTGCTGAAGCAAACACCACGATGTGCAAGTCGATTATCTGCCACTTTTAACCTGTGGATCAGAATGTTGGGCTTGAACAAAGGAAGAGCTGAACAGCATACAAGCGACACAAATGCGATTCCTTCGAAGAAGACTTGGAAAGACGAGAAGGAACAAGATACGAAATCAAATAGTACGAAGCACGCTAAAGATCAAGCCTCTAAAGGAAAATATGGAAAGTAATAGGCTGCGATGGTTTGGGCACATTTAAAGAACGATGCCAGAAAGACTTCTGTAACAGGCTTCTGGCTTGTCATTTGGTAGGTTGGTACTCTTGTATGTCAGAAATTTCTGTAGTTTTTATTATCCTGGCGTTATGCGGATTATTTATTTTGGTCAGTTCTTGACTTCTATTTTAATGCATTTGTCTTCCTAATCTAGGGCCAGCCATTTTATTAAATTTTGCATCTGGTTGGGCTGAAATTTGTCAAATATTTGTAAACCTACAGTTGCTGCAGTCGACAAGCTATGTTTAAAATAATCTGTAAGAATCCATTGCGACACGTGTCTGGGTACAGCTAGTGTGATACGAAACATTAGTGGTTAGCGACGATGTCTGTACAAGGTGCAAACGATTCCGGTTTTGCTGTGTACGAGATATGTCCACAAAGTAAGTACCGTTTGTTTATATAAAGCAAACGTGTACAGATACAGGAAACATATTTATTGCACTAAAGTCTGCAACTGTTAAACTACTTTTCTACATACGTTCCGAAATTTTGTGGACCCTCGTCATAGCGTGGCACAAGTTTTTGTATGCCTTCTTCATACAAGATTGCCGCCTGTCTTGTAGACCATGTGGTAAGGTGTTCTTTCAGCTCGTCATCATCGTTGAAGTGTTGACCACCAAGGACTGATTTTAGGTGTAAGAAGACATGAAAGTCGCTAGGAGCGAGGTCCAGGCTGTACGATGATCCAACACGTCCCAGTGAAATTCCCGTAAGAGCTTGTTCACATTCGCCGTGTGAGGTCGAGCTTTATCGTGGGGAAAAAAAGAAGAAAAAACACGTTTTGACAGTAATCTTCGGTGCTTCTTCTGTATTGTGCTGCACAATTTTTAATGGTATCACAGTAACCATGTGCATTGATTGTTTGGCCTCGTGGTAAGAAATAAATCAGCAAATTCCTTTTCTGTTCCAGAAAACGGTGCACATTACTTTTAGAGGTGTCAAATTTTATCCCCCGAGAAATAAAACCACCGCCTTCTTCATTGTAGCGTGTCAAAAACTGAAGTTCACTGCCCATCCGTTGTATTTTGTTTGCGTTCTCTGGACCCTCTTTGTAGAGTATGTTTTTGAGAGACATGTTCGATAACACGATACATATAAATTATTTTTACACTGCTGTAGAACTTTTTATTACCTCACAATAATCTTATTTCGGTCTTAGGCCATCTTAAGGTGATGGTACTTACAATATCGTTGCCATTTATTTGCTACCCAATTGTTTTCTTTTTAAAGCTGATGTTATGCTTGTGTATTGGTGCTTATCTCTATATGTGCACCAGAACTGGTTATATTAATCGCTTTTTTTTTTTTTTTTTTTTTTTTTTTTTTTTTTTTTGCAGTGGCAGCACAGTCTGTCCACTACAATCTCTGCTAGACTGCGCTGCCACTACAAAAATTGATAAAAAATGTCGGTAAATGTTACCAGTGCTGGTGCACATATACAGATAAGCACCAATACACAAGCATAACATCGTACCCAACGTGAGCAAAGTTTCCGAAATTTCAGTTATTCATTCGCTATTTCATGAATTAGTGATGGTGAGATTTGCGGAACTCTCATGGCAAGGGCACTAAGTGTAAACTTACGGCTGTCTGAAGCAGTTCATCAGTAACTACAGACGGGCGTCCACTTCATCGTGCACTTGATCACGTCCTTCATTGAACAGTCTGACCCATCTTCTAACCATTGAATTATACCATATTGTTCGTAAACCTCGCAGATTCTCCTATGAATTTCCTTTGGTTTAATTTTCTTTACATTTAGAAAAGGAATGACAGATCTGATTTCACATGCGTTGGTATTTTCAGTGACGGCGGACATTATAAAGAAGCACTAGAAAGCACACGTCCGCAGCAGCAATCTGAAAGTGGCGTACATGTCTTCTCGTTGGGTCAGAGTAACTACCGCGCATGCTCGGAACTGCGATTGTAGCGCTGCCGCGGATATAAACAGAAACGGAACTTACTTTGTGGCCGGCCCTCGTATTATTGCCAAAGACCTTGTAAAAATAACTAGACTCCCTAACGGCGCTGCTGTCGCGAGATAATTTGAACCTTCGGCAGATCGCCATGGTAGTGGAAATCGAGTGTTCAAATATATTCAAATATTTGTAAAGCTTATGGGACTTAACTACGGGGTCATCAGTCCCGAAACTTACAAACTACTTATGAACTACTTACGAACTAGGACGGCACAAATATCCATGCCCGAGGGGGGATTCGAACCCCCGACCGTAGTGGCCGTGCTGACCGTGACTGGAGCGCCTCAGTCACCTCGGCCACCGTGGCCGGCAAATCGAGTGTTGTTAGCAGGTAAATCATGTCTTTATTGTTTGACTATTGCAGTGTACAAGAAGCATGATGGTGAAGAGCTGCTCAGCGTTTAAATGCACAAATCAATTTAAGAAAGGAATAAAAAGAACGAATACTGTTTTCCCATTGATATTTCTTAGGAATACATGTAGCCCTACTACTTGTGTTCAGGGATAGTTACTCTTGCTTTACAGACTGTTAGTCAAGACAATATAGGATTGAATGAAATAAATAACAGGCTTTTACAATACTGGTAGTTCTTAAAAAGAAGCTACTTTAGACAGTACTGGTGGACAGGAAGTACAAAAAGTTTCATTTTATGATTGTGTAAAAGAACTATCGTGGAGTTGCCTCACTGCAGTTCGAATTTTTGTTTGTGGAATTAATATTAGCAACTTGTAATACAGAAAATAAAGGTAATCTGCTTTACACGTACGTATAACAAACAACTGAAAGGGGTTTGCAGAACTGTGTATAGTTCCATATATGAATGACACATATCACACTTTGTGAAGTTGAACCCTATGACAATAGTTGTTGACTTTTGAGCAGTTCACGGTACTGTAAGGTATTTGGCTTACAGTGTTAAAAATGCTAATATTCTTGCTGGATACCCTAATACTGATGTTAGATGCATTAGTTAAGAAAACGTTATGGCATACTTCGTGTTCTTAAAAGAATTTCGTAGTGGCTGGTTGTATTCACAAGGTAAGAAGCTATTTTTCAGTTATGTATCTGATGGCATATTTCACTTTCACATTAGATTTTTAACATTAGCTGTTTCAGGTAGCCCTGTTTGATTTTTTTGATGCTATGAAATTTCTGAATATTGGAGAATACAACACTAAAGCAAAGACGTAAAGTGTGAAACTCTTCCGAGAGTAATGTTTGTACAAAAGTTTCACAACCGTAGAATATACTGAGAAAGTGCCAAAAAAACCGTGTCTGACGATAAATTCCGTTCATATGCTGCACCTACAGCGCTAAAAAACTAAATGTTGTAGTTCGTTTTCGTTAGGAAGAGGAGACGCTGTTGGCCAATTTCTACACCATATTGTAATAAATTTACACACAACCGATAGTTGCTGTATATTCAAGGACTCTGAAGCTAGAATGAAACTTTCACTCTGCAGCGGAGTGTGCGCTGATATGAAACTTCCCGGCAGATTAAAATTGTGTGTCGGAACCGGGACTCGAACCTGGAACCTTTGCCTTTCACGGGCAAGCGCTCTACCGACTGAGCTATCCCGACACGACTCACGATGCCGCCTCACAACTTTACTTCTGCCAGTACCTCGCCTCCTATTTTGCAAACATCTCCTGCGAAACATGCAAGACTAGTACTCCTGGAAGAAAGGATATGGTGGAGACATGGCTTAGCCACAGCGTAAGGGATGTTTCCAGAATGAAACTTTCACTCTGCAGCGAAGTGTGCGCTGATATGAAACTTCCTGGCAGATTAAAATTGTGTGCCGGAACCGGGACTCGAACCTGGGACCTTTGCCTTTCGCGGGCCAGCGCTCTACCGACTGAGCTATCCCGACACGACTCACGATGCCCCCTCACAACTTTACTTCTGCCAATACATCGTCTCCTACTTTCCAAACTTCACAGAAGCTCTCCTGCGAAACTTGCAAGACTAATACTCCTGGAGGAAAGGATATGATGGAGACATGGCTTAGCCACAGCCTAAGGGATGTTTCCAGAATGAAAATTCACTCTGCAGCGGAGTGTGCGCTGATATGAAACTTCCTGGCAGATTAAAATTGTGTGCCGAAACCGGGACTCGAACCTGGGACATTTGCCTTTGCGGGCGGAAGTAAAGTTATGAGGCGGCATGGTGAGTCGTGTAGGGATAGCTCAGTCGATAGAGCGCTTGCCCGCGAAAGACCCCAGTTTCGAGTCCCGTTTCCGGCACACAATTTTCACCTGCCAGAAGTCTGAAGCTGTTTTGTAGTTGTATATTTCAATTAGACACAGTTTCCGCGACTTAAGTCGAATAAATACCATTCTAATCAAAAGAGTCTTACGCGCGGAAGTTTGCCACCACAATGGCCGCCGAGGCGCTCTTCAATTTGTCCGCTGTTCGCAGTCGGCCGCTTATGGAATGCCGGCCGCGGTGGCCGAGGTGACTGAGGCGCGCCAGTCACGGTCAGCACGGCCACTACGGTCGGGGGTTCGAATCCCCCCTCGGGCATGGATATTTGTGTCGTCCTAGTTCGTAAGTAGTTCATAAGTAGTTTGTAAGTTTAGGGACTGATGACCCCGTAGTTAAGTCCCATAAGCTTAACAAACTTTTTTTTTTTTTTTTTTTTTTTTTTTTGCTTTGCTTATAGAATTGTGGGGGCTTGATTATTGCCTTAGCCGTATCGTGTAGCTCAGCAGTGATGGCAGTCCTCCTGTTGCAGCGGCCGGCCGCGGTGGGGCCGAGGGGACTGCGGCGCGCCAGTCAAGGTCTGCACGGCCACTATGGTCGGGGGTTCGAATCCCCCCTCGGGCATGGATATTTGTGCCGTCCTTAGTGTTATCTAGTTCATAAGTAGTTTGTAAGTTTAGGGACTGATGACCCCGCAGTTAAGTCCCATAAGCTACACAAGCATTTGAAGATTTTGATCTCCTGTTGCAGAGCACGGGAGGCGGCCACGACAGCTGAGTGAGAGCGCAACTGGACTGCTGAGGACTGCGGCTGGCTGGCGTGAGCTCCGTGTCAGCCGGCGGCTGGCAGCTGGGACGACTTTCGGCTGCAGTGGATGCGATTAAGTGAGTAAGCTGAGCAATGTGCAGATGCAGTGACAGAGATTACCACAGTTTGCGTGATAAGTGTACAAAACGATGGAGGTACTCTGAGCTCTTGAGTGGACAACTGTTCAGTGTTTTACTGTTGTTGTTGTGGTCTTCAGTCCGGAGACTGGTTTGATGCAGCTCTCCACAATACCCTATCCTGAGCAAGCCTCTTCATCTCCATATAAGAACGGCAACCTACATCTGTCTGAATCTGCTTACTGTATCCATCTCTTGGTCTTCCTCTGCGATTTTTTCCCCACACGCTTTCCTCCAACGCTAAATTCACAATTCCTTGATGCCTAAGAATGTGTCCTACCAATCTATCCCTTCTTTTAGTCAAGGTATGCCAGAAATTTCTTTTCTCCCCAATTCTGTTCAGTACATCCTCATTAGTTACGCGATCCACCCACCGAATCTTCAGCATTCTTCTGTAGCACCATATTTCAAAAGCCTCGATCCTCTTCCTGTCCTCACTGTTTATCGTCCATGTCTCACTCCCATACAAGGCAACACTCCATACAAATGCCTTCAAAAAGGACTTCCTTAGGCTTAAATCAATATTCGATGTTAACAAATTTCTCTTTTTCAAGAACGCTTTTCTACCCATTGCCATTCTGCATTTTATATCCTCTATACTGCGACCATCATTTGTTATTTTACTGCCCAAGTAACAAAACTCATCGACCTCCTTTATTGATTGGTTTCCCAATCTTATTCCTTCAACATCACCTGATTTTCTTACACTGCACTCCATTACGCTAGTTTTTCTTGTTAATTTTCATCTTATATGCACCTTTCAGCACAATGTCCATTCCGTTCAATTGCTCTTCCAGGTCCTTTGCTGTATCTGACAGAATTACTATGTCGTCGGCAAAACGCAATGTTTTTACTTCTTCCCCCTGAACTTTAATTCCTTCTCCAAATTTCTCCTTGCTTTCTTTTATAGCTTGTTCAATGTACAAATTGAATAATCGCGGAGAGAGACTACAACCCTGTCTTACTCCCTTTCCAACCACTGCATCCCTTTCATGCCCTTCAACTCTGATAACCGCTGTCTGGTTTTTGTACAAGTTGTAAATAACTCTAGCTCCCTATATTTTACTCCTGCTTGCTTCAGAACTTGAAAGAGTTTATTCCAGTCAATATTGTCGAAAGCCTTCTCCAAATCTACAAAAGCTAGAAATGTAGGTTTGCCTTTTCTTAATCTATCTTCTAGGATAAGCCGTAAAGTGAGTATTGCCTCCCGTGTTCCTACATTTCTCCTGAACCCAAACTGATCTTCCCCGAGGTCGGCTTCTACCAGCTTTACTATTTGCTCGTATTTACAGTGCAGTTTTGTCGTTTTGCTCTGGATTACTCTCTGGATGTCCCACGGAATACACTTGCTCTTATTTATTCTTCTGTTACGTAAGTATGTGCTTTAGTTATTGCTATTTATGTTGGAGTACTGCTGTCGTTGAGCGATTGCTGAAGCAATTACACCACTGCTCGACAAATCTCTGGCTTCGCTCCAGCTTTCAACTGCAACACGATGCAGCGACTTCTTTGATGTTATGTCCATGATGAATCGAAACGCTATTGTCGTATTATGGATTTTAATTACGGAAATAACCGTGAAACATGAAGTATAGTACGTTATACAGTAGAGATGGCATGTAGACATAATCGAAGACCGGGATATCTCCCGTCAGCTTTGACACATGACGTCATCAACATATCGGAAACACGTTAACTATTAGTGGCTGCTGCTTGACCCTGAGTTGAATGACTTCCAACATAGGCAGTGTAATAGATCTATTTTGTATATGCTTGGCAATTCACCAGTCAATGAAAACCAAGCTGACAGCTCTTCTTTATGAATGATGACTTCTTAACTTGTAAATTTTCTTTTCTATTTCAATGTATCAAAATCTTGAAATAAAATCTCCAGCAATAGTTGTGGCTCCAAATAATATTATCCGTCAATTGATTTCCAGATAATCTGTCATTTACCTATGCACTTTATAGATTAAATAAATCATTTATACTTTAAACTTCATATTTATTACTATTCAAGAAGTTATTATCTCCATAAGTACATAGTTAACTGATGCATATATCATGACAGGTAACAGACATGGAATATCCAACCAAAATCAACAACTAGCATAGCAACCATCAGGACACTCAGATTCTTCCATGGAATACCAAATTTCTTTGGCGGGGTAGACATAATATCTGAGGCCACTTGCTGCTGCCACCACCTCCAGAATCTGAAACAAACAGATTCTGGCGGCAGCTAATGTTCCTATCACGCCTAATTAATTTATCAAATAAATTGATAAATATTTGGGTATCTCAAGGTATTTAAGAAGTGGGCAAAAGTGGCTTGTACCACTTCAACGTATACGGGATAATATTCTAATACAAAACACACTTACTTCAGCCAATATCGCAATTTATTTGCTGTTTTTCTTTTTTTTCTTTTCTTTTTTTACCGGTTTCGATGAACTGTGTCATCATCTTCACAAAGACTGTTTTTACAATTTTCTCCCATTTTCAATAAAATAGTTACTTGCGAAAATGTAATATAAGAAAAAGAACGTTGTCAAACAATTAAAATTTGCATAACCAAAGTGCAGTCTCCTTGTTACTTGTGGGAAGAACACACACAATTTTTAAATTGTGCAATACAGATGACGATCCACTTTGGTGATGAAAATGTCAATTGTTTGACAATGTTCTTTTTTATATTACATTTGCACAAGTATCTATTTTATTGAAAATAGGAGAAAATTGTAAAAAGAGTTTTTCTGAAGATGATGACATAGTTTCTCGAAACCGGTAAAAAAAAACAGCAAATAAACTAGCGATCTTGGCTGAAGTAAGTGTGTTTTATATAAATATTCTGTCTGTCTCTACAGACATAAAATACCACTTACCTCTAATATTGTAATACTTATATATTGTAGATAATAATCCTCGTAAATTGCAGATTGCAACAACACAATGTGCCATTTATCACAGGTTTCAGCCCAAAGATTCCCGCCTTCGCCGCTCACTTGCCAAAGAAGTCTCTCTGTTAAACCTATACATCAGTATCACAGTGTAGCTACGGATCACTTTTTAAACACAAATATCAATCTATACTCTATGTTCTGCTTGTAAACAAACTGTCGTATTTAACTCGGCCACCACATAATTACTCACGGGTCAAAGGCGACGGGCGGTATCCCCGTCTTCAGATGAGCGGGCATGAAAGCACAGCCAATAATAAATAATTACGAATTAATGTGATGTTTAACTCTTAGATGGCATAGGTACAATAGGCATTTTATGGAGCTTTAGCTCGCCCTGCGATCCCTCCAATAAAATAATAATTTGCACTACTTATAGAAATATAGCTGTTAAATATTTATTAAAAGAAACGAAATCTGAGAAGGGAAAACAATTTTTTTTACTGCACTACTGGTGGTGATCTTAAAGAATGGCCAAATACATAAAATTCTCCACTATAAAAGTTTATAAATGAAATTTATGTGGTCGGACCACCGCAGGGGAGAACAAAAGAAGACTGTTTTCTACTGAACAAAATTTTCGTCACTATTTAATTGTAATTTGTTCTTCACTGCCGAATTTCACAGCGTCTGTGACATAAACAACAATTTATTCATGAGGCAATATTAACTAACATATGAGTATATTTGCAGCTTATTCCGCTTAAAGTAAGAGAATATAAACGTATGAGAAACAAAAATTGCTGTTACTGTCTGTTATTACATGACAATGATTTTTACACTTCAGTCTTTCGTTCAAACGCATATAATTTTTTAAGTTTAATTACTATTCCTTTTATACTTTCAACGTATTATTGTTACATATCTCATGATTTTCCTTAAGCTACAGCTATGGTGGTTGATCTGGTAAAAAAATGTAGCTATTGCGTTTTATATAAGTACGTTACATACAACACTCAACGATTTCACTGGAATTATAGTGAAGACTTTTCTGAGTAGAAAACAGACGACTTTGTGCAAAAGGTCAGGTCTTCTTTTGTTGATCAGGCCAGAGTTGTCCACAGGTCGGGAGTCACGATGCAGACTGCGTTATTAAATGGCGAAAAGGGATCTAATATCTCGGGTCTGTGTGTATGTGTATGTGTGTGTGTGTGTGTGTGTGTGTGTGTGTGTGTGTGTGTGTGTGTTTGTGCGGGAACGTGAGGGGGGGGGGGAGGCATTGGCGAAGGGGGTCACCTCTGGATTAGCAATGTTTTGTTCTTAATAGAAATTGAAATTTTCCATTAAAATGTCGAATATGGCAAGAGAATCTTAAATAAACTGTCGTGCAATGTACGTTTTCATATTTTCCAATGGTTCTTAGAAAACATGTTGTTGTTGTTGTGTCTTCAGTCCGGAGACTGGTTTGATGCAGCTCTCTCCTGAGCAAGCCTTTACAGCTCCTTATGAGAATGGGAACCTGCATTCATTTGCATCTGCTTACTGTATTCATCTCTCGGTCTCCCTCTGCGATTTTTACCCCACACATTTCTCTCTAACGCTAAATTCACGATTCTTTGATGTCTAAGACTGTGTCCTATCAATCGACCCCTTTTTTAGTCCAGGTATGCCAGAAGTTTCTTTTCTCCCCGATAAACGTAATAAATGTGGAGTTATTTTGTAGTTATTACCGATTTGTATGCACTATATACATTCTATATCGTAAAAACTAAGTTAATGTCAATTTAACGGAACCATTCATCCGATCTCGTATTCAGAAATCTACGTTGGCGACCGTTTGGAGCGGTGATTGTGACGTTAGGATCAAGTTATGTCATTCAAATATGTATTAAATTTTAAATATATATAGGTTGTGTTGACTTTATTAGCATAATTGATGTATAATGTAGTATTGTTTTGTTTGTTTATGTAAGATTGTGCAAGTTATTATTAGTGTATGTGGGTAATCGTCGGTAGGGAAATAGGAAACATCTTTGGTGTGTGTGTGGTATGTGGTCTTTGGAGTAACAGCGCGGCAGCAGCAGTAGTAGTAGCTGTCGAGCTCGGTCGTCAGCAGTGTTGCCAGCCCGTGCGATTTGTCCCATATCATGGGACATTTTGACAATTATTTTTCAGAAAGAGACAAAGGGATTTTTTTGCAAAAAGTAAGAGGAATATGGGACATTTCTTCGGTGCCTCTTTCTTTTTCTTTGTTTCCCTCTCGTCTGTTGTGGTTTCGTTACACAACACGTCGGTGTGATTGGCACATGCCGCGATAATAAGGTGAAACAAACGACACAGCAGTCCGCAGTCCCATTGTACAGTAACCGTAGCTATATTTATTCACGAATGCACCATTAGTTATGAAAGAGAGACACGAGTGAAACATTGTCGAATCCCCGGATAAACAATGCATCACTGAATGTCAGTTACACTCAGTCTAAAATTACTTTGTTAGAGACGTTTCAGTGTGCTGAGTGGTAGGGGAATTTTTCAGATGAATTAGATCCGCAGTCTACAACCTCCGTCCCTCATTGGCTGGCTACCTGCAGTCGCTAAGCAACGAAACGACGCTACTGAGCTGCCAATACCAATGACTCAAAGTAAGCCTCCACCCCCCCCCCACTTCGTTTCCCACTGTGAGGCGCCAGCCGGCCGCGGTGGCCGAGGGGACTGAGGCGCTCCAGTCACGGTCTGCACGGCCACTACGGGCGGGGGTTCGAATCCCCCCTCGGGCATGGATATTTGTGCCGTCCTTAGTCTTAGCTAGTTGATAAGTAGTTTGTAAGCTTAGGGACTGATGACCCCGTAGTTAAGTCCCATAAGTCTACAAACATTTGAACATTTTTGCGAGGCGCCAGCAAAGAGCAATAATACACGTTAAGCAAACGACTACTTTTTTTTTTAAGCATGCAACTGTCAGTGGTACGGGCAGTTGGCAATGAAGTTGTAACGTAGTTCATTATTGTTCCATCCCAGTAGAACATTTGGAGATTCGTGACTTCTCTCAATACCTCGCAAATAACGCACGGAAGTGGTACGAGGGTCGCGCGGCCTTGTTTCGTAGATATAAGATTTTGAACATAACACTGAACATGGCTGTATGTTAGACGGAGTTGTAAGAGGTGATAGAGGAGTGTCAGGAAAAGAGTGGTTTTTTTTAGCCTTGGTACACTTTGCGCTGAAAAAGAAAAGGATATTTTGAATTCCTGGATGGGACTTTGAGCTTCAGAGGCTGGCGACACTGGTCGTCAGAGAACAGTTCGGACGCTAGCGTGCATCGCCACGCTCTTTGCAGTCACCAGGCCTTGTTGGCAGAGTTCCATAATTAGCGCACGCGTTTCCAATATGAGCGGGGGCACACGACAGTTCATCTGTGTATGTCAAAATTCTGCCCTCAAGTTGCTACTGATTTGGATCCGTGCCTATACTGTGACTTGTAGTATTGTCGGAGTCGGCGCATCCTGCTCTTCAATAAGGAAGACGCAATGTAAGGCCACTCCAATAATTTACGACCACTCAGATTTTAGACAGTTTGTAAGGCGTTATCCAGTTTTGTGCTTGAGAAACTAATTTTTCTAATAATGACATAAAATTTTAAGAACTTCAACCGCGTCATTGTCCTAAACACTGTTGTCAAGTACGGTTCTATTGTTACCAGACGTTTCCCGAGTGTGCTTGAAAGTGAAAAGAACATTAAATTCAATGCCAAGCTATAATGAACAATTTTAAACAATTAAAGTTTAAATTTTAAAGTAATTTCAACGTATCAAATTTTGGAATGAGAGAAATGCTTGTTTGAAAAGAAAGAAACAAAAATCTGGCACACTTAAGTAACGAAACGAAAAGATATTAATTCTGAAATTATTGTTTCACTAGTATTTAATATTTCATTGAGGTAAATTTTATGTGTAAAGTTGATAGGCTTTTTGGCTCCTATTTCGGCGTTGTCCAGTGTTGTGATCTAGTTGCAAGTTATTCTGAGTATTCTCTTTCTTGCTACTCATAATATTAATTATTCTATCAGCCAAGTGTTTTGCTGCCCACTGTGTAATTCGCATGCAGGTATCAGTGAAGGAATGTTAATAAGTGAGTGCAACATTGGTCTCCAATCCAACACTGTTTCCGAGCTAAAACAGTTCATTTCAAAATTATTTACTATAAACTGATAAAACCAAAGCATAATTTTTCGTAAAACTTATCCAACTGCAAAGGTGTTTGCCAACCTTCTAGTGTGCAACAATAAGGTGTGTGATTACCCATTCATAATTGTCGTGGTTAATTACAAATCACTCCCGGTGCCCCATTGGGCTGACGACCGTGTATGATTTTTTTTATTTTTTTTTATTTGTACTGTTTCATTTTTTGTTACTTACTGTGATCTGCAATACTTTCGTGTGGGAGTGTGATTGTTGCGAAATTAAATCAGTTCAATTAGTAATTAGTAGAGTAGGAGGAACGGGCTATCAAGTGTGGTAGTTAGTTGTGGCAGCTTTCCTTCACTAGTTGGTTTTCGTATGCACATTATTTTTTTTTTTTTTTTTTCGGTAAAGTTAGCCTTAGAGTCGAAGGGCAAGAAAGAGACGCAGAGGTTGGGAAGGGAGTAAGACAGGGTTGTAGCCTTTCCCCAATGTTGTTCAATCTGTACATTGAGCAGACTATGAAGGAATGGAAGGAGAAATTTGGAGAGGGCATTAAAGTGCAGGGAGAAGAAATAAATACATTGCGGTTTGCCGATGACATAATAATTCTGTCAGAGACCGCAATAGATCTGGAGGAAGAGCAATTGAATGCGATGGACAGTGACTTGAAAGGAAGATATAAGATGAACATTAACAAGAGCAGAACGAAAGTAATGGAATGCAATGTCTGAAAATCAGGTGATGCTGAAGGAATTAGATTAGGTAATGAGAGAATAAAAGTAGTAGAAGAATTTTGTTATTTGTGTAGCAAGATAACTTCTGATGGCCGAAGTAAAGAAAATATAAAATTCGGAATGGCTATGGGAAGAAAAGCGTTTCTAAAGAAGTGAAAATTGTTAACATCCAATATTAAATGTTAGGAAGTCCTTTCTGAAAGCATTTGTCTGGAGTGTAGCATTGTATGGGAGTGAAACGTGGACCATAAGGAGTTCAGATGAAAAGATGATAGAAGCTTTTGAAATGTGGTGCTATAGACGAATGATGAAAATTAGTCGGCCGCGGTGGCCGAGGGGACTGAGGCGCTCTAGTCACGGTGTGCACGGCCACTACGGTCGGGGTTTGAATCCCCCCTCGGGCATGGATATTTGTGCCGTCCTTAGGATTAGCTAGTACATAAGTAGTTAGTAATTTAGGGACTGATGACCCCGTAGTTAAGTCCCATAAGCTATACAAACATTTGAAACATTTTTGATGAATATTAGATGGGTAGATCACGTAACTAATGAGGAGGTGCTTAACCGAATCGGGGAGAAAAGGAGTTTCTGGCATATCCTGACTAAGAGAAGGACCAGACTGGTTGGACACATTCTGAGACATCAAGGAATTGTCAACTTAGAAGGAAGCGTGTGGGGTAAAAATCGTAGACCGGGCGACGAATACAGTAAGCAGATTCAAAAGGATGTAGGTTGCCAAACGTATTATCAGATGAAGGGACTTGCACAGGACAGGGTAGCATGGAGAGCTGCATCAAACCAGTCTACGGCCTTTCCCCGATTTTATTGTAGGCAACACACGGGTCATTTCAACGTTAATCTGTCACAGGATCAATCAACCGATTAGTGAGGGGAGTGTTGCATAAAGTGGTGAATAATAACAAGAATCAGTGGGAGTGTCCGAATGCGGTAAGGCTACCGCCACCGCGCGCTGGCGACAGCAAACATCTCGACAGTCTGCGTCGCTTGCAAACGCGGCCGGTAGCTGTTGTGGTGACGTCATAGCGGCATTCCCTTATTACCGCCGGGAATAGCCGGAGGGGGGGGGGGGTTGCCACGCCCACACCCACAGGTCGCCGCCATCGACCGCAGGAAGTCGCGGGGCGGGCGGGCCGGGGGTCGACGCTCCCAGCTGTCGCCGGCGACGCTGCTGCACAGAGTAATATATATTTGTCTGTGGCTGCTGACTTCAGCGAGGCCGCCACGCCTCTGGGTGGTCCACCGAAGCGAGAGGTGCACGGGGGCGCGTGGCCGGGAGTGGCATGTTGTATGGCGGTGTTATTTGTAGCTGACTGTAAATGTCATCTTGAAGGACCAGTTGCCGGATAGTGACACAAGTTTGCGATGACATTCAGTATTCAAAGTCTACGCATCTCTTTTTCTCTATTACTAGTATCACATAAAACTAAATTCATTGCCGTATGTCGTCCACCATTTTGAGTCCATCTAACAAGGAGACCACATGCGTATCGGATTTTAAAAGCCATTCAACGCAACACTCAAGAATTCTCTAGAAAACAGAATTTGAAATTTTTTAAGTACATTGAAGTGCCAGTATACAGGGTGTTACAAAAAGGTACGACCAAACTTTCAGGAAACATTCCTCACACACAAAGAAAGAAAATATGTTCTGTGGACATGTGTTCAAAAAGATGTTCAAATGTTTGTTTAGCTTATGGGACTCGACTACGGGGCCATCAGTCCCTAAACTTACAATCTACCTATGAACTACTTAATACTAATGACGTCACAAATATCCATGCCCGAGGGGGGATTCGAACTCCCGACCGTAGTGGCCGTGCAGACCGTGACTGAAGCGCCTCAGTCTCCTCGGCCACCGCGGCCGGCCTGCTGAAGACAATACTTCACAACCTATATAGGGTGTTACAAAAAGGTACGGCCAAACTTTCAGGAAACATTTCTCACACAGAAAGAAAGAAAGTAAGTTATGTGGACATGTGTCCGGAAACACATAATTTCCATGTCAGAGCTCATTTTCTTACTTCTCTTCAGATCACATTAATCATGGAATGCAAACACACATCAACAGATCGTAGCAGCGTGACTTCAAACACTTTGTTACAGGAAATGTTCAAAATGTCCTCCGTTAGCGAGGATACATGCATCCACCCTCCGTCGCATGGAATCCCTGATGCGCTGATGCAGCCCTGGAGAATGGCGTATTGTATCACAGCCGTCCACAATACGAGCACAAATAAACTCTACATTTGGTACCGCGGTTGCGTAGACAAGAGCTTTCAAATACCCCCACAAATGAAAGTCAAGAGGGTTGAGGTCAGAAGAGCGTGGAGGCTATGGAATTGGTCCACCTCTACCAATCCATCGGTCATTGAATCTGTTGTTGAGAAGCGTACGAACACGTAAACTGAAATGTGCAGGAGCTCCATCGTGCATGAACCCCATGTTGTGTCGTACTTGTAAAGGCACATGTTCTAGCAGCACAGATAATCCCGTATGAAATCATGATAACGTGCTCCAGTGAGCGAAATACTAAAATGGGCTCTAACATGGAAACTAAGAGTTTCCGGACACATGTCCACATAACATATTTTCTTTCTTTGTGTGTGAGGAATGGTTCCTGAAAGTTTGGACGTACCTTTTTGTAACACCCTGTAAAGAGCAAATTGTAACATCTGTCCGTGTAGCGTAAGTGATAGCGTCCTTGCCCTGCAATCCTGAGATTAGAGTTTCGAATCCAACCACAGCTCATGATTTATTCGTTGTTTTCAGACACTTACATGATTTTAATATTTAATGGTAATTTTTTAGCAATATATGTAGATTGGTTTATTCGTAATTTTCTGTGTTTTATGAAAGGTTGTCAATAACGATAATTGAAATTAGAAAGAAAACACACACACACACACAAAAAAGCAAGGCAAGTTTCATATTTGTGACCATACTGAAAAATAAAAAAATAAAAAAATTTCTTCATTTCGATGTGCTCTCACACATGCCAGGGTGATAAACATGTAAAACAATAAGTTTGACGGCATCGAGTATAGGGAGTAAAATCAAGAAGTGTGTGAACAAATTTACACTATTTCAAATTCAGTCATACAAAACATTTTCGGATTTCTAATCCCACGTGTTGTACCAGTTTTTGTTTATGTATATGTGCATCAACTGAACACCTTGTCTTCACCTCAAACGATGGTTGAGTAGGTTTTCTGCTTGAAAAGCCATTAGTAGCTATTGAGATGAATTTCCAAAAACAGTCAAAGTCAACAGTCAAAGTTCTTCACAAATTGTACAATCAAAGACAACCGTCGTCAAGTAATAGTGAAGCTAATTATCCGAACACAACAAATACTGATAAAAGATATCACAGCTGGATTCGAATCACGGACACCAATGTTGAAGGCAATGATGCTATCAACTAAGCTACATGGACATATGCTATAATTGCTTTAATTACTGGTACTTCAATATACTTACAAAATTTCAAATTCGATTTTCTCCAGAAATTTTGAGAGTTCCGGCGACTGGCTTTAACTGATGGTTATTTAACTTCTGAACTTCATGCACCACAAAGATAAAACAATTCTGAAATCCGATACCCATGTGGTCTCCTTGTAAGAAGCGAAAACATGTTCAAATGTTTGTAAATCTATCAGACCAAAGTGGGGGTCATCAGTCCGTAGCTTACAAACTACTTAAACTAAGCTGAACTAACCTAAAGACATTACACAAACACACACACACACACACACACACACACACACACACACACACACACACACACACACACACACCTGCCCCAGGGAGGACTCGAACTTCCGACGGCGAGCAACCGCGCGCTCCGCAGCGAGGCGCCTTAGACCACTCGGCTACTCCACCGCGGCTGTAAGAAATGGTGAAAGAAAATATCATTAAGTTTTTCAGAGGAACAGTAGTTCTTAGTGTGCATAAAATTGAGAAGTTACTGTGAGGATACCTAAATCCTTAAATAGATGTCTTCAGGAAGATCGTGGGTGGGGTTCAGCAATTATTCTAATTACATGCTTTTGCGCAATGAATACTTACCCCAGAATATGATGCCATACGAAAGCAGTGAATGAAGATAGGCATAATAAGCGAATTTACTCAGATTCGTAGCGCCAAAATTTGCAATAACCCTAACAGCAAACGTTTCAGCACACCGTCTATGTGTTACTTCCAGTTTAATCTCTCATCAGTGCACACCTAAAAATTTTGAAAATTCTACCTTAGTTACAGACTTCTGTTCAAAGTCTATTACTGGAATTGTGCCATTTACTGTACAGAAAAGTATATACTGTTCTTTATCAAAATTTAGTGAGAGTCCGTTTGCAGAGAACCACTTAATAACTTTGTGAAAAACATTGCTTACGATTACATCGCTTAGATATTGTTTTTTGGAGGTGATTACTATATTTGTATCATCAGCAAAAATAACTAACTTTGCATCTTCATAAATGTAGAATGGAAAGTCATTTATGTATATCAAGAACAGTAAAGGACCTAAGACGCCGGCCGCGGTGGCCAAGCGGTCTGCGGCGTTCCAGTCACGGTCTGCACGGCTACTACGGTCGGGGGTTCGAATCCCCCCTCTGGCATGGATATTGGTGCCGTCCTTAGTATTAGTTAGTTCAGAAGTAGTTTGTGAGTTTAGTGACTGATGAACCCGTAGTTAAGTCCCATAAGCTCTACAAACATTTGAACATTTGAATTTTGGACCCATGACCGAACTTTGTGGCACCCCATCCTTTAGGTCCCCAGTATGAGGAATCGGCTGATGTTTTAACATTAAATGAACCACTTATATCAACTTTCTGCATTCTTCCAGTTAAATATGAATTAAACAATTTGTGCACTGCCACAGTTAAACCTTAATGATTAAGCTTATCCAGAAGAATTTCATGATTGACACAATCGAAGGCCTTTGAAAGAACACAAAAAATACCAGTGTGTGATGTCCAGTTATTCAGAGCATTTAATATTTGATCGGTGAAGGCATATGTAGCATTTTCTGTTGAAAAGCCTTTCTGAAAACCAAACTGACATTTGATTAGTACTTTTTTTTTTCAAATATGGAAGGCTACTCTTGAATACATTACTTTTTCAAAAAATCCCTTTTTTATGAAATGGTGTGACAATATTTCAGTCTATCAGGGAAAACACCTTGCTTCAGAGAGCTATTACATAGGTTACTGAGAATCCTACTTATCTGTTGGGAACAAGCTTTAAGTACCCGGCTGGAAATGCCATCAATTCCGTAAGAGCTCTTACTTTTCAGTGAGTTTATTATTTTACTGATTTCAAGAGGAGAGGTTGGTGAAATTACAATTGTCTCAAACTGTGTAGGTATGGCCCTCTCTATTAGTAGCCTGGCCTCTTCTAAGGAACATCTAGATCCTATTTTCTCCACAACATTTAGAAAAGGATTATGGAAAATGATTTCCATTTCTGACTTATTTTCAGTAAATTTATCATTCAGTTTTATTGTAATACAGTCTTCCTGTGCTTTTGGTTGCCCGCTTTCCCTTTCAATAATATTCCAAATAGTTTCAATTTTATTGCCATTAGATACAGTTCTCTTTCACGGTTGCGAGATATTCTTATTCCTTTGGTTAGCCATGGATTTTTACATGTTTTCTTAGAATTTTGTTTAACTACTTTCTTGGGGAACCAATTTTCAAATACCCTTAAAAATGTGTCGTGAAATAAGCTATATTTCAGGTTTGTATCGGGCTCCTTATGCAATTCATCACAGTCTAGCTGCTGTAGGCTTTCCTTAATGTTAGCAATGTTTATATTGTTAATTGAACGGAGTCGTGTCGGGATAGCATAGTCGGTAGTGCGCTTGCCCGCGAAAGGCTCGAGTCCCGGTTCCGGCGCACAATTTTAATCTGCCAGAAGGTTTCAAATTGTAAGTCGTTTTCTGCCAGGAGTCCGGCAAATTTCCAGGTGATAGGAAAGCAGCGAAGGTGACTCCCGTTTGTAAGAAAGGTAAAAGAACTGCCCCACATAATTACAGGACAATATCGTTGACATCAGTTTCCTGTAGAATACTGGAACATACATTCAGTTCGAATATAGTAAATTTCCTTGAAACGGAAAAGCTTGTTTATATGTTTCAACATGGGTTTTGGAAACATGGGTTTTCTCACATGACATCTTGCGATCGATCGATGTAGGGCAACAGGCAGATTGTGTTTCTCTAGATTTCAAAAAAGAATTTGATGCGGTGCCACACTGCCGATTGCTAACGAAGAAACGAGCATATGGAATAGGTTCACTGATTTATGAGTGGCTGGAAGACAGTTGTTCTCGACAGCGAGTGTTCATCAGAGACAAATGTATCGTCAGGTGTGCCCCGGGAGAGTGGGTTAGGGCGGTTATTATTTTCTATCTGTATGAATCATCTGACGCACAGCGTAACTCGTAATTTGCGGCTGTTTGCTGATGATGCTGTGGTGTATGGGATGGTGTCGTCTTTAACTAATTGTAATAGCATACAGGATGACTTAGACAAAATTTCTTGTGTGCGAAGAATGGCAGCTAGCTCTCAATGTATAAAAATGTAAGGTGATGCGCATGAGTTGGGAAACTAATCTCATAATATTAAAATATAACATTAGAAGTGAGCTTCTTGATGCAGTCGCGTCGTTCAAATATCTAGGCGTAAAATTGACGAGCGATATGAAATGGAACGAACATGTAAGGGCAGTTGTGAGTAAGGCGGACAGCCGACTTCGGTTTATTGGGAGAATTTTGGAAAGGTATACTTCGGCTGTAAAAGAGGCCGCGTATAAAACGCTTGTACGACCACGTCTTGAGTATTGCTCTAGTGTTTGGGACCAGCAGCAGATCAGTTTAAAGGAAGACGTAGAAGCAGTTCAGAGGCGAGCAGCTAGGTTGATTACTGGTAGGTTCCATTAATGTGCGAGTGTCACGGAAATGCTCCGGGAACTCGAATGGGGTTCTTTTCGAGAAATTCTGTTGAGGAAATTTAGACGGCCGTTATTTGAAGATTAGTATAGAACGATCTTGCTGCTGCCCACTTAAATTTCGCGCAATAAGAGAAATTAGGGCTCGTACAGAGGCATATATACATTACTTTTTCCCTCGTTCTATTTGGAATAGGACTGCGCAGTATATATGATGTACTGTTCAAAATGTTGAAATGTTTGGAAATTATCGGACCAAACTGCGTGGTCATCAGTCCTTAGCTCACAAACTACTTAAACTAAGGTAAAATAACACACACACACACAGACACAGACACACACACACACACACACGCATGTCCAAGGGAGGACTTGAACCTCCGCAGCGAGGCGCCTTAGACCGCTCGGCTACTCCACCGCGGCGATGTTCAGTTGATCTTGTAGTGTATTTATATACACCGTATGCTTTGTAACACATTTTCAGAATTTAATTAACATTTTTACATATACTATGTGATGAAACAACTGTTACAGATTGATAACAATTAAGCTAATTTCTGTGGTACGTTGTTGTTTAGTTTTACTTATGCCAAGGCCTGTTGTGTTTGTAATATTGCTATGCGTTTTATTTTATTTATTACTATTCTTTTGTTACAATTTGATGTGGTGACTCGTTCCATAACCACGGAGACTCGCTCCTGAATTGGATCCTGCGGTACGTGATGAATATAAACAATCGAAAAATTTCGTCAACCAGGGCTGCGGGTGAGTCTTCTTCCATGTCTGTAACAGCAGGAGTGACATCGGCTGACGTTACAGAGTGGTTTGAGCTCTCTCTCTCTCTCTCTCTCTCTCTCTCTCTCTCTCTCTCTCCCTGCTGGTCCACTTCGCGAGGAAATTGCGCCGGCCAGCGCTTAACACAATTGGCGGTCGATCGCTCAGCCGTGACGTGAAGAGGCCGGACTTGGGCTACCCACAGCGGCGGGGGTGTTTCCGCAGGTCGACTGTCAACGTCACCAACACCGCTGTCATCTTGCTGTATACACAAGTACCGATCAATATGACGTAAAACTGTCATAATGCCTGAACGCCAGCCGCGGTGGCCGAGGGGACTGAGGCGCTTCAGTCACGGTCTGCCCGGCCACTACGGTCGGGGGTTCGAATCCCCCCTCGGGCATGGATATTTGTCCGTCCTTAGTGTAAGGTAGTTCATAAGTAGTTTGTAAGTTTAGGGACTGATGACCCCGTAGTTAAGTCCCTTAAGCTTAACAAACATTTGAATGCCTGAACGATTCGCATTAGAATTAGTGGGGGCTGGTGGTTCAAATGAATGGGGGTTCACTTCTATCTACATCGACATCTACATCTACACGGATACTCTGCAAACCACATTGAAATGCATGGCAGAGGGATCATCGAACCAATTTTATGATATACTAGCTAAAAACCTTTCGTTGCCCCGGTATTTATTTATTCCTGCCATTGCCGGCCGCGGTGGCCGAGGAGATTGAGGCGCTTCAGTCACGGTCTGCAAGGCCACTACGGTCGGGGGTTCGAATCCCCCCTCGGGCATGGATATTTGTGCCGTCCTTAGTTGTAGGTAGTTGATAAGTAGTTTGTAAGTTTAGGGACTGATGACCCCGTAGTTAAGTCCCTTAAGCTTAACAAACATTTGAACATTGAATTCCTGCCATTTTCAAGTACATATTTATTTGTATAAGTGCTGTATGTCTGTAAAATCTCAATTTGATACAAATAAACAATCCCTGAGGCGGATTTTCGTCTCGAATATGTCAAAGACAATAATGATAAATCTGAAGCATGGAATTAAAGTTTGTGATGCGGCCGGGAATCACAAATTTTAATTCTATGCTTCAGATTTATCATTATTGTCTTTGACATATTCGAGACGAAAATCCGTCTCAGGGATTGTTTATTTGTATTAAATTGATATAAATATCATCTTAACAGGATTGTTTCAATACGTCCATTGCCGAGGTGCTATTCCGCTGCCATTATCTTTGGAACACAGAAGCTGAATTAAAGTTTGTGACGTGGAGGGAAATCGTATTTAGACTATTCCGAGGCGCCTTAATCATTAGTGGTGTGGTGGTCTAACGGTAAAGTCGCGGCCGAGCGGCCGTAGCGAGCGGAAGCGTGGTGTTTACGCCTCGCGGCTGGTGTCCTGGCGCTGTTGGTGAGTTTAACGCCGTAGCACTCTTGTTTCATACAGAACACATAGTAGACGTAACCACAATGAAACCTAAAAGGAAAGACACTTTGAAGATCTCATTTGATAATACCCTTCCGCGATCAAAATCATTTGATGTAGAAGACTTTTTGATGGAAAAATTGCAGTTAACTAGTGGCGACGTTATAGGAATACATCTTCCGATTAGTAGCAGTACTGTGTATTTAAAGTTGCGTAATCCTACCAAATGTGACCAAATTGTCGAATTATATGCGAACAAATTGTAGTTTAAACATGCTGACGGAAGTATCGGTGACGTTCAAGTAACACATGCAAGGCTTGGAACGAGAACTATTCGCATATTTGAACTGCCGTTCGATATCACAGACTTGGAAATTAACGCTGTTTTGAGACCGTACTGTACTTAGCATTGTAGCTGAAAAATGGTCATCTGCTCATAAATTTCAAGTTTTAAACGGCGTAAGACAGGTCAGAATTGAGATGATTAAACACGTTCTGTCATATATAACCGTCTGTGGATACAGGGCTATAGTGATCTACGAGGGCCAGCCGCGAACGTGTTCTGGATGTGGTGCCACCGGCCACGTGCGCGCTCAGTGTTTACAACGCCGAGTGACGCAACTTCCGCGAGGCGAGACAGTAGCACAACACGCTATGACGCAGTTTCTCCTGACTTATTCAGCGGCAGCTCGCGGAATTAGGGAAGCAACGACAGACGCGCCTCTCCAAGACACTATTAGTAACACCGAGGAAGATGCACGCATGGAAACCGTTCAAGTAGACGAACCCGTCGGAGATGCACTTCCTCAACATTCTGCTGAGCAGGGACAGAGCAGTAGTATGGAGCCAGCACGGGACCGTCCACGGAATGAGGGCTTGCCCCTCGCACACACCACTGACTCGCAGCCGGCCGACAACAATTTGTCATCGCCGTCAGTTCAAGAGATGGCTGAAAACTATTCAAAAGGCACCAAAAAGAGACGTATCGCCCATCAAGGAGTGGACAAAACGGCGCCCGCCCTACGGGAAAAGGCCAAACAAGTCCGACAAAAACTACAGGGCGTGCCAACCGCAGGCCAAGATGACAGCCTGAAAACAGTCAAAAAATCACGGACGACGAAATTGACGAACGAAGTGACGGAACAAGTTGGGCGGAAAGCAACGGCCGCTGATATTTTGCAGGTTGCAGGCGATACAGGTAACCAACCTGCTGAAGCATCGACGGGAAAAGAGTGCACGCGTAAAACCACCCAAATGCCAGCTTGGGGGGATGATGAAGACAGCGGCGCTTCGGATCAAGAAATGCCTGAAGCTTTGAACGATAAGGGTCTAGAAATGAAAGAAAATAAAACTAAGCCAACACAACGCCATGCATCTCTGGATGCACTTACAGCGACTACCGCGTCTGACGACAGGGATAATACTAAAGAATCACTGATGGATGTAGTACACCATGATAGTCATGGTGCAGTTCCTCCTGCCAACGGCATCAACAAATCTGCATCCTCATTTAACAGCATGCATTGTCACGTGGACAGGAACGCCGGTCGTTCGTCGGCGATACAAAGTGCCGTCACGGGGGCTGACAGGACTGATGCCGACATGGAAGACAACTTTTATTAATAGGAACTCTTCATCTTATTGCAATGACAGCTAATATTCCTCTACAATCATACAGTATAGCCACCGTTAACATCAACCGAATCGTAAGCCAAACGAAAATAGAATGCCTACGCGATTTTATCTACGCCTTTGACATAGACATTGTCCTGCTTCAAGAAGTGTGTACAGACAGGGCTGAACAGATCGCGGGATACAGTGTAATTCTCAACCGGGGCACTGAAAGTGGTACTGCCACATTATTGAAAAACGGCATTATACTTCGGAACGTGAGAAAGCTAGCGACTGGACGAGGAATATCAGTGGAAACAGACACAGCACAGATCATTAACATCTATGCACTGTCGGGGTCCAATGCCAGACAGGCCAGGATACATTTCTTCCAAGAAAGTATAATTGAGTTAATAAATCCTGCGACCACAAACACCATACTAGCCGGTGATTTTAACTGTGTCATGTCCGCAAACGATCAGATGCCGAATCCCAATATATGTATTCAACTGAAAGATTTGGTGGAAGGATTGCACCTTGCCGGCCGCGGTGGCCGAGGTGACTGAAGCGCTCCAGTCACGGTCAGCACGGCCACTACGGTAGGGGGTTCGAATCGCCCCCCCCCCCCCCTCGGGCATGGATATTTGTGTCGTCTTTAGTCTTAGCTAGTTCATAAGTAGTTTGTAAGCTTGGGGACTGATGACCCCGTAGTTAAGTCCCATAAGTTGTACAAATATTTGAACATTTTTTTTGATTACACCTTACCGACTTCTGGCACAACCAGCCACGTGCGAACGCAGGGTTCACGTTTATCACCAGCCACTCGAAGAGTCGGATTGATAGAATATATACTTCTTAGTCTGACCCGGAGTGTACTCAAGTGTCGAAACCTGTCCAGTTAGTTTTTCTAACCATCTGGCAGTTTTAGCAAATATTAACATGGCTAGACAGAAGACATATCAAGGTAGAGGTGTGTGGAAATTTAACACTGCACATTTAATGGGCAGTGCATTAGAAACGGAATTACAGAGTGTGGTGTCGCACAAGTACAAAGTGCGCGCCACCTACTTTCGCCGCGCGCCGCCATGCACGCACGGCGCGACGTTGTTACGACGTCAGCCACGAGCGCCCTTTGCTACAACTCCGTTCGTGGCCACCACTGAACGACATCGTTCACTTGGGACTGAGATAGAAACCAGCTAACACTTCGGAATCAGATAGGCACCAGTGAAGACTTGGCTATCGGTTAGGCACTAGGACTTATCACTAGGCAGGCCTCTAGCTCAACTATGTATCAACATTCTGCAGTACTGAGCTATGTAAAAGTTAAGTATTGTATAAATTCTGTGTAATGTATATCTCGTACTAATTTACTCTAGTGTTTCTAGTTTCTGCTGCCCCACTGGCTGCTCACCTTCGTACCTGCACAAGCGTGCCTCCTTTATTCCTGTGTCGGTCTCTTCCTACTCGGCCGCCGACACCTACGACGGAAACGAGACACAAACGTGGCGACGAGGCTGGGACACAAAACAGAGAGTCTGGGAACTGTGTCTGAGGAACTCACATCGATATAGAGCTAAGCTCGAATGGTGGGTCACACATGTCAAACCCAAACTTCGATCATTCCTCAAGATCTACGCATTTGAAAAGAAGCAATGGGAAAGACACACTATGGAATTTTACTTTCGATGCTTACGCGACTTACATGCCGATGAAGTCAATGTGTCTCGCCATACCGTCGAAATCAATAGACTCATGGCCAAAATAACCGACTTAAAACGCCAACAATTGGAAGGCGTCAAAATACGATCGAGGGATAACTGTGGAATTGAGGACGAAAAACCAGCACTCTTCCATCTCCTGTCGGAAGTCAAGAGGGGACGGCGTCAGCATATCAGTGCTCTCACCGCGGACGACGGCAGACAGATCACTTCTCAACGTGAGATCTTAATGTTTATCCAGGACTATTACGCTAAATTGTATGCTTCGAGCGACACTTCTGTCATCACAATATGTGAAGCGCTTTTGAATGTTATTCCACCAACGGTGACGGATGAAGAAAATGTTGATCTTGAATCACAATTCACAGACGAGGAAATCTTCGACGCTTTGAAAGCAAGCCCTCGGAACAAATCCCCTGGACCCGACGGTTTGCCTGTTGAATTTTATGTAAAGTATTGGTCCTTATTTGGCGGTAAACTGACGGAAATTTTTAACGAACTGCGTACTATTGATATGGTTCCAAGTAAGTTTTTAGAGGGCATCATAGTGTTGGTCCCTAAAAAGTACGGAACAAAAGAATTGCGAAATATGCGCCCTATTTCGCTGCTAAACGCGGATCTCAAGATAGTTGCTCGGGTTTTGCTTCAAAGACTGAAAGCTGTTGCTGCTCGTATCATCAGTCCCTATCAATTGTGCGCCGTCCCTAGAAGATCTATACAGCAAGCGCTCGAGGAATACCGCGATATCACGGCCGTCACCGCGGCATCCAACTGTAAAGCGGCCATCTTGTCGTTAGATATGGACAAAGCATTTGACAGGGTTCGACATGATTACCTGTTGCGGGTGACGTCCAAGATGGGTATGCGGCCGTATTTCATAAATATTATCCTGCGACCGTATACTGGTGTGGCTTCCAGAATTCTTGTGACTGGACATTGTACAGCAAAAGTACCCATTCTAGCTTCGGTGAGACAAGGTTGCCCCCTTTCAATGATGCTTTTCGCCATATCAATTAAGCCATTCCCACGAACCCTGTACGTACAGCTGCCTGAACTTGAAATTGGAGGCCATAAATACGTCTGTCGAGGTTATGAAGACGATCTGGCTGTGTATATGAGTGACCCCTCTGACCTCACTGCAATCCGAGAGGTGATCGAAACGTATAGCTCTTGTTCTGTAGCGCAAATCAATCTACGCAAATCTCATATTCTGCAGTGGGAAAAGGGATAGAATTCGTCGGAATTGACCCCTTCGAACTAAGCGACGTTATCAAATTACTTGGGATTAGTTACAATAACTGCCCTGTCAAGACGGAAGCTTGGAACTGGAAAATGAGGCTCAACAGCTTACGAGCGGTTTTAAGGGAGAATTCCACCCGCTCCTTAAATATATTTCAGAAAACCAAGTTGATTAATCTTGTGACATTGCCCAAAGTGTACTACCTCGCGAGCATATTTCCCTTGCCTGCAACAATCGGGGCACGTATTGAATTATATGGCGATGTAGCCTCCTTAGGGTAGCCTACTCCGCGGCGACCCTCCCTGAAGCAAAACGCGGCCTGGGACTCACCAACGTCAAGAAGAAATGCAAAGCGCTGCTTATACCTAGAACAGGTAAGGCCGTAGCTACTGGAGACCGCAATCTTACAGCGTACACCTAACAGAAGGGCGCCAGTTATGGTCGGACACATCAATTACAAGCTGCGACATGTTCAACAATACATACTTGACAACAGTTATATTCACCAAACAGTAAGTAACTATACTACCAAGGAAATATACAAAGTGCTGACAGAAGATAGTGGCGTCAGTAAAGTACAAAGAATCAATCCCACGATCGTCTGGAGTAGAGTGTGGAAAGATATACATTTGAAAACCTCGTCATCACATGTACGGGCTACGTGGTACTGCGCAGTTCACAACATCATAAGCACAAATGAGCGCCTCTGCAGGATCGGCATTTCAAACACTGACAAATGCACGGACTGCCAGCAGACCGACACCACACTACATCGGTTCACTTGCGGTGCTGCTAATGACGTATGGCAATGGGTACGGCACAAGATAGCAGTTATGAACCGTACATCAGAGAGTAATGTAACTGTAGAAGAACTGTTAGCGCCTACCAGGTGGCCGTATCCAGACCAAAAAATGTTGTCCACCTACTGGTTGATGGGCAAGTTCATCGATTGCTGCCTGGGCAATGAGAGAAAGTCCCTAATGGAATTTCAACATGATATCTTGCAAGAGTATTCAAAATACTCTAAACTCCGGAAATGGAAAGAGATGATGGGAGGCTATTTACCTGCAGTTCTTGAAATAAGGTGACCAACGAATTAGTGAAGATTACATTTTAGACTACACATGAGCATGATAAACTATTATTCTCTTACGTATCCCACTAGAAGAAGGGTTTTGTTGGACGTACATTCCAAGGAAAATGTTGTCAATCGAATAGTTTGCCGGCCGCGGTGGCCGAGGGGACTAAGGCGCTCCAGTCACGGTCTGCACGGCCACTACGGTCGGGGATTCGAATCCCCCGTCGGGCATGGATATTTGTGCCGTCCTAGTTCGTAAGTAGTTCATAAGTAGTTTGTAAGTTTAGGGACTCATGACCCCGTAGTTAAGTCCCATAGACTATACAAACATTTGAATCGAATAGTTTCTGTTCGTCACTTTTGTTTATTTTAAAGTATCAGGAGTATTGCTCTTTATTTGTAGGAAGAGACTTTTATCATTTAGTTACACAGTTATTTTAGATGCACAAAACCACTCCGGTTTCCTTAAAAATGAAGAGGTATAGGAATCCTATACACTTTTGTTTGGAAATATCTTCCTCGTCGGTAGGTTCAACGTGAACGGGAGTGTGGAGCAGTAAGCAGTACAGCGCTCTGAGTAGCGAGAAGACAAACACATGAAGTCAAATTGAGTAACTGATAATAAGAGATTAACACGGGAAGCCAATTTTTCTTCGCGAAGACACACTCAAAGCAAACACGTAAATGCGACTGATCCCTTCCGACGTCCAGCGACGATATCACAGAAAATAGAAAAGAAAAGAAAAGAAAAGAAAAGTAACACGTCTGCCTAGTAAGCAGGGAGGTCCGGGTTCGATGCCCGGCTGCATCACAAATTTTTATTCTATGCTTCAGATTTATCATTATCTCTAAAATCTGTTGGGAAATTACAATTACTAGTAAAGATTAAAACTTGGTGCGTGATGTGCTGATATCTCATTAACTACTTGTCGTACTGTGATACAAGCTACATTCAACTATATGCGTTTATACTGTCTGTAAAGTTTCCTGCGGCTAAAATTTGTAGTGTACAAATAATAAATTTTAACGTCATACCGATTGCCGTAGTTTTACTTCATGAACATCGGAAAAGTAGCAAGCGAGAAACTTTTTTTTTCTTTCATCATTTTGCTATGGTTGTCAGCGAGAAAAAGTTTAAAAATGGTTTGAAATTATGTTAAAAGTTTGTTGCAAGTCGCTAAGTACTCTCATCTTATATAGTGTATTTATAATGTCTCGCCGCATTATGTGGCAGTTTTTTCGGATTCCTATTGTTTTCGACGTCATATTTTCTGAACCATGTGTCGTTTGTGATTCCTAGCCCTGTAACAATTGTTACCCTACGGTAAGGAATGTGTGTAGCAAATTTGGTTGAAGTCGGTCCAGTGGTTTAGGAGAAGATGAGCAGCATTGTCGCTTAATGCAGCGGTTTTCCGCACATCTCATTGTTTATGACGACATATCTCGTGAACAATGTGTTGTACGTGATCTTACGGGGACCCTCCTCAGGATTGAAGCTTACGTGTGCAAAATTTCATAAAGATTGGAACAGAACTGTGGATTTGTACGGAACACGTACACACAAACATACGGACACTCTGCTTTATATATTAGATTCAATGATTCAATGATTCAGTGGGAGGATTCTAACCCCAGAGGGGGAACAGCCCCGAACCGGGACCATAACTTGGTTTTTGCGCCTCCCCCTCCCCCCCACTCGGTGTCCTAAGCGACATCTCTGCGAGTGGTGCTCGGGGTTTGTCCTCCCCATCCCTTCCTCAGATCCAGCGCCATTGACTTCTTTTACTGCAGTTACCTTTCCAAATGATTAGATCAATTTTGTCACAACTGATATTCTAATCCCCAGTCCAAAAGAGCGACTACTCTCCTGCAGGCACAAGTAAACATGTGACAATAGTTTTCCTCAAAGGCTCATAGTGTATAGGAGTGTGTTGCTTCGTTCATACCCTATCGTTTTACGCGCACCACGTTCGATCATTGGTGTCCTAGGTTTCGGTTATACGTCGACCGATACTGACAGCCTGGAAAGAGAAGCTGCAAATGTTTTAAATAATGACCTCCCATGCTGATATAGAAACAAAATATCTACATAATGTTACGGTAAATTCTAGCGTTATTGATGTACGCATTGCCAAGTAGCACAAAAATATTTGCCCCTAGTCAGAGTCGAACCCACGACCCTATCATTACCAATCCGACAATGGCGGCGCGTACTGTGTGCTCACTGATTTCGTTAGAAGGTTGCTGTGCCCACCTCCTTTGGAAACAGTTAAATATTTCTTACAACAAAGAATATCAATGTCATTTACCCTCAAAATCGCAAATACGTCTGAAGATATGTGCCATCTAACAATACAAAAGTCACTGTTGTCCCAGTATCTGTTAAAAAGAAGATCGGATTAAAAAAATTGCTTGCAGTTAAGCTCGAACCCAGTACCTTTGACATCGCAGCGTGATGCCACTAACCATACAGCTATTTTTTTTCTAGTTGGAGAGGAATCATTATTATTCATTATCGGATCTTCTGATGCTTTTACAGTTGATCCGTCTTTAATTGATAGTTATATCTTACCAAATATGACAAAACAAATATGAAGGGGGGATGTTGCCTTCATGAAGGATATCAAGGCGAGGTGCGCAGTACCTCTGTTGTCTTGCTTCAGGACCTTTTGTGCGTAACGGTCAGAGCTCGAGTAGCCAGGAGCTGTTGTCTCTGCCAGCTCCAACGCCAATGTTAAAACGGCGTTTCCCCTCGCCCCTTCCTGCCACTGGAGCGCCCATATGCTGCCTCCAGGGGGTTCAGAAGAGTAATTGAACCTCAGCCGCCCATACGCATTGCAACGCTGCGACCACCGCCGCCTGTATTATGCGGGCGCGCTACGACACGTATAGAAATACTTTGAATAAGCATATTAAATGATGTGATAGAAGAAAGAAACGAAATATGATATTTACTTTTCCTTTAATTTATCTATTACTTTATTTCACGAGGAATTTTTCCGAAGTTCACTGAACCAGTGAAGACATAGGACGCGCCGCTACTGGTTGCGACGTTCGAACCACGCGGTTGGCTGTGGTTGGCCGCAGAGCATTGTGGCAATTATATCTCAACAGTCAGTCTCATTCCATTTTTTTTTCTTTATGTGACTGACGCGTTTTGCCCTTTAGAGGCTATTTGTCATAATCGTAAAATAAACCTTCTACGATGATGACTAATAGCTAACTATATATTTACATAATCTGTTGATGCCTCAAAAAGGCGAAACGCGACAGTGAAATGAAGAAAAAATTTTGCTACTGAGACTGACTTTTGAGATATATTCATAACCAGTATGGAGTGGAACCAGTTTTATTTTGGGAATTAGCAGCGCCGCAGTGGAGTAGCCGAGCGGTCTAAAACACCTCGCTGCGGTGCGCGCGGTTGCTCGCCGTGGAGGTTCGAGTCTTGTCTGGGGCATGGGGGTGTGGGTGTGTTTACCTTAGGTTAGTTTACCTAGGTTTAAGTAGTTTGTAAGCTACGGACTGATGACCACGCAGTTTGGTCCGATAGATTTACAAACATTTGAATTAGCAGCGAATGCAGATGCCCATGCGCTTTGTTGTTGTTGTTGTTGTTGTTGTTGTTGTCGGCCATTTGCACGTCAAAATTTGACGGTACAGCTTGCCTGAGCGTATAGCGTTTGTGCAGGCCTACTATGCTAGCAACAACAGCACAGCTGCGGATCGACGGAAATTTGCGGCCGAATTCAAGCTGAAGACAACTCGTAGTATACGTGATGACAGTGTTGACAATGTCGGTTGCCCAAAAATGGTGGAAACGCCTTGTGACGATCCTACATATTAGTTAGAACAGAACCGACACAACCAAAACATACTTGTAATAGATATAATGTTATAAATTTCATCAACTATGACCTGCTACGCTGATGTAGACGAAACTTTAAAAAAATGTTTGTACAGCTGATGGGACTTAACTATGGGGTCATCAGTCCCTAAACTTACAAACTACTTATGAACTAGGTAATCCTAAGGACGGCACAAATATCCATGCCCGAGGGGGAATTCGAACCCCCGACCGTAGTGGCCGCGAAGACCGTGACTGAAGCGCCTCAGTCCCCTCGGCCACCGCGGCCGGCGTAGACGAAACTGCTGTGTTGATCAGCTTCTTCGCAATATCCCATTTGACCTGGACTTATTTAATTTGGCAGCCAGGGTTTTTCATAGTAAATGGAAGTACATTGCTGCATGGTTGCCTTCTACTTATTCTATTTTTTTCTTCTTAAACAAACCTAAAACATCGCCATGGGAAAAACCATATGACGATGTTAAAATTCTGACACTGGGCCAAACTGTAGACTGAATCTGACGTGTCGCATTCGTAGTTATAGATAATGCTACGTTCCAGGATTTTCCAGAATAAAGTTGGTACAATAACATCCCTGAATTCTTTCTTCCTTTCTCTTCGCCATGTTCCCGCACATGCCGGGTCGGCTTTGTTAGATTCGGATTTGGCTTGTTAATATTTACGGGGTGGCCGGATGCCCTTCCTGTCGCCAACCCATTCCCCCCGGGAGGAAATTTTTACCCTATTCCAACGGCGAGGTACTGGCGGAAGTAAAGTTGTGAGGCGGCATCGTGAGTCGTGTCGGGATAGCTCAGTCAGTAGAGCGCTTGCCCGCGAAAGGCAAAGGTCCCAGGTTCGAGTCCCGGTTCCGGCACACAATTTTAATCTGCCAGGAAGTTTCATGTTGAGATGATGTCTGTCTGATCTCTCCAAAAGATAGCTTCAGTAGCTGCATAGTGGAGAGAATACACAAATGTGAATTTGCTGGGATGACATTTACGAATATAGGTGTTGTGAATGTGGTAATAACCATTTAGTAAAGGTGCAATTTCTAGGACTGAATTATCGGATAATCAACTGGAAGGAATATGGTTTAAGCTCTTAACTGTTACTGGCTGGCGGCAGGTAACCGAAGCAGAAGCTGCTGCGAAGGAGATCAGGTAAAGGAAATAATGAAGAGTAGTGCGGGGGATAAGGAAGCAGGAGGCCAACTGCAATATGGAATTGGAATGCTGTAAATATACATAGACGTAAGTTAACGAGATCGTAAATCTTATTTTAATGAATTATTTTATTTTTAAATGCTGCTAAGTAGTTGCATTTATCCATTACAGCTGTTTCACCACTATGTCATTGTCAAGTGGTCTACAAAAGTATAAATAAGTTTTTAACAAATACTTTTCGGAACGAAATATAGTATATTACCATAATTTTAAATATATTACTTTCATTTTATCTAAATGTTCAAATGTTTGTTAAGCTTATGGGACTTTACTACGGGGTCATCAGTCCCTAAACTTACAAACTACTTATGAACTACCTTATACTAAAGACGTCACAAATATCCATGCCCGAGGGGGGATTCGAACCCCCGACCGTTGTGGCCGTGCAGACCGTGACTGAAGCGCCTCAGTCTCCTCGGCCACCGCGGCCGGCTTCATTTTATCTCTTGTTGATACATGTAACATCTGAACCCCTATATGCTATTATGCGGATAAATTCGCCAGAAAGTCGTTTATAATTATTTATTAGTTACATTACTTCTGTTTGACAGCTCTTGTAATGCTACATGTGTACAAAGATTTTACATTCTGAATTTCGTGGTGTCTATGCTCGTGATATACTTTGTATCTCTGGTCTCTGACATGTTTATTTTCATACAGATGCTGTATGTAACAACAAGAGGTAAAATGTAACTAATACATTTAAAATTATGGTAATGTACTATATTTCGAATCGAAAAATATTTATTAAAAACTTATTTATACATTTCCAGACCACTTGGCAATGCACTAATGGTGAAACAATTGTAGTGGATAAATAAAGCATTAGAAAATAAAGTAATTCATTAAAATGTCGTATTACGAAATATTAAATGATGCATGACCTATAATCAAAAAAGTTTCGCAACTCAGCGAAAACGTGAATTGTCATCATTCAGGTACAATTTTCTTCACGCTAAACTGACCACAATTGGCACAGATAATTAGAATGATCTCCTCTTGCTCACTTACCTGTTTCCTAAGAAATAGTTATCGTATCACGATGATATTTGTGATATTTAAACGAGCATTTTAAACACATTTCTTGCAGTAAATAAAATTACGTATATTTTGACAGATCAGCATCAGAGGAGGGAAGCGGAGGTATAAAGTAGTTAACTGAATGTCTTCTGTAGACCTGACTTCTTTTTCCAGCTGTAAAGTCGATGGTATCGAGAAATGGCTCCTTAGTGAATAATATACTATCATACATATTGCTGTCAAAACCATTATATAATAAATATCTTAATAATTTTTTTCTGAAATTCTTTGACTAATTTGCCTAAATGCTTTGAAACACGTCTATATAGCGTGTTCCATTTATTTTATCCCCAGTTGATGGGCTTCAGACATTTATTTGAGTGTAGCGAGACGCTCCATTCGCACTATGAGAGATACCAGAAGTGCAAGAAATTTTTATCCAAAAATATGGAATAATTTGTTGTGTTTCATAATTTTAAATGTCTACTTTTTGTTTATTAGCCCCATTTGTGATGGCATATGCTGTGATATGTTCCCACTGACCCCACTTGCGCAGAATGAATGGGACCTGTGTACAAAACAGTTTAAACAAGTGTTAGCCGCACCTCGTTGCTCTTGTCGTCTGCTGGTTCAAACAGCACGGCTGCAGTTGCCTCTGGTGGTGGTTAAGTTCTGCCAACTGTTGGCCAGAGGCAAATCTTTAGCAAAGATTCTTAGCGAAAGTTCCCTTTCACTCCCCTTGTCCGGTATGCACGTTAAGTTTGCCTACCTGAGTCGGGTAAACCCTTTGGAGAAATTCCCCGTCCACTTTAGGTAGCTGGATGCTAACGGCCAAGAGGGTGGCCAGGAGTCGTTGGCTGGCCTTCTGTGGCGCAGTTAAGTTGGTTCTTGGTGTTGGCTCTGTTCTGAGCACATGGCTAAAATTAATTCGGATTAGACAATAAGTTGAAAAATACTCATTTGCGTCTGTAGTTCTCGCTATAACATCGCCGCAGTGGGTAGCTGTGAGATTTTATTTAATTTTGTTCTGTTTTGCTAATTTCATGATGATTTTTGCCGAAGTTTGATTTCTCAGCCTCACTTGTTTGTTAGTCCAGTCAAATAGTAGCTATACCTTACAAAAGATGGGGTACAGGACTTTATTTTTTAAACTCGTTAATATGGTTGAAAAGATTATAAAACCAAGTTTTGCCAACAAAATTTCACTTGGGAAAACTTACTGCAGTCAAAAAACTTCGAAAATTTCGGACTTTTTTCAGCTTTTTCAAAATATCTCCGTTATTTGTGCTCCTAAAGCTTTTACGTCTACGTTCTGTTTTGAAGAGCACAAAATTCTCTTTAAAATTTGACAATATAAAACTCCACTTTTCACTCGTATGTCGCGGAAATACTTTTGTACAAGTATTCAGTAAACGAGGCCCCCCGTGAATACATGTATTACTATAAAATTTTGAGATTTGGAGACCCCCAGGACGAGAGGCACGGGAGAGTCTACTTGTTGCAGCAACTGGCAGAGGTATACGATAACAAGTTTTTGCTTCAAAGTAAACATCCTGGAGAATGCTGAAGAAAATTTATTTCTAACTGTATAGCCGACGACCATACTTCGCGCACACGCGTCATTGGGCAGCATAAAGTTGGCTGCATTCGGAGCCAAATGAGAAACTTTCAAAAAGGTTCAAATGTTTGTTAAGCTTATGGGACTTAACTACGGGGTCATCAGTCCCTAAACTTACAAACTACTTATGAACTAGCTAATACTAAGGACGGCAGAAATATCCATGCCCGACCGTAGTGGCCGTGCAGACCGTGACTGGAGCGCCTCAGTCCCCTCGGCCACCGCGGCCGGCTGAGAAACTTTCACCTAATGCATATTTTCTCCGTTCGTGGCAGCAGACGCACAGTCGTCAAGCTATCACGGACTAGTAGTACAGCCACGTATCCAGTACAGATCCTTCCTTCCTTGCACGCATGCAGGACCGGTCTTAATCATCCAGGCACCCGCTTGGCGCCCTTTATTGTATAAACAGAGAAGCTGGCAGTGCTTTGGAATAGCTATTTGAATGTTTTCTAGAAATCGTCTTAAATAGTTGATTACGTCATTTTACAGCACGACTTTTCATCGTGAATTTGAGGATTTTATAAAAGAAAGAAACTAAAGAAAGGAAATGATCCGGGTTAGATTCCCGGTCCGGCACAAAATTTCATGTGTTACAGATCGACTGTTCATCTCTAGAAGGGCAACAAAAGTTGGAAGATTTAGCAATTTGCGAAAGCTTGCGATTGCTTCGTGCGTTTATTTCTGTGCAGGTCATTTTCGTGTTGTTTTAGTTCACTGTTACTAATCGTGCACTGCAACTCGAAACGTTTAAAGTTTTGTTATGTACAGATTGATGAGCTTATGACTACATTTGCAAAACAGATGTTCACGGTATGACACGCCAACGATTTGTATATAAACTCTTTTTGAGATGTATTTACTGAAGGTGCAAATTTCATGTTTTACGTAATATTTGCACTAGTGATGCAGTACTTAAAAATACGGTGCGTTCCGCTTACCTTGTGACTACACGCGCAGGTTGTGTTCTCTGTCACCAGAGTATCTCCCTGCTAATAACGTACTGCGCGTTTTTTCCGGCAAACAGTGAAGCAACGGATGTTGGATGAGACTGATCAATATTTTAGTTTCGAAAAGTTTGTAACTGTATACTGTATAACTGATTTTATAGTACCGGTGTTTATTTTATTTTTATTTAATTACTAGCTTACATGCCCGTGCTTCGCAACGGTTGTTCGAGAGGGACCTGTGTATATCACGGTTTTTAGAGCTCCGGGTGTAGGCCAGCAAAATAATAATAATAATAAATAAAAAAATAAAATAAAAAAATAAGTAAATATAAAATTAAAAAACAATAAAAATAAAATAATAAAAAAATCTTATGTTTGTATAGCTTATGGGACTTAACTACGGGGTCATCAGTCCCTAAACTTACAAACTACTTACGAACTAGCTACAACTAAGGACGGCACAAATATCCATGCCCGAGGGGGGATTCGAACCCCCGACCGTAGTGGCCGTGCAGACCGTGACTGGAGCGCCTCAGTCCCCTCGGCTACCGCAACCGGCCAGCAAAAAACGAATCCTGGATCGCTCTGTCAATAAACTAAGTTTTTCTAGACAAGATGTCAAATTTAAGTAGAAGTCATTGTCGAATACGATGAACGTTCATAAAGTTTTCCATACAAAAAATGAAATGACGGGCGCGCCGCTGACAGCTCGGCCACTGTGGCCCGCGCATCGGCATCTATTAGTTATTTGGTGTGCTATGCAACTAAAATCTCAGTTTGACCTTTCCTGTACTATGGCGACAAACACATGTTAATTACTCACCTAACTAAATGGTATTTATCTGTTACTAACGCGATACTGTCCGCTAAACCAAAGTAACCAATACTTACGAACTTTCCCTCACAGACATACATTAACGTATGTCTACAGTCTGTATATTGCAGTGAGCTCCAAGATAATATGAAAATGGTACTATGTATTATGAAACCGTGACGCACGACTTATATTTGTCTCTCTAATCCAGTTGTTAGTATTTTGATCCTAAGCACTACAGTTGTCTTTCCGCCGGCCGGGGTGGCCGAGGGGACTGAGGCGCTCCAGTCACGGTCTGCACGACCACTACGGTCGGGGGTTCGAATCCCCCCTCGAGCATGGATATTTGTGCCGTCCTAGTTAGTAAGTAGTTCATAAGTAGTTTGCAAGTTTAAAAACATGACAGCTTACAAAATACGTTTGTAATCTGTCATGTTTTTAACTTATGTATTTCTTATATAGTGACTAAGTGCAATGCTGCACTTGTTATTGTATACCCAATTTTTTAACAAGATGACCAGATTGTAACATATATATGACCAGATGATGGTGACACAGTGCACCGAAACCGGTCGTCACTTAATAAATTGTTAGTTTGCGATCTTGGCTTGCATTTGGAAACAATAAAAGAATTGATCGCGTCCAGACCAGACGATGTCAGGTAATCTTAAATAAAAAATAAATAAAAAGAAAATTCCAAGCTAGATTTCAACTCGGGTCGCCTGTATATAAGCCGAGCGCTTTGCAAATTACACCATGCTATCACACATTGCACCTCACCCATCACCTATTACAGGTGTAGCTGTTACGCGCTGAACTCCGATCTCGATTTTCGTGGAAACCGAGGCGCATTGGAACAGATCCTTTTAGCCCGGTTGTCTCGTACCTGCGACCCATCAATATTCGTTTGTACCGTACTCGGCGTTCCCCTTGTCACTGCTTCATTGCAGAGTAGTTTCGCCCGGGCTCCAGAGAGCGCAGCACTGTCGACAGCTTCTGGAGAGTGCGCGAGAATGTCTCGGCGCATTTGACGGCGACCGGGCGGTGCGTCTGACGGCTCCCAGCAGCCGCCACAATCGATCCGAGGCGGCGGCGGGGAATATTGGCTGCGACATTTCTAGTCTCCTGCACGAGGGCGAGGACGATGTCAACCTCGGGCAGTTATTTACGAGATTCCGACATAGATTTTTTTTTTTAATTTTTATTTTAAATTTTTTTAAATTTTTTATTTGCCTTCCACATTTTACAGAAAGTGTGTAATTTCATAATCCGATAGATTATCCAGTGGCGGCTGGTGATAATGTGGTAATGTGCTGCAGCACACTGTAAATATATTACTAAAATTATGCCATTTCTCTTCGAATGCAAGCGAGAAATCGCTATAAAATTACATCCTTTCTCTTGGAATAAGAGCCAGATATCACAACAAAATTACGCCAATTCCCTTCCAATGCGTATTAGAATGCTAGTAATAAGGTTGAAAACGCGCTCTACCCGCGATAGCTGGAAACCAGCTTCGTGTGCTGAAGTGGGATTCAGCCGCGCTGGTACGTGCGCAGATAGGCGGCGCAGTCGTCTGTTCGCTAGTGCGCATGTGCAGACGTGACGTCAGGCCTGGCGTCTCAGGTGTGCTGAGACCGACTGCAGCACCAGATCAATATTTCTCTTCGCTCTGCGTGTAACGGCTGCGGAAGAATAGTATATGACGAATGTTGCGGCATACGGAGTCAAATAGCGCGCTGGCTCAGGCGTCTTGCGCGTTGTCTCTCAAACCTACCTGTGTGAGGCTCGTACTCAAATACCTCTGAGTCTAAATGTTTAATTTTTGTAAATAAAATTAATAGTTTTAAACGTTATACTTACTACCTGCAGTGAATTCATGCAGTTGGCAGAGCTGTTATAGATTCCCCTGAAGGTCTTACTGCCAATACAATATTAATTGATATTTAATTAAAGGCAATCATACAAAGGTTGACTTTTTATTTTAGTATATTTTGTTTCCTGTTTATTTTTATAATATTGTAGCACATGGTCAAATTTTGTACGAGCTGCCACTTAGATAACCATCTAAATATTATATATAAATTATTTTTAATGTATATTCTCATTTAACCTCTATAATGCTCTATTGCAAATCCTCAATCTTCCGAAATTAAAATAAAATTATGTGACCGTAAGGGGCAAAATGTTTCTTATGGCAATATTAGCGTAGCATGCTGAAGTTGCCCTAGCCTCCTACGGTTCTGACCTTAGGCTCGTTCAAGCAGCTGCCAGTTTCCATCTAGCTACGTAGAGCTATTATCGAGTTTCAACAGGACCTGTGCGCATGCGCAGTTTGCTGGAAAGGGGCAACTGGCAGCTGCTTGAACTAACCTCTTACTACAAAGTGGCGTTGGCGAGACGAGTAATGTGTACGAAATAAGGAGGTTATAGAACGACCCTTCTTGGTGGAGAATTTATGTTTTCAAGAAATGGCCTCCATAACATTTTATTTGTGTATTTCAAAATTTGTAAATTAACAAATGCTTGCTAAATTCATACTCGTTTAATGTGTCTTATTTTTGGTTGAATAACATTTCAAATGCTTCATATTATAATATTTCTTAAGAAACGAGGAGCAGAGCTCTGCTATTCCGCCATTCTCCCCGTTGCACCGAATGTACGAGGTCTGCTATCCAACATACGAGATTTTCAGTTGCTTATGTACGAGGAAAAAAGGTTTTTTGAATAGCAAGCTGGTGAGCAGCGAGTGACGGGGTCGTGCTGTGCCAACACCACCCAAAGAGAGCCGAGCGCGATGGCTCAGCGCGCCCGGTGAGAGCGCTAAACGCTCTCTGTAATAGAAAGGCTGAGCCAGAGGAAACGTAGAACGCAAACGAACAAACAGGATCAGCAACCGCAACGACAATAACTACCCAGAGAGAGAGAGAGAGAGAAGAGAGAGAGAGAGAGAGAGAGAGAGAGAGAGAGAGAGAGAGAGAGAGAACTCGTATCTGAGTGGCCGGGGCCTGGTGGACAGCCAGCGAGCTGACCTTGCCTCCGTGACATCACACGCGGCCTTCTCTTTGGGTGGTCTTTGGGTGGTGCTCGCCGCTGCACTAGCCCCTAACAGAGGCGCTACCACGCACGTTGCGTAGCGAGGTGGGTAGAGAGTAGTTGCCACTGGCCTTAACCCTCCGTCGAGCCAACACCACCTAGAAGACAAGGCCTTACAACAGGCCGTGGCTACGTCACACTTAGAGGCCGCGGGCACCACCTCACTGGCTGTTGGCTGGGGCACGCCTACTGCCGCGCAGCGGTCGGCCAGTCAGATGGCGGCCGCGGCCTCTAAGTGTGACGTAGCCACAGCCTGTTGTAAGGCCTCGTCTTCTAGGTGGTGTTGGTCGGGCGCAGTCGGCCTCACAGGCCAGCAAAACACTTTTTTTGATTCCCGTGCTTAACAGTGGTGGCCCAGCAGCCCGCCTCTCCGTTTACTCGCGTAACTTTGGGAACCTCACACAGTGCCAATCCGCACGCTGCAATCGATTTCCACGCGGATCACGGGGAACTCCTTGGGCCTCACAGGCCGTCTGCGCCCGATTACGTTATAGTTTTTAAGGTGAGATTTTTCAAGGTATTTTTATTTTATTACTTCGTTTCAATCAAACTAAGTCTGTCCTCTGTGATTTTCACCGTTACCTTCGGAAAAAAAGAAGACTTTGACGACCCTGGCCCTTCAGACTGAGTGCGCCTGATCGAGTTCAAATTTCAGTTTTCCTTTCTTTTCCTACGTTATCACATACATATTTATATATACATGTGGCGCCTGTTCGGAAAGAACAGACGTCACATTCTGATCCAGCAGCTGTTATTGTTTAATATTCGTAGAATATATGACTTCAACTGCTATTGGACAAAGCTGAAAATGTGTACCCAGCCGGGATTCGAACTCGGGTCTCCTGGTTTCTAGGCAGTTGCGCTGACCCCTACACCACTGGGGACACAGTGATCACCGCACCTGCAAGGACTACCCATGCACGCCTCCCGTCAGATACAAATTCCCAGCTAGTGGGGAGGGGTGGGCAAGTTTGAAGCCCTTACTTTTACGGGAATTAGTTAAACTACGAGTTTGAGTACTATGGGCAGGGCGAAGCTGGGAATTTGTATCTGACGGGAGGCGTGCATGGGTAGTCCTTGCAGGTGCAGTGATCACTGTGTCCCCAGTGGTGTAGGGTTCAGCGCAACTGCCTAGAAAGCAGGAGACCCGGGTTCGAATCCCGGCTGGGTACACATTTTCAGCTTTGCCCAATAGCAGTTGAAGTCATATATTCTACGGATATTAAACAATAACAGCTGCTGGATCAGAATGTGACGTCTGTTCTTTCCGAACAGACGCCACATGTATATATATAATATGCCGGTGACGGGCAATGATCCTGTCGTTAGTGGGGAGGGGTGGGCAAGTTTGAAGCCCTTACTCTTACGGGAATTAGTTAAAGTACGAGTTTGAGTACTATGGGCAGGGCGAAGCTGGGAATTTGTATCTGACGGAAGGCGTGCATGGGTAGTCCTTGCAGGTGCGGTGATCACTGTGTCCCCAGTGGTGTAGGGGTCAGCGCAACTGCCTAGAAAGCAGGAGACCCGGGTTCGAATCCCGGCTGGGTACACATTTTCAGCTTTGCCCAATAGCAGTTGAAGTCATATATTCTACGAATATTAAACATACATATTTTCTGCTGAAATGTCCAGAAAAGTATATTATGCCTCTAAGCCAATGATCTTGTGGAAATAATGCGCCTCGTCGAGGACGAAACTGCTGAAGATCCAGCCGCACTCGAAGATTTAGTCGATGAGAGAGACACCCACTCTCAGGATGAGGTAGGAGAAGGCAAGAAGGACTCAGCAACTGAACAGGAAGTTTAGGGAACAGCTCGGGAATATGAAGAAGAGAAGAAAATATGTGAGGAGTTTTTATATTGGAAACGATAAGACGACGAAATAGTCTAAGTAGATACCTTCTACTATTTATAGTGTGAAGAGTCACATCATTATTACACAACATCCAGTGTAAAAGATATTGCTACAAATGACGCCACCAATTGCAAAACCTTGTGCCATCAATTTCTAACTGGACAATTTAGCCTGTGTATGCTGTGAATACATGTGGAATGTAGATTCGGCTGCAAACTCGACTGAAAAAAATTTTTACCCCACAAAGAACGGGAAAGTTCTCCCACATTACCTCCCAAATGGCTAAAACGTCGACCATGCGTGATTGAAACAAGAGTTAGGAGGATGAAGAATCATGAATGTTCAGCTTGTCATCAACCAATCTGCTTGGGCGACGTATACGTTCTGTGCCATACCTGTGTTTCAGCTGTTGATTTGGGAGCTATAGCATCGGTTTTTGGCTGCAAATGTGGCGAGAAAAGATGATTCCATGTCAGAATAGACTGCCTAATGTCGTTTAAAAATAACTTCATTACTTTTATGGATGTCTGTTCGACCAATTTTTAATGCTCTTTGTGGGAAATTGGTAATTTTGGTTACTTTATTTTAAGGTGTATTGTGTTCAATAAATCCATTATTTTGCTTTAGGTTTGCTGTAATTCCTTCCTTTAGATCCTCTTCAAGACTAGCCAACACGTATTTTGAATTTGATTTACCAAGGCGGAGCTAGTCCATAAAATACGTGGGTGGCCTCTCAGGCCGGGTGCGCCTGATTTTGTTTCATCCGGAGGTGCGCCCGACGGAGGGTTAACAAGTCATAAATACTACGTCTGCCCACTTCATTAGTGTTTTAGAAACTTACCGTCGTTTCGGCCACTTGCAACAGCGCCGAAACCTCGGTCACTCTCTTAAACTCGTTCTGTACTAGACATGCGACCAAATACCTTGTAATAAATAACTAGAGTCACTAACGGCGCTGCTGTCGCGGGCTAATTTGACCCTCGACCAGCCGCCATGATAGTGGCAAGCGTCACATCAATAAGAGTGCTGTCTTTTCGGTGTCAGCTAATAAGGCGGCCACGCTCCATTACTGAAATGGCAGACAATGCCGTTCATTCTGTACATCTACATTTACATCTACATACATACTCCGCAATTCACCGTAAGGTGCGTGGCGGAGGGTACACTATACCACTACTAGGCATTTCGTTTCCTATTCCACTCCCAAATTGAACGAGGAAAAAAAGAATGCCTATATGCCTCCGTACGAGCCCTAATTTCTCTTAACTTGTCTTTGTGATCTTTACGCAAAATGTAAGTAGGCGGCAGCAAGAACGTACTACACTCAGCTTCAAATTCCGGCTTTCTAAATTTACTTAACAGAAATTCCGTGACACTCGCGCATTGGTCGAACCTACCGGTAATAAATCTAGCTGCTCGCCTCTGAACCGCCTCCATGTCTTCCTTTAAACTGATCTGTTGCTGGTCCCAAACACTTGAGCAATACTCAAGACGTGGTCGCACAGGCGTTTTATACGCAGTCTCCTTTACAGGTGAAGTACATCTTCCCAAAATTCTCCCAATAATCCGAAGTCGGCTGTCCGCCTTACTCACAACTGCCCTTACATGTTCGTTCCATTTGATATCTCTCTGCAGTGTTACGCCTAGATATTTGAACGACGCGACAGCGTCAAGAAGCTCACTACTAATACTGTATTCGAACATTATGGGATTGCTTTTTCGCCTCATGCGCATCACCTTACATTTTTCTACATTGAGAGCTAGCTGCCATTCTTCGCACCAACTAGAAATTTTGTCTAAGTCAACCTGTATGCTATTACAGTCAGTTACAGACGACATCCTCCCATACACCACAGCATCATCAGCAAACAGCCGCAAATTACAACTTACTCTGTCCATCAGGCGCGTGGCTGGCCGCGAGTTACGCCATGTTTCTCCCGCTGGCGCAACTCTTGGCGCTGGGTCATAGCTGCTCCCCTCCACGCTCCCCCTGTCTCTCACATGCCCTTAAACAGCAAACGTCAGATAATCCTCCCACCACTCCTCTCCCCTACCTGCACAGCGCCTTGCCCCCACCCCTTGGGCACCCAACCAACACCCCGTCATGTAACGCCCTCGCTCGCTACTTTTCAAGCGCCGTATTTCTTTCACTATTTGGTTTGTTTCCGAGTTTAACTTGCCTTCAATTGCGGTACCTACACCGTTTCTAAGCAAGAACTAAACCACGTAATAAAATATAAATATATTTTTAAATATAAGTAGACTTTCAAACTCTTGTTCAGCGAGTTTAGCGTGGTCTTGTAGATAAGAGAGTGAGAGTGAAAGTGAGGAGCTAAAGGTTGGTGGTTTAAATCCTGCGAGGTGCTTACTTTTTTTTTCTCCTTTTGTTTTCATTTGTAACGCGTTCTAATCCTGTTTGTTAGTGAAATAGCAGTATTTTCCGCAATGTTTCGTTAATTATATATTACAGCGTGATGTATCTCAGTAGTGAGTTTCGTCCAATTCATTAATTTTTTTCCCCTTCTTCGCATTTCTAACAAATGTTACGACTTCTCATTCATAGTTTCCAAATGATAAGCCAAGATCGCAAACTACCAATTTATTAAGTGACGACCGGTTTCGGTGCACTGTGTCACCATCATCTGGTCATCTTGTTAAAAAATTAGATATAAAATAAGAAGTGCAACATTGCACTTAGTCACTATAAAAAAATACTTACGTTAAAAACATGACAGCTTACAAACTATAATTTGCAGAGCTGTCAGTATTTTGTGAGCTGTCATGTTTTTAACTTACGTTTTTTTTATATAGTGACTGAGTGCAATGTTGCACTTCTTATTTTATATCCATTTTTTTAACAAGATGACCATATATATATATATATATATATATATATATATATATATATATATATATAAACCTGCCGTCACTTAATACATTGTTAGTTTGCGATCTTGGCTTATCATATGGAAACTATTAAACGAATTGATCGCCTCCAGACCAGACGATGTCAGGTAATCTTCTCATTCATCTAACGTTTGTACGTTATTCTATGTTCAATGTCGTTTGCAAATAAGAGCCGCCAGTTCCCAACGATTCTCCTCCCCTCTATCTCCCTTGAGACAAATCAGTTGCTTCTTTGCTTCCTGCAGTTATGCCTGGAAGGATATAGATTTTCCTTTCATATTCATCAATATGTTGGTTGCTATTTTGAGGGGACTAAACAGCTACGTAATCAGTCCATTCCACAATATAAATTTTCGTGCATCATACTCTGTAGCTCCAGGAAAACCTCTTCTACTTTTTAGAAGATCGGCAACAAATTGCCCTACTCACTACCTTAGAACAGCTTCCATATATCTAACTCACAGTCAAATTCTAAAGAACAAGTAAGTTTTACTGCCAAGAATGTGTCAGATTTCTGAAGGACGTGAGATTAGTATCTTTACATACATCGAAAGCGTATTGTGCTGTTGCAGCTGTTATTGAACAGCTTCAGACAGATAGTATCGGAAGAAACAATTGGTATTTATTTTGTTAGAGAAATAACGTTCTCAAGATTGTTTGCTTGTATTTTAAATACAGCTAAGAAATATAACAACTCCAAAAGAAATGTAGAGCTAAATTCCATCTGTGTAATTAATAAATAATACGGAACATGTTGATATATTACAGCTTATGGTAAAAATACACAAAAACCAATAGCTGCCTCGGCTTAGCAATGTTTATACTAGTAAGAAAAATTAAGTAGATTCTTTGTATTGCAGAATTTCGCTTTATGTTGGGATATGAGGATTTCAGATGGCAAGATGTCTTTAAGAAACAGACCTACAGAAAACGCTGTTCACTTTTAACAAAAAGCAGTAGTTGTATGCTACTCATGTAAATACCATTAGGCAATACGCTTTAGATTAAGTGAATTTTATCCATTATGGATGTTGAAGAACTCCATGACTGTTCCTTATAGGTTGTGGAAATAAAATCCGCTACCAGCGACAATTATTGGTGGTTTATTAAAACACTACCGGTTTCGGGCTTGTGCCCATCTTCAGGTGTTTACATTCAGTGTTGTTGACTGTTTAAATAACACGTAAATTACATTGTGCATATCATACAGATATACATACACAAGTAACATAAAACAAGTATGGTATGTGGTGGAGTGATTTGTGTTAAGGCTATAAGTGTACTCACATATAAGTAGGGTATCCAGTTCGTGTTCGTACATTTACGAACACGAACTGGATACCCTACTTATATGTGAGTACATTTATAGCTGTAACACAAATCACTCCACCACATACCATACTTGTTTTATGCATATATCTATGATTCTTGTGTGCCGGCCGCGGTGGCCGAGGGGACTGAGGCGCTCCAGTCACGGTCTGCACGGCCACTACGGTCGGGGGTTCGAATCCCCCCTCGGGAATGGATATTTGTGCCGTCCTTAGGATAAGCTAGTTGATAATTAGTTTGTAAGTTTAGGGACTGATGACCCCGTAGTACAAACATTTGAGCATTTTGATTCTTGTGTAAGTATATCTGTATGACAAGCACAATGTAATTTACGTTTTCTTTAAACAGTCAACAACACTGAATGTAAATACCTGAAGATGGGCACAAGCCCGAAACCGGTAGTGTTTTAATAAATCACCAATAATTGTGACTGGTAGCGGATTTTATTTCCACACCCTAAGGCTTTAGATTATTTATTCTTCCTTTTCGTTAATACACAGTATCTGTAAAAAGTTATACTTCAAAACTTAATCTGTGCATTAGGAACGTATTTTCTGTTAGTTGTCTTTGACGTTCTGAAGTTGCTTGTGGTTTGGTTGAAACAGTGCCGTCCGGATGTCACGGGTCGAGCGCCTTGCACCTGAGGGGCGGAGCTCGAGTTCGGTGGACGGGGACGGAGCGGATGGTTCTGGCAGGATTTAAGGCCGCGCGTCTTGGCTTTTATCAACGTTCGCGCGCGAGCAACGGGGCCTCAGAGCATTGGATATGGTCCAAAAGGCCTCCTTCGTCAATACCTATATGGCACCCCGAAACCCTCACATGGTGCAAATCTTACTGATGGCCCCAGTGATGACACACCGAATAAAGGTGGCCTGGACTTGAAGGAACGGTGCACAACGCTCCCCCTCCCCCTCGCAGTGGAGGACCGGGTCTGATCGACGGCCATTTGCGCTTTCCACGCGTGGACCCGTCGCCAGGGCAGTCTCACCGGCCTCCTCACTGACGAACTCGCCCCAGGTCCTGTACGCCACCTGTTGCACTCGCGCCGACGCTCTCCCACGACCAAACATTCCTTCTGGAATACAGCTGTATGCTCACAAAACATACCAGCAACAGGACACCGACAGCACGAGATGTGTGCAACCTGCCGATCAAGAATAGCACGCAAAGACGACACCCACAAGTGGCATGGCCTACGCTGTGGCGAGCGGTTCACTAGAAACACTTGAAACGTGTCCATAGAAAATGTATGTTGCTGAATTTTTAAGAAAAATGTCTAATATTGTGGCTCCTGTTTTGTGTCGAGTAACTTGCTTGCAAGAAAATGAATAATATTGCTTCTACTGTGTGTATCGATATGTGTACATAAATCTGTATGTTTCATCTTTGGCAAGGATTATGTATCGCATAGCATTGTAGCTCGTGCAGAGACAAAGAGAGTCAGACTTGTGGTTCAGCTCGCTTAGAGAGCAATCGTGTTGTGTATATGGCTCCGCAGTGCCAGCAAGTATGTATATTGCATTTCATATAATTGTGAAAAAGGTTGTACCACCCCTGGAATGAAGGTAATAGCATTTCATGTAATTATGATAAGGTTGTATCATTTAGGTAATTTAATGGTCATTATTAATAATAAGCAACAAAGTTGACTTTTCTTTCCTGTTTCATTTACATACTTAGAAGATTAACCTACTTCCTTTATTTGTTAATTGGTTTTTTGTGGAATTACGGTGCAGTATTGATTTTGGTAGTCTTGTCGAACAGATTTCTTAATTGGTACCGCAGGAAATGATTGTTATGCAACACTGCAGTTAATCGAGTATGATACTGAGTTTTGATAATCAGGTACTGATCTACATAAAATTCTCGTAGTCGAACATTAAGAAAGTGGTTTATGTTTTTAATATCTTTCTCGCAGTCAAATTTTTTGAGTATAGTCTGTGTGTTTCATGCAGGTTACATGTCACAGTTGTTTGTTAAAAGATCCATTGCGCACATAATCAGTTTAATGCACTGTTTCTTATTTAACAGTATATACATCAATTCGGTTAAATTTTGATGACGTTATCTTATGACTTAGTGATTTTGACTGTTAAACATCAATATATGACAACTATAATTTGGACTACAACTAATACCAGATCAGGTTTTGAGTGAGTAACTTTAAAAAACTACTTTTATTGTCTGATTAAACGATAGATTCAACATTAAACATAACGTACGACTTTTCTCCCACGTCCAAACACTCCTTCTGCAATTCAGCTCTATGCTCACAAAACTTCCCAGCAACAGGACACCGACAGCATGAGATGTGTACAACCTGCCGATCAAGAATAGCACGGAAAGACGACACCCACAAGTGGCTTTACGCTGTGACGAGCGGTTCACTAGAACCTCTTTTCAACGCAGAGTCGTCCTCAACGGAAGACACCCGACAACTAGCAGACTACATGACACTACACTGGCCGGGTCTCCTATGTTCGTGCGATGTCGTGTGAGTGACACAGATGAACATCGCTTGGAATCCGGAACTTCAGCGGGCGCGTGGCTTCTAATTCGGAAGATACTTGCGTTTATCTCCGAGTGCTTAAAAATACTCCTTCGACCGATCCAAACATACTTTCTCCAATCGAAAACACGTGCAATAAATTGGATAACAGGACTGTCCGTATATTATCTCTTTCGTGACGGTCCCAAAGATGGAGGTACCTTCAGTTTGACTATAATGTGTTTCCTTTTTTTCTGTTCCCTAAATAAGTGCCATGAATGGGTGAATTTAGTTCTAATGTAATATAAATATTTTTTAAAAGTGGTCAAGGGCTTGGACTGTCAAACCGTGGATCCGGGTTTGAAACGCTATCAGGCAGTTCTTGGAATTTCTTTTCGATGTATTTGATAATATTATCATATTTGTAATACCTTTTCTTGCCTTATTTTGGAGAAGAGTAATTAATATTCAATTAAGTTTCATTTATGGTATACAGAACAAAGACAACGAAAATTTCAAGTAAATTAAAACTTCTAAAGTATATTACTTCGTAATTCCAATTAATGGCTGTCTATTCGTCAACGTTCTCAGAGGAAGTAGGGTGAAACTTACCATAAAAACAACTAAAAGACAAACATTTCTCACACCATGCACAAGACACGAACGACATGTTGCCACGTACACATGTTTCCCAGATGTGGTTCGTGGTAAACGCATCTCATTTATATTGCTGAAGACGGATCTATCAGATATTAATTCTGGTGAGTGCCAAGAATCTAAAAGCATATCTTGAATAACAGGCGTGGAAAATGATTATGGACCAAGGCATGAACTTTAATAGCATCTGCTATATCATGAATATATGTGTAATGTGTAATGTGGCCTGATTTGAAAGTTCTATGATAAAATTCTTAACCGGTTAAAACAAGTAAACGTCAAAAGGTCGACAAAGAAAGGTACATTTTGTTGGTATCACATTAACAGTGCGGGTCGGTCAACCATAATCATCGACAAAACTTTTGCGGTAGAATATCATATCGGTTTGGCCAATCCATGAATCCAGTATCAAGCAATACTTACTTCTTGTACGCATAAGGCTTCAGAACATCATCCGAACTGTATCAGTTATATTTCGAGGTCAGCTTTTCAGATTTTTATTGTTTTTGTACTGCGCATCACAAATAAAACAACTGTAAACTAATAATACCCTTAATATTAAACACACTTCCCGATGTTCTATTTCAGAATAAGCCAAGAAACGTTATTACAAATATGAGAAAATTATGAATTGCACTGGCAAAGAACTAAAGAAAACTTGCCTTGCCTCTCGCATCAGGGATGATACTTATTCTCCGATTAATCCGTCACGGAGAAGAATTGCCAGCAGCTGCCTGTGTCAGACGCGTGGTAAACGTAAGCGGTGTATCCAAACGCCCTACGACCTCTGCAACATACACTACTGGCCATAAAAATTGATACAGCAAGAAGAAATGTAGATGATAAACGGCTATTCATTGGACAAATGTATTATACTAGAACTGACATGTGATTACATTTTCTCGCTATTTGGGTGCATAGATCCTGGGAATCAGTACCAGAACAACCACCTCTGGCCGTGATAACGGCCTTGATACACCAGGGCACTGAGTAAAACAGAGCTTGGATGGCGTGTACAGGTACAGATGCCCATTCAGCTTCAACACGGTACCACAGTTCATCAAGGGTAGTGACTGGCGTATTGTGACGAGTCAGTTGCTCAAATACCATTGACCACACGTTTTCAATTGGTGAGAGATCTGGAGAATTTGCTGGCCAGGGAAGCAGTCCAATATTTTCCGTATCCAGAAAGGCCCGTACAGGACCTGCAACATGCGGTCGTGCGTTATCCTGCTGAAATGTAGGGTTTCGCAGTGATCGAATAAAGGGTAGATCCACTGGTCGTAACACATCTGAAATGTAACGGCCACTGTTCAAAGTGCCGTCAATGCGAACAAGAGGTGACAGACGTGTAACCCCATACCATCACGCCGGGTGATATGCCAGTATGGCGATGACGAATAATGCTTCCAATGTGCGGTCACCCCAATGTCGCCAAACACGGATGCGACCATCACGATGCTATTAACAGAAACAGGATTCATCCTAAAAATGATGTTTTGTCATTCGTGCACCCAGGTTCGTCTTCCTTTCTCTGATTCAGCGTCAAGAGTAACCGCAGCCATGGTCTCCGAACTGATAATCCCTGATGCTGCAAACGTCGTTGAACTGTTCGTGCAGATGGTTGTTGTTTCGCAAAAGTCCCCATCTGTTGACTCAGGGATCTATACATGGCTGCACGATCTGTTACAGTCATGCGGATAAGATGCCTGTCATCTCGATTGCTAGTGATATGAGGCCGTTGGGATCCAGCACGGCGTTTCGTATTGTCCTCCTGAACCCTTCGACTCCATATTCTGCTGTCATTGGATCGCGACCAACGCGAGCAGCATTGTCGTGATACGATAAACCTCAATCGCGATAGGCTACAATCCAACCTTGATCAAAGTCGTAAACGTAATGATACGCATTTCTCCTTCTTACATGAGGCATCACAACAAGTTTCACCAAGCAACTCCGGTCAATTGCTGCTTGTGTATGAGAAATCGGTTGGAAACTTACCTCATGTCAGCGCGTTGTAAGTGGCGCCAATATTGTGTGAATGCATTGAAAAGCTAATCATTTGCATACCACAGCATTTTCTTCCTGTCTGTTAAATTTCACATCTGTAGCCAGTCATCTTTTTAGTGTAGCAATTTTAATGGCCAGGAGTGTAGAACTCCTGAAGAAGGGCGATGTCTATATCCTCCGCATTCAGAATTTCTTGTAACATCCTTAGTGTATGGTGCGCCTGAATGGTAGTGATGATGATGGCAACCAGTCTGTATTGTTGGGTCTCAACGAACGCCGGTAACATACCTGCTCATCCAGCGATTCCCGGTCGGGGTAGCCAGGCACTACCACAGCGACGCCCCTTTCGCTTCGCCAGTCGTTGGCAGGTGGTCGGCTTCTGCCTCAGACTCCCTGATCCGCGTGTCCATCAACGTGTCGTCTGCTGTGGAAGTGGCACGGCAGGTCGAACGGAACGCCTTCTGGGACGCTCGTGGGGGTGGGTGGAGTTGCTGCAACACGATTGCTGCTGGCTGTCAGGGGTGAGGTGGCATTGCATTCACTTCTGATACCTACGCTTCAGAGAACCTGCCGTCATCGGATAGTGAATCGTCTTAATGTGGCCCCAATCAACAGAGGGCATACGATGACTCTTCATCTACATCTACATCTCATTTACTCTGGAATACTCTGCAAATAACATTTAAGTACCTGGCGGTTCATCGAACCACCTCTTTACTATTCATCTACCATTCCATTCTCGAATAACGCGCGGGAATAAAGAACATCTGAATCTCTCCGTTCGGCTCTGATTACTCGTATTTTACTCTCATGATCATTTTTACCTATGTTGATGGGAATGAAAAATATATTTTCGCATTCTGAGGAGAATGTTGGTGATTGGAGTTTCGTACGTAGCCCACGCCGCAGCGATAAGCGCCGTTTTTGTAATGATTCCCATCCCAGATCCCGTATGATTTTCGTGACGCTGTTTCCCCTGTGTCGTGAAAATACAAAACGAGCTGCTCATCTTTGGACTCTTTCGATGTCCTCCGCCATACCCACCTGATAAGGATCCCACGCTAGGCAGCAATACTCCCAAAGAAAAAGGAGGAGGAGAAAACAATGGACAACCGTAGTGTATGCAGTTTCTTTAGTAGTTCTGTTGCATCTTTTAAGCGTTCTGCCAATAAAACTCAGTCTCTGGTTCGCCTTTCCCACGACATTATCTATGCGTTCTTTCCAGCCTGAAGAAATAGTAATTCCTAGGTATTTAGTGGAGTTTACGGCCTACACTTTTGATTGATTTATCTTGTAAACAACGTTTAACGGACTTCATTTCGCACTCATGTGGACGACTTCACACTTCTCATTATTTAGAGTCAATTACCAATTTTTACACATTACTGATATTTATATCGCTCTGCAGTTGGTTTTGGTCTTCAGATGACTTTACTAGACGATAAATGACGCCATCATCTGAAAACAACCTAAGAGAGCTGCTCAGATTTTCTCTCAAATCGTTTATGTAGATAAGGAACAGCAGAGGACCAATAAGTCTACCTTGTGGAACGCCCGATATCACCTCTGTTTTAGTCAACGTCTCACCGTTGATTACTACGAACTGTGTCCTCTCTGCAGCAAATCCCTTATCCCGTCACAAATGTGGGACGATATTCCATAACCACGCACTTTGATTAAAAGCCGTTTGTGTGGTACGGTGTCAAAAGCCTTATGGAAATCTAGAAATACGGAATCAATCAATTTGATAACCGTTGTCGATAGCACTCTTCACTTCGTGTGTATAAAGATATAGTTGTGTTTCACTTGAACGATATTTACTAAATCCGTGTTGACCTTGGGCCAATAGATCGTTTTGTTCGAGATAATTCATACTTAGACATTATGGAATTGTGAATTTAGCGTTGGAGGGACGTGTGTGGGGTAAAAACCGCAGAGGAAGACCAAGAGATGGATACAGTAAGCAGATTCAGACAGATGTAGGTTGCCGTTCTTATGTGGAGATGAAAAGGCTTGCTCAGAATAGGGTATTGTGGAGAGCTGCATCAAACCAGTCTCCGGACTGAAGACCTGAACAACAATTCATAATACTGTAGAGTTCAGAAAACTCGGTCTAATGTGGACTGAAGGTTGGCCGAGTTTGTGAAAATGGCGGGTTATCGGGAACGATGTTAAAGTATAGCTAAGATTTTTTGTTATAAAATACTTTCTGTTGTTACTTCAGAATACAATACAAATGATGAACTACAGCAACACAAAATAAATTTAAGAAAATGTCTAAATTATATTCCTTACTTACGAGTACGTAGTTTAGTTTACATTAAGAAAACTAAAAAGGCATACAGTCTTAACAATGAAAAAATGGACAATAGTGATTTACTTGAAAAAACACATTCCACTTAAATTCCTATCTCGCCTAAGCTGATTTTAAAGGGCATTATGAAAAAAATGCGCTCTCATAATATTGATCCCGACTGGTATTTAATATGAAGACGCATCTACATATTGTAGGCCTAGTAATGAAACTCAAAGGATTTTTAAATAGAGTGTAGGTCGCACATGGAAAGATGATGTCTATGCCCATTTATAGCATAGCCTGTAACTGTTACACGCTACGATTTCAATTCTATTCTGCATTCTGCGACCACGGAATAATTCTAGAAGTGTGCAGGGGGAGTCCGAGTTACCCGAACTGCCGAGTTACCGAGTGCCGAGGTTTCGGGACTCCACTGTATTCGAATACGAGATATGTTCCAAAAACCTGCTGCAAATTGACGTTAATGAAATGGGCCTGTAGTTTAGTGGGTTACTCCTACTGCCTTTCGTGAATATTGGTGCGACCTGTGCAACTTTCCAATGTTTTGGTACAGATCCTTCGTTGAGCGAGCGGTCGTATATGGCTGTTAAGTAAGGAGCTATCGCATCAGCATAATCACATAGAAATCTAGTGTGGATACAGTCCGGACCAGAAGACTTGTTCTTGTTAAATGATTTCATTTGCTTCACTACTCCGATGATATCTACTTCTGGCCTCTATTTGTAATTCGAAATGTGGAATATTGGTTTTGTCTTCTTAGGGGAATGAGTTTCGAAAAGCTGGGTTTAGTAACTGCTTTAGCAGCGCTATCAGCGGCAGGATCGCCATTTATATCACGTAGTGAGGGCATTGTTTGTGTTTTGCCTCTTGTATTTTTTATATATCTCTTTGGGTTCTCAGTCAGATTTCGTTGTGGAACGTACCGTGAGCATCTCGCATTGAAGTCCTAGCTAAATTTCGAGCTTCTGTGTAGGATCACCTATCCTAGGGATTTTGTGTTCGTTTTAATTTTGCATGCCTTTTTCGTTGTTTTTGCAACAGTGTCCTGACCTGTTTTTGTACCAAGGGGGACCACGACTTTCTTTTATTAATTTATTTGGCATAAAGTTGGCAATTGCTGTCGATACTACTTCTTTGAATTGGAACTACATCCGCTCTACATTACGTTTAGGGTTAGGAATGAGTCGGAACTGTTATTCAAGAAGCAGTTTAGTGCATTTATATCTGATTTTCTGAAGAAATGTACTTTTCATCTATTTTTGGTAACTTTGGGACTTTCGATATTCAATCTCGCCCTGTGTTCACTAATACCTGTATCCGTTTTGATGCTCGCTATGAGCTCGGGATTATTTGTTACAAAGAGATCAAGTGTGCTTTGACATCAATGTACAATTCTACTTGGCTCATAAACTAATTGTTCGAAGTAATTCTCAGGAAATGCGTTGAGAACATATCTTCAAATGTTTGTTAAGCTTAATGGACTTAACTCCGGGATCATCAGTCCGTAAACTTACAAACTACTTTTGAGTTACCTTATACAAAAGACGACATAAATATCCATGACTGATGGGGGATTCGAACCTCCGACCGCTCGGCCACTGAGCCGGCGAGCGAAATTCGCACGATTTTTATGCGTACCTCCTGACTTGTACATGTAATTTCGCCAACAGATTGGGGGTAAATTGAAATCACCTACTACTATCATATGTGTCGGGTACGTGTTTGCAATTAGACACAGGTTTTCTTTGAATCTTTCTGCTATTGTATCGTCAGAGTTGGGAGGCCGGTAAAAGGAACCAGTTATTAACTTCTTACGATTTTCAGGTACAACCTCTACCCATAATAGCTCACAGATATTACCAATTTCAACTTCACGAAACACTACTTTTGACGGCGACGAACACGCCTGTACCTATTTTGTTTAGTCTATCCTTTCTGAACACAGATCTTTTGCAAAAACTTCGGCTAAACATATTTCCGGCTTGAGCCAACTTTCACTGCCTATTATGGTGTGTGTTTCGGTGCTTTCCATTAACGTTTGGAGTTCTGGTACTTTCCCGACGCAGCTACGACAATTTACAACTGTTATACCGATAGTTCCTAGATCTACATTTCTCCTGTAATCCCCTGCACCCTTTGAGACAGCCCATTTACTGTTTCCACAAAGCCCTATACCCTAAGAAAAACCATCCAGTCCACGCCACACAGTCCCCGCTTCCTGCGTGTAGTGGTCTCCAGACATATTCAGCGGAACCCGGGAACCCACCACTAACACGCCTTTAATTGCATAACCACACCGGACTCGGTGAACCGGTGTTTGTGAATCTACCTATGTTGAGTAACTTTTACTTATAGCTAATAACCTGTTTATGATAAAGTTCCATTGAGTTGTTGCTTATAAACGGTGAACCGCAATTTAAGGTAAGTTAAACTCGGAAATAAACCAAATAGTGAAATAAATACGGCGCTTCAAAAGTAGCGAGCGTTGACGTCACGCGGACGAGCTGTTGGGGTGGTGGGGTAGGTGGAAGATGGGAGTGGGGGGGATTTTCGCAGGATCTAACGGTTGCTAGTAAGGACTCCGGGGAAAGGGGAAGGGACGGGATAAACCAAGCGAGGAAAGGGAAGGAGCGGTGAGAGAGAGGGAGGGCGCCACACTTATGGGGAGTGGGGAGGGGTAAATGTCGGGTGTGTCGTGACAATTGCACCCGATGAAATTTACACCCAGTGTCATTTGCACCCAGAAAAGGTCGGGGAAATGTCCGCTCTCCCCCCGTCCGATCATTGCCCGACAGATAGTTGAGTCAATAGCCTAGTATTTGATTCCACATCAACAAATAAAGTCATCCTTGGCTGAAGGAACTACTACTCAACGAGCATAGCACGGTGGTCAAATCCTCCAGAAGCGTAGCAACTTATCGCACCTACGCGTTGCCAAAAGCAGACATAAGCATCTCTAACGCCTACCCTCATTATCGGTGCGTCGGTCCCTTCTACATCCAGGGATTACACAGTTGCTTGCTTACATCCGTTACGATGACCGACTTCTCTGAAGGTCAATCCGCAATCCCTATAGGCGACTGTTCTTCCCCGGTCGAACTACGAAATAATGTCGACAGGCGCTCGGTGTCATCTAGGGAGACGTAAGGGAACCGCTTGCTCTAAACAACGTCACGAAACAACAATACCAGGCCGTCTTCCCCCCCCCCCTCTCGTCACCGCAAACTCGTGCTGCAAATTCCACCTGATTAAGCTGATTGTTCCAGGGCGTTGCAGTTTGGTTGTCCAGACCTGTACAGTACAGTAGAAGCGTATGGTGCGGCTTCTGCCCTGGCTGGCGTGCTCTCTAGCGAAACTGCAGCTCACATGCAACCTGAGGCTCAGCTATGGTTCCCACGGAACATTACAGCAATCTATCTTAAAACCACTGATCCGGGAGCTCCACGCCGTCAAACTTCCACCCGCTACTTGCGCACCGTGTACTTTACCAGCCCCGTATGCGTGCTGCCCAGACAATAACTAGTCAGGAAGAAACAGTTACTCGCTCGCCTCCTATACGTAACGTCCATAAAGACATCGGTATTTGTACAAACTGATCTGTGGTCAGACTCCAGCTTCTTTCAATTCACTTTTCTGAATAACACAGTACGAGGGTGAATTAAATGAAAACCTTAAATATTGTGCAGAAGTGGTACAAAGCAGTATCACTTTTCAACATAATCTCCCCCACGCTCAATGCAAATCCTCCAGCGCTTACAAAGTGCATAAATTCTATCAGAAAAAAATTCTTTGGTAGTCCGCACAACCACTGATGCACAGCGTGGCGTACCTCTCCATCAGAACAGAACTTCTTTCCTCCCATTGCTTCTTTCAGTGGTCCAAACGTATGGAAATCACTTGGGGCAAGGTCTAGTGAGTATGGTGGATGACGAAGACACTCAAAGTACAGGTCTGTGATTGTTGCAACACTTTGTGAAACTGGAGCACGTCATGCATAATGTGGTGTGCGGACACGTGACCAATCTGTAAACATGCTGCAATCTCATTCATTGTAACCCAGCGGTTTTCCTTCACTATGGCTTCAACTGCTGCAATGTTCTGTGGAGTCACAACTCGTTGTGCCTGACCTGGACGAGGAGCATCTTCCACAGAAGTCACGCCATTTGCGAAGTTCCTACTCCAATCGTAGACTTGCTGCTGTGACAAACATGCATCACCGTACTGAAACTTAATTCGTCGATGAATTTCGGTAGGTTTCACACCTTCACTACGTAAAAACCGAATAACAGAACGCTGTTCTTATCTGGTGCAAGTCGCATGTGGGGCGGCCATATTTATACTGATACAAGGCCATTCTGCCGCGCGAAATTTCGATTTGTTATTACAAATTTAAGGTTTTCATTTGACTCACCCTCGTATTAATTTATTGACAGTAAGAAATCGGAATACGTAACAGAAGCGTATTCTCATTTCTTCCGGAAGGTATATCTTTCCACTTTTCTAACTTCAGTGCCTCTTCCTGAATTTCGTCTTTATTGGATGTTTTCACAATGCTAAAACGTTTGTAAATCTAAGGAACTTAACTTCTGCGGTTATTAGTCACTAGACTTACAAAGTACTTAAATTTGTGATAACTCGCAACTACTGTGTGAAATATATGTATTGGTTCTGTCGCTATTTTTGCTTGTGGTTCACTAGTATTATAAAAAAAGGGGAAAAAATAAATAAAAAAGTCAATTGATCCTCTCAATACCTAAACGTTGCATACAGAACACTTATCACTTATCACTAGGAACAGCTGGGATGCCTAATCCTAGTAAATAAGAATTCGGAGGATGCAATTTTAAATATTTAATTATAGAAAAAGGACAGTGCACGATTCAGGAATGAAATATTGATATAATATTAATGATTATCCTATCAAGGATGGCACAGAATCTACCTATTATAAAAGTGGTTGATACTGAGGACGTATTAATGTTTGTAAAAGAAATTAAAATCGCTATCCAATACAAGAAAAAGCTGAAGAACATGGCCAACTAGTGGAGCGGTACATTTATGTTCAACTGCGCTGTACCAAATGCAATGTCCGTATACCGTCTAGTAAAATTATCTGAAGATCAAAACCAACTGCAGAACGGTATGAAGTATGGTGTAAAACTTTGCAATTGACATTAAAAAATGAGAAGTTTGAACTCGTCCACATGAGTACGAAAAGAAATCTGGTAAACTTTGTTTACAAGATAAATCAATCAAAAGTGAAGGCCGTAAACTCCACAAAATACCTAGGAATTACTATTACTTCAGACTTAAATTGGAAAGAACACGTAGATAATGTCATGGGAAAGGCGAACCGGACACTGCGTTTTATTGGCAAAACCCTTAAAAGATGCAACAGAACTACCAAAGAAACTCTATACACTGCGCTTGTCCGTCCATTATTGGAGCATCGTTATCAGGTGGGTTTGATGGAGGACAGCGTGTAGAGAAGCGTGTAGAGAAAGCGTGTAGAGAAGGGCAGCTCGTTTTGTATTGTCACGATACAGGGGAGACAGCGTTACGGAAATGATACAGGATCTGGGATGAGAATCATTACAACAACGGCTCTTATCGATGCGGCGTGGGCTACTTACGAAACTCCAATCGCCAACATTATCCTCCGAATGCGAAAATATATTGTTGACTCCCACTTACAAAGGTAGAAAAGATCATCAGAATAAAATACGAGCCGGCCTCGGTAGCCGAGGAGACTGAGGCGCTCCAGTCACGGTCTGCACGGCCACTACGGTCGGGGGTTCGAATACCCCCTCGGGCATGGATATTTGTGCCGTCCTTAGTTGTAAGTAGTTCATAAGTATTTTGTAAGTTTAGGGATTGATGACCCCGTAGTTAAGTCCCATAGACTCTACAAACATTTGAACATTTGGATAAAATACGAGAAATCAGAACTCGAACGGATTCAGGTGTTCTTTCTTTCCCGCGCGCTGTTCGAGAATGGAATGGGAGATAAGTGGTATAATGGTGGTTCTATGAGCCCTTTGCCAGGCACATAGATGTGATTTGCAGAGTATCCCATGTAGATGTAGTTGTAGATCACCAGATTCCAGTTAATTCGTTGTATCGCTTGGTTAGACGGACGGCGGCACGCCTCCGTGGCTGGCTCGGCACAACGCGACGCCGGAGCTGTAAGGCGACGGCTGCTCAGTGGACCAACTATTTCGTCCTAGAAACTCCTACGTCCAAATCACTCAAGTAGCGAAGACGAACAAGAGGTTTTTGCACAATGCTTGCCACACTGGCCAGGAGCAGAAGTGAAGCCCTGAGTACTTCGAAATGCAATGAAGCAATTATTCGTTCCTCTGATTACAGAGAACCAAAGCTGAACATTTCAGGCAATGTGATCGGCACTTTCTACAAACCGTGAGGGAGTCTCTGGCCGCGGTGGAGTAGCCGAGCGGTCTAAAGCGTCTCGCTGCGGAGCGCGCGGTTGCTCGCCGTGGAGGTTCGAGTCCCTCCCTGGGGCATGGGTGTGTGTGTTTGTCGTTAGGGTAGTTTACCTAGGTTTAAGTAGTTTGTAAGCTACGGACTGATGACCATGCAGTTTGTTCCGATAGATTTACAGACATTTGAGCATTTTTTGGAGTCTCTGGACACACTGCCAGCGAATGCGAACCTGCGTCCTCTCGCTGTGAGCGCAGCCAGCCGAATCCCCTCTTCACTTTGTGGCAAGCAACATGTCTCCCATACCATTTTCATCAGAGCCAATAACTGCTCCAGTTTCAAATGTCTCGCCCCCAACATTTTCTACCTTCCGATCATATTTCCCGCCAGAAGGAAGATTCTAGAACCTTCTTGAACATTCTAGAAGCATTAGACCATTTGATGATCGATATCATTCCGCCAATCACATCGTCTGCTGGTAGTTTGGGCAGGTCAGTGACCCGGGCGGCCGCCCCTGCAGTCCGCTACTCCACATCGGCGGGACGCTAGCCGTGCTGACTTGGCTGCATTCCTGGGTTCCAGCCACTACAAAACTGCCACGTGCAAATTTAATAGTCTTAAATATTGCCTCTCAACATCAACCAGATTTCCAAGTGACTTAGTCAACATAGTAATATTTGAACTGTTTCTACCTATTTTTACACCTACATGAACCCGAATCAAAGGAATACAAATAAATCTATCTATATAAAAGCGAAAGGACACCCATGCAGACACTCACTGACTAAACACGAAATCTCGAAACCAACTTCACCTATGAAGCTTAAATTTGGCAGACATGTAGTTCAACGGCAGAAGACGTCAGATAAGAAAGGATTTTGCGATAGGGCCGATAGTTCAGGAGAAATGACGTCATAAGCAATGAAAAATTCCCCGTATTGCGGCACGTGATAGTGTGACTTTATCAGCCCACTATTTGAGAAGAAGAGCACTTAGCGACTTGCAACAAACTTGAACATAACTTCAAACCTTTAGGGAACGTTTTCTCGCTGACAACCCCAGCAAAATTATGATAGGAAAAAAGTTTGTCGCTGTACAGCACTTGATCTTTATCCTACAGATGATAGCAAAATTGTACAAATCATCCCAGTGCTGCATAAATAAAATGGGTTGGAAGCGTTGTCAGGATGGAGGGCGGAGCGGTGAAGGCTTGTGGGCGCCCTAGGAAAGGGTGGCTGACTGGCAAATAAAATATAGGCTTTAAGTTAATATTTGGTGTATTCTGAAATACGGGAGACATATCGGGACTCGCCCTGGGTACGGATGTAATGAATGAGTACCAGTCTAAGTTAGAGAATTAGAAAATGGGAAAGGTTACGGTAATGGTTACGGTTCACACAGTTGGTGGCTGATACTGAACAGCCGCTAGGCGGCCGTTCGCCCCGGACCGAGGGTGGACCTCTGGAGTGCGTCTGTTCTGTACGAGAACTCAAACTGAAGAGAGCGAAGGAACTGATTCTCGCACTTCTCAGTCCTCCAGTAGTAGCATACGTGATCGCCGGCCGCGGTGGTCGAGGAGACTGAGGCGCTCCAGTCACGGTCTGCACGGCCACTACGGTCGGGGGTTCGAGTCCCCCCTCGGGCATGGATATTTGTGCCGTCCTAGTTCGTAAGTAGTTCATAAGTAGTTTGTAAGTTTAGGGACTGATGACCTCGTAGTTAAGTCCCATAGACCTTACAAACATTTGAACATTTAGCATACGTGATCAAACATGGGTGTCTGCTATTGGCTCCACGGTAGCATGCAAACGTCAGTAGATTCAGCACGGACGCCAGAAAGGTGGCGTGATTTTAGAATCAGCATTCAGTACTGGTTCTGTCCGGCTCTGTCCAGCAAGGTAGACAGCCTTGGTCACGTCGTCAAGGCGTATGTCGCAGTGGAAGTACACTTGTAAGACTTTGGCGAAGTTTTGAAATAAAATTTTTGAATTATTTCCCTAGCCTATTTTAGACTGGCTGGGCATCCTGTACATCGCTTACTACTTTTCCGCTGTTCACGGAGTAAAACTACGGCATTCGGTACAAAGTTGAAATTTATTACTCGTAAACTATTAATTGTATTCGCGAGAAATGTTACAGACAGTATACACACATACCACTGAACGGACGTTAAAAATTTTATCATAGTACGAGACACAGTTCATGAGATATGGAGTAATAAACAATTACGTTAATGAAAAACCGCCACATCACGCATGAAGTTTTGATTTGTTACGGCTTTCCTACTAACTATTCGCGACGTATTTTGCAAACGTTTGACATATCCACCACTGGATGTACCTTCGAAATAATATCGTATTACGACAAATAGTTCAGATGCTATGACGTCAAAGACACTGAAATATATGAAAATTGGCCCTAAAAAGCATGAGGTTGTAATTTACTACGTCTTTACTACCAAACCAATTTACAACACATTTCACAGACAATTTCCTAATATTCCTCTCTAAGCACCTGGTAAATAATGTTTTTGTAAGACCCATAATTCAGGAGATCTCTTTCTCTCTCTCTCTTTCTCTCTCTATCTCGCTCTCTCACTCACTCTCTGCTAAAGGTCACTCACTCACTGACGAAGAAACACGTAATCTCTAAAACTAAGAAATTTACGATAGGACGGAATGAAGGCGCATGGCGGAGGATACTTTTCATACAGACTGACGAAATCTACAGTTTCATTCCGACCTTCACGAAACTTTGCACGTTTGACCTTCAAAGGAAGGTCACCGTCTACCTAAAGTTTCATACGGTGCATGAAAGATAAAAACGAATCTCTAAGTATGTTGGTCGCGTCATAACTTGAGAACGTCTCAACAGATTTCGAAGATCTTTTTTTTTTTTTTTTTTTTTTTTTTTTTTTTTTTTTTTTTTTTTTTTTTTTTTTTTTTTTTTTTTGTTCTCAGAATAAATAATTTTGTATGAAATAAAACTGGAAAATTTGAACACAACAAAGTGCGTTTCTCAATGTGACTCTGTGTTTCTATTGCATACAAATCTATAGTTTTGTTCCGATATTTATGAAATTTTTCACACTTCACCATATAAACAAGAGGAATTGCACTGTCTGTACAAAATTTCGTTCGGTGCACGAACTTTGACAGATCTTTATGAATTTTTGCACACACGATATAACAAGAGGAAGGTCACAAGATACATACATGTTTGTATGGTACAAGACAGAGGGTGCCTTGCAAAAAACATTACCGAGAAAGGTAAAGGTGGAAAAGAACAGAGAGATGGGAAAGAAAGAGGTGGATGCAGAGAGAGGGGGGAAGGGTATGTGGACTACGAGAGTAGGATAAATAAACACCCGAGCAACGTCGCGCTTACAGCTAGTGCATTGTAAATGAAAGTCCCTATTAGTTATTAATGTGCAAACATAGCATGTAATGTGGTGAAATTTGCTAATTAACTAACTTAACTTACACTAAGGGCAACACACACCAACCCATGCCCAAGGCAGTACTGGAACCTCCAACGGAGAACATCCGTGCGCTCTGCAGCAAGGCGTCTTAGAGCGCTCGGTCACTCCACCGCTGGTTTGATGTTATCCATTATTTAATTCTTCCTCTTTATTCTCCCTCTCCTTGCCCTCATGTGCTTCATTGGATGACTCATCGAAAAAAGACAAAAATTATCCATCACTATTTTGTTAACCCTTTTCCTCAGTCAATTCAGGACTGTTAAACCGTCTCTTATGCACAGCCATTGATCTTTCTTAATTCCAGCTTAATTCTTTTCGCCGGCCGAGGTGGCCGAGGGGACTGAGGCGCTCCAGTCACGGTCTGCACGGCCACTACGGTCGGGGGTTCGAATCCCCCCTCGGGCATGGATATTTGTGCCGTCCTTAGGATAAGCTAGTTGTTAAGTAGTTTGTAAGTTTAGGGACTGATGACCCTGTAGTTCCATAAGGAAAAAATAAATAAATAAATAAATTCATTTCGCTTGCAACAAACAAAGTGTCGCACACTGCGATAGCAGTGCCTCCTGCCCATTACTTCCTCTGGCTCGATCCCTACCAGTTAAGCTGCGAGCCAGAGGAACTGATAGGCACCGCCATCGTAGTGTGCTGCAAGTTGAGAGCTTGGGCAGCACGGAAACGTTCCCGGAGAGCCTCACTGGTGACTCCGGACTGAGGCGCTCCAGTCACGGTCTGCACGGCCACTACGGTCGGGGGTTCGAATCCCCCCTCGGGCATGGATATTTGTGCCGTCCTTAGGATAAGCTAGTTGTTAAGTAGTTTGTAAGTTTAGGGACTGATGACCCTGTAGTTCCATAAGGAAAAAATAAATAAATAAATAAATTCATTTCGCTTGCAACAAACAAAGTGTCGCACACTGCGATAGCAGTGCCTCCTGCCCATTACTTCCTCTGGCTCGATCCCTACCAGTTAAGCTGCGAGCCAGAGGAACTGATAGGCACCGCCATCGTAGTGTGCTGCAAGTTGAGAGCTTGGGCAGCACGGAAACGTTCCTGGAGAGCCTCACTGGAGACCCGGAGCTAAAATTAAATAACGGTAAAAGCGACCACGAATGGGAGAGCAGAGTTTGAAGCCCAGTCCAGCACAATTTTTTAACTTTGACATTGCATTTACTTCAATGTTGAGAGATGGCAGCCCATCTCTCATCTTTATTAACTGTGTTTATTGTTTGTGTAATGATGTAAAGTGATCAGTACATGCATTTTTATATTGCTGTCGGGAATGCAGTGCAGGGAAGATTTTTGCTGAGGTGAGAAACAGAGCTGACTTTGTCTTGACGGGGGAGAGTGGAATTCCGGTGAAGGCGGCCGTTATAGCTCTCTGCCTGCGGCCAGCGGCGTGCCTGGGGGCTGCGCCGTAGGGGTCACGATAGCGAGGTGTCTCGGTGCTCTGGCCGAGCAGCAGCTTGTAAATGTGTTAGCCTACAGCCCAAACTGAGGAGGAGGAGTATTGTCTGTGCTTTTAGAACCGCTCCTTCCGATTTTAGAAAAAGATAGCCGGCCCCTCTACGGAGACTAGCGCCACAGGCAAATCTTTACTGTGCTAGCGCCCTAAATCATGTTTGCTAAAAAAGGAAGACGACACGAAAGGTGTCTTTTATTTTCCTAGAAGCTTGGTATGCGCCACAGACAAATATATACAGACGGGAAACCTCTGTAAGGACCCGGTCCTACGCGCAGGGGTGCGGGGAGGGAGGGTTTCCAGCAGTTCCGTAAGATGTCCCATGATGGCGCTGCGGTCAGAAGCAGCCCTATAGACTGGCCAGAGCAGGCGGCAGGTAGCGGCTGCCCCCCACCACCACCCCCCCTCAAACGCCGGCACGCCGGGCACAGCCGTGGCCTCGTGGCAGGCGGCACGAGCTCTCCCCTCTGACGTGCGAGAGGCACCATAAGCCAGCGAACCGCCTGACACCTGCTAGCCTCTTACGTAACTACGAGGGGAGTGTAGGACAGTGGTTTAGGGTGGGCTGCTTCTCTGTATATGTTACTCTGTGGCGAGAGGCATCCTAATCCAGGGAACCGCCTAACATCTGCTAGCATCTTACGGAACTACGAGGAGAGGGTAGGACAGTGGTTGGGGGGGGGGGGGCTTCTCCTCTGTATATGTTACTCTGTGTTTGCGCTTCTACGGTGACGGTTTGGACCGTTCGTGAAGAATCGTGCCCAAAGTGTATATGGAAGGGGTAGCCGACTCTGATTGGCTGATGTTCAAAGCGGCAGCTTTTTGAAATCGGGGGAAGTTTAGTGAAATTTTACTGGCCCGAGTTTGAGAACTCGATGCTGATTATTTTTTCCGAAAAAACGGATTCTTGCGGGGTCCTGTGTGGCAGACGCGGTATCGAGGAATTAGTGCTTTGCTCTGCTGGAGTATGGACGTGTCTGCTTGCACCCTGTTGTCTTAGTGGATGGACTCTGAGATTTTGCTTATTGAGCCCATACTTGGACGGGTACACACTGAGATTTGTATTTGAGCTGAAAGTCCTAGCTTTCGGCTTGGATAAGGTCAGCCAGCCAATACTAGTGCACTGATATACTTAACTTCTGGAGTTATCTAGGCCTTCAGTACTTGTGTATAATTGTCTACACTAACTGAAGTGGCTCTGACTTGGCAGAACTGCTTGAGATCGTGGGCACTGTGTACTGCCTAGCACACAGAGGGTGATAGGAGTACAGCTTCCGAGTAACAGAGCGTGTTTTTTATTTTATGGTCGTGGAAACGTTTAGCTTACAGCCGCCCTGCACCCACACCACTGCGCAGCGCCTTCACACGCAAGTCGTCAGTTTGGTAATGTATGGCAAAGCGCTCACCAGCAAAAAACAGTCGTTGCATCAGGTTCTGCATAATAGTGGGATTGCGTACTTAGGAAAATCAACCCTGCACTGATATTCCGGTTTCTTTCATATTTGATGGTGATTGAAAACTTGGATGTTCAATCTAGTTTGTGTTTTGTATTGGATTTTTCAATGTGAGTCTTTTTTTCTGCTTAGCGGTAATAATAAACATATTGTTAAAAAGGGAAGGATGTTTTTCTAACATTAATAGTTATCAGATTCTTGTTAGCTTATTAGGTTTTTGGTGGAGAGAAATTAATTTATATTTTATGCCGCTTGCAGAAAGTGGAAGAGAGATTGCCAATTAGTATTCAATCAGGGTCATATTCTATCAATCAAATAATTTTTAGTATCATGATTTATTATCACAGTTATTAATTTAGGGTCAGCCGCTCTTGTCTCTCATTCCAATTTAATTCACATCCCCATCATATATATTTAGCGTCCCCTGCCAGTTTCCATTCCCCTTGTTACTTTTTTTTTAACCGCACACACTTTACAATGATCTTCATCAGTCAAAAAGTTTGAATATTTCGAATTTCATTTATTTCAAGATATAGGGATCCTTATGAACATACTGATATATAGATATACTGTATATATTCACTTATGAAACTTGTTATTAATACCCCAGTCCAATTCAAAAGTAACAGCAGTGTATATGGCTACAACACTAGGAGAAAGGATGGTCTTGACTATTCGAATTTAAATCTAATTTTTACACAGAAAGTTGTGAACTACGCTGCCACAAACGTCTTTGTCACTTACCAAGTGGAGTCACAAGTCATATGCTTCGAAATGGAATTGAAAGAATTTCTGAATGACGACCCCCTCTACGCAACAGATGAGTATAAATGAATTAGTAACACGTATCTAGTGGGTTATGAACCGTAGATTAAAACTTAGCCGCGATGGCATGGCCGAGCGTTCCAAGGCGCCTAGCTGCGGAGCACGCCGCTGCTCTCCGTCGGAGGATCGAGTCCTTTTTCCTTAGCATTAATTAATAAGATTAAGTAGTTTGTAAACTTAGAAACTGATGACCAGAGTAGTTAAGTCCCATAGATTTACAAACATTTGTACATTTTATTTGAATTAAAACATAAAAGTTTGAAAAAGGTAGAAAAGTAAGGAGGTGGATAAACTGAACGAACCAATTTTTGCCGACAGTTTCAAACAGAGCATTAGCGAAGGATTGACCAAAATGGAGGGGAGAGCAAGTCATGAAGAAACTTCCTTCTTGCTTGTGAAATATATGAGAAAATGATGATGATGATTGGTGTTTTAGGGCGCTCAACAGAAAGGTCATCAGTGCCCAGAGAAAAGGGGAAATTCTGTCAGACTTCAACGAGAATATAATAATTACAATTCCGAAGAAAGCATGTGCAGGCATTTGGGAAAATTATATAACTACCAGTTTAATAAGCTATAGTTCCAAAATACTAACTGATAGAATACGATCTCCTAGAAGTTCAGTTTGGATTCAGGAGAAATTTAGGAAGAGTTGAGGAAATACATTACAACTTAGATTAAAGAAAGACAATGCTACATTACTAGCTGTCGTAGATTTGGAGAAATGTTTTAGCAATGTTGACTGGAATACACTCCTCCAAATTCTGAAAGTAGCAGGGTAAAATATAGGGAACGAAAAGTTATATACAACTGGTACAAAAACCAGACAGCAGTAATAGGAGTTGAAGGGCACGAAAGGAACGCAGTTGTTGGTCAGGAAGTAAGACAGGGTTGTAGCATTTCCCCAATGTTATTCAATCTGTATATTGAAAAGTCACTGCAGGAATGCAGGGAGAAAGTTGGAGAAGGAATTAAAGTTCAGGAATAAGAAATGATTGCAAAAATTGTAGAAAAAGGTAGAATTTGAAAAACTCACAAAAAATAAATGAAGAATCAGTACTTCTGTGCAGTTCTGGTATAAAGAGGTTGAAAAAATCGTATGCACCGCATCAAATCAATAGGACGAAAGCTTAACCAAAAATCTGAAACCATTGCAATCCCCCAGTGAAGCACAGCTCGTGTGTGCTAGTAATGCGTCTGTTGTGAAAGCAGCGGCTAAAAGCACTCCAGGGCCTGGTGGAGTCGCTCTCTTACAACACAGCCCATTCCCAGGCGACTTCAGTTTACTTCTGCGTGCCAACGTTTCTCTTGTAAATTCCAGGGAAGTGTTTTCAGCCAGTACCATTGTTTTTCACGCTTATTTTCGGTCCAAGACGTTCTAATTTTACGACAACGATATCCTAATGTGTTAGTACAAGTTCTGTCATATGCGGGAGCAATTAATTGACCTGCATTTCTCTACATACGTCGAAATTCTCTGCTAGAGAATTCTGGAACATTTAATTTAAGCAACGTTCGCTTACGATGGCTTCCCCTTCATTCGCAATTAATTTTCATTCTAGGACATTTTAAAATTAATCGTAATACTGCAGTACTGACCACATATACAGGTTGGTCCATTGATAGTGACCTGGCCAAATATCTCGCAAAATAAGCATCAAACGAAGAAAAAAAAATAAAGCTTTTCTAGCTTGAAGGGGGAAAATATATGGCGCTTTAGTTGGGCTGCTAGATGGCGCTGCCATAAGTCAAACGGATATTAACTGCATTTTTATAGGTACCCCTATTTTTATTACATAGTCGTCTAGTACGTAAATTAATATAAAAGTTTTATTTGAAACACTTTTTTCCCTTTGTGATAGATGGCGCTGTAATATTCACAAACATATTGCTCACCATTTTAGACGAACAGTGGGTAACAGGTAGGTTTTTTAAATTAAAACACAGAACGTAGGTACGTTTGAACTTTATTTCGGTTGTTCCAATGTGATACACGTACTTTTGTGAAATTATCATACGTTATGAGAACACATGCTGATACTGTGAGATTACCTGTAATTACCTCATGACTTACCAAATGCTTAAAATGATGCTCTTCAACTTCAATGCATTTGGCTATATGGGTAACGAAATTCCTCTCAACAGCGAGTAGTTCGCCTTCAGTAATGTTCTCACATGCACTGAAATGCGCTGACGCGTGTTTTCAGGCGTTGTCGGTGAATCAAATATCCTTCAATTTTCCCCACAGGAAGAAATCTGGGGATGTAAGAACCGGTGAACGTGCGGGCCATGGTATGGTACTTCTACAACCATTCCACCTGTCATTAAATAATTATTCCATTTAAGACCGCTTCAACTGCACGCGAGCTATGTGCCGAACATCCACCATGTTGAAAGTACATCGCCATTCTGTCATGCAGTGAAACAACATCTTGTAATAAAATCGGTGGAACATTACGTAAGAAATCAGCATACATTGCACCATGTAGATTGCCATCGATAAAATAGGGCCAATTATCCTTCCTCCCATAACGCCGCACCACACATTAACCCATCAAGGTCGCTAATGTTCCACTTCTCGCATCCATCGTGGATTTTCCGTTGCCCAATAGTGCGTATTATGCCAGTTTACGTTACCTCTGTGAATGACGCTTCGTCACTAAACAGAATGCGTGAAAAAATCTGTTATCGTCCCGTAATTTATTTTGTGCCCAGTAGCAAAACTGTACACGACGTTCAATGTCTACGTCATGCAAATCCTGGGCATATAAGTTTGGTACGCATGAAATGTATGTTGGTGTAGAATTCTCAACACCGACGTTTTTGAGATTCACGATTCTCGCTCAATTTGTCTGCTACTGATGTGCGGATTAGCCGCAAATGCAGCTAGAACACTTACTTGGGCATCATCATTTGTTGCAGGTCGTGGGTGACGTTTCACTTGTGGCTGAACACTTCCTGTCTCTTTAAATAACGTAATAATCTGACGAAAGGTTATGTGTAACATGGTAAATAAATAGGTATCTAAGAACCTTCCTGTGTTACAGTGAAACGTTGTGACAAATTTGGAGCTCAATCGGTGAATAACTTTTTGAGATTTTCAAACGCACATAAACCAACACAACATTTTTATATATAGAGATTTCATACAATCATCCCAGGTACTATATGTTTCGAAATAACAGAAACGAGTATGAAGAAAGCGGGATACCAAACATTGAAATATGGAATGTGTACAGTAATTTTAAATACAGATGAAGGGAACATGTGTACATGTTTAGGAAAATTAATTTATTGTAATAAATCTCACAACAAACTTTTCGCACAAATTGAGAGAACAATGCTAAAAAAAATAAGAAGTGGCTCTTAAGAAAGTAGCGTAACAACCATTCCTTGGCTGAAATAACTATGTGATATGTGACCTGTTTTGATGATGTCCAATTGATGTTAGTAAAGAACCCAGATAATTTATAGAAATGTTCTAGAAAAGTTTTCAAAGCTAAAGTTCTCGAAACGTAGTTCCAGCAACAAATTATTGTGGGTTCCGTATTGTGGGCTAAGTATCCTCTCAAACCGAAATATTCAGCTGGCCGCGGTGGCCGAGCGGTCTGTGGTGCGCCAGTCACGTTCTGAATGGCCACTACGGTCGGGGTTTCCAATCCCACCTCGGGCATGGATGTTTGTACCGTCCTTAGTATTAGCTAACTCTTAAGTAGTTTGTAAGTTTAGGGACTGATGGCCCCGTAGTTAAGTCCCTTTACCTCTACAAACATTTGAACATTTTTTTCCAAATATTCATTTTTTTGCGTTCTTCGTAATAATTAAAAGGGGTACAGTACAAATGACCCACCTACTAATCATTTTACTTGCTGTCACTAAAAGTAAATGTGAACGGTGTCTGCAAGTGATTGATGCAACTTAATTGTCAAAGTACTTGCAGAGGTTTCTTGCTTACTTCTTGGAAGAGTTGTGTAATGACAGCTGCAAGTAAATCGCAATAACTTTCAGCAATTTATGCAAGCGACTTGCTAGTGTAAACCCAGCTATAGACTTACAGTAATTATGTGTCTGTGACAAATCGATGGTATGAAAACTTCGGACTATCGATATTTCCCTACTGAAGATTCAACTCGATGATCCAAATAATTAAAAAAAAAAAAAAAAAAAATTAAAAAAAGTTGTATAGCTTAAGATGCCAAGCCACAAACGAAATAGGTGAATATAGATGTATGTTCTGTTTTGTTTACTATATCTTTGTCTAGTACACGTTAGAATTTTACTTACGGCAGTGGTGGCGTAGTGTGCTGAAGTTGGCAGCGATGACGAATGAGACACTCGGAAAAGCAGTCACATAGAATAGAAGGCATAGTCTTTCGTATTGACCATATAGTAAATAATTATTTACGTTCCTGCTCTGCAGTTGACAGGTTCTTCTATGTACCCCTCAAAAGAGAATATTTCGTTGCCAACATACGCATACTACGCCAACGCCGTAAGTAAAATTTAGCCTTTACGTCAAAACTCTAAATGTGGCGTAATTATATCAGTTTATCCCTATTTCTTCTGACTGTTATAACCGTACACAAATAATTGTTGATACGTTGCTTAAAGTGACAGTGAGCCCAATAATTCTGTATTCAGATTACCTGACATAGTCTGGTCTGGAGGCAATCTAATTGTTTTATAGTTTTCAAAATGACAAGCCAAGATCGCACACTAACAATTTATTAAATGACGACCGGTTTCTAGTTACATATATACCCAATTTTTTAATAAGGTGACCAGATTATAACATATACAGTGTGTTTCACTAAGTGTGTTTGCCTCTGTAACTTATAAAATAATAGGTGACGGGAAATTTTAATGCGGTAGGTCAACACAAGAAATGTTACACTTTCTGCGGAGCTATGAACATAGTTTATTGTATCATTTTCCAAAGAGTTACAGCACAAAGATATAATTTTTAAAATGGAACAATAGTTTTTTTCTTTCGTGCATTGGATTCGTTGAAACCAGCTGCGTCCAAATCAATTTAAACTACATTCCTATCACTGTTACTTTGGGAGCTACAACCCTTTAAAGTTTCAGGGGCAGATAGTCTACCACAAACGCTGCACATAATGCAATGCGCCTTCTAAATGTGGTGCGACCGAGTTGTAACGTCGCCGGTGTCACGGAGCGAGAAGCTTCCTCGATGCGCTGTTAGACTGCTGAATGTCGCCGCACACTGCCGTATACTCGACCGTTGGAGCCACACAAACAACCGGGGCTCAATATACCACAGTTACTGACATCGGACGACGATGGCATACACGAACAACGAGTACGTTGACATGTTGCTGATGCTCGGCGAGTGCCGACACTATCCCACTGAAGCAGCAACGGCGTATGCCGTGAGATATCCTAGGGGAAGAGCACCGGCAGCTGGAGTCTTTACAAAGTGTTCTCTTATGAGTCCACGTTCACAAATTATGGTGCAGTGAATCGCCATAACATGCACTACTGGGCCGCAGACAATCCTCGGTGGGTACGACCTGTCGACCGCCAACGTAGGTGGTCTATCAACGTGTGGTGTGGAATCCTTGGGGATGAAATCATCGGTCCACACTACTTCCCAGGTACAATGACAGGTGAGTTATATCGCGCTTTTATAGCCGACAGTTTGGGTGGTATCCTTGAACATGTGTGTCTACACACGAGAGTCCATATGTGGATGCAGCACGATGGTCACCCAGCCCATTCTGCGCGTGCTGTTGTGGAAGAACTAAACAACAGGTTTGCAAGAAGATGGTTGGGACGCCATGGTCCTCATTCATGGCCCGCAAGGTCGCCCGATTTAACACCAGTAGATTTCTTTTTGTGGGGGTATACAAAGGACCGTGTTTATGTCACTGAGCCCACATCCCCAGATGATCTAAAACGGCGCATCGAGGACGCATGTCGCTCCGTCACACCGGCGATGTTACATCTCGTCTGCAGATCCTTTCGACGGCTCATTGCATTATGCATTGAGGAACATGGACACACATTTGAACATCACATGTAAATCAACTTCCCATTGCCATAACATCCGTCACCCACGACACAGCCATGTATTATGTACTGCATGTGGTATCTGCCCCTGACCGAAACCGGTCGTCATTTAATAAATTGTTAGTATCCGATCTTGGTTTGTTATTTTGAAAACTATAATACTGTATTCGGTAGTGCCAGTTTAGTAATGGGTGTCATTGGTTCTGCCGAGGATTGTTTGTTCTGGCATCCAAAACTTTTAATATTCTCGGACGTAGATTTTTTTCCTTTCGATGTTCATCGAATATCGATATCTTTGAATTTATGTTAATATTGATGTTACCGGCGATATATCGACTTCAAATGGAAGAATGCCCAGATCGCATATTTTACTTCATACATTATTACGTGACTAGTTTCGACAACAGGTTGTCATTTTAAAATTAAAATTATAAAACTGTATAAAAGCTTTTACGTTACTGGGGTACCAGCACACAGATGGAGTATTTTATGCACACCAGATGCATGTGCCTTTAAAAGTTTTTTTTTTTTTTTTTTTTTTTTACAGATTTATAATTTTAATTTTACGTTTGAGAATGACAACTTGTTGTCGAAACTAGTCACGTAATGAAGTATGAAGTAAAATATGCGATCTAGGCGTTCTTCTATGTGAAGTCCATATAACATTTACAGATCGCCTCCATACTCGACTATGCCGAATGTTAATGTTACCATCGATGTTTTTCTAATATCGATCATCCCTAGGGCAGTAGTTAGTAACACTTCAATTTTTACGTTCACTTTTTATTAGAGATGGACAATTTAAATCGTCGAAATATCTACTTCGTTTTACCACTCTTATTGTCTTTGTATATTCATGATTATTATATTGTGCATATCCACAGCAAACTATCTTTCGAATTAAGTAAGTTTCATTGGTTTCTGATAAAATTATCGTAGAAAATTGGCACTTCAATTTTCAAGTTGGCGTACAATGACGTCCCCACATCTCTGCCGTGTTGTGGTTTGAAACCAGTGTCTAACGCTTTTGCTCCCGGTCTAACGTTTTTGCCCGCGTCATAAGACGGAATTTTCGCCATTGCGAGCAACAGTTTTCTCGTTTATAGCTGAAATCAAGCTATAATGTAGGTGTCATTGGTACTGTTTCCATTTGCAGCAATTTAAGCTATATTATTCCTCATTCTCTAATCAGGTACCACTTGTCATTTCTGACGACTCTTCACTTATAGTTAGTAGAAACGTGACAGTTATGTTAAAATGTGAAAAAAAGAAAAAGATGATTCGCCACTAGGATCGAACCCGCGACCTCCCGAACGTGAACCCAAAGCTTTACCACACGACCATTACCAATCCAGTCCTCATATCTTCAAGATAGCTGATTGTCTTCAGTCAAGCGAAAATATGTTCGTGAACGAACTTAATATTTACAGATGTTTCAATTCTTCCTTCCATTATAGGCGAAACACTATTTAAACATAAAATTTGACGTTTGTGTGTCTGCTAGAAGTACCTTAAAATTTTAATGATCAGTGAGTTAGTGAGTGACAGAATTATTGATTTTCGACTAGTAATGTTTGGTAAACTATAAGGTGTAGAATACTATAATTTGAAAATATAGCTAGTTATAGAAGAAACTCTTGGTAACAGAAAATTAGGCTTCTAGCTTTATACACAACTGAGATACAGGGGGTCGAAAGTGCCGTCTACTGCTTCGAGAAAAGAAAAGGATGGTGGTATGACCGTACGCTCCACTTGGCGGGGGCACGGCAATAAAAATGGGCCTGAGTCAGCTGCCACAAAAGCACCGTGCCGAAATAACGTATCATTAATAAATTACGTTTTGCCACGCTGAAATAAGTACATATTTGTTGCAAAGAACACAGACATATAGAAGTGAAAAAATTCTGGTTGTCATTACTGCTTCCATACTTTACACTGGTTGCATGTCAACCATGCTCGATCAAGTATTGTCAACAACAAATCAAAATACTTTTAAAGAAGGTGTAGATACTCAAAATTGTGGTTTCATTAACCACAGGAGCAACAGAAGAAGAAATATCTCGAAGCACACTAGATAGAACACTGAGGATCTTTTATGGCGTGTTCATCAAGGGAATTGCAAGACAGGTCATCTGAAGCTGCACTCTTGGGGCAGTTAAGGACCATCAGTCAGGAATTTTGTTTGAGTATAAACAGACTGTGATCAAACAAGGCAAATGTTCTTGGACGCAGTACTTGTCCTTTAATTACTTCGATTTGTGCATTTAAATGCTGAACACACTTTAGGCATATTTCATCAGGAAAAAATGTATAGGCAATATACACTAAATACAATATAAACTAAATACAACACTTGAAAATCAAAATATCCACGGGTGTACTGCCGGTTTATAGTGTCCAACGGGCACAATATTTCGTTGATCATACTTGTCGCCATCATGAGGTGAACTGAACGGACAGAGCTCCTGAAAACGCAACGGCACGGAGATCCGCACGCAAGGGAACTGGGATGACTGAGATGAGGTCAATGTGAGGGCTCTGTCCGCCGTGGTCGTCACTACGTTACGTTTGCTAGATTTACTATTAATTAACTCACTCGCTAGTTCCCAAGCTTTGCTAAGATTATAGCCACAGTCACGGTTTATGAGGTCGTCACTAATGCGAATTTCAATGGCCTCTCTAATGGCGCAGTCCCAGTATCTCGACGTCTGTACCAGAATGCTAGTGCGTTCATACCACATCGCATGATTCTCCGACAAACAATGTTCAGCGACCGCCGACTCGCTCGGATACATTAATCGTGTGTGACTCTGGTGTTCAACGCATACATCCTCGACGGTACGCATCGTCTGTCCAATATATGACTTGCTTTTCCCAAGATTTGCTAAGATTATAGCCACAGTCACGGTTTATGAGGTCGTCTCTAGTGCGAATTTCAATGGCCTTTCTAACCAGCGATTGGGTTAAGAGTAAATCTAGCAAACTTTACGTAGTGACGACCACGGCGGACAGAGCCCTCACATCGACGTCACCTCAGACGCCGTCCCAATCGGTTCCACTGCGCGACCGCTGCGCGGGGCGCGGACCACGGAGGGGTCGCTCCGCGGTCTGAGGGTATTTAAATGGCCCGCTACCTGGCTAGAACCCAGTTCCCTTCGAGCCGCCGTAGCGTGCGGATCTCCGTGCCTACGCGTTTCCAGGAGCTCAGTCCGTCAGTTTACCTGATGATGGCGACATGTATGATCGCCGAAATATTGTGCCTGTTGGACACTATAGACCGGCAGTACATCCGTGGATATTTTGATTATCAAATACGTTGGGCGAAACTCAAGAATCACAACACATGAAGCTCCAAATACGATAGCTCTTAAGTGTACTGACCACCAAAAATATGGCGGGTAAGTTCACAGAAGTTGCCGCAGAGAGCGCTGTAGCTCGCGTGTTAGCCACTGTATGAAATTTAAGCTCGTTGACTATACCCCCACAAGAGAGATCATCGATGGCAGAGGAAGCGGCTCTCCCACGTACAGTGCGCGGTCGGCCGCTGTTTGTTTACCTGGGTCGGCCGCTGGGAGGGCGAGCGGTGTGTAAACGCTGCGCCCATTGTCTGCCGTCCGCTCTTCATTCCCCTCAGTGCAGAAACGGCGAAACCGCCTCCAGGCGTGGCCTGTCAAGCGCAGTCGGCCTCCATGAACCGATACTATCGCGCCTGTTTGTACTAGCTGTGCTACCAGTGGGGCATCCCTACCCACACTGCTCGAAACAGGTTATAAACACATGGTAACGTATTTCACTCAGATGTTCGTTACTATTGTAATTTGTATGTGGTACAGTACCGTGTTTTGTGTCTCCACTCTTTACTTGAGCCTTACTCGGTGTTTACATAGAGCGGGGTTACCACAGTAGCGAAACAGTCGGGCACAGTGGTCTGGGAAGGGTCACGGATTCGAAATCCCTCGGATATTTTCAGTCTGCGTTTTATCCCATCCTTCACTTCTCAACGATCTGAGGAGTCGCCAGAAACGACATGTGGTTCGGATTCCACGCTGAGCTGTAGGTCCCCTTTCCCCGTTGCGATAACTGGGGTAGGCTAGGGACTCGCAAATCGTCCAATTGAAAGACTGCGCTCCAGAAGCATCTCCATCTTAGGCAGCCGACGAGTACGGTCGGCTAGATTTAGGTGCTTAATTGTGTATGTTTTGAGACTTCGGTTATTTTTCCACCTATTGCGCTTTGTGGACTTGGAGTTTCAGATTCTCATGAATAATAGAGAAATATTCAGTTATTTGCCGATGTATAAAGTAGGACCACCTCTGAATTTTCCCGTCCAAAAAGAGTAATAAACTCCATTTATAAAGAATTATTTCGTGACTGAATCACTTCTTTATCTTAGAATCCATTTTGTTGGTTATTCAGAGCTTTAATTTATGTTTCTTTAAATATATTTTTCGCACCATCTGCATATCGATGGACTGGCTAAACTACAGATTAATTATTGTTCTTATTTAAACAGTTTGGGTAGCTGTTTAAGGCATAGAAGCTGACATACATAACTCACCCTATGAACAGAGACAACGAGCCATAAACTTTTACTACCATGTATTGCCCAATTGTTATTGGTGAGTACCATTAGGAAGGTCGCAAAGAGTTTGAGATAGCAAAGCGCACTTATTTTGGACACCCACACCACCTAAATGATAAGTTGGCAGGCATAGATCAAACATTTACAGATATTATGATGCCCATGTTCAAATAAAGTACTGTAGTTCCTTTTATTTATAAGCACCAATACAAACTATTTACTTCCTTACTGCTTAATAACGTCCCTTTCGTTAAATTTGTATTCAAATAGCTAGCTTCCATCCGTCCTGTCTTCTACACCGGCTTCTTACGTCACTCGCTACCCACACTCTCTTAGTTTGTCTGTACAAGTCGGCGGAGCAGCACACCACGCCCGTGAGCGCAATTGTAAACATGGGCTTTTCTTGTGTCATTAGGAACCGCCGCTTCTATTAACGTAATTGTAAAAATTGGTTTTATGCTTTTCACATGTTTACCGAGTATGTACCAACTCTAATTTGTTGTTACCCGATCATTCATAGGGCTACAAGGAAACCCACAATTCCAAAATCATAGAAACACCGCAAAACAACATACGGTGTCACGCCACGGAGAGCGCCTCGTAATCTTTGTTTACCATTTATATTGTCTTCTTAGCACAAAATAAGCCCATGTCCCATTACCCCAGTTTTGTAATTCCGCCTTGTAATTTTGTGTAAATTCTGTCATGGAGATAATCTGAGGACGCCCTGCTATTCTCTCTTTTCGCGGCGTCGTCTTTCTTGATGCTTGCTGCGAGGAGTCTTAGTGACTGCCTAGTTCAGAGTCGAATACAGAACGGCTCTTCCAGACGCATGCCCGCATAGATAAAGCAGCTTGTAGAGGGTCGGTCGTCCGCTGCCTTCTGCACGATCGTTGTCGGGCGTCTGATGTGTGGCGCTGACTTTACGCCTCAACATAAAGAATAAAACAATCTGCAAGCAAGACGGTTTTTTACTGAAGTAATATTTGTTCTCACTGATTGTTGTACACCATGGACTGGAAATGATTTTAAATTAGGGATATGTTTTAGGAATGTAATTAAAGTCAGATTTATTTTTCTCCCATTTTCTTTACAATTCAGAGAAACAAGTGACACTGCAATTCAATTATTTTAAAAGTTATGCAAGTGTTATATTTAATCATGCTTGTGGTGCAGTGTATACGACCAGAAACAATTTTTTCTCTGTGACACTTGGTATGCTTGTGTTATATTGAAAGATATATCGATATGAAAAATTTTTGCAAATCCTAGTTTCCTCGTTTAACAGAATTTCCAACGCAAAGTGTTTCGTGAGTTTGGTTTTTATTCATAGCTCTTCCATGGTCCTGAGTACTAAGATACTGACGTCTGCTCCTTTCCCGTCTTTGACCGTAACTGTGTTTGTACATGCACTATTGTATTACATTACATTCCTACTTAGTCTCTGTCATCATTTCTAATGATAATTGTTAGTAATTAGTGAAGCTATGCTAGTACTTTTACAGTTGTTGAATTTCTGAAAGTAGTATAGAATTCAGGTTGAGTAATACTGACGAGAGACGTTCCTAGAATTATCTATGGTTTAATAGTGTGCTGAAGCTCCACGAAGGTGTGCACATTGTTAAACAAGGAAACTATGATTTGAGAAATTTTTCATATTGACATATCTTTCAGTCCAAGACAAATAAAAAGCATACCAGGTGTCACCGAGAAGAAAAGTGTTTCCGCACCACAATCATGATGAAATATGTCACTCGTATAAAGTTTCTTTCAATTATTAAATTTGCAATGACACTATCTTGTCTCCATTATAAAAAATGAGAGAAAAATACATATTATTTTAATTATATTCCTAAAACATTTTTCATTAGTGGGTGTGGCGTGTCACACAGTGCTTCTCTGCTATGTCTTTCTTACTCAGCATGTGACTCTCTTTGAATTGTCGTCTGTTTAGTCGGAATAGCTCAATACCTTATAATGAACTTCTGTACTCAAGAAAAGTTTGCCATATGTTCGTCACTTTTGCCTGTTGCTCAACAGGCCTTTCGCTGCTGCGAGAGGGTTGCTGAGCGGTCGTCCTTTATACCATATAGCAACAGACTCCATTTCATTGATTCTCCGTCGATTCCTGGTCCTTATAACAAATTCCATTTTATATGAAAAATAAGTCTTGCCACAGTCTTTGTTAACATCAAAATACACGCTCCACGTACGATATGCAATTACATCTCGTGTATTTTCACTCTCAAGTCCAGACAATGCTTTCACTGTCTATGTTAGATCCTCTTGTAATAGACCTTGGTTCACCATCACACAGCCTGGCATTGCTTTTATGTTTTTAACCAAGACTTGATGCCTAGTGACGTCTTATTTATTTTTGTTGTGCGACATGCATGCCAGTATGCATAAGGAGGCATATAATGCACCTGTTTAATCAGTCTGTCAAGTTCTCTTCCGTGAAGATGGTTTATAACCAAAACCGGTAGAAGTTTGAAAAATAATAAACAGCTGATGGTTTACAGTATGCATTTCCTCAACTACTGCAAGAGTTATTTGCCATCTAATATGCCATTTGTTATAAGAAACAGGAATCCACAGAGAATCAATGAGATGGAGTACGTTCTATATGATATAAAGGATTTAGATGTTGTTCAAGTGTAAAAATAATTGGGGATGTAACACACTATTATACCAATTGAATAAATATGTTTGAAGAATTACATGTGTATTATTTGTGACCCCCCATTCCTATCATGAAAATGGCATGATTATAGATAATAGTGATCAGTAGCGTCTGGCCTGTACATCTAGAACCATTGGCTCAAGGTTCCAACAGTTTGATATAAATTGTATTTATTTGTGGGGAGTTTCGAAGAGGGTATTTTATTGTGAACTAGCTGAAACCCGCGGCTCCGCTCGCGTGTTGGTTGATTATGATGTATAAGCTACCTTTTAGTAGTGAGCTATGAGACTGGTCCAAATGTCTGTAAATGTATCGGACCAAACTGCGTGGTCATCAGCCCGTAGCTTACAAACTACTTAAACCTAGGTAAACTAAGTACGGACAAACACACACCCATGCCCCAGGGAGGACTCGAACCTCCACGGCGAGCAAACGCGCGCTCCACAGCGAGGTGCTTTAGACCGCTCGGCTACTTCACCGCGGCTATGAGACTGGTTTTGAAGGATGAAATACAATACCTTATTCAGAAATAAACGAATTTAATCAACATTAAAATAAACAAAATTATGTATTAAAAGAAATTTATTTTTTACTGCTTTATTTATTTATTCTTATATTTCCTTATTCGTATGCTTATCCTTACAGAGAAAGAGCTGAAGATAATGTAGCACACATAAACCAAAGATATCGTCTGTGGCAACACGTTTCGCTGTACATAACCTCCTTGCTATAGAGTCGGAAAAGTCATCGCTGACCTTCAGTCCGATATTTTTTTATAAATTGACGAATTTAAACCACCATATCTTCCACCCCCTTATAGCTGTCGGCATGGAACTGCTATGGCGTACAATGGGAGACTTCGGACAACAATTACACACAGACCATTCGTTTGTGTTCTGTAGCTTTCGGTGCAGAGCGAAATATTAAAACACACACACACACGGAGAATATAATATACAGCGATAACTTTCCATCCCAATATACTCCCACCCTTTATCATTATCAACGTCAAGCAACAATGCAACCAATAAAAACATTTTGAAAGAGTAATTATTGTTTCGCATTTCTCGTTACATTCTTCAAATTCCTAATTATCTGTGAGATCGCTATAAAACCGTACCTAAAACCTTCCTCAGATATAAATTAGTAACTGTATAAATATTTAAGTCTCTGCGTCTTGTTATTCGGACGTGATAAGTGTACACCAAACAGACATTCACATTAATATATACATATATATATCCGATCGCCATAAAACCGTGCCTAAAGCCTTCCCCAGGTAGACATTAGTAACTGTACAAATTTTTAGCGCTTTATGTCTTGTGGGTCAGACGTGATAAACGTACACCGAACAGACATTCACATTTACAGATATAGATGATAGATGATGACGTATTTACATGTATATTGAATGCGCCTGGCAGTGTATGCTGCCCGCATAAGCAACACGCGTCAAGTAGCGTGATTACGTAAGTGTTGACTCAGCTGCTTACGAGCTGTTATCGCCAGACCTCGGCTATATGACGCACCAGCGGTACGCGCGCGTACGGGATAACACTCCAGCGGCGGACTTAGTCTCTGCGCCGCCCAGAATTGACGTAGTCGTCGCGCCGCCGCCGAGAGGTACGTTCCTGTCAAAGATGTCGCGCTGCCCTCCTCTGTGAAGTGTGACAGAGGCCCTGTGCCTAGCCTCTGCCGGTGCTGCGTCACAGAGTAACATATACAGAGGAGCAGCCACCCCTAAACCACTGTCCTACACTCCCCTCGTAGTTCCGTAAGATGCTAGCAGGTGTCAGGCGTATCGTGGCTTAGGGTGCCTCTCACACGTCAGAGGATAGCGTGGAGGGGAGACTGAGGGGAGAGCTTGTGCCACCTCCCACGAGGCCACGGCTGTGTCCAGCTTGCTGGCCTTTGAGGGGAGGTGGTAGTGGGGAGAGCCGCTACCTGCCGCCTGCTCTGCCCAGTTTAAAGAGCTGCTTCTGACTGCAGTGCCATCGTGGGACATCTTACGGAACTGCTGGAAACCCTCCCTCCCCGCACCCCTGAGCGTAGGACCGGGCCCTTACGGAGGTTTCCCATCTGTATATATTTGTATGTGGCTGCGTCGAGTGTGCGCTGCCCCGCTGAGCAGCTCGGTTGACAGGTGGCTGGCGGCCTCTGCTCTGCCCGTGCTGTGTCAAGTGAGCGCCGTGGATTGATTGCAGGGCAGGCGGCGGGTCGATGCCGACCTGTGGAGGTGCCGCGCTGGACTCGCCTGGATTACCCAGGGACTCGTCCGCCCTTCCCAGAAGCCGCGGCCGTCTGCCGGATACGGTACGGCGGCGCGCGATCCGCCCCTCGACAGGTTCCTCGGTAAGGCGCCGGCCGGTATATTCCGCGTTCGACAAACACCGCTCCCTCTCGACCGCCTACCGGGATTGCAGTCCCCGCAACTGCTCCGTCTGCAGTTGTGCACAGGAAGCCGGCGTCCTGCGTGTGAGGAACACACAGAAGAGGACGGTGTTGAATCTAGTGGCACCTGTCAAACCTTGCAGAGAAGGAAGAGGACAAAGTACGGTTCCACTAGGGCACTGAAGTACCTCAGTGGCGACATGTGAGAATTTACACCGAGCCGGGATTCGAACTGAGGAAACATGCTTTGAGCTGACGTTCGCTTTCACGTGTTTGCCTATCCGAAAGCATGTCCTGTCAGCCCCAAATTTCCACAAGTCGTACGTTACGTATGTTGTTGTTGTGGTCTTCAGTCCGCAAACTGGTTTGATGCAGTTCTCCACGCTACTCTGTCCTTTGCAAGTCTCTTTATCTGAGAATATGTTAGGCAACCTACATCCTTTTGAATCTGCTTGCTATATTCGTCTCTCCGTCTCCGATTTTTACCCCACACGCTCCATTTTCATGCTAAGTTGACAATTCCCTGATGTCTCAGAATGTGTCCAACCAATCTATCCCTTCTCTTAGTCAGGGTATGCCAGAAACTCGTTTCCCCCCAATTCGGTTAAGCACCTCCTCATGTGATCTACCCATCTAATTTTCGTCTGTAGCACCACATTTCAAAAGCTATATATGTAGCATCTACTAAAATAAAAGTAACAAATTTCCAGCTTGTTGCTTTCATACGAGGGTTGGAACTCAAATACTGGTAACACTGCTGTGTCGACACTATGCAATGGAATCTACTATTGCCGCTCACAGCAAACGTTGTTGACATACCTACCTCACCTCCAAGCAAATGGACCCGCCTGGCCCACGTCACAGGCGTGCTCATCATCGAAGGAAACATAGTCACTTGTAAGAGAGCAGTCTAAAGTAAATGGGTCACCATGTTTTCGAAACAGGAACAACGCAGTTGGATCAAGATTTAATGTGCCATAGGTCACCCTGCACGACAGCATCATCAAGGTCTTCAAGAGGCGTGTGGGGAATTGGCATTGCCGTACAGAACAGTGGCACGATGAGTAATATCCTTAAATGACGGACAGGTCGTCCTAGTGTCTCTGAAGAGCTGAAGCATCAACTGCGACCAGCTTTACGAAAGAAGCAGGAACAGTTTCAGCGCAACCCACCAATCATTTTGCTCAACAATGATCGGGCGCATACAGCGCAAGTTGTGGTTGCTCTGTTCGGTCGATGGGACGGAAGTACTGTACCATCCACCATACTCCCCGTACTTGAGTCCTTGTGACTTTGACTTGATTTCGACGATGAAGGAGCCACTTCCTGGCATTTGCATCAGAAGTGTTCCACAGATTCGACAGGCAGTCTATCACTCCATTTGCACCATCAATAGAACAGGCTTTGCTAACGGTATGCCAGCGATGTGGAAGGCGTAGTGTATCGTTAGAATTGCCTACTCTGTTGATGGTGCGAAATGGAGCTTTCTACCGCCTGTCGAATTTCTGGAACAGTTTTGAAGCGAATGCCACGAAGTAGTTCCTTCATCTTCAGATTAAAATCAAAGTCACAAGGACCTAAGTCCGGAAAGCATGGTGGATACTACAGTATTTCGCAGTTCCATCGACCGAAAGGAGCAACCACAGCTTTCGCTGTATGCGTCCACGCATTGTCGTGCAAATTGATTGGTGGGTTGCGCTGAAACTGTTACGTTAGACCGCTCACTCACAAGTGCTTGAGTTTACTTCAATTGTGCGCACACCAGTGACGTGGTACGGGCGAGTCCATTTGCTCGGAGGTAAGGTAGGTTTGTCAAAAACGTGTAGTATCAGCGACAATAATTTTTGTTTGTTAAGCTTAAGGGACTTAATTACGGGGTCATCAGTCCCTAAACTTACAAACTACTTATGAACTACCTACAACTAAGGATGGCACAAATATCCATTCCCAAGGGGGGATTCGAACCCCCGACTGTAGTGGCCGTGCTAACCGTGACTGAAGCGCCTCAGTCCCTCAGCGACAATAGTAGATTCCATTCCATAGCCTCTCCACAGCAATGTTGCCCTGGTATAAAATAATAGAACAAACGATGCAGAAAGTGGGAAATTTGAATATGACAGTAAGGTAAGAGTGAGGTCGTCTAATCAGTGATAGTTCAAAAATTAAAACTGAATCCCTCTTTTGCAAGAGGTATCTCGTTCAGTAACGAGGCAGACTTTTTGTCAGTGGTGAATGAAATTGTCACAAGCATAGATACCATAGCGACCAGAATCGACAGTGGATGCGAAATTCAAAAGTATTTGATGATGTAAAAGTTACAGTGTAATATGAAATATGGGATATCTGTGTAATTTGTCCCATTTTCATTAACCAGAACCTAAATGATGAAAGAATTGGTATTGGTGAAATTCTCGATCTTTGGAATAGCCGACGTGATTCTATGTAACTGCCATCCAGATCGCCTGATGTTACGTCATCTGTTTTTTATCTGCGGGCTCACTCAAAGCAAATCGTGTATTCAGAGAAAATAACAGACTGGCGCCATCTCGAGCAACGCAAGGAGTGTGTGCCAGCATTTCTGCGGAAATCCTCCTGCTAGCGCAAGGCGATTGGATTCAGCACCTTCAAATCTGTGTTGCCCAAGAGGGACAGCATTATACGACTCCACCTTTATGGAGAACAGTACAGTTTGGAATGAGTCAGATGTAACACAAAGATGGCACGACTACTTCCAGAAGTTACTGAATGAGGAGCACCTAAGGAAAGATCAAGGCAGGGGAACGTGAAAGTACGTGGTCTTTAAAATATGTGAAATGTTATATGTGAAACGAAGTTCCTTATTGGATTGATGCAATCATTTTGCTTCTACCTCTGTGGAAATCTTATTTAAGGGTCGCCACTAGCTTTAATTTTTTAAATACAAATAATAATAATAGAAAAAATAAATATATATCTGTAAAGTGAATTTACTGTATGGTGGTTGAAATGCGACAGACACAAATTTGAATAAAAACTATATTCACAAATTCTATCTTACAACCTGCCTTATACAAAAACACATGTGACATATCAATAAAATTTACAAATATATCAGTTTTGAAAGACAATAAAATACACTTAATATCTAAATGGGTGACTTTACATGAAAATTAGAAATTAACGAAAGTTGGTACACGAAATAAAAATGTTTTGACTGGCTAAGTCACAGGAGGGAAGTGACAAACCCACGAAGTATAAAGTTAAATACAAAAACAGCACGAAGCGGCCAGCAGCGCCGCCGACACCAGTCCCGACTCCACAGCAAAATTCCACAGCTCCAAAATCTTCCTCTCAAGTCCCTCCCATCGGTGACGTCAAGCCAATCACAAATTTTGCTTAATGGTCAAACCAATGGAATACGAGAGCTATTGTTCAACACTCCAGTCTCCTTCCCCACAAAACTGTCCCACGCTGCATTCTGCACATAAGCCAGCTTTTCTCAGAAATCCATAGAATTTGCGGACCATTGGAACGAATCTGTAGACGCTGAAATGATTTTACTGTCGACGAGACGCCAGCGCCCCATCGCGAGAGGGCCGCTCTAACTTCCCCAGAAATCACCTCTGGCAATTTACACAAACACTCGCAGACGCCCGCCTCTGGCGTTCCAAACCTCAGGTTCCCGTGCAAACCAGAACAACGCCAACTTTTACTGCCTCGGCTCATTGTATCTTAGCGCCTTCCGGTGCTTCGTGACCGGAGAGCCTCCCTACACAAAAGCAGCATCGAAGCGGTAAACAAACTACCTGGCCTCAGGCACAGAGTAACATATACAAAGAAGAAACCACCCCTACACCACTGTCCTACACTGTCCTAGTAGTTCCGTAAGATGCTAGCAGGTGTCAGGCGCTTCCCTGGCTTAGGGTGCCTCTCGCACCTCAGTGGGTAACGTGGAGGGGAGGCTGAGGGGAGAGGTCGTGCCGCCTGCCACGAGGCCACGGCTGTGTCCAGCTTGCCCGGCATTTGAGGGGAGGTGGTGGTGGGGACAGCCGCTACCTGCCGCCTGCTCTGGCCAGTTTAAAGGGCTGCTTCTGACCGCAGCGCCATCATGGGACATCTTACGGAACTGCTGGAAAACCTCCCTCCCCTGAGCGTAGGACCGGGCCCTTACTGAGGTTTCCCGTCTGTATATATTTGTCTGTGTCTCAGGTCAGGCACAGACGTGCCCAGCCCAAATATAAATAAATGTCCGTCTGCACACGGAGTGGTTTCACCACGGATGGCGGCGGCCAGCGGTCGCCCTCTGGGCAGTGTCGGCAGAATGCCTTGAAAGCAACATCAGAGAACGTGCCGCCAGCGACCCCCGTCCCTCGCGGGCCCAGTCGGCCTGCGGGTGTCGCCAGCGCCTTTGGCCTCGGAAGACAGTTATCCCATCGGCGATACTTACAATAATCAAAAACAGAGTCATACTCCGAGATAACAGAAATTTACCTTCCAAACTCTTATCCTCTGATAAATACAAGACAAAATCAATGAATACAAACAAGATAATACTACTGATATCCTTCTGGAATAAATCCAAATAAAAATGGAGCAAATAATTCTAAAAATAGGACCACCACCTCTCAAATGTCAAACGAAAATTTAACGCCAGATATCACAAGAAAGGTAGGGTATGAAGCATTATGGAGAATGACAACTGGAAAGACGGTAGGACCAGACAATGTGCATGTAGAGGCTTGGAAGGCATTGGGAGAGGCCGGAGTAAATCTGTTATGGGACTGATGAAGAAGAAAAATGTAGAAGAAAAAGTACCAGCAATATGGAGGGAAAGTACAGTGGTACTAATATACAAAGCAAAAGGTGATGCTCAACACTGCAAGAACTACAGAAGAATTCAGCTAACGTCCCTAACGATGAAGATCTCGGAGATCAGGGAATAAAACAGAAATCTCGGATAAACAATTTGGGTTCATGGGAGGCAGAGGAGCGATGGATGCAACCTTTATCCTGAGACAACTGATGGCAAAGTATGGGGAGCTACAAAGAGACCCATACCTAGTGTTTATACACCTGAATAAGGCGTGTGGTATGGTGCCGAGAAATGTACTGTGGAGAAGTCTGAGAGCGATGGTGTGCCAGAAAAGTATGGTCGACTAGTGTAAGACATGTTCTAAAGTAAGATCTAGTGTCGAAGTGACTGAGATCCCTATCATGGTTGGACTGCATCAAGGGCCAGCACTAACAACATACCTGTTCAGTATAGTGATGGATGTGTTGACAGGAGTGCTGGACCTGGCTTTATGGTCAGGTAGTTTTGCAGATGACGTGGTGATAATGGGGGAGAGCAAAGAGAAGCTAGAAAGAACATAGCAGAGATGGAGGGGGAAATGGAAAATGGAGACTCAGAGTTAGCAGGAAGAAGACTGAATACATGTGGTTTGGTAGAGATGGAAAATGATCGTTTGGAGAGAGTTGGAGAATTCAAGTATCTGGGTTCCTATGTAACCAGTAAAGGAGATTTAGACAAGGAGGTAAGCCACAGGACCCAAGCTGGATAGACGAACTGGAAATGGGTGTCAGGTGTGCTCTGCAATAAAAGAACAAAATCAAAGAGAGAAGGAAAAATTTTTTAATCGGAGTTGAGAACAGATCCGGCTGTTAAATAATGTGCAAGAGGAGAAATTAAACGTGGTTGAGATGCGTATGCTGAAGTGGATGATGGGGAAAACGAGGATTGACAAAATAAGAAATGATGTTACTCGAGAGCAGACAAGTGTAGTGGAGGCATCGAAGAAAGCCCTGGATCGAAGACTGCAATGGTACGGGCACGTGATGAGAAGGCATGGGGAGGACACCTGTTTCAGAGAACAATGGAGTTACGAGAGGATATCAGGAGAAGAAGAGGCAGACCAAAGAGAAGAAGGATGGACTGCATCACTGAAGACCTGAGAGAGAAGGGCTGAGCCGGGAGGACACGTGGGACCGAGAGAAATGAAAAGCAAAAGTCAGAAACAGCGACCCATGAACTGGGACAACATGAAGAAGTCCAGTTTGTCATTCCAAACAAAACGTGTTGCAACTTTTGAACGATAACTGTTTAGTTGAATTTGTTTATAAGAATGAACTTGTCAAAAATGCTGATGTAGTTTGATAAATCAAAGACTGCCGTTCCATAAATAAAAAATAATAATTATAAAATAAAATTAAAATAAAAACTGAGAATGAACATGGCCGATTTCAAGATGGCGCCCATGTTCTGTAAATACCGTAAAAGACATGTCAGGCAAATAATCTGAATCTGAAGATTTACTGCAGGCAACTGTGAGTGATTTTCAAGTTGATACTTTATCTCATACGCAGCTAATGAACTTCAACTTGAAACTAGAGTGATAAGGTCTCTGAAATTTGTACATTTTCGGAACTATGAAACATAACATGAGATATTGTCTTGGCCTGATTCAAACTATCACACGTACATATTTTGTTTCAGTGATAAACAATTATCATACTACTACAGTGTTACAGAAACAGTTTTTAGTTAATATTCAAATAGTGAGAGACGTGAACATTTTTCCAGCAAATTCCTGCCTGTATATGTTTAGATAATTTGACTTTAGTTTCTGGCTTTTCAAGTCGAATGCTACAGTTATGTGGTTGGTCCTTACGATGACAATGACACCAAAGCACATAAATTAATAACTTATTGATTGATAACTAGTGCGTTCGTGGTTTGAGCCAAACGAGCTAAGACATTTCGAGTACTACTTGTAGAGCGATCGGTCGTGAAACAGCCTTTCATGTCAAATCGATTCAGACCATAGGACATCCGTCATCAGTGCATACGTCGGCAAGAACAGCCACATTACATCATAGGTAATGTGACCGTACTTGCTAACGTATGCACTGATGATCGCTGCCGTATATACGAAACCGAGCGCCAGTAAATCAGACTGTTTCACGGCATTTCCTTTCATAAATTTCAACGGTAGCTGCACACCGTCCCAAAGGCATTCAAACATAAATACTTAATTTTTACTATTTCAACAAGTTAGGGAATCGCATAATTTGCTCAACAATCGAGGCATTTGTGTTACGAACAGATTAATAAGAATTTATGGGAAAATAAAAACAAATTGGAAAACAAATTTAGAACCGAAGAAGAACAGTGTTGTTTCAAAGCTGGTAGATCAGGTGTACACCATATTTTCACATCACGACAGATCTTGGAAGAAAAAATAGGATTTACTTTTATACATCTAGTAAAAGGAGAGTATTACATATGACAAACATAAATACTTCCTTAATGAAAATAATACAACAAATGTATAAAGATAACATTTGCTAAGTGAAATTTGGTAATATACAAGATGATTTCTGATGTCCGAAATAAAGAAGATATGAAATTCAGAAGGGTTTTGGAAAGAAAAGAGTTTCTGAAGAAGCGAAAGTTGTTGACATACTATATTAGTTGAAATGTTAGGAAGTCCTATCTGAAAGCATTTGCCTGAAGTGTATGGGAGTGAAACGAGGACGATATGGAGATCAGACAAAAAGATGATAAAAGCTTTCGAAATTTGGTGCTACAGATGAATTATGAAGATTAGATGGGTAATCACGTAACTAATGAGGAGGTGCTCAACAGAATTGGGGAGAAAATGAGTTTCTGCCATATCCTAACTAAGAGAAGGGATACGTCGGTGGGAAACATTGAGACATTCACATTCTCTATTATATGATTTCGCGATTGCAGGACAATCACTGCCGGCCGCGGTGGCCGAGGGGACTGAGGCGCTCCAGTCACGGTCTGCACGGCCACTACGGTCGGAGGTTCGAATCCCCCTCGGGCATGGATATTTGTGCCGTCTTTAGTAGAAGGTAGTTGATAAGTAGTTTGTAAGTTTAGGGACTGATGACCCCGTAGTTAAGTCTCATAAGCTCAACAAACATCTGAACATCTGACAATCACTGGCTGGAATTACTTCCATAATACCGGGTGATCAAAAAGTCAGTATTAATTTGAAAACTTAATAAATCACGGAATAATGTAGATAGAGAGCTAAAAATTGACACACATGCTTGGAATGACATGGGTTTTATTAGAACAAAAAAGTATTGCTAGATGTCAGTCCCCAGGTATCAGTCCGTGCGATTTGGGGTTACTTGAAGTTGCAAGTGAATTGTGATCTACCGACATCTCTAGAGATGCTGAAAGACAACATCCGACGCCAATGCCTCACCATGACTCCGGACATGATCTACAGTGCTGTTCACAACATTATGCCTCGACTACAGCTATTGTTGAGGAATGATGGTGACCATATTGAGCATTTCCTGTAAAGAACATCATCTTTGTTTTAATTTTTATGCTAATTATTGCTTTTCTGATCAGGTGAAGCGTCATCTGTCGAACACTTTTTGAACTTTTTTTTGGTTCTAATAAAACCCCATGTCATTCCAGGCATGTGAGTCAATTTTTAACTATTTACATTATTCCGTGATTTATTAAGTTTTCAAATTTATATTCACTTTTTGATCACCCGGTATATCTGTTGATAAGCATAACCAGTGATTTGAATCCGAAAAAAAGATAAAATTAATGGTGTGTGAGATAGATTGCAGACTTGTTCATTGCAAGAATCCTGAGGAAGTGTAGTCCACCAGAAGAGGAAGTGACTTACAAAACATTCGTTGACCATCGCTTTAATATTGTTCACCAGTGCGGAACCGCGCCAGATCGAGGAGACAAAAAAACTACAAAGGGGAGCAGCACGCTTCGTTACGATTGCATTTACTGAGCTCGATAGCGTCACGGAGAGGCTCCTGTTGCAAAAGCTGCAAGCCAGACATTCTTCATGACGGAGTAGGCCTCTGTCAAAGTCTACTTTTCTTGAAGAGACTCCCTATATTGGTGGGTGCTAACAAAATATACTGGCATTCGGAGGAGACAGGTGTGGTCATCGCTGTGTTCCCAGTGGTGTAGTAGAGGTCAGCGCAACTGCCTAGAAAGCAGGAGACTCGGGTTCGGGTACCGACTGGGAACACATTTTCATCTTGACCCAATCACAGTTAATCTCATAAATTCCTTGAATATGGACTTCTTTTAGTTCTCAGATGGATGATTTTACACTTTTCATTGTTTTCAAGTGCAACATCTAAATCAATTTGAATTGCTTTTGATCTTCTGGTGACTTTACTAACCGATAAACGACAGCGACATTCGCGAACAGTCTAAGAAAGGTGTTCAGATTGTCTCTTGAATGGTAGTCTGCTTGCGGCAGCGGCGGTGTACGCAGCTCGTGCGGTGCTTCGCGGCGGCAGCGGTTTGTTTACTTCCTGCAGGGGCAAGGCTGCTCGCTTACGCCAGCGCTTGCTTTCTTGTGAAGTTGCGGTGACATGGAAAGGTTACAATGGATCAAATTAGTAGAAGAGACACTCTGAAGTTCACTTTAGAAACGAAAATTTTCCCGAATAACGTCTTTTGAATTTGAAGATTGTTTGATTGCTGTTGCAAAGATTCGATTAGAGGACATTATTGGATACCACATGTCGATTGTAAATAGTGTGATTTTCGTTAAGCTGACATGTTCCGAACTATGCGAGAAGGTCGTTCTAGATACAGGTGGCTCCTTGAAATTTAACCACAGAGATGGTAATGTAGGTAACGTCACTGTCGACCATGTCGGTTTTGGAGTGAGAACCATTAGAATTTTTGAGTTGCCATTTGAGGTACCTGCCAGAGAAATAGACGCCGTCATTGCTCCCTATGGCATAGTTCTCAGTAAATGTTGCCGAGAGGTGGTCTTCTGCACATAAACTTCCCGTGCTGAATGGTGTAAGGCAGTTAAAAGTAGAGCTATGTCGCCACATTCCGTCTTATATAAACGTCTGCGGGTTTCGAGGTATCGTTATGTACGACGGTCAACCAAAGACCTGTGCACTTTGTAATAAGCCAGGTCACGTGTGTGCTGAGTGTATTCAACGAAGCATTGCACAGCTACCAACCGGTGAAACTGTTAAGTCTTCAGGTATGACGATTTTGCCAAAAACGTATGTAGCAGTGGCGCGTGGTCAACTGACTGCGCCACCAGTTAGTGACATTTGTTTAGATGACTTGACTAGCGATGTCGTCGCGAACGACTTAGGAACACCAATGGACATTTCGAAACGTACGACAGAAAAGGCACCAGAATCTGAAGTAGTGCAGCAGTCGCCCACACAGACAACGGAAGACACCGCAGTACGTACAGAGAATATGGGGGCGGAGGAAACAGCTGACAGACAAACACCAGAAAGTCAGCCTGCGATTTCGGAGACTAGGCAGGACAATGAATCTGCTAAGTCACCTCGCAGACGTAAGAAACGCAGATTGGCGCAAGAAGGAGCTCAAATGTTCAAATGTTTGTTCAAATGTTCAAATGTTTGTTAAGCTTAAGGGACTTAACTACGGGGTCATCAGTCCCTAAACTTACAAACTACTTATGAACTACTTACAACTAAGGACGGCACAAATATCCATGCCCGAGGGGGGATTCGAACCCCCGACCGTAGTGACCGTGCAGACCGTGACTGAAGCGCCTCAGTCCCCTCGGCCACCGCGGCCGGCAAATGTTTGTTAAGCTTATAGGACTTAACTACGGGGTCATCAGTCCCTAAACTTACAAACTACTTATGAACCACTTACGAACTAGGACGGCACAAATATCCATGTCCGAGGGGGGATTTGAACCCCCGACCGTAGTGGCAAGAAAGAGCTGCGGAGAAGTCAGGTCCACTGCGTGAAAAAGCGAAACAAGTTAAGGATAAAATTACCACTGTTGCAGTTACACAGAATCAGTCTCCGTCACATAAACAGGTAGAACTTGCCGTGCGTTAAAAGCAGACACTGACAAGGTAATAGTTAACAAGGCGTCTCCCAAACAGAATGATGAACCGGCGCAGAAGTCACGTGAGCAGGACCCACGCAAGACAGTGTCGGCTCAGTTTGCCACCGGTGTGGACTGGTCAGACGAGGTAGAGGATGTAGGCAAAGACACCGTTCTGGAAGATGCTTCCAGGGATGCTGGTAACGTAGGACACGCAGTGACCACGAATCCTGCTGTTACAGATACCTCGGCCATGGAAACCACGGACGCGGAGAAAGACGCTGACCCTGATTTCTATTAATCTGTAGATCTTTCACATCTCAAATCCATACATGTGTGATCGCCAGGCCTACAAAATTGCCACATTAAGTATTAATAAGTGTCGTAGCTCCATCCGGTTACAACACATTCAAGATTTTTTGTATTCCGCAGATGTAGATATTCTATTACTTCAGGAGGTTACAGACATTAATTTAAAACAAATATTAGGATACAATGTCTTCGCCAACCCGGGTACTGGTGCGGATTTGGGTACCGCCATCCTATTAAGAGAAGGAATTGTGGCATATAACATCGAAATGCTAGTCAATCATAGAGGGATCGCAGCAACAGTTAACAATGTTAGAATAATTAATGTATATGCTCCCTCCGGATCCAGTAACAGGCGTCGCAGAGCGGAATTTTATACGAAAGAGATTCTTCCTTTATTTACAACAACATATGACCGGCTTATCATGGTGGGAGATTTTAACTGCGTTTTGCACCCCAAAGATCAGACACCAAATTTTAGCAAATCTGTGGAATTAGAACGGATAGTCAAGGACGTATTTTTAATCGACACTTGGGAGCACAAGTATGGAGCAACGCCTGGATAAATCATTCTGCAAGTAGGCTAGATAGAATATATGTATCAGATAATCTAAAACAACGAATTCTGCAATGTGAGGTCTGGCCAACTATCTTCACAGAACATGCAGCTTATATCTGTACCGTAAACTTGCAGAAACAGGGTGCGTACCGCAGTAAGGGACCCTAGAAACTTAATGTGTCACACTTAGATGATCAAGGTTGTCATGAGGCCTTCACACATGCGTGGAATGAAAGTCTCACAAAGTTTCGGTCATATGATTCGGTAATAAAATGGTGACTACAATGTGCCAAACCCAAATTACGGAAACCCATGTTACAGTACTCACGAGACAAGAACTGGTGGCTTAAACGAACCATTGAATTAAATTATTCAAGTTTACGAGAACTGTACAAACTGGACGAGGCAGTCATTGAAAACTACGCCCAAATTAAAAAAGTGAAAGCCCAACTACTACTACTTAAAAAGAAACTGTTGGAAGGATTAAAAGTCAGAGCCCGAATCCAGGACTCACTACGACTTGAAGCGACGTCAATCTATCACCTGACACGTGAGAGTAAACGAAGTAAAACTAAGATACTGACGGAATTGCAAACTGGAGACGGCACGCATTTAACTCACCAAAATGACATTCGAAATGCGATTCAAACTGCTTACACGGAGTTGCTGTCTGAGAAAATGATCGATGACAACGCATTTCAAGAATTAGCAAATAATTTAACTAACAGACTTACCCCTCAGGAATCAGACGAACTAATAACACAAGTGACTGAAGACGAGCTGGAAAATGCGCTGTTTCACAGTCCGAAGAACAAGTCGCCCGGATGTGACGGCCACCCTGTAGAGTTTTATCAAACCTTTTGGACACATATGAAGACGAAACTGACAGATATATGCAATGAATTGATGACACCTGATCTTAATATCCCGCAAGAGTTCAGTGAGGGCCTGGTGGTATTAGTTCCAAAACGTGCAAATAGTAAAACTATCGCCAATTTGAGACCGATTACTCTTTTAAATAGTGATTACAAACTTTTTGCACGTATTCTTGCAAAAAGGATGAAGAATCGTAATGAATAAAGTCACCGGTCCTTATCAAACCAGTGTCGGCAGAGATAGGTCCATTTCCCAAACGCTAGTGGACTACCGCGACCTAATATCAGTGGTGGAGGCATGCAAGATTGAGTGTGCAATGGTCAGCTTGGACTTTGATAAAGCCTTCCACAGAGTCAACCACCGGTATTTGTTTAAAGTTATGCGGTCGCTGGGTTTTCCCGTGCATTTCCTCGCTGTAATACAAAACCTGTTACAGAATAGCACATCACGAGTGGTTGTCAATGGACGGCCAGGTGGCATGATCCTCATAAGAAGCTCCGTAAGACAAGGTTGCCCCATGTCAGCATCACTCTTTGCAATCGCCATAGAACCTCTACTAGCGACATTGACGGAGCAGTTAAACGGATTACAGATACATGGACAGAAGTTAGCGTGTCGGGCTTATGCTGATGACGTTGGCTTCCTGATCACCAACGCAAATGACGTCCACACCGCCCTGCAGATCATCTTGACATATGAACAGGCATCTGGTGTATTAGTTAACTGGCAAAAATCGGGTGTAATGAACATAGGCAAAGGCATAGGTTTGACTCATCATCCCCGTTTGGAAGAGGTGCACAAGATGCAATGTCTCGGTGTAAAGACAATTCGAGAAACTGTTGCCGCAAACTGTAAACAGTTATTGGCTAAAATTCGAGCGTCTGTACAACAGCACAGTGTCCGGAAGTTGGATGAGTTGCAAAAAAGTTGCACTGGCGAATACGTATATCACTGCCAAGGTCAACTACGTGGCTCAAGTCCTGCCAATACCACGCAATATAGCACACAGAATGTTGACAGCGCTTGGCCACTTTGTATGTCGTGCACATATTTTCAAAATTAAATACGACACCTTGACTCTTCCGACGCTACTCGGTGGCCTGAATCTCGTCGATGTGTACAAGAAGGCGCAAGCACTATATGTATGCCAAACATACAAGCAATGGAAGCTGTCCACCAACGGTCTGACTTCCCACCTCTTGGAAGAAACTGTGCCAGCAGACCTACGACCGCCCATCGATGTAAGTCATCTGTCGCACGCTTTGCAGCACTTACAGTATTTCCTACTCGAATACAGTTACCTACGAACAAAAGTCCCAGAACGGAAAATAACAAAAGTGAACGAAGTATACCAGGTGTTGACGAAAAATAAACTACGAAATGTGATAGAAAGGAAACTCCCGAACCATGACTGGAAAACAACGTGGAAAAACATCCACAGCCCTGACTTACCTTCCCAAGTACGGGCCGCGTGGTATATGAATGTCAACAGAAAAACCCCGACGATGTCCCGCCTCCATAAGATACACCTACAAGACTCTCCCTTGTGCCCGACATGTCAATTAGTCGACAGTGATGAACACAGATTCGTCTGCAGTATAAACGCAGGAATATGGGAGTATGCGAGGCAAAAACTGGCGCTCATCACGAGAACCTCGCCACACGCAATATCACCAGCGGATGCCCTCCATCCCGATAGCATCCCATTCCCAAGGACAAAGAGGAACGCGATCAACTGGATAATGGGACATACAGTGTACTTTATCTTCAGTACAGAATCAAAGAGAAAGGAAAATTTCATACATTACCTGACAAAGCAACATGACATGATCCAAAGAAAGAAAAAGTACAAGGAACATTACGCAAATTTCTTGATTAAAACGATAATGTAATTTCAAACATAACTTTAACAAAGAGAAATTTAATCAACATTAATTTACACAGAAGCATTTCAGTTATTATCATTATGCCTTTTGCCATTTCAGAGGAAATTTTACCGGAATTATTTGATCGCCGAAGAAGGCATTTATGTTTTTTTTTTTTAATTTTTTTTTTATGTAGCTAATACGTCCCAGAATGGTGTGGATTGTATATGTGTCTGAAGATCTCTGTTTTGCGTCACAAGCTAAGAACGCAGTTAATTAGAGTTAATTTCTGTGCCTGGAAATATTATTATGATTTTTTTTTATCTCTATCAAGTGGAAAAAAACCCAAGAAGTTACACTTATTTCTCACTTATTCGTTCAATTCGAACTGATTTTTCTTTGGCGGTCGAAGAAACGATAATAATGCAGAAACGGACATTAACAGTAGTGTATTGCTACGCAGTAGAGACAACCTCGTTTTATCTTCAAAAAAAAAAAAAAAAAAAAATTAAATAAATAAATAAATAAATTAAAAAAAAAAAAAGTGGTGTAGAGGTCAGCGCAACTGTCTAGAAGCAGGAGACTCGGGTTCGGGTACCGACTGGGAACACATTTTCATCTTGACCCAATCGCAGTTAATCTCATAAATTCCTTCAATATGGACTTCTTTTAGTTCTCAGATGGATGATTTTACACTTTTCATTATTTTCGAGTCAAGTGCAACATCTAAATCAATTTGAATTGCTTTTGATCTTCTGGTGACTTTACTAACCGATAAACGACAGCGACATTCGCGAACAGTCTTAGAAAGGTGTTCAGATTGTCTCATGAATCGTTTATAAGGACGAGGAAAAGCAGGGGTCCTATAACACTCCCATGGGGAACGCCGGATAACACACCTGTTTTACTCGATGATGCTGTATCACAGGTTTATTTATGAATCGGTAGTGCGATGATTGATACTCGTCGCTCCCCGGCCCAGACTGACTTCCTCTTGTTGCTCGTCGCCCTGGTCCGCCGACGTCCACTCCCATTGCTCGGCGTCTGCGCAGGTCCGGTACGGCGCCTCTAGCGCCGCGCCCGGAAAGACGACGTGCCACATCTTTGGTGCGCGGCGTCGATATGTGTATCGACACAGCAGATGACTTACCGTCAGTTAGCACGTAATGTGTCCTTTCTGACAGGAAGTCGCGAATTCAGTCGCAGAACTGAGACGATGCCCCTTAAGCACGTAATTTGATCAGAAGACGCTTGTGAGGTACAGCGTCGAAAGTCTTCCAGAAACGTAAAGGTATCGAATCTATTTTAGATCTCTTGTGGATAGTACACATTACTTATTGTGAGTAAGGAACGATTCTGTGTTCCTGTTTGGGTCATGTGTCGTTCTCTTCAAGATAATCCATAATGTGTGAACTAAGTACACGTTGCAAAACCGTGCTGCAAATCGTCATCATTGACGTTGGTCGGGAAATTTTGTGTGTCAGTCCTATAGCATTTCTTGACTATTGGAGTGCCCTGTGCAATTTTCCTGTCTGCTGATGAGGACAGCCGAGGCTCTTAGTTAAATACTTGCTCGTCACGCAAGACAATCAGAAGTATACTAAGAATTAGGTGTTAATATCATGAAATGTAATAATTAAAATTATTCGTACAGTCTTCGTAAAATGTTCTACTTTGATTGTGTATAAAATGGTATGTTCATAACATTAAACATATACACTAAACAGTTAATAAAATTGCCGATTAGAATCGGCTGTATGCCTGCCCTCTATCGGCATTTACAGAAAGCTTATAAGATTCGTTGGATCAAAGATGACACTCGTTGGACGCCACCAGGTTTCCATGGCGATAAAGTATCGATACATACTACAGATGGCGGGTAGCAGCCGACGTCAACGAAGCGCTGATGAATAGGGGTTGCAGTGCGCCAGTAAATCATGTGGAAGCTGCAGTTGTACCTAAAGACTTCTATAGATGTTGTATTTTTAGCCGTCTTGTTGACTGGTGACAGCAGAATTGGACAATATTGATTGCAGAGTAATAGACTTATCGTAGTATAATAATTACTGGTGACATATACACCAATAAAAGGACAATGCTAGTTAAAGTTATTGAAAACAGCTGAAGTATTAGTAGTAAATAATCAGCTCAGACTGAAATTGGCTTAAATGATGCCATAATAGACACGTTGTTTTACGAAAACATGCGCAAAATATAAGACGTGAGAAATAAAAATAAAATGGTGACATTACTAAGATAACGTAAAGCTAACGTACGTGTGCAAGTTGCATGGATAATGGATACATTGGGTTTTGTAAACGAAAGTTAAATGGGTAACTTAAAGGGTTACAAACGTAATTGCACATCAACACGGAAGAAAGTCAAGAATTACAGCTTAGGTACTTCAACGTATTAAAATGCGTAACATGTGTTTGTACAGCTTATGGAAGTTAACTAAAAATGCGTAATAAAATGTCAGAGTAGACGATAAGTCGTTATACCTATTACAATATATAAAAATGATGTGAAATTAAAACAAATGTTGCAAAATTATTACCAGAACCGTTCGTTCTTGGTCCAAAAGAATGACTGGTTGTTAAAGATAAGAGTATAATAAAATGAAGTTTATTCATGAAGTTCTAAAAGGCGGAGAACATAAAAACAGACTCTGTACCAATTTGATTGTCGATTCTAAAACAGTGAGAACAGGGGAGCAAAGCATTCTATAGCAAGTCATCAAAGAGGTCATAAAAATATCTTTCTCTAAACTCTTAACTACTCATTCACTAGGGATGCAGGGTTGTTATTGTGGTGAGCATAGATTTCAATCTCTTCTAGATTATTAAGTGACAGTCCTTTTGACATATGACGGAGAATTTTCATGTTTAGGGTGAGTGACTCTTCAGAGTGGTGGTGCTGTCTTAAATGTTGTCCAAAAACGGATTTTTCAGAGGAAGAGCCTGTTGCGTATTCTCTGAAACGAATGCTAAAACTTCGACCTGTCTGTCCAATATTTTTACTATTAAATGTAGAACGTAATTATTGGTATCGCGTAAGACTCTTTCTCTCTGTTACATTACAGTGCCAAAGGCCTGATGATGGTCTCTGAGCTACAGGTTGAATATGATAGCTAGGTACGGAGCTGTCGCATCGGCATACTCTAAACGGTTGATAACTGGTGTACAATCTGGACCGGAAGACTTGGTTTTGTTAAGTGTACTCAACGACTTAAGAGGTCAATTTGGGTCGTCGTCTTTGCAGCGAGGCGCTTGTACACGGGGTTGCTCTCTTCGCCATTACCTGGAGAGGGGCAGCGTGCTGGGGTTGGGCGGGGCGGGCTGCTGGTCTCCTTGTTAACGCGCCGCTCGCTGGAGTTTTCCGTGACGGCGGCGGCGGCGGCGGCGCTAATTTTAGATCAAAGCGGGCCGCCGCGCGGGCAGGGGCGTGGCCGCGTCCACAAAGCCGCAGGGGGGAGTGGCGACCGATCAAGGGCGTGACGAGCGGGAGTACGGTCCGACCCAGACATGATCTGCAGCCGACCAGTCACCAAATATTCGGTATCTCTTCCACTTTCGGCCGAAACCGTAACCGAAACATACGTAATGAATAATTAAAATATGACAGTCCAGATCGCAGGTTTGCGAGGTTATTTTATGAGGGCTGTCTATGGAGAATCTTATATTTAACACTGACAAAATTCACTGCACCTTAACACGTTCGCTGCGGTCACCAGTGCGGTCCGCTAACGCTCTAGGCGGAGGCCTGTAAGCGCACGTGCGCCGAGAGCTGAAATAACACCCCTGCGAAACCTGTATTATTGAAAGCGAATATAGCGTCTGCAAAAGAGGGGGTGCTAAGCTGCATGCCGATTATGTGATAAATGCTGCAAGCTCTCTGACGTACAAGCGTCATATGCATTTATTGCAAACGATTCTAACAACGCCTCTGATTTATCGATTTCATTGCAAACTGGGAACAAAATTAAATTTAAATAAGCGATAAATCCGCTTCGTTGGGAAAGAATTATACTGAAAGCAACAAAAGGTTTATCAAACGGAGAAAAAGAAACACGTATCATTTGAAATATGGTTCTATGGAAACCGAAACCCACACAACAAATTTGCAAGGTGTATAGGCGATGTTTTTTTATAGCAAACCACTAAATACGAAAGCACACAACTGCAGACAGGAAAATCTTACGTGATGTGTTCTGGTGGCCTGTACTAACACGATTGCCGACTAACTAAACTGAGTACTCGGTTAGCGCGCCGCTTATAAGCGTAGGCAGCTCTGACTTGTTGATCGCGGAAACGCTTATAAGCGTCAGCCGCAGCGAACGTGTTAAGTTCTGCTCTGTCTAGGGGATGATAAAAATTTGTCCACAGTCTGCACCTGCATAATATTAATTAAAACACAACTAAAATTGAGAAGAAGGGTGCACTACATACAAATAACTTTCAAAACACTTTTGTTTAAATTTTTAGTAGTCTGTTTATTTATTGGATCAACACCAGTAAAGCATTGTACGTTGGCGTATCTAATATAGCTCTTGAGCCCCAGACAAAGTTTACTTTGCCGAAAATATTTTGAATTACCCGACCTGGCTACTGTTTATTGCATTAAAAAAATAAAAAGTTCCATTAGTCTCTGCCTGACCGCGGATACTTTGTTTTTCTATTCACTTATCTCACAGTTTATTTGACAAAAACAATGTTCAAGAACAGATATCGAATGAATGAATGTTTATGAGAACTCAGTAAACACTTCCTGAAGAGATGCACTTTTACGATCGGCCTCCAACGAACATTTATTGAACTTACAGTGCCTAAACTTCACACGCTGCAATATTCAAGTTTAACGTAGAACTCAGCAACTCAAGAATAAATCTTGCAAGTACAACAGTAACTCGCCACACTCGGTAAACTTTTCTAAGTTTGACCGCACTTTTACACCCTGAAAACTTTCAAAGTCTCACTCTTCTGAAGGTCGCGGCACAGACCGGCATAGCTTCGCCGTCACCATGCTAGCCAAACACACACTGCCCCACGTGGCTCCACCGGTCAGCATTTATCCCTGTCCACCGGAGAAACACATGTCACGAACTCCCCCATTGCCACCCCTCGTCAACGTACAACGCTTTGCCAAATATACCATACAGTTCTTAAAAATACATCTTTAAACACACTCAACACAAATAAACATGGAATTGATCATCGTAATTAATTTTCATTTCATTTAACCTATGGAGCGATTAAATAAAAATTATTTATTTAAAGAAATAAAACATGCATAAGTAAATTTGAACCATTTGATTTTATGGTATAATCATTTTTTAATACAACACCTGTGAACAAACACTGCCATGCTGGTCGTGTATCTGTCTTGTACTTTATTTTATTAACAAATTTATACAATTGAAGAAAAGACTTTCTCGGTTTTATTCAAGAGTTCGAATTAACACGGTTGCTGACCACACCACACAGAAATGGAATGGGAAGAATTTTATAATTTATAGAATGGTATTAGTGAATCCGCTTTTCTGTGATCTGTATTATCTTACGTCGACTGTAACCATATCAGGTAATGCATCTTCTTGAGACCTTTTATATCAGCCGTCTCTCACCTCTGTATCATAAATGGTTTACAAGTTATGATTTATTTTTTTCAAGTGAACAGTAAATTGCCGTATTTTCATTATATTAAAACTTTTTATATGTACTTGACAGGATGTATGTCTTTGCGTTACTATACGTGTCATATAAAAAAATTTCAGAAACTGTGTCGCACTTCTCTGTCTTAATTATGCTGTATTTTTAAATCCAACTTTATCGTATATAATTCACTGTCGGCTCGCTGTCACAGGTTGCTGAGGTTTTGATTGACAGCCGGTTTCATTCCTACAGGACCACCATCAGGCCTTTGGCACTGTAATATAACAGAGAGAGACTTACGCGAGACCAATAATTACGTTCTACATTTAATAGTAAAATATTGGACAGAGAGGTCGAAGTTTTAGCATTCGTTTCAGAGAACACACAACAGGCTCTTCCTCTGAAAGGTCCGTTTTTGGACAACATTTAAGACAGCACCACCACTCTGAAGAGTCAATCACCCGAAACATGAAAATTCTCCATAACATGTGAAAAGGACTCTGCATCTCTGTTGAATGAGCTGTTAGATTTTAGAGAAAGATATTTTTACGACCTCTTTGATGACTTGCTATAGAAGATTTGCTCTCCTGTTCTCACTGTTTTAAAATTGACAATCAAATTGATGTACAGTCTATTTTATGTTCTCCGCCTTTTAGAACTGCATGTATAATTTTATTATACTGTTTTATCTTTAACTACCAGTCATTCTTATGGATCAAGAACCAACGTTTCTGGTAATAATTTTGTAATATTTGTTTTAATTTCACATCATTTTTATATATTTTAATAAGTATAACTGTTATCGTCTACTCTGACATTTTATTACGCATTTTAATACGTTGACGTACCTAAGTTGTGATTCTTGACTTTCATCCGTGTTGATGTGCAATTACATTTGTAACCCTTTAAGTTACCCATTTAACGTTGGTTTACAAAACCCAATGTATCAATTATCCATGCAACTTGCACACGTACGTTAGCTTTAATTTAGCTTGGTTATGTCACCTTTTTATTATTTCTCACGTTTTATATTTTGCACATGTCATCGTAGAGCAACGTGTCTTTTATGGCACCTTTTAAGCCACTTTCAGTCTGAGCTGATTATGTACTACTAATACTTCAGCTGTTTTCAATAATTTTAACTAGCAATGTCCTTTTATTAGTGTATATGTCACGTATATTACTCTGCAATCAATATTGTCCAATTCTGCTGTCGCCAGTGAACAAGACGGCTAAAAATAACATCATCTATAGAAGTCTTTATGTACAACTGCAGCTTCCACATGATTTACTGGCGCACTGCAACCCCTTTTTAAGATCGCTGTATCCAAAACTGCTCTCAAAATACGTAATGAAGTTAAAATTTCGGTAAATTTACGTTATACCACAAATCACACAGCTTGCTAGATCCTCTCCTAGTACAAAGCCTTCTTGTGTGTGTTTAAGCCTAACCAGGATTCACTAGAACTCGACGTACGAGGTATAATGATGTAGCCTCAGAATTACGATTTTACCATAAATCCGAGCGTCAGAAAAAGAAACCACAGGTACACACTATCTTCACTGAAAAAGACACTACACCACCTCTATATCACGAAGTAAATAGTTAAATCACTTTACGACTTTCAGGCTGCCAATGTAAATGCCTATTTAAACACTTTTTTTAATAAAGTTCATATTTTTTTCACACGTATAGTTTTCAAAGTCGTTCTTTTTCGCACATACATTTCCACAGTTCGATGTTTTCTCGGTGGAGTGTCGTTTACACCAGTGGCCTTAATATTACTAAAAATTTCCGGGGTATGATGCCGTGGTCTTATGGATGTATTATTAAAACCCGCAGTTTCGTCCCCAACTGCAGAGGACATTTTCAGTCGTGGCACTTTTGAATGTCCGATGTACACCCTGGCTCGCTACTGACTGAAGCCGAACTCCGTTTACGAGGGCTCGCGCGCAGAGTTGTGTCGTCAGATGTTTTTGACATGCGCGCGCAATTCGTTGTTGTCGATTTCCGTAGTCCGTTAATATCGTCACATGGTGGAAGACTGTTACATTTCTTCTTCAACAACGGAATTCAGGCTTCATTTAGTTTCACGCCCTCCTCCATCCTATTGATATTATATGGGTGATTTACAATTTCTATAGCCTATCTGGTATCCATTAGTGGCTGCTAAAACCTGAGTCATATCAAACTGAATAAAGTGGTCCCCTGGTTGAAAAACAAGTTCAGCAACCGCAGATCTGTCAATCTCTCCTCTTCTACAGTTCCCCTTGTGCTCATCTAGTCGTTTTTTTTTTCTGTTCTTTTTGTGGTACCCACGTATACGTCTCCACAGCTACACGGAATCCTATGAAATTTCTGCTTTTACCAGCGGTTTGCGAGCATCCTTTGCCGATTTCAGGTGATCCTGTATCTCCTGAGTAGGTTTATAAATGACGGCAACATTCCGTTTCGTAAAAATTTTACCGATGCGGTACGTCCTTAATAAAAGGTAGGAAGACTTTAGATTTCACAGGAACCCTTTCATCGTTTTCAACTCTACGTGTTGGTCTCAAAACTCTCCTTATCTCTGTAGACGAATAGCCATTCTTAAGTAAAGCATTACTCAGGTGTTTCAATTCCGCGTCGAGTAATTCCGACTCACAGATGTTCCTTGCTCGGTCCGCCAATGTCTTTATGATGCCCCGCTTTTGCTGTGGTTGGTGGTTTGAATCCCGGTGCAGATAACGGTCTGTGTGTGTGTGTGTGTGTGTGTATGTGGGCTTCCGATAAACTATATGGCCCAATCTGCCATTACTCTTTATTTTTGAATACTGACACGTCAAGAAAATTCAGTTTTCCATTTGCCTCCTTCTCCATGGTAAACTGAATTCTAGAATTAACCCCGTTGAGGTGTTGATCCATGCTCTGAACTGGAACTGACATACAAAGATGGATTAACGGACGGTATGAAGAACACTGTTTTCGCAGATCGAGATAGCACGTGGCTTGGCTCGCTGTCGGGAGAGAAAGAAAGCGTAGCTGGAAATGTTCAAATGTTTGTATAGTTTATGGGACTTAACTACGGGGTCATCAGTCCCTAAACTTACAAACTACTTATGAACTACTTACGAACTAGGACGGCACAAATATCCATGCCCGAGGGGGGATTCGAACCCCCGACCGTAGTGGCCGTGCAGAACGTGACTGGAATGCCTCAGTCCCCTCGGCGACCGCGGCCGGCGCGTAGCTGGAGCCGCGAATAGATGGCCACCAGAAGAATAGGTGGGGGGGGGGGGGGGGTTGGCGCTGACGTACTATCCACGCGACGCCGCAGTTAGCGGTGTTTTGGCCTCTGCGAGAGCTCGCGCCGCGGACTTCCGCTTCCGATTCTGAGTGAATGGCGACGAAGATATGCGTCGTGGCTGGAGGGACGGGTAGGATGATTGTCAGAACGATGAAGATTAAATCACGAAAAAGTAAGAGATCTGCAAGCCACAGAGACGGCACTACTAGAAGGCTGGTGGGGTTTCCTCTCCTTTATCTGCCAATCTACTGCCCACTTGTCCTCTACATGTACGTAGGTCGAAAGTTTATGTTGTTGGCTTGTGGAAGAAGGGCCCACAAAAATAAGCAAAGGCGAGACTATAAAAGCACTTTTATGTATACTCATCCTCCAGAATGAAACTTTTAGGTTCGAGCCCGGGTTCCGGCACACAATTTTAATCTGTCAAGGAGTTTCATATCAGCGCACACTCCGTTGCAGAGTGAAAGTTTCACTCTGGAAACATCCCTTAGGCTGTGGCTAAGCCATGTCTCTACCATATCCTTTCTTCCAGGAGTACTAGTCTTGCAAGTTCGCAGGAGAGTTTCTGTGAAGTTTGGAAAGTAGAAGGCGAGGTCCTGGCAGAAGTAAAGTTATGAGGCGGCATCGTGAGTCTTGTCGGGATAGCTCAGTCGGTAGAGCGCTTGCCCGCGAAAGGCAAAGGTCCCAGGTTCGATTCTCGGTTCCGGCACATAATTTTAATCTGCCACGAAATTTCATTTTATATTCATCCTGTTTTTGGTGGTCTCTTCTTTGTCGTTGCTCTGCTTATTCGAAATTTTGAAATGTTTGTAAAGCTTATGGGGTCATCACTCCCTAAACTTAACAAACTACTTATGAACTACCTTATATTAAAGACGACAGAAACATCCATGCCCGAGGGGGGATTCGAACCCCCGACGGGGAACGGCCTCGCGCATCGCAGCATAGCGCCTCAATGCGCTCGGCTCCTCCGCCGCGGCCCTGCTTATTCTTCTTTTATTCTTTGCCTTGCGTTGTCACTTCGGCTAGAGCTAAAACTTGTCGTAAATTTGCAGGCAATTTAACTACTGTGGCTACTTTTCTTAAACAGTACACTTTACGCTCATCAAAATTTTATTTCCTATAAAACGTGTGCTTTCTTAAAATATTTACAGCTACAAGTCATTACAAAAGCGTCTGTCACTCTCCGCATCCAATATAGCTGCGGCGGATTAGCCGCGCGCACTGGAGCGCCGTGCTGCGGTGCGTTTGGCCGTTCGCCGTCGGAGGTTAGTCCCTCCTCGGGCATGAGTGTTTGTTATTTTACCACAGTTTAAGTAGTTTGTAAGCTACGGACTAATAACGAAGCAGCTGAGTCCGATAGATTAACAAACATCTTCTTTCCAATATAAGTTGTTCGTAATTATTACTTTTAATATATTGGGACTCTGGCGCACTTTCGATGATCGCGGCGACCCATAATGACGCTATTCGTTGGATTGGCGTTTCAGATTTGGCTCGTACGATGTGACCCATCTCTCATCCAGTGTTACGATACGGCGTGAGAAAGACTTCCCTCCGCGCTCATAGCACTCAAAGTGCGTCTGAGCAGCGTACTAACGCATCCATTTCTTCGTTTCCGTCTATTTTTGCGGGACCCATCGTGATGCAACTTTTCGCATTCCCATTTGTTCGTTTAGGATGCGAGGACAGTCGTATGCGCTAACCCGGTCCCGTGAGCGAGCTCACGACTCGTCTGGCGTCGATCATTGACCACTAACGCGGCAAAAGTGTGCACCTATAGAGAGACACTGGAACGACCTGCATGTCTGCCACAGTTTGCCGACCTTCGTTCATGACTTTGACCCAACGTGACACCGTTCAGTACAGAAATTCCGATTGCCCGCACGCCTCTTGAAGACCTATCGTTCTGTACTACCTCTGGCACGTTCAATCTTAACGCAACTCCGTTGTTCCTGTTTCGAAAACACAGTGGCACCGTTACGTCTGACCGCTCGCTCGTAAGCCACTGTGTCTCCCTGGACTGTGCTCACGGCTGTGTGGTGGGACGGGCGAACCCATTTGCTCGGAGGTGAACAACGTGTGCTCTCAGCGTTAATAGCAGATTCCAATGCAGAGTGTCTCCGCAGCAGTGTTGCCAGTATTTAAGCTCCAACCCCCGTAGGAACATATTTGACGTTTTGTGCTCCGACTAGAGCATTTTCGGCAGGTATATTTATACTTATAAATGTCACGGATTTATAGGTGATGTTCATTGTGCGATGGGATTTCAAAAATTAGGTTCAATACGTCATATCACGCTTACACCATTGAGCAATAAGGTGGCACTTTATTACGACGGAGTACATGGTACAGGAATGCAGAAGGTACATTTCTCCTTGTGTACATTACGGCGGAATGGAAGAGAAAAAGAAGGAATAGTCCGAGAAAGTTAATTATTTGAAAGTGAATAAGTTCATAGATTGTCCCAAATATTTCTTTTTTTTCCCCCTCTTCTTTCTACCCTTGGTTCTGTTACCAAGATATTTAGTAGCTATCCGTGCGTAAGGTGGTGCGTTTCCTGGGCTAACTGCTATGATATTGCAAACAGCTAAAGCAAGTGCTCCGGCTTACCCACCCTATGCGTTATTCTGTTACTAGTTGAGTGTTGCTGACCTACCTAACTGATGAAAATTTTGTCTCCCTGCAAGTCATTGTTCTGGCTTTTGTCTAAAATTGCTTAATTGAAAGAACCTTTGCGGGAAATGGTTTAAAACGTGTCTAAGTTTCGTGTACTTTCTGGCGTCCAAATTAAGGTGTTTTGTGTTTGTATTTTTGATGCCTTCCATAGTAATAGTTGTCTCTGTATGTTATAGAGCCAGATTCTGTTGTGGTTGTGGCTATTGTGGTGGGGCCCGTTGCTGGCGTGCTTAGTGGGACTGTCGACTGTTTCGTTCGAGCGGGCGCGGTGTGTGCGGGGACAGTTCCGTTTACCGGATTGGCTGCCGTGCATGTGCTCCTGTGTGTCAGTTGGACTTCCGCCTCGGCTCCCACCTTAAGTTACGTGATTCTATATCTTTAAATCATGTAAACTTTTCACTAAAGTGGATCCGGATTGTAAAATTCTGCTGTCTTAAGAGGACACCAGAATTTGTTTCTAGCTTCAGCATTTCAGGTGATTCCTTGTAGCGAGTTTCGTGACACCAGAGGCTCTGTGCACCTTCAGACTTAAAGTGGCTTGCCACGTAAATTTCTGTAAAGTACTGAACCAAATCATTTAAGACACGACTTACGTAAATTAGTTGTTCAAATTTATTGTTTTTCTTAAAAGCGTAAATGAGTTAATGAAAACTTATTTAGCTTGTAAAAAAGTGTGAATTTTTTTTCTGGTTACATTTGTCTGTTGTGTTGTAAAAGCTATTTTTCGGGTTGAAGAAGCTTTGGACCCTTTCTTTTACTGTATGCTTTTAGAATTCAATTTAATTTGATTTTTAAAGAATTTTTGGGAATTGTTTTTCCTAAAATTGTTACATCTATATAAATAAATTGTGGGTCTCAGTGAAAGATGTTCAGTACAATCCTTTGGCAGCCCTTCCACATTTCCTGGTCTAAAGTTTGTTAATCTACTGTTCGCTGGTCAAGTGTTCCGTTATTGGCGGTATCAGGCATTTTATGTAAGTTATATATATGTGGCTGGGGTAGAGTTGAGAATTTGAATCTGACGGGAAGCGTACCTTAGTAACTCCGTACAGCTACAATCGCTGCCTCCTCAGTGGTGGAGGGGTTAGCGCAACTACCTAGAAAGGAGGCGGCCCCGGTTCCAGTCCCGGATGGGTACACATATTTAGCTTTACCCATTCGCAGTTAATGTCCGTGAATATGAATGGATAGTAACTGCTGCATCAAACTGACGTCTGTTCCTTCACACATGTCCGAAAGAACGGACGCCAAGAAATATTTAAATAAAGTTGTTTGGTTAAATATTAATAAAAAGTTCTGGAGGTTTCTGCGGACTGAGAATACAAATAAGACCTAATGAAAGTTTAGATGGAAATATGGGTAGAGATTTCCCACAGAATACTTGTTCATCGCACCATATGCTCTATGTTTCACTCACACCACATACTATTTAATCTCTTCCAACATAGTATAAGTTATCTTATCGAATAAAATATGGAAGACCGAGCAAATGACTACAGTCAGCTCATTCACAACATGCACTGAGATAGCAGAAGCCTCTGAGTGACTCGTAACATTTCGTAGGTCTTCCTTTTTACCGGCGAAGTGGAGCAGCTCGGCGTGGTGTGGACTGAACGAGACGTTGCAAGAACCCTAGTCGTTCAAATGTTCAAATGTTTGTAAAGCTTATGGGACTTAACTACGGGGTCATCAGTCCCTAAACTTACAAACTACTTATGACCTACTTACGAACTAGGACAGCACAAATATCCATGCCCGAGGGGGGATTCGAACCCCCGACCGTAGTGGCCGTGCAGACCGTGACTGAAGCGCCTCAGTCTCCTCGGCCACCGCGGCCGGCGAACCCTAGTCGTGCTGCCTCTGTAGCTATTCAGTGTTGCGAAACTCTTGCCAGTGCACGATTCTGTACGGGAACTGATGTCTCGTTTACATCCCATAAATGTTATGGGATTCCTGTTGGAGAATACAGGTGTCCAAATTACTCGCCTGAACTATCCAAAAAGTACTGCAAACTAGTCGCGAAGGTCCCATGATGCATTGCCATCTATACGAGTTCGATCATTGTTTACGAACTTGAAGTGTACTAATTCCTATAAATGGTCTCCAAGTAGCCGTACATCAATATTTCCAGTCCGCCTCGTAGTCTAGTGGACAGCGTGGTGGGTTGCTACGCGGTGGACCCTGGTTCGATTCCCAATCGAGTGGGGGATTTTCTCCATTCGGGGACTGGGTGTTGCCCTTATCATTTCATCGTCTTCGACAAGCCGACTGTGAGCTAAGAAGACTTGCACCAGGCAGGCAGAACACGATCGTAGTTGGGGTCTAAGGGCCATAACTGCCACACGAAATCATCACCACCGTCAACAATTTTTTCAACTGGACCAGACGACCCAGTCCATCGAGTGCAACAAGAGGCCCACACGTTCTGGAGCCCCCACCAGGTTGCAGAGTGCGCTGTTGACAACTTGGGTCCCCGGTATCGTGGCGTCTGCGCTACAACAAAAGCCTGCATTCAGCTCTTACCAACTGAAATTTCGACTATGTGACTGAGACACGGCTTCCAGTCCTCTTGGGCCTAACGGATGCGATTTGAGCCCAGGGTAGGCCGTGGAGGCGGCGTCGCGCTGTGAGCAGAAGATGTCTAGTCGGTGGTCTGATGCCCTTGCCCATTAATGGCAATTTCCGCCGAATATGTTCGTCATGCTCCCCACGTTCATTTCTGCGGTTATTTAATTCAGGATGGTAATTGGTTGGTTGTTGATGAGAGGCAGCTAGGTCATAAGTCCCACGGTAATTGGTAGTGTAGGCCCAACAAGCAGGTCAGCACACAATATTGGAGGAATATCGCCCCAGATTTCCGAATGGATAGGAGATTTCCTATCAGAGCGGACACAGTTTGCGGTAATCGATGGTAAGGCATCGACTAAAACAGAGGCGATATCGGCGTTCCACAGGGTAGTGTTATTGGTCCTCTGCTGTTCCTTATTTACATAAACGATTTGGGAGCAAATCTAAGCTTCTCTCTTACTAGGAGACCACATTTGTACTGATTTTAATATATATTTTTTATATAGTGCGTGAAGTTCAGGGCTCAAATAACAATCAGCCGAAGCCATTCGACGTAACTCTCAAAAATTCTCGAAAAATCGACTTTGGTACTTACAGTTAGGTGCAATAATTCAATCACTGAATGTATTGCAGCATGTGTCGGTGTAGCTTATATGGTAGCGTTCTGGTCTTAAATCCTTAGAGTCCAAGGTTCGATTCCTGTCGTGACAGGTATTTGGATTTTGTGTTCGAATAGCAGCACAATTTTAATATCTAATGGTAATTTTTTCGAAAAGAACACTTGTTTTCTTTATTCGTAATTTTCTATATTTTATAGAAAGTTGTTAATGATGGTTTCAATAAAAAATTAAAAAAACAACATACAGTATTGACAGTATTGACTTCACTATTAGTTGACGACTGTAGTCTTAGACTGCCCAGTTTGTGAAGAGCAACGCCACTATTTTTGGAAAGTCATCTCCGTATAGCTGCGTATAGCAATGGCCTTCCAAGCAGCTAACCTACTGAACTATCGTTTTACGTGACAAGCTTTTCCGCACGTCTGCATAAACATCAACAAAAAGTGACGCTACACGTGGAATTAGAGATCGCAAAATGTTTTATATAATTTCCAACACAGTGGGATTCGAACCAGTGCGGTTGCGAGGCCAGAACGCTACCTCATGAGCTACATCGACAGATGCTGCAACTGTTTTAATTACTGGTTCTTACGTGTATTTTGCAAAACTTGAAAGTCGATTTTCTCGAGAATTTTTGAGAGTTGCGTCGAATGGTTTTGGCTGATTGTTATTTAAGTTCTGAACTGCACATGTCATAAATAGAAAGAAATTCTAAAAGCCGACACCCTGTGGTCTCCTTGTTAGGTTGTTTGCAGATGACGCCGTCATTTACCGTCTAGTAAAATCACCTGAAGATCAAAACCAATTGCAGAACGATCTAAATAAGATATTAGTATGGTGTAAAAATTGGTGATTGATTCTGAATAATGAAAAGTGTGAAGTCGTCCGCATGAGTACGAAAAGAAATCCGTTAAACTTTGTTTACAAGATAAATCAATCAAAAGTGAAGACCGTAAACTACTAAATACATAGGAATTACTATTACTTCTGAGATAAATTGGAAAGAGCACGTAGATAGTGTCGTAAAAATGCGGAACCGGAGACTGCATTTTATTGGCAGAACCCTTAAAAGACGCAAAAGAACTACTAAAGAAACTGCATATACTACGCTTGTCCGTCATTTTTTGCAGTATTGCTGCCCTGTGTGGGATCCTTATCAGGTGGGTTTCACGGAGGACATCGATAAAGAAGAGCAACTCGTTTAGTATTGTCACGATACAGGGGAGACAGCGTCACAGAAATGATACAGGATCTGGGGTGGGAATCATTACAACAACGACGTTATCGATAGGGCGCGGGCTACTAACGAAACTCCAGTCGGCAACATTCTCCTCCGAATGCGAAAATATATTGTTTCCCCTGGGAGCTCACGGTTCTTTTGTGAGTACGTGCTTGGCGAGCACGGGGCCCCGAGCTAATGCAGTCTTCCTTCCTTATTTACTTCCCGGACTGTATTTCCTTTCCCCCTCCCCTTTTTTCCTATCCTCACTCCTTTCCCTCCCCACCGAAGGACTGATAACCTCAGTAGTTTATTCCCCCCTATCCCAACCAAACAACCCAAACCCAAGTCAGTATATTATTGACCGCCACTTACATAGGTAGAAATGATCATCAGAATAAAATACGAGAAAGAAAAGCTCGAACATGGAGATTCATGTGTTCTTTCTTCCCGCGCGCTATTCGAGAATGGAATGGGAGGTGAATGGTATAAAAGTGGTTAGATGAAGCCTCTGCCAGGGACTTGAACGTGATTTGCAGAGTATCGCATGTAGATAGTCAAATTCTGTGGCCTGCTAGCGATAGACCGACGTGCCCACGTGTCTCTCGTCCACTTGTCTGAGCACCGCAGGCAGCGCGGCCGCCGCCGCCCCGCCCCGGCAGACAGAAATAGCGCGTTCGGCTGGTGTGGGCCTCCTCCGCTGCTGTCAGCCTGCTGGGCTGACTGAAACAGTGCAGCTTCCAGAGAGCCACGCGTCTAATGCGGCCACCGAGTGTACGGCACTTCGTTCTAGGTACCTCTCTGTTAGAGCTCCATTACACGCTGTGCAGACTAGTTTTGCAACAACCGTCTGCGCATGTTTCGTTGCATTTACACGTTCCGACCATGACGTTGCTCAGTCTTCAGTTGTTCTGTCCATGGTATAAAGGCTATGGGCAAACGTTTTTATTTAGTAAGTCTATGGGGCAAACTAAGTAAAGCCGGCCGCGGTGGTCGAGGGGACTGAGGCGCTCTAGTCACGGTCTGCACGGCCACTACGGTCGGGGGTTCGAATGCCCCCTCGGGCATGGATATTTGTGCCGTCCTTAGTCTTAGGTAGTTCATAAGTAGTTTGTAAGTTTAGGGACTGATGACCCCGTAGTTAAGTCCCATAAGCTTAACAAACATTTGAACATTTGAAACTAAGTAAATTTGCTTATAAAACAATACTGCTGTCCACAACAATTATTATATTCGAATAAAAGAAAAGAAAGAGGCTACAACGTAAAAAGTGGGCCAAGGACTGGCTATTAAAACGTTTACGCTTATCACTTTCACACATTAATCTTTTAAGAGAACTAAAATTCGAAAAACATGACAGGTTCAATTCTTTACAAATGGCAGACAATTTTCTTAAAAGGGCAACCACAGCTTAAATACATATTTATGGAATTCTCTGCACAATCACTGCAAAAAAAAAAAAAAAAAGATTGAAAATTAAAATGACTTCTATGATGTCTTATGTGGAGGTGCGTAAAGAATAAAATCGCAACAGCTGTCAAGATGTGTTTATTCCGACACTACCGGTTTCTCATCAGTAAAGATGCATCTTCAGGTGGATGACATAAGAAAATGATTAATTAATATGTAATCATTTTCTTATGTCATCCACCTGAAGATGCATCTTTACTGATGAGAAACCGGTATTGTCGGAATAAACACATCTTGACAGCTGTTGCGATTTTATTCTTTACGCACCTCCACCTAAGACATCATAGAAGTCATTTTAATTTTCAATCTTTTTTTTTTTTTTTTTTTTTTTTTTTTTTTTTTTTTTTTTTTTTTTTTTGCAGTGATTGTGCAGAGAATTCCATAAATATTTACAAATGGATGAGTAAACATTTTTTTGTGCTTTTAGGACACGTCACACCACACACAAAGAGACATGACAGTGTGATGAGAAAGTCAATAAGTGCTTATGAGGGACTTAGTGACATTGCGGTTTCTAGCTACAGGCAGAAGTTATGCTGACCTTAAATTTTCTGCTGTGTGTCATCATCGCTATCTCACATCATTCCAGAAACAAGTCGTGTTATATATGCATGATTAAAGCAGCAATATTTGAAGGTGAGAACAGAAGTTACTCACAACTCCTTATGCATTTATTTATTTCTATTTTGAATAAGTTTCTTGTTAATGTTAAACATTGAAGGAAAGTTGTGACATTTATTAAACAAAATTTTAAATATGAGCTGTATACCTGTAATGCATGATATAAAAATAATAATTATCGTTTCATTTAAAGATTTGACAAAAATGAGTTACAGAACTCCCTTGCCCAGAATTTAGCCTCCTCACTGTCACAACAACAACAATACTACACTGTACGTTGGTTACAACAACAATTGACTGTGTAATTCGTCTGGGATATCGTTTACACGCTCCGACTTGTCTGAGTGGCATCTGTGTGATTTCAAACCGTGCCGGACTTTGCGCAGACGGGACACCGACCAGTAGCGCTGACCAAATCAGCCGTCAGTGAGTAATTTACACGCTCCGACATGTCTGCGCAAACAAGGTCTGTACAGAAAAGTCTGCGTACATGCCGGAGCTTGTAAAGGGGCCCTTACTCACTAGAAAACCAACTTTACTCCATTCACCGAAACTAGAGACGTACTGCAGGGCCGGATCTAGGACATTTGCCAAGGGGGGCAAGCTTAAATTTGCCGCCCCTTGCTTCACCCCATCCCCCTGTAAGAATTGACTTTTTGACGCCAATTGGGTTACATATTTCTAATTAAATTTCACAATATCACAACATGAACTTATTTTATTGACTGAATTAAGATCAAAGAAAAATATTACAAGATTCCAGAATGAAACTGCAGCGGAGAGTGCGCTGATATGAAACTTCCTGGCAGATTAAAATTGTGTGCCGGAGCCGGGACTCGATCTTTGCCTTTCGCGGGCAAGCGCTCTACCGACTGTGCTATCCCGACACGACTCACAATGCCGCCTCACAACTTTACTTCTGCCAGTACCTCGCCTCCTATTTTCCAAACTTCAGAGAAGCTCTCCTGCGAACCATGCAAGACTAGCACTCCTGGAAGAAAGGATATGGTGGAGACAGGGCTTAGCCACAGCCTAAGGGATGTTTCCAGAATGAAACTTTCACTCTGCAGCGCAGTGTGCGCTGATAGGACAGTAACAATAATACAGTGAGATTCTTTCTGTTTTATCTGGTCTTGCTGCCCAGTGTGCGATACTTATCAGGTGGGTTTGTCGGAGGACAAAAAAACGTTTGTATAGCTTACGGGACTCAACTACGGGGTCATCAGTCCCTAAACTTACAAACTACTTATCAACTAGCTTATCCTAAGGACGGCACAAATATCTATGCCCGAGGGAGGATTCGAAATCCCGACCGTAGTGGCCGTGCAGACCGTGACTGGAGCGCGTCAGTCCCCTCGGCCACCGCGGCCGGCGTCGGAGGACATCGAAAGAGTCGAAAGAAGGGCAGCTTGTTTTGTATTGTCGTGATACAGGGGAGACAGCGTCACGGAAGGATGTTTGTGGACTTTCGAATCCAAGAAAAGTGGAGGTTATCATGAGAAGATGTGCGCCGAAACCTTCGAGAAGTTGTTTCAAGATTTCTTTCTTGGCTTCAGGAAAACGCAGTTATTGTTCTTGATAACGCGCCGTCCATTATCGTAGAAAAGAAAATGTTCTAAATGCTAATTCCAATAAGCACAAAATATGAGAATGGCTAAAATCTAAAAATATCTATTTTGAACACAGTATGTTGAAGAAAGACTTTTAGATACAGTTAAAAATCAAAGGACACAAAGAATACACGATAGATGAAATGGAAAAGAATGCAGGGACAACTGTTCTTAGAATTCACTGTGAATTAAACGCCATCGAGTTAGTGTGGGCCAGAATCAATGGCTACGTTGCAGCGAAAAGCAAAACATACAAAATGCCTGAAGTTAAAGAACTGCTAGAAGAAGCAGTAAGAAACGGTACTGCAGAAGATTGGAACATGTGTGGTAGAAAAAGTTCAAATGTCGAAATTAGGCTGCATTATAGAGGAGAGAGAGGAGCGGTTTGTTATAAACCTCAATGAAAACACTTATAGTTCGACAGAGTGAACATTGTTGCGTTGCCCATTAACATTATTATTACTGATATTGTTGTTAAACATTGATTTTGTTTGAATGGAGCGTGTTGTTAACAACTTGAATGAAAATAAATCTACTTCAATAGAAAGAACTCCAACATGGAATCAAGCCTGATAAGAACTCATTACTTACAGCTTCCGGGCTGAGATGCCGTGGTCCATACATAAAACTTTCCCCTGGCGTTTCGCCCTCATCTGCGGAAGGCATCCTCGGAGGTAAAGCGGCGTTCTGCAACGGGAGCGCGAGTAAGCGCCGTATATATAGGCAAAACAGGGGGCACCGCTGTCAGTCACGTCGTGTCGGCTGTGTTGTGGTCTCTGCTATTGCCAACCTCCTCGACTGAAATTAATCGATTGTCATGCTGTTGCTGTAGTGTTGACATCCATATCTTATCAAGTTTGAGACCTACCTCTTTTTATTATTATTATTATTTCGTTGCTTAAAAATCTCATTGGCCTCTCTGTACAAACGCGCATAATAATGCGACGTCTTTCCTATGACAGACGTCTCGTTAAATTTTATTTCGTTGTCACCTTCTTGATACACAGCAGTCCGGTGAACAAGCTGGTCACTCCATTCGATGAATTCCCTGAGCTTGAAGCATGTCGTCCGACAGTGCAGTCTTTGGGGACCAGCGTCGTCCTCCAGCACAAGGAGCCCATCTCCTAACACAGCAGCGTAGGGCACACGAAAAAGTCGAAGGATCTCGTCTCTGTAACTCTGACCATGCAAAGCGCCATTCTGAACTACATAGAGGTCCGTACGTCCGCCACTACCGACTCCTGTCCACACCATTTGTCCACCACCATGATATGGTAATGTTTCCTGCTCATGAACAACATTCCTCTGAGTTCCACGTTCTTTCCAGATGAGAGAACGACTATTCCAGCTGAACACAAAATCTTGAGTCATCAGTGAACATAAGAATGCGCTATTCGCTACTATTCCAATCTTGATGTTTCTCCGCCCAGTTTCTGCGGAATGAATGGTATCGTGGTCTTAATGGGACACACACCATAAGCCTCCTTTCGTAGATGCCACATACCGAACGATATTTCGGACTGCTTGTGTCGATATTGCGTACCCGATTGATGCCTGGAGGATGCATCGCAGCTGAGTTGCATTCACTTTTGTCGCGATGGGTTGTTAACCGGAGAGAACGGTCATTGCTTACAGTTTTACCCGTGGTTGACCTTGACCTTGCCTTCTTTACAAGTTCCCCTTGTCTGATTTCACGTCCAGGTACTGGAGATTACATTTTGGGACTCTCCAGTAGCTGCAGCCACCTCCCCCTGTGTATATTCCACTTCCAGCATTGCTATGGCTCTCTATGACATAGTTTCGGGTGTATTGTCACATTCCATTATCTGCTCACTACACTACGTGAACCAAACTGCTTCAGTATTTCAGAAATTCCAAACTGCATCAGGAGCCACTGCAAGTAGTATTACAGTTATGCGGGAGGGAGAAAACTTGAATAATACGCTCGAGCGGCTGCCCATAAGCAACGATCGCGCAGGTCAGTGCCAGGCGACGGCTCGCTTGGTGTAAGGAGCGAAAACACTTGATGATTGAACAGTGGAAAAACTCTGTTTTAAGTGTCGACTCATGTTACACAATGTGGCGATACGATTGCAGGCTGTGCGTATGGCGAATGCCTGGCGAGCGTCATTTGTCAGCGCGTGTGCCGCCGACAGTAAAATTCTGAGGCGGTGGTGTTGTGGTGTGGTCGTGTTTTCCATGGAGGGGGCTTGCACCTCTTGTTTGTTTATCACAGCAAAGGCCTACACTGACGTTCAAAAAATGTTCAAATGTCTGTTAAGCTTATGGGACTTAACTACGGGGTCATCAGTCACTAAACTTACAAACTACTGATGAACTAGCTAATCCTAAGGACGGCACAAATATCCATGCCCGAGGGGGGATTCTAACCCCCGACCGTAGTGACCGTGCAGACCACAAACGTTCTAAGCACCTTCAAGCTTCCCACTGTTACAGAGCAATTCGGGTATGATGGCGATTGCATCTTCCAACTGTTCATAGTGCACGGCTTGTGGAGGAGTGATTACGCGACAGTAACACCGCTGTCTGCAATGAACTGGCCTGCACACAGTCCTGTAGAATACCTTTGCGTTGTTTTGGAATGCCGACTTCGTGCCAGGCCTCAACAACCTACATCGATACCTCTCCTCATTGCAGCACTCCGTCAAGACTGGGCTGCCATTCCCAAGAAACCTTCGAACACCAGATTGAACGTAAGCCTGCGACAGTGGAAGCAGTCATCAAGGCTAAGGGTGGGGCAACACCATATTCCAGCATTACTTGTTAGTAAAAAAATAAATAAATTAATTAAATAAATTCTGTGGGACCACACTACGATGGTCATCGGTCCCTAGAATTCCAAACTACCTAATCTAAGTTAAACTAACGTGAGGACATCACACACATCCATGTCCGAGGGAGGATTCGAACCTCTGACGCGGAAGACCGCGGGATCCGGAAAGTAGCGCTCCAGACCGCTCGGCTACTCCAGTGCGACTCTTATAAGTCATTTTCAGCTAGGATCGCATAGAAGCAATTCAGATACCCGCTGTCAGGTTTGCTATTGGTTAGTTTGATCACAATAATAATTCAATCACTGAGTTAATGTTACAGAGATGTTCCGGGAACTCAAATAAATATCGCTGGAGAGAGCGCGACATTCTTTTTCAGAAGATTTTTTTAAATTTTTTTATTATTTTTTTTTATGGAAATTTAAAAAGACGTAATTTGAAGGTGATAACGAAACTGTTCAACTTACATTTCACCTTAAAACCTCAAATATAAGACATATTAGGGTTCGTACAGTGGCATAATGACATTTGTGTTTCTCTTCGTTGTATTTGTGAGTGGATCAGAACAAGAAATCACTTGTTAGTGGCGCAAGGTACACTTCACCATGCACCTTTCAGTGGTTTGCGAAGTATATACATAGATGTATGGAACGTAAAAATGGTAAGAAATTGTTTTATTCCGCACTGCTCTTATGGATGTACCTTCTCCCCAAACGCATCTGCTGAATGTCACATGTATCTCATTCGGTCTAGATGCATCTCCATTGCTCAGCAAATTCACCTTTTTTCCCCTCTACCACTTATTCCACAATACCTGCATTGCTTTGGTAAAAAAAGTCTACGTTTTTCTGCAACCAAGTCTGTTTTTACCAAAATATTCATTACGGTCGCTGCGTCAGCGCCATGCAGGTATGCAGTGTAGTGATATCAATACCAGCATTGCGGCGTTTGTGCGATTACTGAACACAAGAACCATATCACAATCTTTCGGTACCAATTTCGCTTTCTATTCAGAGATGATGAATTAGCACTGAACAGTAGTGCATCCCCACAAAAGAGATAACAGTCATCCTCAATAAAGGTAAATTAACAGTATCGTCATGTCAGTAATCAGTCATAAACAGCTATTCAGCTGGCCCTAAACAATGTGTGAGTTTTTTGACATCTATCAACAATAATTCATTTACTTGAAACAAGCATTGTCTCGTTATACCAAAGGTATTAAATATGAGGAGAGGCATTGAATTAAAATTTGTATTGTGATCGGAAATGGAACCTAGGCCCTCCTCCTACTTGCTGGGCATGCGCTTTATACGGCTCAGGTAACACAGCGTTACAGACAAAGCTGCTGCACGGACTGTCTTCAAGCACGTCTCCCTCCACACCAAATACTTTAATTCTTCCTCAATGTTTCCTGTGAAATACGTGACATATTGCCAGGGCTCTCCTATGTTGGAAAGGCACCCCAACAATTAGTTTCCTGCGAATATTTTATATTAGACCGGAGTGAAGTACATTTGACAAGCTAGACTGTAGATGTCTACTCCGAATGGTAGTATTAGTTTACTATTTTCTACTAATATGTCATCTTAATGGATGTGGTTAGACGGGAACCTAAGAGTACAGCTTCAATTCTTGGGAGTAAACAAGCTATGATACCATTCTGATGCTCGTGTCTTCGATACATATTGATATCTGGCCGTTATTGATAGTAAACGACTATCGACAGTAGGCTGTTCATGTGATGCGCAGCACTTCTTCCAAATTGCCATTGGTAATTTGATAGGTATTTCACAGGGAACATTGAGGCAGAATTAAAGTATGTGATGTAGAGGGACACGTGCTTGATGACAGTCTGTGTAATGATAATAAATAATAATAATAATAATAATAATAATAATATGGTTTTCTGTTCCGCAGGATCTAATTCAGGAGTAAGACTCCACAGTCATGGAACAAGTTTAACACAAGAATGGAAATAGAAAAAGTTTAAGTAGTCCTATGCACACGACAATCTTAAGTCTAAGTGAAAAGAATCAATAAGAAAAAAATAGCTTAATTGTTTAACTTTTCCAGGAATTCCTCGACAGAATAAAAGGAGTGAGCTATGAGGTAATCTTCAATTTAAATTTGAAAGTGCGTGGGTCAGTACTAAGATTTTTGAGTTCTTGTGGCAGCTTATTGAAAATGGATGCTGCAGAATACTGCACACCTTTCTCCACAACTGTCGGGGTGGTGTGATCCAAATGCAGATTCGACTTCTGTCCAGTATTCACAGAGTGAAATCTAATAACTCGTGGGAATAAGCTGATATTATTAACAACAAACGACATTAAAGGAAGTACGTGTCGTGACGCCAGTGTAGGAATTCCCATACTACTAAAAAGGGGTCGACATGATGTTCGTGAACTTACATCACATATTGCTCGAACCGTCCGTTGCAAAGCCAAAAATATCCCAAAAATAAAGCTGTACGTCATAAATGAATGAAAGTAAGCTAATAGACTAGTTTTCGTGTTGAAAAATCACTTTTTTTCGGAATTTTTCTAATAGTAAATAAAGCATGATTTTGCTTTTGAACAAGAGCCTGAATATGGGCTTTCCACGACAGCTTACTGTCTACCTGAACACCTAGAAATTTCAACTGTTCAGTCTCACTTGTCATATGCCTATTATATGTACTCAAAATGTCAGCTTTCGTTAAATTATGTTGTAGAAATAGTAAAAACTCAATTTTACTGTGATTTAACATTAACTTGTTTTCAACAAGCCATGAACTTATATCTTGAACTGTATTATTTGATACTGTGTCAATATTACAAACAACATCCTTCACAACCAAGCTTGTATCATCAGAAAATCAAAATATTTTGCAGTCACCTGTTGTACACGAAGACATACCATTAATATAAATAAGGAACAGCAGTGGTTCCAAAAGAGGTCCCTGGGGCACATCACACTTAACTGTGCCATATTGTGATTGTACGTCATAGCCATTTTCAGTACTGCATAGAATTACCTACTGCGTCTGTTATTAAAGTAAGAGGTGAACCAGTTGTGAGCTGCTCCTCTTATTCCATAATGTTAAACTTGTGCATTTTGTTATCAGCACAATGAAACGCATTTTTTAAAACAAAGAAGCCATGTCCATAGCCTTTTATGTAGCCCATCAAGTTCCTCACAGAGAAACGACAAGGTAATATTTTCAGTCGTTAAACCACTTCTAAAACCAAATTGTACGTTTGACAACAAATCATGAAAACTGATATGATCAATTAATCTTGAATATAGAGCCTTTTCAATAAATTTAGGAGAAGAAAAACGTTGCCATAGAAATAGGTTTTAGTTGTCCACACAGTCTCTTTCTCCTTTTTTATAAAGTGGTTTCACCAAAGAGTACTTTAATCTGTCAGGAAATTAACCATTCTGAAAGGAAAAATTACAAATATGCCTTAGTACTGGGCTAAAATATGGAGAACAGTACTTTAGAATTCTGCTAGATACACCATCATATCCAAAAGAGTCCTTAGTCTTTAATGATTTAATTACTGACTGAATGTCCGCTTTGGAAGTATCATGGAGGACCATTTCAGGTAACAGCCTTGGAAAGCTATTTTCTAATAATGCTATTTGATTTCGTGTAGAAACTAGAATGTGATTATAGAACACTGCACATGTATCTAACTTATCAGTAACACAAGCATTTATATTAACATGCTATGTTACATGAGCGGTCTACTTCGCCTTTGCGACGTCCCTCTCCCTTTTTGCTCTTCTTCTTCCAACATATATCTTTTTGTCCTCTACAGAGACGTAGGATTGTACAATTAAGTATCTGCTGGATGGCTGTTATGGAGAGGAGTCCACTCAGTTAAACACACGTCCAATAAAATCTTGTACTTATATTTTATCTTGGCCGGTTGCGTTGCTTGCTGCGATGTTCTTGCGTTGTGTACCAGTAGCTGACTTATTATTTCACTGTAAATATTTTTCAGGAAATATTTGTTGGAATGAAAACGCTTAGTAGAGTTTATACTTTTTTTAATAACTGTTACTGCACTTCTTCTCTTGCGCAAACTTTCACAAATATAAATAACACAATATCAGATACATGGCCTCAGAGCAAGAGTCAGTGCGTCACTCCCAGTGTCCTGCGAGAGTGAGAGTGCCCCAGCGTCTACGAGTTAGAGGCTTTTATTCCCACTCTGAGGTTCACAAGTATGTCTTTATCCACTTAAATTTTTAAAGCGAAGTAAATGTTATTTAATATTACGTAAAAGTAGTAAACAATATACATATTTCATTTCTTTAATTTAATGGTGTTTTTGTTTTGCTGCTTATTTGTAGCAGATATGGAAAATAAAACAGTAGAGGAGGAATGGGTAAAATTGAGAGATGAAATAGTGAAAGTAGCAGAGGACAAAATAGGTAGGAAGGCAAGACCTACAAAAAATCCTTGGATATCACAGGAGATACTAAATTTAATCGATGAAAGGAGAAAATATAAAAATGCAGTAAATGAAACAGGCAAAATGGAGTACAGACGACTAAGAAATGAGATTGACAGGAAGTGCAAAATGGCTAAGCAGGAGTGGCTAGAAGGCAAATGCAAGGATGTAGAAGAATGTATAAATAAGGGAAAAATAGATACAGCCTACAGGAAAATAAAAGAAACATTTGAAGATAAGAAAAACAGCTCTATGAATATCAAGGACACTGATGGAAAACCAGATCTCAGCAAAGAAGGGAAAGCTGAAAGGTGGAAAGAGTATATAGAGGGGCTCTACAAAGGAACTTCGAGACAATATTGTTGGAAGGGAAGAGGATGTAGATGAAGATGAAATAGGAGATACTGTACTGAGAGAAGAATTTGACAGAGCCCTGAGAGACCTAAGTCGAAACAAGGCCCCTGGAGTAGATGATATTCCATCAGAGCAACTGAAGTCTCTGGGAGAACAAGCCATGACAAACCTGTTTCACCTGGTGTGTAAGATGTATGAGACAGGCGAAGTACCCTCAGACTTTAAGAAAAATGTTATAATCCCCGTTCCAAAGAAAGCAGGTGCAGACAGGTGTGAAAACTACAGAACCATCAGTTTAATAAGTCATGGTTGCAAAATATTAACACGAATTATATACAGAAGGATGGAAAAACTGGTAGAAGCTGACCTCGGGGAAGATCAGTTTGGGTTCAGAATAAATGTAGGAACTCGGGAGGCAAAACTCACTTTACGGCTTATCCTAAAAGATAGATTAAGAAAAGGCAAACATACATTTATAGCTTTTGTAGATTTGGAGAAGGCTTTTGACAATGTTGATTGGAATAAACTCTTTAAAGTTCTGAAGCAAGCAGGAGTAAAATATAGGGACCGTAAGGTTATTTACAACTTGTACAAAAACCAGACAGCGGTTGTCAGAGTTTAAGGGCATGAAAGGGATGCAGTGGTTGGGAAGGGAGTGAGACAGGGTTGTAGCCTTTATGTTATTCAATGTTATTCAATTTGTACATTGAACAAGCTATAAAGGAAAGCAAGGAGAAATTTGGTGAAGGAATAAAAGTTCAGGGGGAAGAATTAAAAACATTGCGTTTTGCCGACGACATAGTAATTTCTCAGATACAGCAAAGGACCTGGAAGAACAATTGAACGGAATGGACAGTGTGCTGAAAGGTGCATATAAGATGAACATTAACAAGAGCAAAACTAGGGTAATGGAGTGCAGTGTAAGAAAATCAGGTGATGCTGAAGGTATTAGATTGGGAAACGAAGCAATAAAGGAGGTAGATGAGTTTTGTTACTTGGGCAGTAAAATAACAAATGACGGTCGCAGTACAGAGGATATGAAATGCAGAATGGCAATGGGTAGAAAAGCGTTTTTGAAAAAGAGAAATTTGTTAACATCGAATATTGATTTAAACCTAAGGAAGTCCTTTCTGAGGGCATTTGTATGGAGTGTTGCCTTGTATGGGAGTGAGACATGGACGATACATAGTGCGGACAGGAAGAGGATTGAGGCTTTTGAAATATGGTGCTACAGAAGAATGCTGAAGATTAGGTGGGTGGATCGCGTAACTAATGAGGAGGTACTGAACAGAATTGGGGAGAAAAGAAATTTCTGGCGTACCTTGACTAAAAGAAGGGATAGATTGGTTGGTCACGTTCTTATGCATCAGGGAATTGTGAATTTAGCATTAGAGGGAAGTGTGTGGGGTAAAAATCGCAGAGGAAGACCAAGAGATAGATACAGTAAGCAGATTCAGACAGATGTGGGTTGCCGTTCTTATGTGGAGATGAAGAGGCTTGCTCAGAATAGGGTATTGTGAAGAGCTGCATCAAACCAGTCTCCGGACTGAAGACCACAACAACAACAACAACTTATTTGTAAGATAGTTTTAAAATGTACGTATAACAAAGTAATTGTCATGACTGAAAAATGGCGTCTGTTTGTTTACTTCGAGTACATTAAATGTTTTGACAGATCTGTTACGAGTTCAATGTTGTTTGTGCGTGTTATTAAATGATTTCTTATTTTCGTGAATATATTTTGGTGTATCTGTTTCGTTCATCAGTGACCAATGTTTACATGAATTTGGAAACTCCCGTTATATTTATTAAATTGGCAATTAATGACAAGTTTCAGTGTTATTGAGTCTATAGACATAATACTCGTTATCAGTGAGCATTAAAGTTTCATGTGTGCTATTAGTTTTCGCTCTTATATTTTTATTTATACTTTCAAAATTATTGCAACATGTGTCACCCAACACTATTTGCTTCTACTTCTATTTATTAACAGAAAAAGGGTGTGTCACTTTTTTTATTATACACGAAAATATATTTTGGTCTAGGCCTAATATTATGTACTTTTTGCTGTATTATAGCTAATCAATTTTTCGAGTTAGGGTAAAATTATGGATGGTCCACTTATGTATTGTTATTCTGGCATTTAGGAGTAATTACAATCAATTAGAATGCATTATATATTTTTTTAACTAATGCTGCCTCCCGAAGGTAACACTTATTGGGATAATTTCATAAAGATATTGGGTCTGACACTAATGGGTAGTGATTCTCATTCAGCAAAGAACTTAGGAGTAATATTTGATCAGCACGTAGACTGAACAGAGCACACAACGACAGTCTGTAAGAAGGTATATGCATCACTTCATTCACTGCAGAAATACAAAAAAGCATTTCCTTTACAGCTGAAAAAGAAGCTCATTGAGACATTAATACTTCCCAATCTATAATATGGTGATGCTATTCTGCAAGGACTATCACACGAAAATTCACGTAGGCTGGAGCTGGCGATGAATTCTTGTATCCGACACATTTGTAACATTTGTAACTTACGTTTCTACGACCATGTCAGTCCCGCATACCAGCAGTTATCTTGGCTACGTGCAGATAAGCGTCGAAGCTATCGTACACTATGTTTGCTGCATCGATTTCTCAATCATTGCAAACCTTCATACTTATCCTCAACGATTATATTACTATCTGAACAGCACAGCAGAAACACACGCTCTCACCAAAATAAAACTCTCTCTCTCTACCTTCACATCTACATCTACATCTACGTCTACATAGATACTCTGCAAATCACATTTAAGTGCCTGGCAGAGGGTTCATTAACCTTCATAACTTTTCTCTACCGTTCCTTCTCTAATAGCGCGCGGGAAGAAAGAACACCTAAATCGTTCCGTTTTCGATCTGATTTCTCTTATTTTATTGGGATGGTCATGTCTCCCTAAGTAGGTGGGTGCTAGCAAAATATTTTCACATTCAGAACTAAAAGTCGGTGATTGAAACTTCGCAAACAGATCACGCCGCAATGAATAACGTCTTTCTTTTAATGATTTCCACCCCAATTCGTGCAACATTTCCGTGACGCTTTCCCCCCCGTAACGTGATAAAACAAAACGAGCTGCCCTTCTCTGAACCTTCTCAATATCTTCCGTCAGTCCCACCTGGTGAGGGTCCCACAAGGGGCAACAGTACTCCAAGAGAGGACGCACAAGTGTGATGTAGGCATTCTCTTTGGTGGAGCTGGTGCATCGTCTAAGCGTTCTGTCAATGAAACGTAACCTTTGGTTCGCCTTCCCCACAATATTTTCTATGTGTTCTCTCCAGTCAAAGTTGTTCGTAATTGTAACTCCTAGGTATTTGGTAGAATTTACGACCTTAAGGTTTGACTCATTTATCGCGTAATTGAAGTTCAGCGGATTTCTTTTAGTGGTCATGTGTATTACTTCACACTTTTCTTTATTTAGTGTCAATTGCCAATTTTCGCACCAAGTAGAAATTTTGTCTAAATCGCTTTGCAGTTGCTTTTGATCCTCTGTTGACTTCACTAACCGATAAACGACAGCATCATCCGCGAACAGTCTAAGGGAGCTATTCAGATTATCTCCTAAATCGTTTATAAACACGAGGAAGAGTAGGGGACCAATAACGCTTCCCTGTGGAACGCCAGATATCACTTCTGTTTTACTCGATGACTTACCGTCAATTACAACGAACTGTGTCCTTTCTGACAGGAAATCGTGAATCCAATCGCACAATTCGGGAGATATTCCATAAGCACGCAATTTCATTAGAAGCCGCTTGTGGGGTACAGTATCAAAAGCCTTCCAGAAATCCAGAAATATGGAATCGATTTGAAATCCCTTGTCGATGGCACTTAACACTTCATGTGAATAAAGGGCAAGCTGTGTTTCGCAAGAGCGATACTTTCTGAATCCGTGCTGACTATTGGTTAATAGGTCGTTCTCTTCGAGGTAGTACATAATATTCGAACAAAGTATATGTTCCAAAATCCTACTGCAAATCGACGTCAATGAGATAGGCCTGTAATTTTGGGGATCACTCCTATTGCCTTTCTTGAATATTGGAGTAATTTGGGCAACTTTCCAGTCTTTGGGTACGGATCTTTCGCTGAGCAATCTTGTCTAAATCATTTTCTGTATCGGGAACACGTCTGTGGAACAATCTTCCTCAAAAGTTAAGAGAGATAAAATCAATTCAAAGCTTTAAAAGTCAGCTAAGGGTTCACCTTCTGTCACAATAGCCATCTTTTTCTCCACTTACGTCTGAAGCCCACTGTTGTCAATTCGTCCTCCCCCCATAAATGTTTCCCTTTTCTTTTCGCCAGCAGAAATCTCCATTCATATGTGTCTCCACTTCCTCACATCCATTAGCACTGTCATTTTTCAATCTTCTCCTCTTTCACTAATCATTTTCCCTCTTCTGTTTATATTAAACTTAATTCAAATGTGACTATCTCTTGTTATTATTAGTATTACTTTGATTTTTGTGTTATTATTATCATCATTATTATTAGTATTATCATATATTGTTATTATTAAGATTATTAATGCAGTGTTTTTTGTAATTAAATCCTTTGTTTATGTTGTTCCTGATCAGATGTAAGAGAGGGCCCTATGGCCCTAATCTGGTCAGGTTAAATAACCAAATAAATAAATAAATATAGGGTGTTCATTATATATAAATGTTACCCTTCCTAGTAAGCAGGAGATCCAGGGTTCGAATCCTGGCCGCAGCACAAATTTTAATTCAGCGCCTCCCCTTGTATTTAACCCTCGCACCGCACACTTGTTTTCAATTACCTTCCACTGCACACTGGGGTCTACTGGAACCCAACAATATTTTATCATATATAAAGTGTTCCAAGCTCATTAATATATACATTGGAATGTTTTATGTATCTGGAACATTGTAAATAACTATTTAGTTACCTGTAGTGATTTTTTTTTATTATTACAACTATGAGTAACGAATGATATTTATAAAATGTGCATAGTATTATTAATAAAAAGTGTTTTGTATTTCTATATGTTTAGCCTTCTTATATTTGAAAGTATATAATGCAATAGAATATCTTAATGACTTTATTTAGTTATTACAGTGAGTAACATATGGTATTTACAAATCTGATACATGTTACACTTCAACATAATGTATAAATTCAACATGAGTCTGAACTTCAATGTACAAAGTAGTATATTGTAATATAATATAATGGCTTATTTGATATTTACAGTATATTTTGGCATAGGATGTTTACAAAATTACTATTGCAGCATATTTGTGCAAAAACATATAAGAAAGTTGGAAATAATTATTAGAATGAAGTCAAAAACTGTAACTAATATAGCAGTCACCACTTACATTGCCAGTGAGCACACTCGGTACAAATTATGGCTCTATGTTCATCACAGATCGCCCTTTTACAATCCTGGCAACACATTTCGGTTTTTGCGTCCCTTTTTCTCGGATATAATGAACCATAAATGAGCTACACGGAATGCACACTGAGGTAATCAACACCCCACAGGCGTTCAGCAATCTTTACAGCTTTACAGTAGTGCAACAACAATGCGGATGTTTGAGTTGACATCACGTAAGTGTAGGCAGTGTTCAAACCTAATATACACCAAGTTTCAAAAACTTTTAGCCAACGTGCTCTCTGTAACACACAACACAAATTACGCTGGGGTCCCTATGACCCCAGTGTGCGGTGCGAGGATTAATACCTATGACATTCCTGTGTACATAGAATGACCTCTCAGAACGCTAACGGAAATGATGCATAAAAAACGCCGCGCGGGTGGCCCTGAGTGTCTGTGTGATGCACGGCCTGTCCAGCCACTGAGCCGGCAGCGGCGGCGGCTGCGGCTTCTCTCTTAATCGCTGCATAGCGGGGCCGGTGCCGCCCTGCTTTCCCAGCTAATCCTGCAGTCTGGTCTTACTCGCTACAGGGCTTCTCCCCGTCTTTCTACTTCTCCTGGATTTATACAGCACTTTTCTGGATGTAGAATAAATGAAAAATATCATTTTTTCCCCAAGTAATTTACTACAGAAAGGTTAAAGATACCGTCACAACCTCGAGTATTCCTTGTTGGAATTTCTCTGTATTCCAGGCACACATTTTCTCGCAACAAAGACATCCATTTATTCCTACATTGTGATCCATAAATGCTACGATGTACATTTCCATCAGTACGCCGTAAACCACTAGCAGTGTGTGGCTGTGCTTACCGAGGTCACTACCTCCTTCTCCTGCTAATGTCTCAAGTGTTTGATATGTCGCACAGGTGCTCAATATCTAAGTTAAGCACTCAAAATGACCACTGCAAATCCTCACAAATTTGTCCATACATAAGTGCAAATTAACAGCATAGTCTAACAGGTTCTCTACACAGATCTACTTTGTTGAGAAGACAAACAAATTTATTTGAACCACAAGGAAAAAAAAAAAAAAAAAAAAAAAAAAAAAAAAAAAAAAAAAAAAAATCACAAAAGTCACTTGCACTTACTTTTATACTGTGTATACTCATACCATACCTCGTTACTACCACCGGTACTACCAATACAGCACACATTTTCTTTCTGCCTTTGGCATCTGCCAACAGGGTTTTTATACCAGTCAATATAAGGCGGCTACGTCACGTTTCGTCACGTCATGTGACATCACGCGGGGTTCAATTTCCACTTAAAAGCTTCTATTAAGATTATTTTAGATTTCTAAATAGAAAATATACTTCAAATTGAAATATAAATTATCTTTTAGTGTTCAGTAAAGATTTTTTATACAAATGGAATTGAAAGTAACAGTGACAACTGCTACGCACTTTTCTTTTAAAGGTACAAACAAATATTTTAATTTTTAAATAGCAGATATTCATGTAATTGCATTATTATTTGATTCTTTGTGCCTAACGATGGTTTTTATACAAAATAACATTTTAGTAGCAAGTTACAATCATTACGTACAAATGCTGATAAGATCGTCTTCTGTGTTTAAGATCTTTGGCACAGTTCTAATGACAAATCAAAACAAACGTCAATCTCATACATGCCTTGCCTGTGATTTTCGAATACAGTTTCAGGTACGTTTAACCCATACAGATAACTGTGGTAGTTACAATTCACGTAAAACACGCGAATATTTGCGAGGTTTTCTTACGTTACTAATATTGAAAGTTCCTATGAATCGTAACATGTTTCGCAAAAAAATCAAAACAAAACGTTCGTCTCCTTGTGCACTTTAGTCTCTATAATTTTATCCTTACAATTTTCCCGAGAGATTTGCGAAGGAAGAAGAAATATGTAGGTCGACTCTTTGCAAAATGACGGCTCTCGGGACGGTTCTGGTAGTTACAGTTCATGTAAAACACGCGAATATTTGCGCTATTTTCTTACGTTACTAATATTGAAAGTTCCTATGAATCGTAACATGTTTCGCAGAAAAATCAAAACAAAAGGTTCGTCTACTTGTGCACTTTAGTCTCTATAATTTTATCCTTACAATCTTCCCGAGAGATTTGCGAAGGAAAAAGCAATATGTAGAGCGACCCTTAGCAAAATGACGGCTCTAGGGACTTTGACAGCGGCGCCTGATGTGATGTGAGATGCCACTTTTGCAGCGTCTACTACCGCGACGCTTCCGAGCCTGACAAATGCAGCCACGACGAAGCGCGCTGCTCTTCTCTGGATCCGCTCCACCTTCTCTCACGACTTCCTTGTGGTGCAGATTCCACACTGACGATCAATAACGCCTGTTCATGTATTGGTCCTATCATACTGTTGTAACATTCTTCCATTGTTGATGGTCTACAATAAATCTCAGTTTGACATCTGTCTGAACCACAATTAATTTTACGTGGTCGTTCCACTTCACATAGCCCCTTACGTCTACACCCAGAGATTTTATTGGGAAAAAAAAGTTTCCCACGATTGTTCTGCAACTGCGTGTCATTAGCGTAATTTATGAATTCGCTATAATTATGTTAACATTTGTTTATATTGGGGGTCAGTTGGCACTCCCGCTCCAACCATAGATAAGCTACAGATGTTCCTTCTTCATTTTGTTAATGTTTCAAGCGTGCGACGTCTTTGTATATCATGCCATGAACCTTGACAAAGATTAACGTTCTACTAGTTTATGTACGAGAGTTGGAACTTAAATACTGGTAACTATTTATTCACAACGGTGACATGTTTGCAACTGTAGTCACCAGCGTTGTGTAGAACCCGTTGCCAGCGATTGTAATGGCGTAGTATATAGTTAGTAGAGCCTGTTCTGTTGATGGTGCTAATGGAGCGGTCTACTGCCTGTCGAATCTCTGGAACAGTTCTAAAGCTAACGTCATGAACTCCTTCCTTCATCTTCGGAATCAAATGAAAGTCACAGGGACTTAACTCCGGAGAGTATGGTGGATGGTACAGTACTTCCCAGTGCCATCGACCGAACAGAGCAGCCACAGCTTGAGCTGTATGCGCCCGCGCATTGCCGTGCAAAATGATGGGTGGGTCGTGCAGAACGTGTTGCCACTTCTTTCGCAAACCCGGTCGCAGGTGATGCTCAAAAAACGATCAGTAATACTGCCCGACGCATGTCCGCCACAGTTTGCCGACCTTCGCTGAATGCTTTTACCCAACGTGCCACTGCTCTGCACCGCAATGCAGAACAGATCTTTAACTTACTTACAGGGCCTCAAAGTTTGAACCTTGTGGAGCAGAAACTGTGAAAGAGACCTGGGACTTCTAAAAACTGATAGTATAGAAACAAACAATCAGGAACCTTGCAATAAGGGCCACTTTCGAACTCGACCGCTCGGAACCGTTGCATTGTACCTCAAGTAACATTTTATCAGAGAATAACAAAGTAACTAGTTACCACAGGAAAAAAAAGTTATATGTAATTTCACGGCGTCAGTGTATCATTTCGTATTAAATCAGCAGCGGCAAAAACTCTCTGGTTAAAGTACTTATGATAGTGCAATACACACATATGTAGCTGTACAAGACACCTGAAATTGCTTAGTTAGTCCTCACTCATAGTGTAAATGCGGGATTTAGATGAAGTGGTTAAAACAAAGTGGGAGAGAAAAATGTGCACACCGCACGAAAGCCACGTCATAACATTCCAAATCACTTCGCATTCACGCAGTTCAATATCAAAAACCACACTACGAACATTCGCAAAGCATATTGCCACGTAGGCATATACGCAGCTGAAAAAAAATCATTGTAATTCACAGAGTGAAGTTTCACGATGAAATAGCGATCATGTACCTTCACTTGTCGTTTGTCACCTTTTAGTCTTACGAAATCAAAACTCCTTCTGATATAGAGTTTAAATTCCAGAAAGAAGTAAACATCAAGGGATTGGCAATATTTTGCTGTTTTCCGTGGCAAGATCTTCAGTGTAACATCATTATTTGGAAAACTTGAATCTATTAGGGTACGATCTGCATGACCCGCACAGGAATCACAAGACAATAGGCTCTTCATTTATTACTTGTTCAGTAAGGACCTAAGTTAGGAAACGTTTCATGTGACCTTTGGTCATTTTTTCACTTTTGCTTGCCTCCACATGAATGTTTCGTGGACAGGATGTTTCAAGTTTCTTTAAATCATTTGGACGGAAAGCGCCTGGTGTCTCTTGGATATATATGCCATTGATAAAGCCACATCAATTGTGTACCTGTGGGTAGAGTTATGTACAGACTGCAACACACTGCCTGTAGTTTTCTCTCCTGTGTAGGACAGTGCTGCTGCTGAAGACATTTCATACTGGGCTTGCTTCTGGTCACTGTTCCACACCTCCTCAGTTACAAACATGTTCACTTCCTCCATAAACTGTTGTGCCTTCTGACGTATAATGTTATCTCCTTCTAGCCCAATCCGGTGGACACATCTGCTGGCGCCAACAGTGAACTGTAGGTGAATACCTTCTTGCACCATCAAATTGCAATATTAGAGTTTTATAGTTTCTATAGTTTCCTTTGAAACTGTGAGACGGGGGCTGTAATTAGTCTATTTTTTCATACTCTTTACGCTAATTATTGAAATATGTAAATTTTTTCTCTGTAGATCTTTCTTTATTTTGATTTCTGTGACTTTGGGGACACATCAGGCGTGATGGGCTCCTGGGATTATAGTACATTCTATGTTTATATGTAAATTTCGGGATATTGATGTTTATTGGCGCAGCTTGGCTACTAAAAAGTGGTTTTCCGTGTTGGGTATGGCCAGGCCGTGCAAAGCAGAGAAGCTCTTGGAGGTCTCCTCCTCCCAACAACTTTCGCTCGCCTTCGGGGAAGGACGAGAGGGGCTGGCTTCACCTCTTCAGCGCCACGCTACGTCCAGCGGGCGGAGTATACCTGGCAGAATATTTGAGTGGGACGCTTTACTTAATGCTGGACCGCGGTTTACGGTGGGCGATAGCGGGGACTGACTTTTAGTCATTCGGCCGTTTCGCAAGATAGGAATTTGCTGGTACAAACAATAGCAGAGTGCTCTGGGCCCCAGGCTGTTTATGGAGACGTATTGCCCTTAGGCGTTTCCTAAAAAACTTCCTTGAAGGCAGCAGAGTTGGATCATAGTGTGACGAATAATTAGGTTGAGAGGAAAGCTTTCTGCCCGTCTGGCACCCCAGGAGTTTGACTCCAGCGGATGTATATATACCACAACGTTAACATTTTTTGGTCGTGTGACCGTAGCTAGGAGCAAGCTGAAATTCCTTGCAGGCACTCACCCTGGAAACGGTGAAATAGGCGGGAAGCTTTGGTGGCGTGGGCGGAGCCTCTTGGCAGTCGCAGAGAACGCGTTCTGATTCAGCAGATTATTTTAGTATGACAGCTAAACAATTTGTCAACGGCGCTACGCTATCCGATTGGTTGGACTATTAGCCGTTAGCAGAGATTGGTGTGTCTTTTTCGCGTGGGAGTGGCCGCCCGTCATTTGCCGTGAGCTGCGGCAGAGCGCGAGAAGGCACGAAGTGTACGAGCGTCGGAAGACACGCAATACTCCGTTTAGATTCGCGGGGAGGACATCGTGTTAAACGGTCCTCTGGTTAGACTTGTGTTTGATCCCGAAGACTTGTGTTTACTTCACGGACGTTACATTGTCCGGTGGTTAGGCTGTGAGCGGCCACAGTTTAGTTTTCGTTTTGCTAGAAGTCTCGAAGTCTCTATTTGAGCATTCGCGCCTTAGCGAATCTTTTTTACAGATCTTATTACGCAAGTGACTGATCGATTTGTGCCAAGTGGCCTTTGTGTCACCTATGCAACATATTGATTAGTCTACTAGCGTGATAGAATCGCACAGCAACAGCCTAGCGACGCCGACGCCAGTGACGCTGTGTTAAGTTACATGTCGACCCTGCTTAACAGGTCGCAGCAATTACGGTCGGATAAAAATTTTCAGCTCATCCGCTCCCACCGCATGCTGCCTGCGAGCCTGAGACGCTGCCGTCAATGATCATCTGTATGGGTAAGGTGACGCACTTGCTGGACGGTTATATGAATCAGACTTGTTGGATTCTGTACCTTATTTTATTCTTTTGAGATCTGCCTATTTACTCTGGGAAACTTAGGGCTAACGATAATTTCAAGCCCCTATGTAGCCAATCTAATAGCATTCTGTTTTGCAAATCTCCGACCTTTGAGTCAGCCAGTCATTTTTGTGTCTCAATATTTTAACATTTATAAAAAAAATGGAATACCATTATCTGTTTTACATGATAGGAAATGTCATCTGATTTATTTTTTATTTTTGATTATAATAAATTGATTTTGAGCAGACCGTCTTTAATTTAAGTACATTCCTTTTTTCACTATTTTGGAGAGGAAACAGAATAGTTAAATTCCACAGTTTACCAATAATTTTTCAATTACAATTTTTTGTTTGGTACAACTGATTGCAATAGAGTAGGAATATTTATTATACGTTTGAAAATATAATCACATCATAGTTGATCAATAACATTTTAATTTTCCATATTTTGGAGAAATATGGTGGCGACCCAAGATAATTAATTGCTGTCCTAAATATATATGCATATTTATTAATTCATAACAAACCATATAGTTCACACTTGGCGACTCCTGCCATAGGATTAAGGACATAGTTTACAAAACGAGCACCTTCTCCTCGTTTCCAGGACACATAATTTAGAGTAAATGTGCTATTCGATTTACTGTTGATGCACTTATATGCTATAGAAATTAAAGCCACGATTGTAATAGTCCGCATAAATGATTACTAGTACTTTTTGGTCGATATCTTTTGTTAAACTTTACTTTTTTGGTGGAGAGGGTTCATACCAGCGAGCACAGGATAACATAGAGAGGCCTTACAGTCACTGTGAAATGAAGCCGGCAGGAGAGCGCGATACCCAACCAAAATGGCGGCCGCAAAGGTTGAATCGTCCTATACTAGCGCCACAGCTGCGAGCACAGGGCACTTCATTGGGGTCGCCGTCTGTTAATTCCTTTTTCATATATTTTAATGTGTTCCTTTTTTGACAGTCTATTTTGTCATAAATAATTACAAATTTCAGCAAGGGACAGCAAATTATACTATTATATGAAACAGAAGCACATTTTCCCCCTGTATGCCTCTTTTATAACTCGAGGAGTTATGAACGTATCGTCATGCTGTTACTTTCAGTTTCCTGTTTAGAATCCTACGATAAACGTCAATGTCAATAGGAACTTCTGAAACAACTTCAATAAGAATAACAACGTAGAATCGTTTACCGCTTAAACACTTTAATCAACTCCGGTGCCTAAACTGTAAGAGGTAGGCCAGTGTACATAGTATAGAACTGCAGAACCCACAAAGATCTAAAATAAATAAATAAATAAAATACGCGAGACCATATGCCTAACTTTTACGAGTAAACCGCATTTATCATTTTCCTCTTCTAAAGCACTGGCGCCAGACGACTTCGACGACAGGTGTAGTGATTGTGGGAGATCTGTACAAGCAAGCGGTCTTTAAAAAATCGTCCTGAGTTCTATAATTCTATAATATGTACTTTGGCGCAGGTCTAATAGTTTACGCTACAGATGTCACGAAATTGCGGAAGTGGGAGACTGTTCTACCTTATTGTTTTTATTTCAATTATTTCACATTTTTGTATTGACAGTTAATATAACCTACGCGGATCCCAGAATTATGACGAAGAAATTGAAATAAACCGCATCACGATATGTTCTACAATTCTTGAGTTAAATAGCTTTAAAGATTAACCGTGCAAAGTAGGGGCGGGTTCAGCTAGTTAGTAATAAAATAAATGAAAGGTATTAAGTCATAGTTATTTAATACAGAAAACTATATTCCAAATTAAATTTTTTTATCGAAATTGCTCACAAAGTAGAAAGAGAGTGGGTAACAGAATCTGTGCTCGCTGGTGGGCAAGCTCGCTGAAAGTAACGAGTAGAATTTGAAATGTTCCACCACCATGTTCTATCCAAATTTGTGAAAAACACTAGGGGACCTATAAAAAGTTCTTTAAATAAAAGGAAAATTTCCTGACCCCAAAACAAAGAAACAAACAAAAATTGGCAGGCGACGAACTTTAATCTCATATAAAATTAATAGTTTCAATTATTATTTTCATACAAACACAATACGTATTGTATTCGCTAAGAACATTGTTGCATTCCTTTGGTATTCACCTGTCTGCGTGAAAAATTTTGTAATTTGTTTCCTATCCTAAGGGGTTCAAATGACGAGGTAATTGAGGCGAGCGTCATTGGAAGAACTACGCATTTATCGGCCCAACTCCGTTTCTACACCAATCCAAGAAGGCTGCCGTGCCTTCTCTGTCTATACGCTTATGCAGTCGGTATTGCCTCTCAAAAAAAAAAAAATAAATAAATAAATAAATAAATAAATAAATAAATAAATAAATAAAAATGTGTTCAAATGTTTGTAGAGCTTATGGGACTTAACTACGGGGTCATCAGTTCCTAAACTTACAAATTACTTATCAACTAGCTTATCCTAAAGACGGCACAAATATCCTTGCCCGAGGGGGGATTCGAACCCCCGACCGTAGTGGCCGTGCAGACCGTGACTGGAGCGCCTCAGTCCCCTCGGCCACCGCGGGCGGCATTGCCTCTCCTTGTTATTCTGTGCTCGCTGGTTCGTACCACTATGACTTGACGTTCCCGTTGCTCTGGAGTTGAGGATCGTGTACTGCTTGAGGTTCCTCCTGTCCTTCAAATTCCGTATAATCAAGCGTAATGTCGTGTATTTCTGTGTCGCCGCCATCATAATTATGAATTATTATGTTACATTAAATATCCGCGAACTCTACATCCTCGGGTCCGCTGTCATTTCCATATTGAGCACGTCGCAATTTGGGCCCTAATATTTGGACCACACGCGTAGGATTAATTCTCTTCGTGATATTACTGCACTACACACAGTTTATACAGTAATTCGCTTGCGAACACTCCAAGAGACAAATACGCGCTGCAGCTATACATACCACTCACGCAACTGGAGCCCTGGTTAGACCGGCTACACCATCTGGTGGCACTAGCAGACGAGTGCGGCGGTTTGCTTGGAAATGACGCACACCACTGCTTTGTTTACGATTGCTTTTTGTTCTGAGCGTTGTTTCCTGCGGTTGTGAGCGTTAGAGGTCAGACGTGTCTCTTGTTAGAAGTTTCAGGAGAGACCTGTAACGAGGCATGCTGGGATTTATTCCCATCTGCTAGCATTACGGAACCTCACGTTACCACTGTTGCATATTACTGGAATGAATGTAGTCAGTCTATTTGCATATTCTTTTCCAAAACTATTGTTATTCTTTTTTATAACGTAACAAGCTGAAGTCATTTTCTATTATCTGAAGTAGGAAAAGTTTGTATAATTAGCAAATATTAATTAGTTAATGCCAGAAACAGATTGTTGTATTTCAGATAGTATGATAATTAGTATTTCTGATAAAACTAATTAAATTCTTTTCTCATAGTATTAAAATAGGTATTACTGTGTTTCACAAGTAATATTAGGAAAGCTTTGCCATCATGAGTTTCTGTATAATTACCGTTAATTACGAAAGTATTATAACAAACCTATTTCATTAAATACGTACGTGAAACACTGTTAATTTAACTGAGATTTATATAGTAATTTACTCAGTGTTGTTTACGCTATCTTTTACTATAGGCAGTGGTATGTGATTGTTTACTTTTCATTATAATTATTGCAATGAACCCAATTAACAGTACGCAGTTTCCAATATCATTGTTTGGAAGATATACATAGGATGCGTCCGCGGCATGTAATTGAGTATTGTTGCGTCCTCTATCCGATGCACAATCAACGCAATTTCTGAGTACTGTTTTGAGTCTTGTGTGGTGATGTATCTGAGGCACAAACCACGTAACTTTGAACTTTAATTTTGAACAGTTATGTAAAAGATCACCAGTAGTATTCGTGTGGAAAGTTATGGTTAAAAGCCAAATTGTTCCATACCACACGGTACACCTCGAAATTTTGTATCCCACACTCGAACTGTGTAAAATCGTTTCGATGATGTGTGCAGTGTACGTACCAGGTCTAAGTATTGCAATCAGTGACATTTGTACGCTGGCCATAAATGGGGACAATTGGGCACTGATAATGGATAAAAATGTTAATTAACTGTAATCCTAAGTGTTGCCTACATCATTAGTAGTGGATTAGTTTTCCCCAAGAAATTTCAGCCAGCCGCTATCGAGAACGCCGATCAACGAGAACAACGATCTACGACCAGGTACTTCACACACCGCCCAAACTTGGCACAAAATGTGCTGAAGAAGAAAGCAGCCATGAGTGCCCGTATGACTAAGATATCTGGCCGATGATATCTACATCTACATCCATACTACGCAGGCCACCCGACGGTGTGGGGCGGAGGGTACATTGAGTACCGCTATCGGTTCTCCCTCCTATTCCAGTCACGTACTGTTCGCGGAAAGAAAGATTGTCGGCATGCCTCTGTGTGGACTGTAATCTCTCTTTATCTTCATGATCTCTTCGTGAGATATACGTCGGAGGGAGCAATATACTGCTAGACTCCTGGGTAAAGGTATGTTCTCGAAACTCCGATAAAAGCCCGTACCGAGCGACAGAACGCTTTCACGATTACTAAATGATCCTGTAAGGAAGCACGCTGCTCTCCGTTGGATCTTCTCTACCTCCTCTATCATCCCCACTTGGTAAGGATCCCACACCGGTGAGTAGTATTCAAGCTGTGGGCGAACAAGTGTACTGTAACCTGCTGCCTTTGTTTTCGGACTGCATTTCCTTAGGATTCTTCCAATGAATCTGAGTGTGGCATCTGCTTTACCGACGATTGATTTTATATTGTCTTCCATATAAAATCACTCCTAATGCTTACTCCCAGATAATTTATGGAGCTTACTTCTTACAGTTGCTGCCCTGCTATAGTGTAGCTAAATGATAAAGGATGTTTCTTTCTATGTATCCGTAGCATATTACACTTGTTTACATTGGGATTCAATTACCATGCACCACATGTCAATTCGATGCAGATCCTCCTGCATTTCAATACAATTTTCCATTGTTACAACCTCTCTATATACTACAGCATCATCCGCAAAAAGCCTCAGTGAACTTCCGATGTTATCCACAAGGTCATTTATATACATTGTGAACAGCAACGGACACACGACTCTCCCCTGTAACGCAGCTGACATCACTCTTTATTATTCTATACTAGCTGAAAACCCGGCCTTGCCCGGGTATTTATTCATTTATCCTTTTGTGGTAATTCTTTCAGCAATTAGTCGTAATATATATATATATATATATATATATATATATATATATATATATATATATATATATATATATGTATTTATTTGTTTGCAAATCAAGATTTCGACCACTGTGTGGTCATTATCAATGCTAAAATAAATACAAAAGAACCATTTAGAATAGCATACATGTCGCATTATAAGCCAATTGTACAGTTTTCGTTTTAAGTCAATGATAGAAACACATACCTTAAAAGCAGTTAAAATACTTACAACATCTCGACCTCCATGTTGGAGGTTGCGTTCGTACTGACGCAGCTGTTACAATTATTACACAGTTGACGTCAGAATGAGTCATTTGCGACTAAGGCGCCCTTTTTAAAGTTTCATATAAATAACAAATTTATGAGGTACGTTTATCTTAGAAATAGTTACATTTTATTGTAATTTTAGTAGGCATTTTAACTTTAAATTGTTGTTTATTAATGATTCTCGTTTACTGTTTATATATAATTGGTAGTAAAATTGTGTACTAACTGGTGTCTTACAATATATATGTATATATATCTATAATATATATATGCAGTAACTGTTTTAAAACATTTTTTATAAAACTTATGACCTGTTAATAATTTTGCTCACAGTCAAAATCATAAAATCAATTGATGTCAATTTTAAAAGTAGCTGTAGTAGTAAGTACAGTCGTCAGATGGTGCTAGCCAATGTCTATCCCAAAACTGCCTTCGAGCGTTTATATTATAAAACATGATTGTCTCTTAGGGTTTTCATTAAAACATGTAACATATGTTGTAGTCTAGCCGGCCGCGGTGGCCGAGGAGACTAAGGCGCTCCAGTCACGGTCTTTACGGCCACTACGGTCGGGGGTTCGAATCCCCCCTCGGGCATGGATATTTGTGCCGTCCTAGTTCGTAAGTAGTTGATAAGTAGTTTGTAAGTTTAGGGACTGATGACCCCGTAGTTAAGTCCCATAAGCTTAACAAACATTCGAACATTCGATGTTGTAGTCTAGCGCTAAAAGTACTGTACATTCATATTGTATACATAAAAATACGTGATGTGTACAATATTTGTCATTTTTCAAGTTTATATTCATTTGTATAAGGGTTGTATGTCTATCAACTCTCTTGGGAATGCAGTTAATAGTAAAGAAGTAACAGATTATAACTTGGTGCGTGATGGGGCGGTTTTCATTGAACGTTACTGTTTGTGTGCTCATATCTCATGAACTACGTGTCGTACTGTGATACAATTTCGAAGGTACAGTTAACTATATGAGTGTATACTGTCTGTAAAATTTCCTGTCGCTACAATTTGTAGTGTTCAAATTATAAATTGTAACGTCATACCGAGAGCCGTAGTTTTACTCCATAAACAGCGGAAAAGTAGTAAGCGAGATACTTTTTTCCTTTCATCATTTTACTGTGGTTGCCAGGGAGAAAAAGTTTAATAAAGGTTTGACATTATGTTTAAAGTTTGTTGAAAGTCGCTAAGTACTGTCATTCTCATACAGTGTATTTCGAAAGCCTCGCAGCATTATATGGCATTTTTTATATTTCTGTTGGTTATGATGTAATATCTTTTGAACCATTTGCCGTATGTGATTCTTAACCATGCAGCATCTGTTACCTCACTGTAAGGAATGTGTTTACCAAATTTGGTTAAAATCGGTCCAATGGTTTAGGAGAAAATGTGTAGCATTGTCGTAAAATGCAGCAGTTTTTCGTGCATTTCAGTGTTTATGACGTCAACTATATATCGTATGTGACTCTTACACTTACGGCGACCGTCCTCATGGATTGAAGCTTATGTGTACAGAATTTCATAATGATTGGAACAATCACGTACAAATATACGGATTCTCTGCTTTATATATTAGATCTGATATTAATATTGTAGATTTTTCGTACTGCATCCATAAACGAAAGAGCCAGCAATCAGATATAGAATAATAAATTAAATGAAAAATAATAAGAAACTTTTAAACATGCTAATAAAAATAAATAAAGATTTATCGGGCTGTGCATCGTACCGTTTATGGCGCGTTCTCGCACGCGCATTCCCTCCTTTGAATGCTCTAAATAGGAATTCGTCGGTCACGGCCCAGCAGTGTGTGCATCGCACCTCAATATGTCAGGCCAGGTGTGCTGACGAAATATTGTGCAGCTTTGACAATAATATCCGAGAACCATATTTAGAAGAAGCCCGTCGGGAAAGCCTGAGGCAACATACGTTTTCATAGCTTTAAAGCTTATCGTACTTAACATGTCAGTGACGTAATTTGTATGCCGTGATAGAATATCGTTCCTTTTATTTTGCTACGGCATAGGAATCAATAAATCTCATGACAGTAGCCTACGTCACTCAGTTTTACCCACGGTGTTTGAATTCTGCTGCAGATCAGTACAGTGTGGTTACGGACGTGAAGGACGAACAGTGCTTACGTACAATACTTCAAATGTTTGTATAGCTTATGGGACTTAACTACGGGGTCATCAGTCCCTAAACTTACAAACTACTTATGAACTAATACTAAGGACGTCATAAATATCCATGCCCGAGGGGGGATTCGAACCCCCGACCGTAGTGGCCGTGCAGACCGTGACTGGAGCGCCTCAGTCCCCTCGGCCACCGCGGCCGGCGTACAATACTAAAAGCAAAATTATCCCAACGAACATTGTCGAGCTGAGGCGTTGTCCCGCGTGTATGAACAAGTAAAATGTACTAGGCAAAAATTATTTCCGAAGGAATGCCAAGGTAATCGTTTTAATATGCAGAATATGTACAGCTTGGGAAATGGGAATATAAGAGAGCAAGACAAGTTGAGCTGGTGCAGATGATGTATTTCACTGTTGGCAATTTGTTTTATGATTGTTTTGTCGAAAGTGGTTTGGTCGTGTATTTTGTTATCATTCTCATCTGCTTTCAGATAAATGTACCGTCTATGTGTTTCTTGAAAAAAAAATAACTTAATGAACAGTATTGCTAGCCACGTGCAGGTATAAGAAAGCTCCATTTTCAAATCTTTATTTCTTCGTTTCGATGATCGCTAACAGATATATCGTGTAATTTTACGCACTTCCATCTTTGTAAACCCTGCAACGAGCGCTGGAGAGTGCCGCGGTCGCAAATAACCATTAGCAGCACGTTCCGTGGGATGTAGCGAGTCGTTTCAGAGCGTGCAGTAGCTAAGTAGACAGCACGTCTGGCCTGCGCCTCGTTGGGACAACACTTCCCGTGTGAGGACGGCTTAACGGACAGAAAAAAAGTCTCGGTTGCTTTCGATATTATTTGAAGACCTCGGGGGTAAATAATGATAACCCTCAACTTTTGTATTCTTAATGTATTTGGTGCAAACAGTCATATCCGATAGAAAATTTCGTTTTCTTCAAGTAGTACGTGATTATTCAGAGAATGACAAATAAAAATATTAGAATATGTAATATAAGATATTTTTGGAGCACACAGTTCATCATATCTCAGAACTTCATAATGAGGGTTATCATTATCCCCCCCCCCCTCCTCCCGAGGTCTTCATTTCTTGTACAAGGCTAAGCGCCTGCCACATAGGCCACCAACTCAACACCACCGGAAGGCGGGTCCCGGACCAAGTAGGGGTAGCTGGACCGGCCCACGATAGAGCTCCTAAAAACACAGGCTGGAGCATCCGCCATTTTCATTCCTTGCGAATGCTAAACATAATACGTGGCTTATACAACAGTGTTGTTTTGTTCAAGTTTAGTGAAATATTTTGTAAGTGCCCGCCATAGAGCCTTAGATCGTGTTACTTTGAGCTTGCATTCCACTCTTGTTTACATCGATATGCTGATTAGACACAAAAATCTCGCGTTTTCTTTACTTATTGCTGCTTTTCTTTGCTGTAAAAATAAAGAGAAAAAAGTGCATGAAACATATATTTCTGTGATAAAAATCGCGCACTACGTTTAATTCTGCCGAAACTGGTCATCTAGATAAAGGTTTTAAGCGATCTTTGCTTCTGTTTGGGCCGGCCGCGGTGGCCGAGGTGACTGAGGCGCTCCAGTCACGGTCAGCACGTCCACTACGGTCGGGGGTTCGAATCCCCCCTCGGGCATGGATATTTGTGCCGTCCTAGTTCGTAAGTAGTTCATAAGTAGTTTGTAAGTTTAGGGACTGATGACCCCGTAGTTACGTCCCATAAGCTTAACAAACATTTGAACACATTTTTGAACATTTTAGCTTCTGTTTGAATAATAACTGTCAATATGCGAGGTTTGTTTGCCGTCTTCCAACAATTGTTTGTTGTCTGCTGTGACAAATTCACAACAACAGATTTTTGTACTCACATTGCTGAATGTACTTCTGTTACGTTATTGACAAAGTTTCAGAACATTTTACAAACATTAAAACGAAAAACAGGATCTAATGTTTACAGTCATAGAGGCACACGGTGCCGATTTTGGCAACAACCGTTAAATGCTATTTGAAAACCTAATCGTATGGAATAATGGAAAAAATCCTTTGTGTTGAACCTTCTCTAAGGTTGATAGGTTTTCGTCTGTAACATATCCTTGTCTTGTCAGTAATTTAATAATCCTTGTAAAGCAAACATTTCGTTGCCAAAATTAGCGCTCTAGACCGCCACAGCCGTAAGTAAAATTTATCGAGTATTTTTTGTCACGTATATTATAAGTCACTTATAGATAAGCGTCAATATTGGCATTTACTAATGAGAAATTGAACTGAGGGTGTATTTTGGGTTAAAACATAAGGTACCATTCTTTCAAATTGCATACTACAAGTTATGACGATAAAACATCGAAATACCACAAATAGCATTCAACAGTAGTTACCTGTATCAGCATAGAACGCTGCCACGGCCGTACCTAAACTTTTTGCCCCGTATATTTATCTTTTCCGTTTTAGTGTTTGTAATACTTTCTCGCAATAACGTAATAGAAGTATCTTCAACAATTTGTGCAATGTCAGTACAAAACTTTTTGATGTGGCGTATTTCTCAATATACTACATAATACAAACATATTGTGCTCTAAAAACAGTATGTTCTTTGATGTTTTGCTGCGTTATGTTTTGCGACTGCTAACTCCCGACATGCAGCTTTACTATTAAATAGTAATTCAAGTCATAATAATAAATAATATTTACTTACAATACATAACTGTGGGCTCGGTCCGGGTTCCCAGTTTTTGCGCCGACAGTTAATGATTGATTTTTTTTTCTTTTCTCAGAATCTCTCCGGAAACTAAACATCCTGTAACCAATTCTGAAATGATCTGAGCAGTTCATGGCAACACAAACACCAATAATGTCGTGCTAAAGTGCCGTGATGCAAATCCTATAGTACCGCAGTATGTTTAACTTACGATCTACAGGAATGAAAATGGCGGATGCGTCAGCTCTTACTTACAGGGGCCTTAGCTCACGGCGTATCGCCACGCGCCGGCTGATGCCGAAGAGCGCCGGCCCCCAGGGAGGTGTGCGCTTCCAGGCACTGGACGCGGATAAGGTGATTCGGATGTCTCGTCGCTTGCAACTGGGCTACGCCATTTCAAATCGGACGAAAAATGAGAAAACTGACCTCGTATTTTTTAAATTAATTAATAATTTCCACATCTACGAATTAACGTAAATGAAAAGGACAGTCGTGAGGTTATCCATTAAATCAGTGTTTTGTGACCCCCTGGTGGGGGAGGATGCGGTAGCAGCACGTTGGATAGCAAATATGAGTTTGGTCACGTTCAGCTACTGTGGCTCAAGTGCCACACGGAAGTGAGGGGGTTTCGTGAAAATCGATTAATTAACAAGTCAGCCGTAAGAACGTAGGCTTTCGCGGTCATTATTGTTAAAATTCAAGTTCTTCTGAGCTATTTGCCGCGTCATGATGATATATTTCTCCAGCGTTTCTGATCCGTTACAGCAGCCTTCTTCAGGGAAGAAAGTTCCTGTAACGGATCCGAAACGTTGGAGGGGAGAAGGTTCTTGTAACAGATCCGAAACGGTGGAGAAATATATCATCGTGACGCATCAAATAGCTCAGAAGAATTTCAGTTTTAAGTCAGCCGTAGTTGGAAAATTGGCTTTGTTCTAACACGTTTCGCTTGGCCATTAAACAGAAACCGAAAGTGTGACACGTATAAGATATACCTATGGCACTTTTCTGAGGATGGGTTCACAAGCGGCAGTTGTAGAAGTTTCGTTCCTCGATTTCGGAAAAATTTGCGTTTGCGGACACCATACCTACTGATGAAAAATGCTCTATTTACAATTGTCTATCGATCCATCCAATTTTGAGTCGATTTTTCGTTATAACCTTTAGGGGCGATTTTCTCAAACACGCGGGGGTGTTACAAAATATCTTAGATTCCTTCGTTTTAGGTTCTACACAAGCGACCTGCAACATTTGAGCCGAATCGGTTGGCCGAGTCTGAGGCCTCTCCCTTGTGAGTTGCAATGGGGTTATACTCAGGAGATCCAAGTTTTATTTTAAGGCGGGTTCTTAAAAGTCGTGAACGCTGTTGCAATTCCCGAGCTGGACTATTTCATGTTTGTTTCATAGTCAAATGTAAGAAATATTTTATTTAATCCTGTACCTTCATATATCTTCAGTTAATACATCCGCTAAATTCAAACGGAAATGGCGTGAAAGACGTATAAGCACTAAAGACTAAAAGACTTGGCTGAAGACAGTTACACTGCATGTGAATGGACCTGTTCTGTCTGAGTTTGTCCCAAAGGTGCCACTGGTAAGTGGTGGGTGTAGGAGAATTACTCCATATTCAGGTAAAGAGGTTGTGGCGACCGAAGTTGAACTGGCCGGTGACTTCAGAACTGAAATTTCGCACCATGTTATAAGGGAGTCACCAGTCTTTCTGGTTACTTCGTATGTTGTGGCATTGTTTGCGTTAGAGTTAAACTCATTACAAACAATTGTTTATTCTAATAAAGATAAGAAATTACCAGCTTTGTGGTGCGATTTGGAATATTTATTTTAAATAATCACATAACTATTTCGTTCCCATGATGGAACATCATTAGTGCTGTAAAACCAAGTTTCTTGAGTAAGACATTAAAACAACATAAAAATGTGCGCCAAGAATGTTACAACTCTGTAACGAAATTACGTAACAAATTTCAAGTCTTGAGGACTCACTCCGCATAAAACATTTAGTAGTCAAGGTTATTATTGACGTACATGTTTTATGTTGTTTTAATATCTGACTCAAGAAACTTGATTTTACAGCACTCATGATGTTCTATCATGGGAATGAAATCGGTATGTGATTTTTAATTAAATGTTTCGTATTGCAGCACCAAGCTAATGATTTCTTATTTTTATTGCAATGTTTTGTTGGGCTGGAACATTTTCCTTTATAGAGTCAACTTACAACTGTTTAGTCTATTGTCTACCGTCCGAAAATGCAACAATTTCTTTCAATTTAGAAGAGACTGGGGAAATGGCACAAGTTAAGGGGGAAATTTAAAAACATTACGATTTATCATACTTTTTTAGTTTTCCGTTGTCCTTAGTTGCTTAGAAAATTTGTGGAAGAGTACTTCCTTCTATTGCAACTAAATAAAAGGCTGTTTTTGTGCCACACGCGTTCGCGTCTTTATTTGTGATGAATCACCAGTGGCTTGTAATACATGTTCGTTTTATTCTTTACAATACCTAATTGCAAAATAATTACAAATATATTGCTATTTTTCACAGTATAATAGTTATAAATCTTAGCTACTTTACAAATTCTCAAATTCTAATCTACTAGGTTAGAAACAAACTGTGTTTTTACGATGTTAATTTAATCTTGCAGTATTACGGTTTTCTCGTGTTACTGCATGTGTGTCTTCACTGAGCTGTGTGCCTGTACTCCAGATGGATGGATTTTTAATGGTTGATGAGGAACGCACTATTTCATCACATCACTGTGCACGCGTTTTGTGTGGGTTTGTTTAGTGTGTGTAGCGTTGCCAACACAGAGAACTACACGAACAAAAGATAGCTGGTACACTCAGAGATACAAGGAACACAAAAGAAAAAAAAAACACATGAAAAGCGACAGATGGCAGCAGTGCACCCAGTGAACAAACCCTCACAAATCCAGCACATAGTGATGTGACGATATAATGTCTTCATCAATAACCATTAAAAACCCATCCGCCTGGAGCACAGACAAACAGCTCCATGAAGACACACAGGGAATAACACAATAAAACCGTAATACTGTAAAATTGAATTAACTTCGTAAAACCTTTCTGCAAGGAAGTATTATACACAAAAACATATATTACAGGCCTCTGATGATGCTTCACAAATAAAGAAGCGAAACGCGTATGGCCAAAAAACGCCTTTCATTTAGTTGCAACAAACGGAAATACAGTTACAAGTATTACGATTTGTGTTTGTTTGAAAAGCTAGAGTGCCAAATAGTATCCATATGGACTTGCTTAACCTCTATCTATCAAACATTGACAAAAAACGTAACAGATTTTTGTTAAAGAGAAAAAAGTTACTGCACAGTGGGTAATACAACAAGAAACCTGGGAATCATTTACTGAGATAGCCACGTTTAACTGAAAACATATTTTTATCAAGCTTTACAGCACAATTTGCTCTTCCAGTATTAAAAGGAAGCAAGAAGACTATAATTGAAAGGCAAAGTCAAAATGAAAACGTTATGAGAGTACACTAGAAATAAGTACAAAATAAAGTTTGTCTGTTTTACACAAAATTATTTGTTTCTCGAGAAAATTTTACTCAAATATACCTCCTGGAGTATCCTAGCCACAGCAGTCTAAATGTGCTCATAAACCACAAGACATGTAGTAATACTACAGGTCGCAATGTAAAAAAGTGTCTTTTCCAATTTCTGACTTATCTTCACAAACATTTTCTTTTATGGAGGTATATGTATGATATTCCAAATTTAATTTTGTTTCGGTTTCATTTGGCTTAAATTTTTGTACAGTGTTTTTTGCTGTAATAATTGGTTTCTTTTTTTCTGCCATCAATTCTATCCTAATTATTTCTTATATCATCTCATTTCATATTCAATTGCAATTTTACTTATCTTTGTTGGTATGATACAATAGAAAACTTTTGATATTTAAATATGCGTAGCTAGAGCTTCTTCATATGCGAGAGGAAAGTCACAGTTTCTTCCTAAGCGTGGATCACGGTCATTTCCACTGTTTAATCGGATCTGCAGTGTGCTGAAAGGTACTTCATATTTTTCGCCAGCCCTTTTCGATAATCCTACAGTAGCGGCTTATCTTGCTGTTCACGTATCTTCTGCAGTCCAGTTAGCTTTGTCTGTCTCCCTTATGTATTTGCTAACCCTCCGACTGTTTGTCAGTTGATGTAGTGACAGTCATTACCCCCATTACAGTAATTACGATTACCCAGAACGCATGGCTCTAGTCAACAATTACCAAAACAATACTCAAGACAAATTACTTAAGACAGATCCAGTTGATAAAAAAGTAGGGCTTTCCTTAAAATTTTGTAATTACCAATATGTCAAATGTAGTAGTGAAACAGACGATACACTGCGAATGGCACTACGACTTTTCTTACAAAGGATGGCGGGAAAAGACGCTGTCTCACGCAGATGCCGTATAACAAGTAACAAAGGGACGACGTTTGATGGAGTACTTCCACGATTAGACATGCGATGTCAGTACCTGTTACTGGAAGCTTGCGATATCAACTTTACGAAAAGTCGCGGTCACCACAATTACCCCCTGACTTTCGTAACCCCTATTTCCCCTGTCCACGTCTGATGGACAGTCACATTTTTAGAGCGGAGATTCTCGCTCAGGAAAGCTATAAGCGAAATTTTATCCAATTCGTTGAATAGATATAATTTTCTTATGATTTTGGTGTATTTGAAAAATTCGACATTCAGTTTCGTTATGGCAATCCTATATTCAGTAATCGCTGCATCTGCTTCAGTGCTGCACATTGGTTCAGAATTATTTGTCGCCATGAAGTAAAGTATGTATTCACTATTATTAGCTATTATAGTGGGCCCCAAAACGATGACGTCTGTCTTAGAACTTCCGTTTCTTTATAGATCCCTTGTAGCCATGCTATACTCCGCAAAAACAGACTTTTTAAATCAAATGTCCAAATGTTTGTATAGCTTATGGGACTTAACTACGGGGTCATCAGTCCCTAAACTTACAAACTACTTATGAACTAGCTAATACTAAGGACGGCACAAATACCCATGCCCGAGGGGGGATTCGAACCCCCGACCGTAGCTGCCGTGCAGACTGTGACTGGAGCGCCGCAGTCCGCTCGGCCACCGCGGCCGGCCTTTTTTAATCGCTGAAGTACGGTGTGCCTTCTATGTTCCTCGCATATTGCTTTTATTGTCGGTAGAGTCTTTCTGATTATGCCTAACCACTTTTGAAGACTGTCCTTCCATAAGACATTACACATAATTAAGAATCTACAGGAAGTTTATCTTGACGATATACCCAGCAAAATTCAGATAGAGAACAAATTTATCACTTACTATATTTTAGCTGTCCACGTATTAAAACTGTCGCATCAGGAATGAAGTCTCAATTTATTACTTTTTTGTTGATAGCTCTATACGTAACTCATATAACACAGTACGCTCAGGTACCAATGGACACGCATATAAAATTACTAGCTGTAAAGCCCGGGGTTGCCCGGGTGTTTATTTATCCCACACTCTCGTTGTCCAAACCCCCTTCCCCCCTCCCACCTATTTCTGTCCCATCTCTCTGTTCGTTTCCACCTTTCCCTCTCTCGACACAGTTTTCAGCAAGGTACCCTCTCTCATGTACCATACAAACATTTATATACCCAGTGATCTTCCTCTTGGTTTAAACGTTATATTCATAAATTTTTGCACAAAACTGTTCATTTTGTAAAATTCCGTACCCTTCACCATACAGCGAACGAAATTTTATACAGACAGTGACATTCCACGTGTTTTTAAGGTACAGTTGCAAAACTATAGATTTCTATGCAATAGAAACGCAGGGTCACATTGGAAACCGCACTTTGTTGTTCTAAAAAATTCCAGTTTTATTTCATACATCCCTTGTTCTGAGAAAAAAAAATCTGTGAAATCGGTCGAGCCGTTCTCGAGTTATGGCACAATCAAGGTATTTAGGCATCCATTTTATGTTGCAACGTACCCTCACCCATGCACCGTATGAAACATAAGGTAGACGGTGACCTTCCTCTTGTTTTGAAGATCAAGCGTGCGAAATTTCGTGAAGATCGGAATGAAACTGAATATTTCGTGAGTCTGTAGGGAAAGCTTGCTCCGCCAGGCACCCATCACAAAATATTTTCTTCGATGACGTTTTATACCCATAAACTACATTCTTGCCGAATTTCAGCTCCATAGGTGAAGTACTTTTCGAGATTTCGTGTTTAGTCAGTGAGTGAGTGAGTGCCCTTTTGATTTTTTTATATAGATAAAGAAAATAGCTTGCTTAATTTCGGAATCAAGAGAATTAAGGGACACTTGCAGACAAAAATAAATAGTAACATGCAAATCTGTAATGCTAAATGTATTTGATAGAAGGTCATGCCTGATGCGACAGTTTTACGGCAGCTACAGAGAAACTGTTGTGAGCAATAGACTTCTTTCCATTTCATCATTTTGTGGGGGGAGCGGGGGCGAAAGCCGGCCGCGGTGGCCGAGGGGACTGAGGCGCTTCACTCACGGTCTGAACGGCCACAACGGTCGGGGGTTCGAATCCCCCGTCGGGCATGGATATTTGTGCCGTCCTTAGTATTAGCTAGTTCATAAGTAGTTTGTAAGTTTAGGGACTGATGATCCCGTAGTTAAGTCCCATAAGCTATAAGAACATTTGAAACGTCCGAAATTACATGCAAACCTTGTTTCAGGTCCATAACTACTCCTATTTTCCAATAATTGATACATAAAGCTGGGTATTCTACAAAAAATAATGTCTATATCCCTCTGTACGAGTCCTAATTTCTCTTATCTTGTGTTTATAATCATTACGCGAAATGTAAGTAGGCGGCAGGAAGATCGTTCTACACTCAGCTTCAAATTCCGGGCCTCTAAATTTCCTTAAAAGAAATTCACGAAAAGAACGTCCTCCTTCCTCCAGCGATCCCCACTTGAGTTTCCGGAGCATTTCCGTGACACTCGCGCATTGGTCGAACCTACCAGTAACGAATTAGCTGCTCGCCTCTGCTTCTGTGTCTTCCTTTAAACCGATCCGCTGCGGGACCCAAACATTTGAGCAATACTCATGACGTGATCGTATAAGCGTTTTATTCGCGGTCTCCTTTACAGATGAAGTACATCTTCCCAAAATTCTGCCAATAAACCGAAGTCGGCTTTCGGCCTTCCTATAACTGCCTTTACATGTTCGTTCCATTTCATATCGCTCTACAATGTTACGCCTAGATACTTGAACGACGCGACAGCACTAACGTTGCGAAGTATTCGCACGTGTCCTCCAGTCATCTATATCTATAAATGTCAATGTCTGTTCGGTGTACGCTTATCACGACCGAACGACAACACGCAAAGACTTAAATATTTGTACAGTTACTAATTTATACCTGAGGTAGGTTTTAGGCCCGGTTTTATAGCGATCTGAGCTATTTAGTAATTTGAAGAATACCGATATAACACGAAATGCGGAACAATAATTACTCTTTGACAGTTATACTTACTCTTTGAAAATGGTTTTATTGGTTGGTTGTTGCTTGAGGGTTGATAATGATAAAAGGGTGTAGTGTATTGGGATGGAAAGATATCGGTGTATATAAAAATTCTACGTGTGTGTGTTAATATTTCGCTCTGCAGCGAAAACTACAGATCGCAAACGAATGGTATGTTTGTAATTGTTGTCCGAAGTCTCCCGTTGTACACCATAGCAGTTCCATGCCGATAGCTATAAGGGGATGGAAGATATGATGGTTGAAAGTCGTTAAATTATAAAAAAATTCGGACTGAAGGCCAGCGATGACTTTTGCGACTCTATAGCAAGGAGGTTACATACAGCGAAACGTGATGCGACAGACCATATCTTTGGTCTATACGTGCTAAAATGTTCTCAGCTCTTTCTCTGTAAGGATGAGCATACGAATAAGAAAATATAAAATAAATAAATAAATCAGTAAAAAAGATACTTCTTTTAAGACATCTCTTTAAAAAAATTTGAAGTTTCGCACATTACATCAAGTGATCGATCTGTGATATTATTACAATCATTATTGTTGAATTTCGTGACTGGATTCTTCGAAACGAGTGCATTTTTACTCGTGATTTGATCAACCAACACGCGAGCGGAGCAGCGGGTTTAAGCTAGTTTATTATATAACTGCGCAGTAGCAGGATACACAGTGGAAGCAGCTACTTCCATAAAATATCTGGTAGTAGACAAAAGGTGCGATCTGAAATGGAACAAGCATATAAAATCAGTGGGTAAGACAGTTGCCAGACTGATTCATTGGAATAATGCTCAGGTAGTGCAGTCCGTCAGCATAGTGAGTAGGGTACAAAACACACGTTCGGCCTGCGCTTGAGTATTGCTTATCAGTGTGCGACTCATAATAGACAAGGTAGATGACGTAAAGAAGATGCTTGATTCGCCACGGACTCACTTAACAAGCGCGGAACTGTCACGGAGATGGAACTCCACTGGCGGATGCGCGACGTTGGCAGCACTGCGCTAGGCCAGGCGTGCGGTGTCAGTGGGCTCTGGGAATGTAAGTAGACATGAAACCTAGTTCAACACTCTTAAATAACTAAATACGTTTGTGTGCCCCTTACCATTAAGATTTTTTCCTTTATTTGCGTGTTGTTCCAGTAATTACGGACCCTGCAGTTTCTTTACACACGGTATTCGTGTGCAGTTTCTCCGCAATTTTAAGTGCATTTATCGTAGTTTCACATAGTTAACTAATTGAATACGTTTATTAGTGTGCTTCTCAGACTCGCCGTTAAAGTTTTTTTTTCTTTTATTCGTGTATTGTTTCAGTACACGCGAAAAGTTGTTTGTGTACATTTATATGCCAAATTCGCGAGTGTACAGATTTAGCGTTGTACCGCAATTTTAAGAGCATTAACTGACAGTTTACACATATTTTAGTGTCCTAAACATATCTAGCAAACCTTTGTATTTAATATATACGGTAAGTATATGGCATCAATACAAAGTGTTTGAGATGCCATAGGAAAGTCAGTGCTGAGGTTCTATGCAGCTCTTGTGATAGGTGGTTTCATTGCTGGGGGGGGGGGGGGATGTAGCGATGTGGGAAAGGGTGAAGCAAAATAATCTGTTCATTTGTTTTGCAAAGCGTGTTGAAGGGACAGAAAAATAGTTGACCAGGAAGGGAAGATTAGAGCCCTTAACGCTGAATTGGAAAGTGCTGGGAGGGGGGGGGGGAGTGCTAGCAGGGAACAGGGTCACAGAGAGAGGGCTTCAGAACAACGAGTGCCACCGCCACCTGGTTAAAACAGCTTCTGCAGCCAACCACACAAATGCTGGACTGGCGCCTGCTTTCGCCCGGTATGATCGACCCCAACTGAACCGCTCTGTCAGGGGGGTCAATAAGGATACTAATCAAATACTTAGGGCGGCTACTCTGTCAGACATAGGTTATTTCTGGACATTTGGATGCCATGTTTTGCTATCTGTCGTATAGGGGGAAGCAAATTGTTATTTGTGCTGATTTCGATTTATTTTTTTTTCTCTGAAACAGTGTAATATGAAGAATGATCTGAATGTTTTACGTGGCTCCTTCATTTTAGCATCCGTTATTTATTTTCCTACTTGGGTAATAAATAACAGCAGCACGTTGATAGATAATTTTTATAAATCAAGATAAGTTCAACAATGTAAATGCTTGTCCTGTTGAGAATGGTTTTTCTGATCATGGTGCATAGCTAGTTACAATGTACAAAATAGCTCTGTTTAGTAATTCGAAACAGCTGTGCGTTCAATTAATTTTAACAACTATAAATTTCACAGAAGTCTACAGCAGTTAGACTGGGATGAGGTTTATAATGAATCTGATGCTAATTTAAAATATAAAATATTTCATGATACATTTCCAAGGGTATTTGGAAACTGTTTTCCTGAAAATAAGTTAAACATAATTTTAAGAAACCATGCAAAAAACATTGGTTACTAAAGGAATAAAAATATATTGTAATCGGAAAACGGAACCATCTATCTAATGACCCAAAAAAATCAAATATTATGAAAACTACTGTGCTAGATAAAGAGAAGTTAATAAAAAACCAAGAAGCATATGCATCATGTCCGAGATAAGTTCCTCTGATAATAAAAATGAAACAATTTGGAATATTATTAGAAGGGAGACAGGGCAACCAAGAGTAGAGGAAGAGGGTATTAACATCAAAACAAAGCAAAAAGTCAGAAGTTGAAAACACTTTTAATTATTATTTTTAAATGTTATGGAGAAAATAGGATCTAAGTTTCATTAGAAAAACAAAGGCAGTTAATGGAATAGGCCATAGCTACACAATTTCATACAACTGAATTCCACCCACCTCTCCTTCGAAAATTAGTAAAATAATAAACTTTCTCAAGAGCAAAGGGTCACATGGAATTGGTGGCATTTCCCAAGAGATAAGTAGGATTGTTAACCACATATGTAATAGGTTTCTAAAGCAGGATACTTTGCCTGATAGACCGATATAAGCTATCGTTAAACCATTGCATAATAAAAGGGGTATGTCTGATGTTATCTCAATTCTTTAGCTTCATCCAACTTTTTTTGATAAAGGAAAGTATTCTCAAGTAACTTCATATATTAGTAAAAATAAACTTCCAACAAAATGTCAGTTTGGTTTTCAGAAAAGCTTTTCAACAGAAAATGCTATATATATATATATTGATGAAATGTTAAATGCTCTAAATAATCGGACATTACCTTTTGTTATTTTTTGTCATCTCTCAAAGGCTTTTGATTGTGTAAATCTTGTAATTCTTCTAGAAAAGCATAAGTATTGTGATGTGAGTGGGACAATGTACAACTGATTTTAAATCATAGTAATTGGAAGGGTGCAGAAAGTTGAATTAAGCAGTTCACATAGTAGACAAGAAACAGCTTAATCCTCTAACTAGGGAGCTATAAAAATTGGCTCCTACAAGGTTCACTATAGTGCCCTTTGGTGTTCTTAATATATATTAATTACATGCCAGTATAAATTCACCAAAATGCTAAGCTGGTTATTTTTGCTGATAACACAAGTGAAGCTATCACACCTCTCAAAGAAGAATTAAGTTTGGTGTGTCTTAGGTCTGCAGAACTATATATGACATTTAAAGACTCTATGTAATATAATTTCCAAATGCTGGTTTAATTATAACTATTATTTATTACTGTAGGGCCTATTTCGGCATAGCTGCCATCTTCAGGTAATCTGTGAAAATTTGACATTTTTAATTATTCATCGAATTCTGTGTTTCGTAATTATAACCTATTTGTAAATTTACATACGTCAGATGATCGTGACATTATATATTCGTTGGTTTATCTTGTTGCCAATCTCTTTGGTTATTTCTGAGGTTTATGAGAGCAAATTTGTTCTCAAAAAATTGTAAGATTTTCTTACTGACGTTTAACAGCTGCTTGACTGTTAACCATCAATGTAATATAACTTTGCCATCTTAAAAAGATATCAGTTTGGTGTAAAAATTACCAATTGACTCTAAATAATGAAAAGTGTGAAGTGGTCCACATGATTACGAAAAGAAATCTTAAACTTTGTTTACAAGATAAATTAATCAAAACTGAAGGCCATAAATTCCACTAAATACCTAGAAATTACAATTACTTCGGACTTAAGACTGGAAAGAACACGTAGATAATGTCGTGGGAAAAGCGAACCAGAGACTGCGTTTTATTGGCAGACCCCTTAAAAGATGCAAGAGAACTACTAACGAAACTGCATACACTACGCTTGTACGTCCCTTTTTGGAGTAATGCTGCTCAGTGTGGGATCTTTATCAAGTGAGTTTGACGGAGGACATCGAAAGAGTCCAAAGAAGGGCAGCTCGTATTGCCACGATACAGGGGGGAGAGCGTTACGGAAATGATACAGGATCTGGGATGGGAAACATTACAACAACGGCGCTTATCGCTGCGGCGTGGTCTACTTACGAAACTCCACTCGCCAACATTCTCCTCCGAATGCGAAAATATATTGTTGACTCCCACTTACATAGGTAGAAAAGATCATCAGAATAAAATACGTGAAATTAGAGCTCAAACGGGGAGATGCAGGTGTTCTTTCTTCCCACCCGCTATTAGAGAATGGGATGGTACATAAATAGTGTAACGGTGGTTCGATGAACCCTCTACCAGGCACTTAAATGTGATTTGCAGAGTATCCCATGTAGATGTAGAGTAATTGGTGGAATGTATGATTTTTGTATGTGTTAGAAAATTTAGCGATATCCTTCAGTGAATCGGTATCGAGATTATCATACTAAGATCACACATGTCCAACCCTAGTATATGAAAAGGCAGAGTTCAGGTAGGACCTGCGAATCTGAATACCCGATAAATTCACATTACATAAACAAACTGAGTTTCGTAATTTTGTAAACACTATTGGTGGAATTTCGACTGCAGGCAGTAATGGTCCGCCAGTACAGCCCCTGGTAAAAGTGTAACGCGTTAAAAGTTGACAGAGCTATGCGAAATTCCCTCCCATTTTCAGTGAAAGTAACAGCGCCACAAACAGCAGTGGAAACAAAGTCGCAGAGTTGAGCTGCAGCTTTTTTTATTTCACCAGGATAAGGAGAGAAATCCTGGAGAGTCTTGAGCGCGCAGTGGCGTGAGGGGGTGGCAAAGAGAAGCCTGGAGGTAGGGGGGGGGAGCAGGCTGCGACCGGCTCCTACTGGTTCCTGGCGCTCAGCTAGGCTAGGCTGGGCGGCCCATTTCCCGGCGTTGGCTGCACCGCAAGTGGGCGTCGCGAGTCGTTCTCGGGGGCCGTTGTCTTCTCTGTGCAACGAGCGGAAGGGTGGTGGGGAGGGGAGGGGAGGGGAGGGGAGGGAAGGGAAAGGAAAGAGAACAGCTGCAGGTCGCAACAACGCCAGGCATCCCGCACCACAAACGCCGGCCGAGCTTTCCAAAGCACCACACGTCTCGGCGCAATCGATATCTACGCTCCAACATTCTATGTCGAGACGACTAAAGCTCTGTATTGGGAAAGTATGGCCATCTTTTCAGCGCTGCTTGCCGCCTTCTGCAGCTCATGATTGGCTGAAATCGAGTCACATGATTCTTTCCGCCATCTTGGTCCTATACGTTGCTTGGCTGCCATGAAAAGTCTTGTAAATATTGGTATGTTTGGGTATCGGCGCAATCGATATCTACGCTCCAACATTCAATGTTGAGATGACTAAAGCTCTGTATTGGAGAAAGTATGGCTCTCCTTATTCGCGCTGCTTGCCGCCTTTTACATCTCGTGATTGGCTGAAATCCAGTCATGTGATTCTTTCCGCTATCTTCGTCCTATACGTTGCTTGGCTGCCATGAGAGGTAAATATTGGTATGTTTGGGTTTGACTAATGCCACAGTGCTGTACCTTTGAGTGTTATTAAAAAGTCAAGAAAGAAGGTATATATTTTAATACTTCCATCAGATATCAGAAAAGCAGGGAAATGAACATTCTGAGTGATGAAAGTCGTCAAACAAAACTAGGAGTCCAGAAGCAACCTTCGTTTGTTGTGCTGTGGTGATTTTAATTCATAAATTAATAGATTAAAGATTCAGTGACGAATGGATGACGTAGCAGATACTTATACATTTTTTAACTCGAATAAATTTGTGAAGAAAAATCCTGCACAATGTCGTGAGGTTAAGTTACTCACGTATCGTTGGTTTTATCTGCAGGTAGTTGTCAAAAACAGTCAAATTTTTGACATGTTAGTTAGTGAACTAGACTCTCGTTTAGATATGAAATTAATATAGAGTACCGGAAACAAGCTTTTTTCATTCAAGTGTATCATTACAGGAAATAAAGAATTGAAAAAAGACAAATATTAGACACTCAAATGTAACTGGTGTTGTAAAGGAACCTTTAATTTCCGATTTTGGTAAAAGTCATGTAATGGGTATCCCCTTGCGTAGTTCATATAAGATATATGTATGTAATACGCAAGAAAATATTCATCAAAGGCTTATTCATAATCACAATTGTCTTCTTAATTTACAATATGCACCGATGCCGACATGTTCGTGATCTTTTCAAATATCTGGCTACGGTACAGATCCGTCTAAGTTTACAGTTGAACTCTCTTGATGTCGAACCACAAGCCACACAATTTTTATTTTGTTTTATCATATTTATTTTTTTTTTTATTTTTTTTTATTTATTTTTTTTTGTTTTATTTTATTTTTTTTTTTTTTTTTTTCTTTAATCGAGGGGCGAGTATTTCATAGAGCCGGCAAGTCCGCATGGGCCGAACTACGTGCACTTCCCTCGTCTGTCCGTCAGATATAACACCTCATATCACGAGAATGAAAAGGGTTGTCGTTTTGGTCCCAAACTTAAATAAAATTTCGATATCTTACCTACATTTCGTCCGCAGCTTTGTATGTGCTAAAATCAACCATACGCAAAGTCTACGGAATGCGATTTTTCCTCTACAATCTCTCTAAAATTTTGCGCAGTAGTTTACATAATTTCATGTTCCACGGAAACTATAAGTAAGAAAGAATAGAAAGTTAATTGATTATCGAGCGAATATATCATCCTATAACACGTGAAAAAATTAAATTTTGTCATTGAATAGTTTTCTCAAACTGAGTTGATAAGTACTGTTAAGCGCTGGGGACGCCGTAGCGGTCGGTGCGTGAGCAGCAGCGGAATAGGCCCAGCATGGTGCCGCTGGCAGGCTGGCCATACTTTCCCTATACAGTGCTTTAGAGGCGGCGGGAGGCGGAATTCAACTCAAGTTTGTACTCTACGTATACATACACTCCGTTCACCGAAATGAGAGGCAGCCTGTAAACAGACCGGCGCGCGTGACCAGGGCTGGACAAAAACGCGGCTCTCGCTCAGAGCTGCTATGTATGTATCAATCGATGTGGTTCCATGTTGTAATGGAATAGGGACTGTGGCTGTTGGTCGAGGTTTAATTCCAAATTATTACCTCTTCCACCAATAGCCGTAAATTTTATGTTCTTTTATTTAACGACTGGTTTCGGTATTGCATTAATTCTTTTTCTATTTTGTATGACATAAGTACAGCATGATGTTATGGATACAACACTGATTTGTAACTTAATTTGTATATGGCCTGAAGATGGTATTAATGAAATACCAAAACCGGTCGTTAAATAAAAGAACATAAACAGTAGTGGGGCAATGAGAGTTGAAGCGCAGTGAGATTCTACTCATGATGCATTGTGTGAGTACTGGTACTTCCCTCCACACTGGGCCAATTTCTCGACTGCAGATCAAAGGATGCCGCCATAGCGCACTACCCAGAAGGACAGGATTATTGAAAGTTTACATGTAATTGCATTTAGGCCCTTTTGATTGTCATCGACGCTACTTGCCCGACTGCTTATCAAAGGATGCTGTCATAACGCACTTCCCAGAAGGACAAAAGATGATTGACATCAACCCTCCTCAACATATCTGTACTTGCACTACACCCAGCCTCGGCCACACGTCTGGCCGACACGCAGCCCCATCCACCCCCATCAGCCACCACCCCCTCCACGCTTGTGACTCCTTCTCAAAGGATGCCGCCACCCACCCTACCTGGAAGGACAGAACAAACAATACCGCACTTAGCGACGATTGTCATGACCGCATCGAATTCTCTAAACAACACCGCCCCTGCCAGCTGCCCCCTACGTCCAGGACAGGGGCGTACGGCATTATTACGGGGACCGCGCCCCGCCATGTCAGCAGCCAATTAAACTGCATATTTGTTAAGTGCACCACATTGATCCGTACGCCAGATCTCGATTTTTTATTCGCATATAGAATTTTTAATTCTGACAACCTATGTAACAATTTCGGAAAAATAAAGCTACCGTATTGTTCTTTGTGTTTATTTTTAACAAGAATTTCGGTGTAATACTAAAAACAATTTTAAACATTTAGAACAGAAATATTTAGTTGGTCTCTGGACAAAAAATAACCGTATAGTACAGCTTGTAGTAAAATATTAAAACTCGTATGCAAAATCTGCAGGTAAGTATTTATCGATGTGCAAACACTCCCATCTCTCTCCATGCTCTTCGCATAGACTACAAATACAACAGCCGACAGACGTGTTCAATAATAGCGCAGGTTAGAAAATAAACCGTAACAAACGCCACAAACTTATCTATCCATCTTAACATATAGTCTTTCGATATCCAGAAACAATTCTAGCCAGAATCAAACATTTGGAACTAAACAAAAGAAAAGAAATGGTCCGTTTCAGAACGACCACCACCCCACCACCTTAGATCTATAAGCAAAATAAATGTATCTCTTCGTTTAGACTATGGCTGCAGCAGTTGGTTTTCAAATGTCAAATGTTTTTAGAGTATATGGGACTTAACTACGGGGTCGTCAGTCCCTAAACTTACAAACTACTTATGAACTACTTACAACTAAGGACGGCACAAATATCCATGCCCGAGGGGGGATTCGAACCCCCGACCGTAGTGGCCGTGCAGTTGGTTTTCGAATTAACATCAAATTGTGAATGCAGTCACAGACACGATACTCGTTTCAGATACTATTATTCTGCCACGAAAGTATGACCCTGCCTCCGACTCTTACTGACAATTTCTGACTTGGAAGTGTAAATCGTTGTACTTCCAGCATATGCAGTGTAGGAAATATTGTATGGGGCTGTATTATGCAAATGTCTTAAGGACCCATTCTCCCTGAATGCAGTACCTACACTGCGTGATAAGTAAATTGCTGTAGATGAGGCATTAAATCAAAATATTCCAAACCCATTCGTATTAATTAAATCATAAAGTAATGCCTAATTCACAGTCTGTATTTTCTTTCATTTGGACCGACAGCTAGTTTCTGTGGTGTACGAGAGATGTTGCGACTGCATAGGTGCCTACTTGTTGCAGTTTTGAAGCGAAGAAGAAAGGCGCTGTCGTAGCCTCCACTTCCGCAAGCTCTATAGAAGACATAGACCTTGGACTCCCATCTGGCCGCTTGTGACGTCACACAAATCTCGCGTGAATCTTGGATGGATGCAGGAAATAGGAAGAGTGCATTCACCGCGTCGTTTCTTCTGCTACCCTGAATTCAGTGCGCATTCGTAAGATTAGCGACAGATGTTGAATGTGAGAGAATAATATTTTAGCTCCTTAAAATGGGAGGTTTTTTTTGTATTTTTTTAAAGCTTTAAAGACATACTCTGGCACCCCTGGGTGACTCGACGCCCTGGGCGACCTCCCGGGCACTGGGCAGATAGTCCAGTCAATGAGTGCTCAAAAGCGGGGTGTCGAGTGCATGGGATATGCGAGAAGTTTTTATTTCAGGACTTTGTTAGGGATAGTTGGGAGGTGAACATACTAAAAGTCCCTGCCCCTGAGGGGTGAGCTAAGGTGGGGAGAGGGATGGAAAGTTACCTTTTTTTTTGGGGGGGTCTTTCCACCTGAAATGATTTAGATGCCGTGGAGGCTATGTATCATGGTGAATGTCGGATGTACCAGAAACTCTCAACATACACGACTGAAGCCTATGTTTTAAAAGCAATTGAAGAGGTTTGTGTCTTACTGGAGGGGAATAGTGACTCAGTTGACTGTAAACGAAATTATGGGTGTCATTGCTGGGAGGAAACCTGAATGGAAAACTGTTAGACCAGAACTGTTGAAGAGGTATGGGGGTCGCATAATCATGATAGCAGGCTCCAACAGATTTAAGGTTCCAATAATTTGTTTTGGGACACTGGGTACAAATTGATAACCAACGCCTTGAATGATAACAAGGAAAACGACGAGAAACAGGAGCGACTCAGGATTGTCCAGAAATCTGCTGAGATAATAATGAGCTAATAAGGCAAGATATTCAAAGTGCCGGCCGCGGTGGCCGAGGGGACTGAGGCGCTCCAGTCACGGTCTGCACGGCCACTACGGTCGGGGGTTCGAATCCCCCCTCGGGCATGGATATTTGTGCCGTCCTTAGTCTTAGCTAGTTCTTAAGTAGTTTGTAAGTTTAGGGACTGATGACCCCATAGTTAAGTCCTTAGTTGTAAGTAGTTCCTAAGTAGTTTGTAAGTTTAGGGACTGATGACCCCGTAGTTAAGTCCCATAGACTCTACAACCATTTGAACACTTTTATATTCAAAGTGAAGTGTACAATTATAATACATACCCGCAAAGAGATAACTTCTTAAAGAATGCAGATTCTCTCCAACAATCCCTCCATATTTTCCTTGAGGAGGTTATGTTGAAGAAAAGCAAGAAAACTGAGGAATCAAGAAGGAAGTGCATCACATCAATTGTCAGGCCACGAACCTACTTGTCACCAATACTGACTGGTATCTCCCTTCTTCTCCACAGAAAATACGCCTCAAATAACTTGGTTGATCTTCTAGCAAGTCTGGGTTTCAGCACATCCTACAAGGAAGCACAAAAATTGGAATTATCTGTGGTTGCCCATGCACAGCTAGCCTAAAACCCACATACAGAAAAATGGAATAAATGCTCTCCAAGCTTCAGGCGGTGCTGACTTTGATATTGTGGAGAAAGCTACCAAGGGATCACATAATTCCTCGGTTGCTATTATTGGAGAGGATTCCGACTTAGCTGTTCACTTAATAGCAAAAACGTCAACTGATCGTAACAATCTGCTTGTAAAACCTGGAAGAGGAAAGGTCATGACGTGTGTATATTCCTCACAACAGCTACAGCAGGAAGTGAAAATTAATTACAACGACCATTTCTTATTCTTACATGTATTTTCAGGCCTTCACACAACATCCGCAGGGTATTGCAACAGTAAAATGGGGTTTGTCAAACTGTACCAGAAGTCCAATATCATACAACATGCTGCTGAGATATTTGCCAATAGTTCTTCTTCCCCTAACTCCATTGAGACAGCGGGAATCATGCGTACTCTCTCATGGTATGGAGCTCCAGCTACCACAAAATCCCAGAACGACTTCCGCAACAAATCATTTATAAAAGCAGCTGGGAACATGAAGCCTAAATCTTTCAACTCCCCCTTCAACTGAAGGAGCTGTTAAGCAGCATGAATTCCGAACGTACCACGGAGTATGCTTTTGGTTAGGAGGAGGAACCGAAAGGTTGAGCGCCGAATAGGGGTTGGGAAAGAAGGAATGACCAACTAGTTCCGAAACTCTGAGTTAATGCTGCCCCTGACGAGATCTCGAAGATGATTTTTTTTTGTCGATGCAAGAAAGGATGTGACAGTGGCAGATGTGGTTGCAGAAAAGCGTTGTTAGAATGCTCTGTGCATGCCTGAACTGCAAGGGCAACTGCAACAACGGAGTCTGTATATTAATTCAGAATGAAGATGACGACTGTGACATTGTGACTCTAGCGACGTCGTTGGACGCCATCTCCACTACTGACAAAGATAGATGAGCCTCGACCATTCCTCCTCAGAAACACGAATATGTTGCTTTGGATGCACTTCTTTTTCATTTTGAATCATTATCAGTGCATGTTTATACTTTCATTCTATGAGTCATAATATTACAATAAAAGCTATAATTATAAAAAGGTGTTGCTTCGATTGGAATTACCTTCGTGCCATTGTTAAAGTGTTGTTATTTACCATGATAGTACGTTTCATGAGATATAATCGTCAAACCCACTCAAAACACTCATTTCTAGAAGGACATCGAAACGGAGCGCACATTTCAAATTAAATGTTTGTAATTCTATGGAACCAAACTACTTTGATCATCAGTCCCCAGTCTTACAAAGCACTTAAACTAAGTTAAACTAACCTAAGGACAATACACACACATCCATGCCCGAGGGGGGATTCGATTGCCGATAAGGAAGGCCGCGCGATCCGTAACGTGGCGCTCCAGACCGCTCGGCTACTCCCGCGCGGCCGCGCACATTTTATAAATGATGTAACTTCTGGTTGCTGAAGATGACGTAGCAAATAGGTACATCAAATTGAAGGAATTTTAATGCTCTAAAACTTTATTCGTGACAAATTTTCTGAGAAGCGATCGAGTGCGTCCCTAGAAGTAAATGTTTGACGAAATTAGTGAGGTAAAACTTATTTTTTTCCGAAAATGTCTATTTTAAATAGCGAATATTTCTAAGCCCGTTGGGAATTCGATGTACATGCATAGAAACAATTGTTTGGCAAATTCAATTATCTGTCATTTTTAACTTAGAACATTTTTTTCCTAAAGCGGACCGTTTTCGAGATATAAGCAAAAAACCAAAAAATGGTACGTTTCCACTCTCTCCCCAATTTTGCTCACCCCTCAGGGGCAGGGACTCTTAGTATGTTCACCTCCTAATTATCCCTAATAAAGTCCTGAAGTCAAGAATTATCGCATATTCCATGCACTCTATAGTGCATTCATTGACTGGAATGGATGCGCTGAGCTCTCGCTTTACCGCAGAAACCAGCCAGTGGCGCTGTCTAGTAACGGATGTCGCTGCCTCACGTGTCTGCACCGGTACAGGTCTTCTGAACCCTACACAGTATACAGCATGTGATTGGCCTTGGTACAGAGTAATTTAAAAGGACCATATAATCTGTTACGTGATTCTACAAGTGAGATTGAACAAAACAAGTCCTGCCATGAATTCCTTTCCTGCTGCAGCCTCTTTATTTGAGAGTGGCACTTGCATCCTATGTATTCAGTTACCTGCTGTATTCAGTGGTGGCTTGTGTACACGAGCACAAGAGCAAACATGTCTCAGGTCCCTCCCTCCCTTCACCTCCACACTCTCCACATCCTCTCTGAGGGTAACTTCCGTCACGTCCCTCTCCCTGATGACGCCGGGTACCTTCCGTCACCTCCGTCTTCCGGATGACGCCCTCCGTCCCGATACATACCCGTCCTACCGACCTTAATCCTTCCCCAACACATGCCTATCCTACCGACCTTAATCCTTCCCCACATACTCATCCTACCGACCTTAATCCTTCCCCAACACATGCCTATCCTACCGACCTTAATCCTTCCCCACATACTCATCCTACCGACCTTAATCCTTCCCCAACACATGCCTGTCCTACCGACCTTAATCCTTCCCCACATACTCATCCTACCGACCTTAATCCTTCCCCAACACATGCCTATCCTACCGACCTTAATCCTTCCCCACATACTCATCCTACCGACCTTAATCCTTCCCCAACACATGCCTGTCCTACCGACCTTAATCCTTCCCCACATACTCATCCTACCGACCTTAATCCTTCCCCAACACATGCCTATCCTACCGACCTTAATCCTTCTCCACATACTCATCCTACCGACCTTAATCCTTCCCCAACACATGCCTATCCTACCGACCTTAATCCTTCCCCACATACTCATCCTACCGACCTTAATCCTTCCCCAACACATGCCTATCCTACCGACCTTAATCCTTCCCCACATACTCATCCTACCGACCTTAATCCTTCCCCAACACATGCCTGTCCTACCGACCTTAATCCTTCCCCACATACTCATCCTACCGACCATAATCCTTCCCCAACACATGACTATCCTACCGACCTTAATCCTTCCCCACATACTCATTCTACCGACCTTAATCCTTCCCCAACACATGCCTATCCTACCGACCTTAATCCTTCCCCACATACTCATCCTACCGACCTTAATCCTTCCCCAACACATGCCTGTCCTACCGACCTTAATCCTTCCCCACATACTCATCCTACCGACCTTAATCCTTCCCCAACACATGCCTATCCTACCGACCTTAATCCTTCCCCACATACTCATCCTACCGACCTTAATCCTTTCCCATATTTGCCCTCCCCCTCTCCCTTCCCCCTCCTGTCCTCTCCCCCCCCCCCCAGCTTGACTTTCCCCACCGACCCCTTTCCCAGGAGTCCTTGTGTCAACCCCCTTCCCTCCACCCTCACCTCCAATCTCATCACCTTTACAATGTTTTAAATTCTGCTTTGTTCGCTCCTTTTATGTTCCAATTCTTCATGACAAATCTTTTGTAATATCGACTGAAGAGCAGCAATGAAGCTGCTGCCATCCGGCCACCGCCTGGTGGCTTTAAAATAACAATAAAGTAAAATAACAATAAAGTAAAAAAAATAAAAAAACATGTCTCACGGTACGAAGAAAAACCATCATTTGCACATAGTTGGTCTATTAATTGCTTTTTATTCAAATCAGTACATAAATACAGAGACCGACATAAATATTCGAACAATGTTATATGAAACATTGTATGTACTGTAATATTTATTGGCAGCATTGAAATTTTAAACATATAAACATTAACCTCTTGAGTCTCCAAAAGCATATTCAGGCTACGCCTACCATATTGCATGTATTTACTCACTTCAGTTGTACTACTGTCCCCCCTAATAGACGACATTAGTTTCCGAACATACCAAGTCGCAAGCACACACTAGTCGTACCACTGCTGTGGCTCCAGAGAGTACCGCCAAGTTGCTGAGTTCTCGCACCGACACAAAATGGGACGTGGAAGAAGGAACTGTTGTAAGTAATGTGTACAAACAATGCAGACCTCTTACCGAAATTGCCAGCGCACTCAACAGAAGCAAAACGATAACAACTGTTCAACGGGTTTTAAATAGTGCCGACTACAATGCGCGTGTTCCGAAGAAGAAGCCATACGTCAATCTAGTGAATAAGGGAAAAGCGTATGAATTTGCTAATGAGTGTCTGATGCAACCAATAGAATTTTGGGACCACGTTTCATACAAGACCGGTAGACGTCTTAATGTGTGGAGTCTTCGAAATATATGACGGGATCCTAAGTACCTAGTAGTACCTACAGTAAAACATGCAAGCAGTAGTGTGATGGTGTGGGGTTGTGTAGAGTCATCTCGCGTAATAAAACTGGTGTTCATAAATGGAATCATAGACAACTTTGAATACAAGCGGATTCTTGAAAATAATCTTAACAAGAGTGCAGAGCGGCTGGAATTAGGAAATGATTCTCACTTTCAGCAGGAAATTGATCCAAAGCATATTGTAAGGTTTTGGATCGTGTACAAAATTCCCCACATGCTAAAGACACCGTTCCAATCACCAGATTCAAACCCCACTGAGAACATCAGGAACGAACTTGAGGAGCGTGTGAAGAAACATCAAATCCGAAATACAGATCATCTGACAGTGGAGAAATATGGACTGGGTAATTAAATACTAGCTAAATACTAACTGTTCGAATACTTATGTCGAGTTGTAAACGGACTATTTTACTTTATTTCTTGTAGTGGAAATACGTTTGTGTTGATTTTTATGAGTGTATGTGTTTAATTGAAGACCAAAGTTTATTTTGTGCCTGTTGTATTTACGTATACATTCTTTGAAAGGCTATAAAGTGATATAATTCAGAAATATGGTTATGTTCGAATACTTATGTCGGTCTCTTCTGTCTTTCGATTTCCTTAGTATAATAGAAAGTTAAATGCACATCAACTCGCTTAGAATATATTGGAGACCCTGTAACTACACATTTGTTGAGACTTCTGTTGGCTTTTGTCTTTGGATCTTCAACGGCGTTAACGACGTTGCTGATTTATCGAGATCAGGAATGTCTGTGTAATTGTCAAAGTTTGCAGCTTCGTTTCTGCTGGCAGTCCACAGGTAAATATATGGTGACCGCCTAATAATTGGCTTCCGTGTACATATACAGGGTGTTTGGAAACTACACTGCTACTATGAACTGAACATATCTAGCAGCCTCTCTGCTTCTGGTGGCTACGATACCGCAGGTATGACACTGCGTTCCCGTATGATACAGCAGAGAGATATTACAGCATGTCGATCTGTCGATACACTGCGTATCGGTGAGTATCGATAGCTGTCAGCGTTAGAATATTAAAATATCTCCTCTGGGCGTATACTCTGTCTGAAGCGTGGACAGAAACATGCATTTTGTTTCTTGTACTGCTTCGATACCCATATCACAGCCTCATCCACAAATAAATTGTTAATCGCCGATAATTAGTTTCGTCTCGCAGACTCATGTGTACATGTTGCTTATACAATGTTTGAGCATATTAATGTAGATTAAATTTTTAAAATATTAAAGTACTCAAAAAGTAGCGGGAACTGTCAATTGAAGTTTGTCATTTACCGAAATAAGCAGCAGCATGCAGTCAGCAGTACTTGGTAATAAAGGGATATGACTTCCACACGATATATCGAAAGAAATAGTTTGGGATTATCATTAGTACATTTCGCCCTGACTGCTCACTGTGACCCATTCTTGGTTTTCAAGGCAGATAATTCTTAGTCTCAGCTTAGCGGTGGGAGTGAGTCAGTATAGCGAGCAAAAATCCCTGAAATAAAGATCAGTAAGTACTCTTATTAAAAGTTATATACTCTGTGACTTGCGAAATTTACCGCGACCTTTCGGTCTTTGTAACAGGATAACTGCATTCATCATATTATTAATGAGATATACGTATTTATGCATCTCATATGGTACTCACGACATCTCCCATTCTATATGTTCTGATCTAGAAGCAACCTCGGATTTCTCAGGTAGTATTACATATATATTAGCTCAGATCTTCGATATTAGTTGAATCTAAATTTAATTAAAGTGAGAATTGCTAGTATTTTTTTCTAGAAAAGTGGGCCGAGAAGTCAAGGCATGAGGAAAGTTCACGACTACCGTAATAAATCTTCAAATGTTTGTTAAGCTTAAGGGACTTAACTGCGGGGTTATCAGTCCCTACACTTACAAACTACTTATGAACTAGCTAATCCTAAGCACGGCACAAATATCCATGCCCGAGGGGGGGATTCGAACCCCCGACCGTAGTGGCCGTGCAGACCGTGACTGGAGCGCCTCAGTCCCCTCGGCCACCGCGGCCGGCAAATAAAGCAGTAAAAAAGATTTTTTTTTAAGGTCACGATAAACTATAAATGTAAACTAAGGCTTGAGTTTCACAAGCTTTTAGCTTTTTTTTCTTTTTATTGGAAATTAAAATGCACTTCACTCAGCTGTCAGCTAAGAAATATTAAAAGTTTGCAACCAGACCAAACGTCCATAGACAATTTAATATTAACATTGTTCTATCAGAAAAAATTTATTCCATTATGTAACGTCAGACCCTATTATTTATCTATCACGTTTATTTCAAATATATCTGGATAAAGAGATTTCATAATTAACTGTCTTCATAAACAAATGACAGTATTACCATTACGAGATGTAGAATTTTTCGTGATGTCGAGAAAATATATTTAATTAGCCAGTTCTACGAATAAAAACATCTCGAGTAACATTTTCTTCCTTATCTTATTTGAAGTTCAAAACATAATAAAGTTTTGCTCTTTAGTGAAGTGAATGTATGTTCTAGTTATGAAAAGGATAGAAGTTAGGTTTTGTATTTTGTGAATCAACTAGAAAATATGGTTACAACAGGGGAAAACAGTGAACAGCTTAGAAACCGAACGTTGATGTGAGCAGGTGTGTTTGTATTTCTTGTCACTGGACATGACATCACTCGAGACGCACATTCTTTTACATATATTGGAAACATTTCACGGATGTGGTTTAACATGATACCATCGAATATGAAGTTTACCACATTGTGTAAGCGATCTGTGTACTAACTAAATTGACATATAAAAGGTATACTTTTAAAATAATTCTTTAATAATACCAAACTAACTTCAGGTAACGAAATCTGTCTGTTCATTAACACATTTAGACTTCTTGATTTTATTGAAGTATATTTTCTCCTTTTTTAAAAGACATATGGCCTTACCATTGACTTAATTATACATTCGCAATATGTGATCATAAAATTTCGTCCTATTTGGCAACTGCAGAGTTTTCCGATGTGCTATACACCGGTGTATTTGTGAGCTTGTGGTTTCAGAATGGATTATGGCTTTTAGGTTACTTACAACATGGTATACAAATCTCACGGCACCACTTACAAACAAATTATTTTTTATGTCTGAGATGCATTTGGCAGACACGTTACAGCCAGGCCAGCACCTCTCACAATGGTTGCAGAGCAGAATATTGGACTCATGAAATAGTCAAATATCACTCAAGAGTATTAAACATAAGGAGAGGCATTGAATTAAAATTATGTTGTGGCCGGGATTCGAACGAGGGGCCTCCTACTTACTAGGTCGGCGCCACACCACATACTTTAATTCTGCCTCATGTTTCCGTGAAATGCGTATCAAATTGCCAGGGCTCTTCTACATTGGAATAGCATACCAGGAAAGAACGCGAATACGAACTAACCCGCCTTGTTCCTCAGCCTGAGGGACCAGCCAAAGCTTTAACAAAGACAAATAATATAAAAAAAAGAAATAGATGATTAAACATTCCAATCTATTGACTATAGACCGTATCACGTAGGAAGGCGCCTCAGTTAACTCTTCTTCTCACTGGACATGTCTGGCTACCAATCATATTCATGACAGGTATTGAGAGATGGCAACTGTGTTTATCCTTCGTGTAATGATGTAAAGTGACCAGTACATGCATTTTTCTATTGCTGTCGGGAATGCAGTGCAGGGAAGATTTTTGTTGTGGTGAGAAACAACTGACTTAAAAAAAAAAAAAAAAAAAAAAAAAAAAAAAAAAAAAATTGTTTACGCTTTTACGGTGACAGTTTGGACCGTTCGTGAAGAATCGCGCCAAAAGTGTGTGTGGAAGGGGTAAACGACTCTGATTGGCTGATGTTCAAGGCGCCAGCTTTTTGGAATCAGCGATCGTTTAGTGAAATTTTACTGGCTGGAGTTTGAGAACTCGATGCTGATTGGTTTTTCCGAAAAATGGGGTTCTCGAAGGGTCTTGCGCGGCAGGCGCGGTATCTGGGACTTCAGGCTTGGCTCCGCTGGAGTACGGATGCATCTGCTCGCGCCCTGTTCTCTTAGTGGATGGACTCGGAGATTCTGCTTATTGAGCCGATACTTGGACGGGTGAAGTTTCAGAGTACACACTGAGATTTGTACTTGAGCTGAAAGTCCTTGGTTTCGGTTTGGATAAGATCAGCCAGCCAATACTAGTGCACCGAGGTACTAGTTACGATATACTCAACTTCTGGAGTCATCTAGGCCTTCAGTACTTGTGCGTACTTGTCTACGCTAACTGAAGTGGCCCTGACTTGGCAGAACTGTTTGATATCGTAGGCATTGTGTACGACCGAGCACACAGAGGCTAATAGGAGGGAGTACAGCTTCCGAGTAACGGAGCGTATTTTTTATTTCGTGGTCGCGGAAATTTTCTGCTTACAGCCGCCCTGCGCCCACGCCACTGCAGCGCAGCGCCTTCACACGCATGTCGTCTGTTTGGTAATGTATGGCAAAGCGCTCGCCAGCAACAAATAGTCGTAGCATCAGGTTCTGTATAATAGTGGGATTGTGTAATTAGAAATATCAACCCTGCACTGATATCCGGTACAATTATTCCGTTACGAATATTGTATCAATTCATGATAAGGGTTTTTTGACTTGTCAGTCGGTGTTAAATTCAAGTTTCATAATGATCAGTGTAACGTCGTAATCATCTAGATTATTCTTTCATTTTTGATGCTAATTGTAAACTTGGATGTTCAATTTAGTTTTGTATTGGATTTTTCAATGTGAGTTTTTACTTTATTTTTTTTATTTTTTTTTTTTTTTTTTTTTTTGCTTAACGCCAATAATAACCTTATTGTTAAAAAGGGAAGCGTGTTTTTCTAACATTAATATATGTCAGATCCTAGCTAGCTTATTACATTTTTGCTGGGGAGAAATTATTAATTTATATTTTATGCCGCTTGCAGGAAGTGGAAGAGAGAGTGTTAATTAGTATTGAATCAGGGCCATATGCTATGAATCAAATAATTTTTAATATCATGCTTTATTATCACAGTTATTAATTCAGGGTCAGCCGCTCCTGTCTCTCATTCCAATTTAATTCACATCCCCACCATATATATTTAGCGTCCCCAACTAGTTTCCATTCCCTTTTCTTTCCTTTTTTTTTTTTTTTTTTTTTTTTTTTTTTTTTTTTTTTTCCAAAACCCCACACACCCATCAAACTTTGCAGCATTATTCTCAGTTACAGTAACCTGAACATAGTACTGTCTAGTGGATCAATTGCCTACATTTCACAAAGATAGAAGTAAAGTTAGTGAGAGAGCATAGGAGAGCAGTGAGGGAGCATAGGGAACTGTAAGATACAAAACTTGGTGAGTATATGAAGATAAAACTTGAGTATCTATTTGGAGTGATATAGCACATGATTTGAGACTGAAATTGTCCACACCATTTTCTTTCAGTCAAAATACGAGTGTGAGTCGTAAATAAGTCGCAAAGTCAGGTAGACACGCCAGTAGTACACAATGTGTAGGGGTATTTCTCTACCACTGTGACACGTAAGACTTTTGGGTTGCAACAGTTTGAGAAACCAAATAAAGTTACAGCTCAAGAGCGTCACTTATAGTATGCAAATCCTGCCACAATAATCCCAAAATCCAGGCTTTTGAAGACTTCTCGAACTAAGGGACGAGTGTTTCAATTTACAGACGGAGTCAAGTGAAAAGTAAAGCAATTTTCAGGCTTGCAAACGCAGTACTGGCGGGTCTACCTCAGTTTGCGACTTTTACTGCCTGACCTGCATATATTTAAGAACAGACACCATTGGTTGGCTAACGGCCATAATTTTACGAATTAGAAAAATTTCATGGTTTTGCAATAATTTCAATGGTAAAGTTGAAAATTTTTGTTGGACCAGGATTTGAACCCGGATTATCCACTTCGAACCAGCGGTCACGTTAAAAAATTTCTTTCCTTTTGTTTGATTGGTCCTTTGTGAACATTGGTTCATTTTGTTCTATTTTGATTGCTGCGTCGTTGAGCCAACATGCCAGTTCCAGTTAGGCTATACAGACACACTCACATTACCTGTTGGGGGACATATACAGTTACTGATAAGATGTATGTTCTTTTATTCTGACAAGTCCGAAAAGAGCAGACACTCTATCAGTAATTGTAAAATATGGTACCAACATGCAATTGACTCTTTGTGTGCAGATGCGTAACTATGCTCGATCCCTTTCGGGAATCCTGGACAGGCTGTGAGCAACAGAAAGTAGGGGCGGACGGCAATGCCATCATAGCGTGCTCTAAGGTGAGAACTAGGGTTAGAAGGAGAGCACGTCCAAATAGCCTAATTGGTGAAGGAGGCCGCTGGTCCGAATTGTGATACCTGGTTCACATTCCTGTCCAACAAAAGTTTTCAACTTTGCTGTCATATTTATTTCAATGACCAGAAACGTTCGATATGTTTCAAAATTTGGAATTCGTAAAATTTATTTGTTTGGAGATTTGAAGATTTTATTCATTAATAAGAAAAGAAACACTTTCACCTCAGCGTTAGTATCGGAAACTGATTCGGAAGTCTGCTGTATGAATATCAACTGTTTTATCTGGGAATCACACACTGACATTGTTACGAGCCGTTTGTGAGTAGCCAGCGTCTGGTAGGCGCGCGCGCCACTCAGCCTGATGTGTCCCAGTCTGAACGTGTCCGGCGTGGCGCCTGTGGAAAGCGCACTTCACACTGAAGCCTGTATAGGGAGATAGTGCCCACAGGTGTAGTTGCGAGTGATTTGTTGTTTAGCTTCAGCGCCGTTTTTCTGTCAATCATCTCTCTCGCTTGCTATTTTCGCTTTGCTTTTCGGAATTGAATCGATATTTAAATTACTTTTGGAAACGACTAAAAGATATTTGAGTTATGTAGGTATTTTTTATGCACTGTGTATGCATGTACGCTTTAGTTGCATAGCTTTCTTTGTACATAATTAGCGTTTCAGAGCTTAAATACAAGTTGAAATAAATAATTGTTATGTGATGAAATCAGTAGGCTTTCAGACTTGAAGTAAGCACATTAGTAATGCACAGAATTGTTTTTGACATCTGTAATTCGTTCTGCAGACGTTCGTAAACGATGACAGGCTGTACCTCATTTGGTTGTTCAAACGGAGGCGAAGGTGGATTTAGAATGTTAGCATTTACAGGCAATGAGGAAAGATGAAACCATTGGGCAGTCGCAATCAACAGGGCTGACATAAATAAAACAGGAGTCTTGTGAAAACCGACCAAGTACTCCGATCTATGCGAAGTAACTGGTTTTTGCCTTTACTTCCTATAAATTAAGTTACAATAGACATAGATTTGAAAACAGGCCTAGGGGGTAAAGAGTGATTCTAGATAGCCTTGACACCTACCCAGAGGTCGTTCCAGGAATGCTGACATCATCCTTCCATGAATTATGATATGGCCAGCACTTTGCTGAATTCAATCACGTTCATTTCTGGCCTGAATGCGCATCAAAATACACAAGTGTTACTGCACACAGTTCAGTAACAGATCAGTAGTTTCCTCTATCACCAGGGGCTAAAATGTACCTGTATGTTTCAGTTTATTATGTAATGACTCTGAAAAACTCCTCCCCTAACACACTCTTAACAAGAAAATTTCGTGCACTTCAATGCAGTCTTTAACAATGAGGATATATCGGAAGTAGATAAAATTGGTTTTATTTAATTTGTTTGGAAGACTTTGTGTACCTGAAAATGTCAGATTTATGAGCTGTTAAAACATACCTTGCACTATGCTAATCATGTCTATCCCTCCGTTTCTTGCTCGTCTGTAACCACCAGCTTAACCAAAAATGTTCAAATGTTTGTATAGTTTATGGGACTTAACTACAGGGTCATCAGTCCCTAAACTTACAAACTACTTACGAACTACTTACGAACTAGGACGGCACAAATATCCATGCCTGAGGGGGGGATTCGAACCCCCGACCGTAGTGGCCGTGCAGACCGTGACTGGAGCTCCTCAGTCTCCTCGGCCACCGCGGCCAGCATCAGCTTAACCAAGGATCACTAAATCTGTTTCTTTTGAATTTCTTTGATTTCCCATACATAAAACATGATTTAGAGGTAGAAGTAGCATTATAGTGCTTGTCAACAAACTCATTGTTTAAGGTAAATTAGGTCAGACAGGAAATTCAGGAGAAGCATGCAGCTCGTTTATAGATTTGACACTAACAGTTGCTTTGCGCAACCACTTACCTGTTTTAGAGAAATAAAAGCACTATAGCTTAATAACTGTCCTACTACTGACCACAAGTATAACCAGCTCCTGAACATTCAATGTAAAACTTGGGAAAAACTGTGAGATACACAAGACCATTACGCTGACTATAGTTGGCGACATGTAAGAAGGCACTTCCACACATAGTGCGGTAATGGAGGGGGATACACAGAATGACTGAAAACTGGGCCCCCCTATGTATGTCTCATCGACTATAGTAGGCGTATGAATTTCGACACACTACAGTTTGAACAAGAGCTGAAGCAAGAGAGAAACTGGGGAATTTCCGAGTTCGTTGTGCAATATATCACATTTCAGAATTTTTATATTCTCACACCACGTCTTGAGCTACGTTTAAAAAATAAAAGTTCAATTGTTTTTTTTTTTTAAGCTTATGGGACTTAACTGCAGAGTCATCAGTCTGTAAAATTACAAACTACTTATGAGCCAGCTTATACTAAAGACAGCACAAACATCCATGCCTGAGGGAGGATTCAAACCCCGATGGGAAACAACCTCGCGCATCGGAGCATAGCGCTTCAATGAACTCGGCCACTTTGCTGTGGCTTTAAAAAGTATAAAGAACAATTTGAAAAATAAACAAAATTATTTGGTGTCAAAATTATCAAATCACCTGGAAAATACCCACCATTTATTATTACCGTCCAAAATACCTGCCGTCCAAGATTTTAACAGAAAATGGTATAATTACCTTCCAATTGTCAACACTGTTCATGTGAAATACGTCTGGCTCCAAAGACCTACAAAGTGCTCCTTGAAGAACTGCAATAACAAGGACTATGAAAAAGGCGTATCTTTGGTAAAATGGAATGTAAACACGGCAGAGCAGGCGAGAGCACGTCAGCTGCGTGCAGTGGGCCCTGCCGCGAGCTGCGGAGGGGGGAGCGGAGGCGGCGGCGCACCGCAGCCGCAGGGGGGGGAAGTGGAGCGGGCAGGCGGCTAATCTCGCGACAGTTCCAGAAAACCAATTCCACAAATGGCCGCGCTATCGGGGCACACGGGAGGAAACCCGTGCGGCAGAAAAAAGAGATTCCCGGGAGCGGCGGCCGAGCAGCTGGACGACGGTACTCTGCTGACACTGCAGTAGGCTGTGTGGGCTGGGGAGAGTCTCACGGCAGTAAAGCTGACGTCTCGGGCCGGAAACTGACATCGCATGACGATCATCTACTTGCTTCACAGTATATACTTCGAGAGGCGGCTTGTGAGTATACGATTTGGGTGTTCACATATTTTTTCGATTTAGATAAACATAGTACTCTCAAATATGATTTATAAAAGATAGAATTATGATCAAATTTGTATAATTTAGCAAGTACCAATAATAATGCACAGGTAACTCAGTGAGTTCAGTGCTTACCCACGAAACGCAAAGGTCATGCATTCGAATCCCAGTCTGGCAAGAGGTTTTAATCCTCTAGGAGTTTCAAGTTGATGCTATCTGAATGTAACGCCATATTTAGGAATTATCACAAAAAGCATACTTGGTACACTAAGAGCCAATTATTTGCACAACAGCGGTGAAAGCCACGAGAACATAAATTACTCATAGATACAAAAATGACACTGAGAGCTTCATATATTCACTGTGATTTTGTGGTTACTATGTAATTTTGGAATAAAACGATGTTGTAATAAGGTTCGCAATCTCCTGTGAGCTTTTTTATCGTATTTATCAGTTTAAAAAACATTGTTTCCTTATTTGGAAAAAAAACAGCGAACTTATAATTCTTTAAAGATAAGAATAATAGTCTAGTTCACAAAATTTGACAATTTATTACTACAGGTAACCGATTTCGATCTAAGATTAGATCATCTTCAGACCTCTCGCTGTAGATGATCTAATCTTAGATAAAAAAAAAAAAGTTCAAATGTTTGTAATTCTATCGGACCAAACTGCGTGGTCATCAGTCCGTAGCTAACAAACTACTTAAACCTAGGTAAACTAACCTAAGGACAACACACACACACACACACCCATGCCCCAGGGAGGACTCGAACCTCCACTGCGAGCAACCGCGCGCTCCGCAGCGAGACGCTTTAGACCGCTCAGCTACTCCACCGCGGCTAATCTTAGATCGAAACCGGTTACCTGTAGTAATAAATTATCAAATTTTACGAACTATACTGTTATTTTTATCTTTAATAACGTGTCCTTACATATATTAATAATCTAGATTTCGCTTTCTTGTTGAATGAATATTAATAAAAATATTTACATGTGGCTCTCTAGCCTTTCACCTGGACGCAGCATTGGCGACTTGCATATCCCTAAACACCAGTAATCCAACTGGGGAATCCGAACCACGTGTCGTTTCTGGCGACTACTCATATGGTTGAGAGTTGAAAGCTAGCTTAAAACGTTGACTGAAAGACCCAATGTCCAACCGCATTTCGAACTTGCGACCTCCCAGACCTTAGTCCAGTGCTTTCCCCCGAGACCACCGAATCCGACTGAATAAATTTTAATAGTTTTAAATCCATTAAGATGCAGATGTTCGATAGATTACATCACAAAAGGCCTATCAAAGTACGAGAGTTTGCCATCGTACTCTTTACGTCAAAAGAAAAATTTCAATGGAATATGAAGGGCTTTTACTAGGTCTAGACAAAGAATCATACTACATTAAAACAGATCTTGCATTTAAAAAATCTATGTAAAAGTATTTACGGTCATCTGTGAAGTGACAATCTGTTTTGGCATGGTCTTATTGTATTAATTTTGAGGGAAAACAAATACCGGTATATACAGTCAGAAAAAGATGGTACATCTTTAAATACGATATCGATCTTGATTCCATTACGGCATATGGAACCTGGGGGATGGTAGCTGTGCTAAAACTGGTTTCAATGTCGTCCGCCCACAGGTGGCGTAGTGGCGTACGAGGGTTGGAACTTAAATAGTGCCAACTATTTATTCACAACGGATAGATAAGCGTAACATGTTTTCACCTGTTACTGCCCTTCGGAGTAGTCAACAGCGTTGTGTATAACCCGTTGCCAGCGATGTGGAAGGCGTGGTATACCGTTAGAAGAGCCTGTTCTGTTGATCGTGCGAATGGAGCGATCTACTGCGTGCCGAATCTTTGGAACAGTTCTGAAGCGAATGCCACGAAGTGGTTTCTTCATCTTCGGAATCAAATCAAGGCCACAAGCACTTAAGTCCAGGGAGTAGGATGGGTACAGTACTTCCCAGTCCCATCTGCTGCGATGGTGTTATCGTAAAACATTATATGACTCCATGGTAGACCGTCAATGCACAATATTACTGTTAGAGTTTGGAGTATCACCTGCAACTAGCTTTGCAAAAGGAGCTATAACACTTCCTGCGGAACCCATCCATCATTTTGCATGACAGTGCGCAGGTGCATACAGTGCAAGCTGTGGCTGTTCTCGGTGGATGGGACTGGGAAGTACTGTAGCATCTACCATACGCCCTGAATTTAGTCCTTGTGACTTTGATCTGATTCTGAAGATGAAGGAACCACTTCGTGGCACTCTTCAGAACTGTTCCAGAGATTCGACAGCCAGTAGATCATTCGCACCATCAACGGTACAGGCTCTGCTAACCGTATACTTCGCCTTCCACATCGCTGGCAATGGGTTCTACACAACGCTGGTAACTACCCTGAAGGACAGTAACAGGTGCAAAAATGTAAAACTTTTGTTTATGAAAATGCCCAGTCATATTAAGAATTCAACTGAATGAAAAGGTTAAGACAGAAATGAAAAAAGAACTTCTTAAAAACATCGCTCTAGAAAAGATACATACTAACTATGCGCAAACAGAATGACTACAGCCAAGCCGCGGCGGAGCGGTTGAGGGCATTGAAGCGCTTTGCTACGATGCGTGAGGCCGTTCCCTGTCGAGGGTTCGAATCCCCCTTCAAGCATGGATGTTTTTTCCGTGTTTAGTATAAGCTAGTTCATAAGTAGTTTGTACGTTTTGTAAATGATCACCTTGCTGTTACGTCCCGTAAGATTTACAGGCATTTTAACATTAGAACTAAAGCAAATGGTATCGATGTTGCTGGAGTGTACAGTGAAATATTTTGTTTTTGCAAAGCTGTAGGACGGTATTACTCCCATTTTGATGGAGACGTGGAGACAATAAACTTGCACTAAAACAAAGGTCACAAAAAGGTTGTTTCATTTTGTGATTCAGCGTTTGCAGTACATGCAATTACATCCCTCCCAACACCTGTAAGTGCTTACATAAATGAAATAGAATACTCTGTTTCCTCTATCACCAAAGTTTGAATTGAAATATTCAGTGGATACCAGCACATACAGATATACATGGGAATGAAATGGCAGGCTTTTTAGCAAGAAAAAAAGGAACCAAGATCTCTCAAACAAATTGCATAAAATTATCATACATCTCCATTAACAAACTTATTAAAAACAGTTTCAAGAAGTAGTTTTACGACCACTTGACAACACAAGGGCAAGGAAGAACATGGCTTCTACTGGTAGAAGATAAGAACGCACATCCTAAACACCGACGAAGGCAAACAGTGGTAGCATTTCGAAGAATTACTGGCCATGACTGCCTTGCGGAACACCTGCACAGGATTGGAATCTTCCCCTCGCCGAAATGTGTTATATCGGTTATGAATAAATTCTTGCCACTATTTAAGTTCCAACCCTCGTACCTACCAGAGCGCCAGCTGTGTGTATCTTTTTACAGGGGAAGTTTACAAGCCATGAGGCTCAGTATGATATCAACGTGTCACGTAAACAGGCTGCATGTCACAGATTCACTCTTATGCTACCTACAGCCAACTGAGCAGGTTTTAAAGTGGTGAAAGTATGGCCATTGGCAGAATTTTCCTTTCGGATAATTACCACAAAAGCTGCACGTGATGCGTCAGTTGTGCAACGATGCTGATTTCAATGGTCACGTGGACATCCTCACACTCGTAGACCTGGTTCTGGACGTGGACGCAGCACAGACGTCCGCCTAGAGCGTCACATTGTAAGTGCAGCAGTGAACTGCCATAGCACAGGTGAGCCAGCCAGTTAATGCAGTGGATCTTCGGGCGAGCAACCCCTAGCCTGCGTTCCACTCACGACGCACCTTCAACCTGCATGGGTAGACTGGTAGCGTCAGACGATCACTTGCGGGCAGTGGTCTTGAGCAGATTCTGCCTGCACGTATGATGTAGGCCTGGCGAGCCTTTGGCGAAGAATGAATACGTACGGCATGTGACGGGACGAGGGCGACTAGTCAACTGACTGATCTTGCATAAGTACGTGAACAGGTCGGGTAGGCGTGTAATAATGTGTCCCTAGACAATATTCGACTTCCGTGTAATCGAGTGGATGCCAGAATCAGCATCCGAATTGACGCCCATATTGATACCATCACATAATATTAAGTGTGCTTCAGTATTGATCCATACCTGGTATCTAAGTACCGTTTAAACTACTGATATGGAAATAAACTACATGATGTACTGCTTATGCACTATTTAACCAATAAATATTTATTCCAATCGATACAAAAGGGTGATATGTTCGCACCTGCTACTGTCCTTCAGCCGGCCGCGATGGCCGACGGGACTGAGGCGCTCCAATCACGGTCTGCACGGCCACTACGGTCGGGGGTTCGAATCCCCCCTCGGGCATGGATATTTGAGCCGTCCTTAGGATTAGCTAGTTCATAAGTAGTTTGTAAGTTTAGGGACTAATGACCCCGTAGTTGTCCCATAAGCAAACATTTGAACATTTGAACTGTCCTTCGAAGTAGTCAACAGCGTTGTATAGAACCTGTTGCCAGCGATGTGGAAGGCGTAGTATATCGGGCGATAGGAGAGCTTGTTATGTTGATGGTGGGAATGGAGCAGTCTATTTCCTGTCGAATCTCTGGAACAGATCAGCAGGAAATGCCAGGAAGTGTTGGTTGGCTGGTGTTGGGTGTTTAAAGGGGACTAAACTGCCGGGTCATCAGTCCCCTCAGGAAGTGGTTCCTTCACATGTGGAATGAAATCAAAATCACAAGGACTTAGTCCAGGCAGTATGGTGGATGGTACAGTACTTCCCAGTCCCATTGACTGAACAGACCAGCCACACTTGCGCTATATGCGCACACGCAAAATGATAGGTGGGTCGCGTAGAAAGTGTTGCCGCTTCTTTCGCAAAGCTGGTCACAGGTGACGCTCCAAACACGAACAGTAATACTGTGCATTGACGAGCTGCCGCGGAGGAACGTAATACCTTAGGACAACACCATCACAGTCGTACACGAGAATCACCATAACTTTCACCATACTGGGGCTCTGACGCTCATTCAACTTTCGTGGTGACCCATAATGAAGCCATTCGTTGATTTAGCGTTATAGCTTTGGTTCTAACGGTGTCGCCCAGGTCTCAGCAAATGCTACGTTACTGCGTAAGCAAGCCTCTCCTTCGCGCTCATTGCACTCCAAGTGTGTCTGGCCAGCTTCGTAACGCATCCATTTCTGCATTTCCGTCATGCAATTCTGCACCCTTGACCGTAATAAGAAGGGGATGGTCACTGTCTACATAAAATATTCGTATGATGGATGGCGGATGGTGCTTTCCTTACAGATCCATACTCACAGTTTTATTCCTATCTTGCAGACATTGTGCACAGTTGGCCATGAAAACAAGATGATACCTGACAACAGACTTTGACACAGGTCAAATAAGTAGTAGAAACTTCGTCCATTTATGGAGAAGGATTTTTTATCCAGCGTATGGTGCGTGGCAAAGGAGGAAACGATTAAGAGAAGGGGCGGAATGAAGATAGAGAAGACAAGAGAATGGAGGGAGTGGGGAAAGGGATGGGCCGAGAGGGAGTGGAAGGAGATGGGAGAGTAAGAGATGAGGAGGGACAAACCCAGATACACAGCAGAGAGTTGCAGAGACTGACCGTCAAAGTAGGCAGTAAATTATCACCCATGCAACGCCGAGTTTTCAGCTGGTCTAAATTAAGAATGACGTACGAAAGCTGACTTGTCTAGTAAGGTTACAGTGATGAAATGCCTCTTTTAAATGAAGTACTTTGTCTAAGTAGTGCGACAATTTCTTTATGCCAGTAATTACGTCTCACGCGGTAGTTTTGATTTAGTCCGTTGTTCATCAACGTTGTCAAAATGTATTTTTTTCTTTTCCTCCTCCCTGGGTTTGCTGGAGTAGGATACACTTTGGGCATACCTGAGTCTGTAACTTTCCATTCTTCATTCATTCTCTGTATTTTAGTGGTTGCAGTCTTCTTAACACTTTCAGTCAAGCATTATGAATTCAGCTTAGGACAAATTAATGTTCAGTGTTTTCAGTATTAATACAGTGCAGCAAAATATGTGTTTTAAAAACTTTGATCAAAGTATTGTTTTTTATGTCATTTATTTAACGCGTACAGCGTAACACAATTGTTTGTATCGAGGTATTTTATTCCTTGAGACGTTATTTTGTTGATAGTGTACACTGCCAGGTCAATATTGGTAACATAATCGTCGGCACAGCACCAAAGTCAAGACATTTCACTCCTGAAATAAAGTAATATGAATCACACTCACGCTCACACTCACAGCGACATACCGCTGGCAAGTAGCACAACCTCCAAGACGGATAAATAAATGGCTCAGAAGTGGCTACACGCCGTACCAAGCGGTAAAATGCCGTACTAGAAGCATGCTGTTCAACAGCAACCATGCGACTTTAAATACTGATACACAACATACGGTATAAATCAGCTTTTGCCGCGGTGGAGTAGCCGAGCGGTCTAAAGCGTCTCGCTGCGGAGCGCGCGGTTGCTCGCCTTGGAGGTTCGAGTCCTCCCTGTGGCATGGGTGTGTGTGTTGTCCTTAGGTTAGTTTACCTAGGTTTAAGTAGTTTGTAAGCTACGGACTGATGATCACGCAGTTTGGTCCGATAGATTTAGAAACATTTGTAATTTGTAAAATCAGCTTTTAATACGTTCTTGTCAAGGAACAACATTGGGAATGAAAGGGTTAATAGGATTTTTACTGCCTCACGTGTCTTCCGATAAAAACTGGGACGTTGTACTGCATCTCCAGTGCTTGAGTATGAAGCAATTACTCTCGGTACACAGTGCGTGGAGGCTGCGGCGCCGCGCTGTGTCAGAACGCCGCAGTTGTGCGGCTGACAGCTGACTGGCAGGTGGAGTGCTCAACGCACCAGGTGGGCCAGGCGCCTCGCTACAGCCACGGGCGGCCTGCTAGGGGCGTCAGCTGAACTCTGGCTTAGTAGAAAGACGCTAGTCCCGGCCACCCCTATTTACCCCACGCACAATCAAACAAAAGCCTCGCATGAATGCATAGTTTCGCGGCGAGTCATGCTGATATTCTTTCGGGCTTCCAGCCACGTCAAGTGGTTTGATATCCACAGAGGACGGTGCTCGCCCCGCAGCCAGGACGACAATGCGTGTCTGCACAGCGCCCAGATATATCAAACACATTAAACTGAAGGAGATGCAGTGAATTAAACTTTCTGCTAAGGCCGCAATTCCAGTTCGGGACCATCTGATTACTAGGCAGGCACGATAACGACTAAGTCCCCGAGATCTGATGTGTACGGTGGTTACATAGACTGTACTAAGGCACGTGCCCCTATACAATATTAACTTCAGAAAAATGTTCAAATGTTTGTAAATCTAAGGGACTTAACTACGTGGTAATTAGTCCCTAGGTTTACAAACTACTTAAACCAACTTAAAGTAACTTATACTTACGACAATACAAACACACAACCTCGCGGGAGTAGTCGAGTGGTCTGGAGCGCCACGTTGCGGATTGCGTGGCCTCCCGCGTCGGATGTTCGAATCCTCCCTAGGATGTGTGTGTTGTCCTTAGGTTAGTTTAACTTAGTGTAAGTAGTTTGTAAGACTAGGGTCCTATGACCAACGTAGTTTGGTCCCATAGAATTACAAACATTTGAACATGTTTGAACAAACACCCACCCGAACCGTCGACGTCGAACGGCCGCGCGCACGGCAGCTGGGCGCTTTATTGCGCACGGCTATCCTGCCGCGGAAGATAAACTTCAATTCTCCCTCCTGTTCCCCTGTATAAATATGGATAGGATTCGAATCACGGCCGCGCCATAAGTTTTAAATCAATGCCTCTCCTTCACTTTAATATCTTGTCTCTATATATGAGACAAATTATGTCTTTGAGCATTGATTCATTATTTAATCTTTATGTATCACCTGTCCCTGAGGTACAAGGAGTATCATTCCACTTAACGTTCATTGCTGGGATACAAATCCACTATTGGAGAGACTTGACAATGTTGATAAACATCTATATACATCTACATCTACACTGATATTCTCCAAGTCTCATTCAAGTGCATGGCAGAGAGTTCATCGAACCACTTTCATATTTCTCTATACTCAAATTCTCTAATAGCTCGCAGGAAAAAGGGATCATCACAATCTTCCTGTTGTCGATCTTATTTCTCTCATTTTATTCTAATGATCATCTCTCCTTCTGCAGGTGTGTGCTAACAATATATGTTCGCATTATGAAGAGAAAGTTGGTGAAAGAAATTTCACAAATAGATCTCGCAGCAACAAATAACGCATTTCCTTTAATGATTTCCACCCCACCTCGTGCATCATTTAAATGACACTCTATCCCCTATATCTCGATAAAAGAAAGCGAGCTGCCCTTCTTTGACCCGCCTAGCGAGGTGGCGCAGTGGCAACACACTGGACTCGCATTCGGAAGGACGGTGGTTCAAATCCACTTTTGGCTATCTAGATTTAGGTTTTTCGTGATTTCCCTTAATCACTCCAGGCAAATTCCGGGGTGGTTCCTTTACTCAAAAATCCGGTCGTAAGTTACGCCTCTAATGAACAAGCTGTCGACGGGACGATAAACCCTAAGCTTCCTTCCTCTTCTGAACTTTCTCTAAATCATCCGTCAGTCCCACCTGGCGTGAATCCGATAATGCGCACCAATATTCCAAAAGAGGTCGCACAACTGTAGTGTAGGTAGTTTCTTAAGTAGAACTGTTGCATCTTCTAAGTGTTCTGCCAATGAAACGTGGTGTTTGGTTCGTCTTCCCTACAATATTTTCTATATGTTCTTTCCAATTTAAGTTGTTCCTAATTGTTACTCCTATGTATTTAGCAGAACTAGAGGACCCATGCAAATACTTAGCACAGTTAGTGGAATGACAAAAAAGTTGAGAAAAAATGGAAATTGAATGTTGTTCCATAACTTTCTTCAGAATCAATCAATGTTTAAAAACGCAAATGAAGGAGCTTGATCCGATGAGTGTTTTCAGGTCAAAAAGAACTGCGTACCTTAATTAGAACCGAAAATATCGTAAGAAACCGATTAAAATGTTCATTGCACGGACAGAAGGGTACCGCGTTTGAATAAAAATAAAGGATGGCGAGACTTAAGTTAATTCTGATACTTGATGACAAATCTGCGAATGAAGACATTTCGTTTAAAGCAAAAATAAAGGAAATCGGTCGGATAGAACGGCCTGACCGACTGACTTTAGTTTACAGCAAGGACGTCCGCATAAGAAATATACAGAAGGAAATCGGGCTTGAGTACGGAAAAAGGAAGGCGAGAGGTATGGAAATTCTGACACTTGATGATAAATCTGTGGATGCATACCTTTCGTTTAAAACAAAATTAAAGGAAATCGGCCGGATAGTTTGTTCTGGCCGACTGAGCAGTTTTCGTAGATTCTTTTAATATATAAGACTGGCGGTCCGTAGGTTTGACTGCTTGACCGTATAACTGAAGTTAAACGAATTTCTGTTAGTCGTCATATGGATGAAGTCATACTTAACATTATTAACAGTCAATTGCTAATTTTTGTACCTTATCTAAATTATTTTTAGTTGCTTTTGATTTTCGGGTGACTTTATTAACCGATAAATGACATTATCATCCGCGAACTAAGAGAGCTGCTGACATTTTCTTCTACATCGTTCACAAAAATAAGAAACAGTAGGGGCCGTATAACAGTTCCCTGGGGAACGCACGATATCACTTCTGTTCTACTAGATGACTTTCTGTCAGTTCCAACGTACTGTGTCCTTTCTGACAGGAAATCGCACAACTGTGGTGATATTCTGTAAGAACGCAATTTGATAAGAAGACGCTTATGAGGTACAGTGTCAAAAGCCTTTCGGAAACCTATAAATATGGAATCGATTTGTGACCCCTTGTCTACCGCACTCATCGCTTCATGGATCAATAGATCCTGCTGCAAACCGACGTCAATGATATAGGCCTGTAATTTTACGAATCACGCCTACTGGAGTGAACTGTGCATCTTTACAGTCTCTGGGTACAGATCTTTAGATGAGCAAGCGGCTGTATATATGGTAGATAGGTATGGAGATACTGCATGAGCGTCCTCTGAAAGGTACCTAATTGCTACACACTTTGGACCAGGACACTCACTTTTGTTAGGTGCCTTACGTTACTTTAATACTGCTAAATTACACGTGCTGGCAGCTGTTATTGATTCGAATTCTGGAGTATTTGCCTCGATCTCTTTGATGAACGAATTTCTTAAAACTGTGTTAAGCGATTCTGCTTCAGCACAACTGTCATCAGTAGCATCACCGTTGCTATCATGCAGTGAATCTATTGATTGTGTTTTGTGGCTAGTATAACTTACTTTACATTCAACCATAAGTTCTTACGATTTTCGACCAAATCACACGACAGGGTTTCCTTTGGAACTATTATGTTCTAGCATTGAAGTTGGAGCAAAATTTAGAGTTTCTGTAAAAGATTTCCAGTCTTGGAGATTTTCCAATTTTTTAAATTTGGCATGCCTTTTTCTTTGATTCTGCAAGGGTGATCTAACGATGGAGAACATACTGCTCTCAATGCTAAGTCAACGATTTCACACTTTATCTCATAGAAACTATAACAGAATGTTCCTAATCTCTATAATTTACACAATTCTCAGTAAATTGGCATATTCTTAAAAAAAGAAAAAGAAAAAAAAAAGAAAAAAAAAGGAAAAAAAAAACACATCACACGCACATCAGATATTGAATTGTCAAGTAAATTATTGTTCCAATCTAAAGAGCACTCGAAACTGTGGAGGATGAGTGTTGAACTGTTCCTAATCTAAATTCTTATTATTCACTCTGCCTGAAATTACACAGAGTTTCATCTTTTCGCTTAATAACCAAAGTACTAAACTTGTATCTTAATTCTAAGAGCAACTATCACAGAACAAATTTCGTTTTGTGTGGATATTTTCTCAATTCAATAAAATACAATCATAAAAAACTTCTCCAAGCATTTTAAATTAATTTAGACATAAATCTTAAGTTTATATATAGCATTAACATTGAGGGACTGAATGTTATGTATAGTTGTGCAATGGCAATAGTTGGAAATGGGGCGGTTCTGTAGCTCTGACGGTTTGATGCGGACGTCATGCCCAGTGGTAAAATCGTGTGTACTTATTGAAATACATCAGGCATACATCCCATGACGATGAAATTACGTAGGAGAGAGCGTAAGGAAGCTTGCTTTCGTATAAGGGAGTCGGTAAAAGGAAACCAATTATTAATTTTTTCCGGTTGTCAGGTATAACCTCTACCGATATCAGCTCACAGGAACTATCTGCTTCAATTTCGCTACAAGATAAACCACTTTTGACAAGAGTAAGTACGCCGCCAACTGTTTTATTCAATCTATCCTTTCTGAACACCATTTGTCCACTTTGTAAAAATTTCATATGAACTTATCTTCGGTTTTAGCCGGATTTCGGTTTATTAGTTATTTTAAAAAAAGTACGGGGTCAATTATCTCATTTTGTGTCCGATTTGAAATGAAACAGCCTCTCCGGTCCGGTTGGCGTCGCCTTTTGGACGGTCAGCTATGTACCTTCTCTACCATTGGCTTCATATTCAGGCTCAGAAGTGTTTTCCTCACTGAAAGAGGAACTCAATAGTTCTGAATTCTTTCTAAAGTCAAAGAAGGGGAACTTAAATGCCTTTAGTAGCGGTAGTACGGATTTTATTGACAATACAGGTGAAACTGTTTTCAGTTTTTTAATCGATGTGCTAAATTACTTGCAGAATAGAAATTTAATGAAGTGCCGACATTCCTGAATGATTAATGTTTGTGCGAAAGTGTATAATTTACAAAAATCATTAGCAGAAATGTTTTCGTACTCACGAGTTTTTCATTGTGTTTTATTATTTGATGTTAATTATTGCACACTTTATTGTGAGAGAGTGTTATGTGAATAAAATACAACAAATAGTATCAGAATACGTAAGGGTAATTATTAATTAACCACAGCTAATTTCGAAAAGAATTTCAGTAGAGATAAAACAAGAGGGGTATTTTGTCCGAGAAATTATAATTGTTAATTACAGGCTGAGCATAAAACAAGCATGGCTGGACGCAGTCGGTTATTCACAGCATTGTAATCAATGAAGCGTGGAAACGGTTAGTTTCACCTCGCTTTAATGCCGGTTCTATTTAGGTAGATGGGGAAACGAACTCTATTATTTACATTACTTTTGTATATGAGATATCACATTCGACAGTGACATGTGATTTTTTTTTCCGGAGATAACGTTTTTTGCAATAATTGTTTAATTCAGTGACTACCATTATGACTGGGTACGCAATTCTAAAACGTTCTGTGTGGCCTCAGCAGCAATGCTTTTACTTTGGCGATTATACAGTGAACAATGGAAGATTATCCAGGGCATGAACTCCATCACGCAGGAGAATAACACAACCACAACACATCATTAGTTGAGCTCAGATTTGACTAATAACTATGTATATTGTGTTCCAGATGACGTACGTATATATAGTTAATCAAAAAATTATTTTAGACTGATGTAGCCGCGGTGGAATGGCCGGGAGCTGTAAGGCGCCTTGCTGCAGAACGCTCGGTTCCTTCCCGTCGGAGTTTCCTCCCTCGGGCAGGGATGTGTGTGTTGTCCTCAGGTTAGGTGAAGTAGTTTGTAAGTCTTGGGACTGATAACCGCAGTAGTTAAGTCCTGTAGATTTACAAACATTTGCACATTTGACACTTACGTTAGGAGCTACTTCCAAATAAAATCTACATCTAAATAATTATTGCTGTGATCACTGAAATGTCCGGAAGCGGGTTCATCGAACCACTTTAACACTGTTTCTCTTCTGTACAGTTCCAGTCTCGAATTTTACGATATCATACTACAAGCACACTAGGTCCATTATGCAACTTTTAGTCCCACATATTCTTCTGTAAACAATTCCACTACGATTCCTTCAGCTATTTTAGTTTTACTGTCTCCAGTTCATTTATTTTTCTGTGATCTGGATAAGCATAGCAGTATTCACAGTAATGTACGAAACAGAGTGCTCTTCCGCGTAGCAGGCCGCGTGGCGCCAGCTTCCCGCAGCGCTGCTCCAGACGTCAGCAGAGGCACGCCGCTAATACTACCTCACGCCTGTGTGCTCGTGGCTGCCATGCATGTGTGCCACTTCCTTGGTTCTGCAGTGTACCTGCTATACAGTGATATATCTTTGCAGTTGATTCAGTGGCAACTATTTATTCACAATCGATACAAAAGCATTACAAGTTTGCACCTGTTACTGTCCTCCAAACTAGTCACCAACGTTGTGTAGAACCCGATGCCAGGAATGTGGAAGGCGTTACCGTTAACAGAGCCTTTTCTGTTGATGTTGTCTCTCGAATCTCTAGAACAGTACTGAAACGAATACCGCGAAGTGGTTCAAAAATGTTTGTAAGTCTATCGGACCAAACTGCGTGGTCATCAGTCCGTAGCTTACAAACTACTTAAACCTAGATAAACTAACCTAAGGAGAACACACACCCATGCTCCAGGGAGGACTCGAACCTTGTGAGATTACCGCCCAATAGAAATATTGGTAATTAATAGCATTTGATAATTAAACAGTATGAAGTTCACTGCAAACATTGAAAATGCCAATGCACTAAATGTTACACAATTTTAATCTTATTAATTATGGTAGCAATGTATGTACACAGCTGGGTGACAACATTTATCGTTAGCCCATAGATAGAAATTCTCCACGTTGAGATTTGCTGTGTGCTTGTAGCTGACGGGAGGCCAGCGAGCAGGCCGACGTTGGTGGCTTGTTCCAGCTTAGGATTTTCCAGGTTCGTTTCCGGTGAGGGGAGAGAGGGATAATGGCGAGTGCCAGGTGCAGTGCAGTGCACAGCGTGAAATAAAATATTCTAATACTACTGGCATTTGAAGTAATACAATGCAGTTAGGAACCTTTAAGGCCCTCATTACAAAATAGCCTGTTGAAAAATAAACAATACATTAGCTGATATAGTCACATCTGACGTAATATGTTTAACTGACAATGAAAAGTAATAAATTACCAATGAATACAAGACAGTTACACAACTAGCATGGCCATGTTTGTTTATAAAAGTAATATATTAACTATTTCTCATTTTATTTTCAATTAATCTTGTGTATTTTATTTTGAAGTATTCAGTTAAATCACTTATCTGTGATATAAGAAATTGCACGATTATGGTAAATAGTACAAAGGATGTTTATACCAATATAAAAACCTAAGAAGACATTTATTTAATGTGTAGTGTAATTATTTTGATTTTAAGTAAAGTTTTAGAAATGTATTGGCTGTGCGCTGTAAGTTGGAAGTCGGTTAGAACAGCTCACATGGGGAAGTTGCTGACGTAGAGGAAAAAAACCAGCGGTTGAGCTTTTGTTACGCGCGCGCGAGGGCAGGAAGTGACGGGGCAGGAGCAAGTGGGGTAGCTGGCCGGGCAGCGTCGCTCGGCATCAGTCGGCATGTGTATCTTCAGGTGGAGACTTTAGATTTTTGGTGTGGCAATTGCCAAGTGTGGTTGCTCGACGTAGACTGCACCAAGTTGTATCGAGTGCTACTGTGTGTTGTGAATATTTAGCCGGTGGAACAGGGTGTGCATCGCACTAAAAGTGACTGTGTTTTCTTAATGTAACACGTATCGTCTCATAAGCTTGAACATAAACGGTGTTTGAGACAGGCACATGGTGTGAAACAATTTGCGACAAATATTCATTTTGTCTGAGGGCTCACGAGCTATAATTTCTTTTTTTTTTTTTTTTTATAACTGTGTCAACGTACAGATGTATCAGCCACAGGGCTCTAATATTCTGAAATAAACAACATAAAGTGAACTTTCACGTGTTTTCAAAAATAGTAGTTAGTACACCCTATTCTCTCATGAACTTGACTTTATTATGAATTGTTTTGTTAATCATATGCAGGGAAGGAAAGCTGCGAACGTGTGATATCATCCCCTAGAAAACGAGTCAAACAGTCGCAATCACAGTTCCAGTGTGTTTGCATGGTTAAGAATTTGGTTCGCAGTTGGTGGTTGTGAGATTTAAAAATTAATCTTTCCCAATTTTAAACTCTCACCCCCACCTTCACTCTGGCAACCTCCACGGCGAAGCAACCGCGTGCTCCGCAGCGAGACACTTTAGACCGCTCGACTGCTCTACCGTGGCGACCGAAGTGGTTCGTTCATCTTCGGAATCGAATCAAAGTCACGAGGACTTAAGACCTGGCAGTATGGTGGATGGCATAGTAATTCCCTGTCCCATCGACCCAACAGAGCAGGAACAGATTGCGCTGTATGCTCCCGCGCATTCCACTGCAAAATTATTGGTGAGTTGCACAGAAAGTGTCGCCGCTTCTTTTCCAAAGCTAGTCGCAGGCTGATGCTTCAAAAACGAACAGTAATACTTTGCATTGGCAGTCTGCCGTGGAGGAACGTAATGTGTTAGGATAACACCACCACAGTCGTACACGAGAATCACTATAACTTTCACCATACTGCGGCTCTGACGCTCTTTCGACTTTCGCGGCGACCAATGATGACGCCGTTCGATGGATTGGCGTTTCAGTTTTGGCACGAACGATGTGGCCCATGTCCCATCCAGTTCATCGATACCGCGTAAGAAAGCCTCTCCTTCGTGCTCGTAACGACTGTCAGGCGTAATGTGGGGGTGGGATTTATTTATATACTTGTTTCATGGTCTCAAACAGGGTTTTGTTGCATAGTTAAGTACCGTAAACACGGGCTACTTGAGGCCTTGGGGCTAAATTGAGCACAAAACAGAAAAATATTGTTTGGTTCTCTGCGCACTCTTAACATCAGTAAAACGACGAACTTTACTGCTTGGCTCGTAGGCGGCAGCGCCAATAAGACCACAGCGTGAGTCTAGAGGTATGGGAAGACGCCTCTAGTGGCAGCAATGGTTGCGTACCTAAAACTTGAGGTAAGTGCATATATTTCACATTTAGTTTATCATCAAAACCAATTGAGGACTCTTAATGTCCTCAATAACTAATTAATTGTACAATATGTGCTTAAGTACAACTGGCACACTTTACCTGCAAATACGAGTTACTTGAGCCCATGCGCCATTTATTATTGGAAGCAACCATTTGCAGGTAAAAGAATTGGAAACTGATTACTTGGAAGTACATCAATGCTGTTGCGAACTGTATTAGAAGAAATTGGTCCAAACTTGAAAAGCAACCTAAAGGTAGGTTTCTAGAAACCTGGATTAGTGCCTCTAAATGAAAATCAGATCCCACACTGTTTGCCAAATCAAGACAAATCCAAGGCAAATGTAGACTTGTATATCATTGGGATGCATTTCTTCAACGACTACAAGAGAAGTGGGGCCAGTTTGTTACACCTCACTCTACTAAGAAGAAAAAAACTCCAAGTGCCACCTGGTCAGAGTGTAAGCGTGTCTGATTTCTGCTCTTCCAGTGATGCCAGTTTGAGATAAGGAGGTGGCAGCGACATCAGCCTCCACAATAGTGAGGACAGTTGTCTATGAATTTCTGCCAAACCAAGGCCAAATCAACACCATCACCGGCACCGGTAACGAAAGATGGCCTAGAAATAGGCAAGTTCGTTCTGGTAAAATGGAACGAGAAGGAATACTCAAGAGTCATCCTTGCTATAGAAGCAAAAGGTGTTATAGTCGACTGCATGGGGCCTACACTAAAAGCCTGCAGGTGGGCCAAAAAATAAGGATGTCTTGTTGATGTGGTAATGACAATAGAACCCCAAAAATTAATAAAAAGAGGATTGTTTTCATTAACTGGACTCCAAACATTGTTATATCTCTAGATTCTATTGTTGTACAATATCTAAAAAAGGTCGTTCAAAATTAATGTTCAAAATTAATATATGTCCTTTGCAAGTTCACTGGATGTTCAGAAATTATGTTATTCAAATAACCATCAACCTACTTGGACCCAAACTGCCTTCAAATGGTAATATTTATGGGAATTACAGTCTGGGTTCAAGTAACCCAACCGTAAGGTTAACTTTAGTCCAAATAACAAAGAAAAGAAAAATATTTACTACGTCACAAACAATGCGTACTTCAAGTTAAAGTATCCATAACAAACCATAATTTAATAATATAAGGTGAGTATTTCGGTGCTGGCCGCGGTGGCCGAGGGGACTGAGGCGCTTCAGTCACGGTCTGCACGGCCACTACGGTCGGGGGTTCGAATCCCCCCCTCGGGCATGGTTATTTGTGCCGTCCTTAGTGTTAGCTAGTTCGTAAGTAGTTTGTAAGTTTTGGGACTGATGAGCCCGTAGTTAAGTCCCATAAGCTCTACAAACATTTGAACATTTGAGTATTTCGGTGAAAAACAACTGTTCTACTCATTTTTAAACATAATGTTAGAGGTATCGAAATATGGGCTCAAGTATCCCGCGTTAACGGTACTTACTTACCTTTTAATTTGTTTCACATTTTGAATTTACTACACTCGCGCGCCTTGGTTCTGGGGGAGAACCGGGTAATGACGAACAGCTGGTAATACCGAACACGTATCCTTTCCTTTCCAGAGGCCAAATTTTTTAGTTCCGTAAAGTGCTACAGTCTAGTGGAAACAATGAGAAACCGCAGCGCCAACCACGCCAGTTGACTAGTTCAGTTGAGTTAATGGATGACGAAAGTTAGTTTTCAGTGTTTACGATCTAACAAACTACTTGTGTACTAGCTTATACTAAATAGGACACAAACGCCCATTCCCGAGGGGAGATTCGAATCCCCGACCGTAGCGACCGTGCAGACTGTGACTGGCGCGCCGCCGCAGACCACTCGGCCACTGGGGCCGGGGGACATCACCTTATGACCTGAGGAATGTGTACGTTATTATTCACTGCTGACGTTTTAATAATATGCTCATAGTTTGTCGAACACGTATTTAAGACGAATATAGTTGAGTACACTGTTCGGTGTTCGGTATTCCCCGCCGTTTGTTCTTCATTACCCTCCCCGTACTTAACGCTTACTCTACACGTTTTATAGTGGGATTTAATTGTTCCAGATGCCAAGCAATAGCAAACTACAAAAAATATGACCAAGTGGTCTAAAGATACAATGGAGGTGTCCCTGCAGGAAAAGGGAAATTAAATTACCAATGAAAGTCAAGCCAAAGGCTAAGAAAAAACTCCTCAAGGAATTTCAATCCACATCGGAAGCAGATTTAAGCGCGGTCGATTTGTGTGATGATGATGAATTTTACGATATGGATATCGACAAAGAAAAGTGTTTTGCCTGTGATGAATTTGGCCGGAATGGTGAACTTTGGTACAGCTGCACTTCATGTGGGACGTGAGCACATCTTTTGTGCTCTGGTTGGGACACTCCAGAGGGGTGCCAGTGTGATATTTTCGTAAAAACATAAGTGGCACTTGTGATATGTAAGACTGATATGGCTTCCTTATCCAAAGTAGAATGTGCCAAAGAGAAAAAAAAAATTATTTTTTTGTTAGTGATACTTATCCTAATTGCCATTATGATAAACTCTACTACTACACTTTACTACATTTGCCTAAATATTTAATGAACCAGATGTTACTTTTGAAATGTCATGAGGATTATTAATTTGCATTGTTATTTGTATTGGAATAAATGTGTTAGCCATTACCCGTCTTGGCGGGCAATACCGAACATTGCAAAGATTTAGAGATTAAAAATATATAAATCAATGAAACATAGCACTCACGAAAAATATAAAGGATGAATCACCTAACACTTGCACCGCAAGTATTGAGCAAACGGGAAATGCGATTGACGTGCGGTTTCAACATAATGGATTGGTAGTCAGGGGCTCGTATTTTTAGCCAACAAACAAATTGTAATATTAGAAAGTGCATTTTTTATGCAAACATACAGATCTTTTAAATGGAACAATGCCTGTAGACATTAAAAAACTAAAAGTAGGGTGCACTAGAATATCAGCAGTATCTGTTACAGGATTCTAGTACAAGTCGTTTACGAGATATCGTCTTTTGAAACGTTCTCACACCGACATTTGCGTGTGCCACTCAACCCGCATAGTTGCTACTTACGATGATGTTATGTTTGCTAACGGCGTGCTTGTGTGTTCCTTGGGTGCACTGCGGCTCGCTAGTCAGTGTGTAACAGTCTAAGCGGTACGTCGTGAGTGTGCGATGGTCTTTACCAATGCAGAAAAAACCGGTGTCTGCGGCAAGATATCCCAATAGACTTCACCCGTCTCGGCAATTATTCATCAACCTCTTCAACCAGTTACGTGAAAGTGGTAGTGTAACATCTACACAACGTAACAGAAGGAAACAAGTGACGAAAGACGAGGGGGTAATTGATGTTCTCGCTGCTGTTGCAGTTGATCCGCATGTCAGCTACAGCGTATCGCACGAGGAAGTGGCATGAGTCAGACAAGTGTCCTACGTATTCTCCATCAACTTAGGTTCCATCCTTATCACATCTCTCTCCATCAAGAGCTGCATGGGAACGATTTTTAGAATCGTGTTAGGTTCTGTAGATGGGCTTTACGACAGGATACTCCAGATGTACCATGTATCCTGTTTAGTGATGAAGCCACATTTACCAATCATGGCCAGGTAAACCGCAAAAAGATGCACTATTGGTCGCTGACAGTCCCTCTTGGCTTCGACAGGTGGACCGTCAGCGTCCATAGAAGTACACGTGTGGTGTGGGATAGTGAACCAGCAGCTCATAGGCCCGTATTTCATAGACGAAAAATGAACATGCACAAGTATCACAGCCTTCAAACAGACCATTTTCCACGTATGCTAGAAGACGTTCCTCTGCAGACTAGGAGGAATCTATGGTACCAAAACGATGGCTGTCCAGCCCATAGTGCACTAATTACTACAGCATGTTTTCAAGAATTGTTCCCAAATCGATGAATTGGACGCAGAGAGCCTGTACCTTGGCCTGCCCATCTCCCGGATATGACGCCTGTGGACTTTCTCTGTAGGGAAAGCTGAAAGATGCTGTCTACAAGGACATACCAACCACACCTGATGATATGCAATGACGTATTACTGCAGCCTGCTCGGACATATCCGCTGAAATGCTAGCATGTGTGCAGCGGTCGTTCTATGCCAAACCGACAACGTGTATTTGTGCTGCCAGTGATCATTTTGAACACAACCTCTGATGGTCATTTGTCGTTTTACTGGGTGGAATCCACATAACTACTGTTTGCACTTGTGTTGTTGTTTAGTGTGTGTTACCAGAGGTATTGTACAAGTGTCGGTGTGGGAACGTTCCAAAAGACGTTATCTCGTAAATGACTTGCACTAGAATCCTGCAACAAGTTCTACTGATATTCTAGTGCACTCTACATTGTTTCTTAATACCTACAGGCATTGTTTCATTTAAAAAACGGTACGTTTGCATAAAAAATACACTTTCTCAGTTTTATTAAAATCTGTTTTTTGGCTAAAAATACGAGCCCCTGACTACCAATCTACTCTGTGAAAACCGCACATCAATCTCACTTTCCGTTTCCGCAATATTTGTGATGCAAGTGTTAGCTGATTCACCCTTCATATATATTTTGTACTTCACTAAACGTATTTTAATTGGCACTAATTATTATATAAATACGCTGACACAAAAATTGTGGTACAGATTACTAATTTATTCGTACAAGAAGGCCAATGAAAGTTACGTAATTCGAAAGATTGTTTGTTGTAGATTTCACGAATATAAATATTATGTGTGCAGTTAGCCATTAAAAGTGGTAAAAGGAAGTAGAAATTTTCCTATCTACACCTTGGATCAAATTCTACATTTTCCAACAATCAACTCACTGATTGGCTATTCGCCTCGACCAGAGACGCTGTAATGCAGCGCATCTGCAGTATTAAAATAACGTATTAAAATAAGTGAATATCGAAACATGGAGTGCCCCCAACTCACTTTTTTGTGCCGTTCAAATGCTTCATTTTCGCAGTGATTAAGAGTGGTTCAAGGAAATGGATGTTTACATATGACTGGCGATATAAAGGATGATGCGCCAGGAGAGGCATCTGGCGGTGCTCGGGTGCAACTACGAAGTCGAGAACGCCGATGTAAATGATGATGCACCGGGAGAGGCATGTAGCGGTGCACGGGTGGAACTACGGAGTCGACATGTTGTCAGCTCTGGAATTCTGACTATCGCAGTATCGAAATAACATTATTTTTGGTGTTGTATAAATATACGAACACCGAAATTGTAGTTCCATTTCAAATATTAGGCTAATGAAAGTTATATAATTCAAAAATTGCATGAGAAGTATATATTTCCGTTTTTATTTGTTGTTATTGTGTCAGGCATTTTCCTTAACACGTAAAAGATACCGTTTCAAACCTCCCAGTGCCGGTTAAATTTTACCAAATATCCCAGCGGTCTCCTATGATAATGTAGGCAACAGATGCTGAATAGTGAGAATCCTGTGAGTCTTCATTTTAACCAGTCGCTTGACAACGCTGATGTTTTCTCATGGAATCTTCGCTTTACGAGGGCAATTATTTTTACTGAGCGGACGAGGGTACTTACAAGAACTTGTCAACCATAAAGCAGGAACAGCATTATTTGTTTACTTCATGGTCTGTACGATACACTAATCGAGTCATTCTATGTGGTTCGAACAAATGGGCCAAGATTTTCTATCGTGTTGTTGATGTTGCCAACATAATCACGCGAGGCCGCCGACATGATACGTGATCATTGTAAACACAATTGGTCGATTTTAGACCACAGGCAATACCAGTTTAATTAAAATTAGGGCAAGCCATGAAATGCCGTAAGTGTTCGCCATTCCCCTACTCTCCCCTACTATTCGGGACACTAACTTTAGAAGTTTATTATTTATTTATTTATTTATTTACCCTTCTTGCGGACCAGCTGCCTTTGGGTATATAGCTGGTCGTGATTACAAAATCTATGTGATACATTTATGCGACTATGATACATTATTTTATTTATACATTTACAGTAATTAGATTAAAAATATAAAGAAAAGCGTACAATACTTATCATAAGGAAAATGGAAAGGCAACTTAAAAACATCAACTATTTTAAGAAGAGAATAATAGAAGATAGGAAAGATTGGTTTGAGTGACAGTCTGAAGAATATGAGAGGAAAAACCAGGGTGGGAGGCCTCGGAATTTACTTCGAGCCCTGCCATCCTGGAGTTTTCTCATTTTGAGACTCTTATGATTGGCTATATCTGTAGGTTATATTTCGCATGTGTTTATATCGTCCTCTGTGTCGGGGCTGTCATCTGTGGTGTAATTTGTACTGTTTGTGCTTTCAGTGTCAGATTCATCATAAGTGTTTTGTCTTCTGTTGTGAGCGTTTCGTGTTGCATTACGTCTTACGTTCTGTGTGTACTCGTGTTTTTTTTCGTAGTGAGACTTCGTCCGTCAGCCTGTTCATTATGTCCCATCCGTTCTTATCTCGTATTAGTTCGTTTAGGTCTTTAGTCGTGTCAAACACACTCACTCACACTCACTTGAGAAGTCTCTCATCTAGAGACTAACTCCATGCCAAGTTTTACGGTCTAAGTCTGGCTTCTTCAAGGTTGTTACCAATCGTTTGTGGTGACAGCCCGTCTTTGTGCTCAGATTTGGGAGTCAGCGAGGGGAAAGACGTTCTCGCTGGAAGCACTTGATCGGTGCCGGCGACGCGTCTAACGCGGTCGGCAGAGAGCTGCGCCGCTTCTGGAGCGCCGTGAGGTCAAGTGTGGCGCGGCCCGCGTGGGCGAATCAAAGGCCGGGGGCCGAGGGCGGCGGCTAACGAGCCTTTGTTCCAGGGCGTCCCGTGGGGAGCGCTGGAGCCGACCAAGGCTGAGGCCCACAGCTAGGTGTAGGCGGCATGTCCACGGGAGTCGTTCAGCAGTTATACAGACAAGTAGGTCTGGGAAAAAATGTTGGTAGGGCACGTTTGGCACTTTTATGGCTTTAAGTTGGCACCACTCTGTAACGTAACGGGTCGTAAGGTCTCGTAGATCGGCGTTCTCGGTAACGATTGGCTGATATTCGATGGTGCAAAAACTAATCTATTACAAATAATGTAGGTGACTCGTAGAATTGCAATTTAATACAAATAAACAATCTCTGAGACGGATTTTCGTCTCGAATATGTCAGACAATAATGATAAATTTGAAGCATTGAATTAAAATTTGTGATGCTGCTGGGAATCGAATCCGGACCTCCATGCTTATTAGGAAGACATTATACCGATTTTTTTTTTTTTTTTTTTTTTTTCCCCTTCGGGTACATCTATGCTTTGCGGTCGTTGTTTCAGTTCGTTGATTTAGACCACCACAACATTAACGATTAAGGCGCCTCGGAATAGTCTAAGTACGATTTCCCTCCACGTCACAAACTTCAATTCAGCTTCTGTGTTCCAAAGATAATTGCCACTACTGCCAAGGCTCTCCATGCAGCGGAATAGCACCTCGGCAATGGACATATTGGAAAAAATATTTTAATTCTATGCTTCAGATTTATCATTATTGTCTTTCACATATTCGAGACGGAAATCCGTCTCAGCGATTGTTTATTTGTATTAAATTGATATTTATATCACCTTAACAGAATTGTTCCAATATGTCCATTGCTGAGGTGCTATTCCGCTGCATGGAGAGCCTTCACAGTAGTGGCAATTATCTTTGGAACACAGAAACTGAATTAAAGTTTGTGACGTGGAGGAAAATCGTACTTAGACTATTCTGAGGCGCCTTAATCGTTAGTGGTGTGGTGGTCTAACGGTATGACGTCTGCCTATTAAGCATGGAGGTCCGGGTTCGATTCCCAGCCGCATCACGTATTTTAATTCTATGCTTCAGATTTATCATTATTGTCGTAGAATTGCATTCATTGACACATTAATGTTTCATTAGTGTCAAATTGTCCCCATTAATGGCCAGAGTACAAGTCTCATTAATAAGTCACCAGAACCCGGAACGCACACACCTAATATATAAAAATGAATCTCTGTGTCTTCGTATTTTATGCGCGGCCGTAGCGTTCAACCGATTGTGGTAAAACTTTGGCAACAAATTGATGGCACTTTTGCGATGGTCATAGGCACCATCAAAGGATCGACGTATATACTTCGGAAATCGCGAAATTTTTCGACGTCTGATGCTCCTGTAAGATGGACAAACGATCTGCAACACATGAAAATTTGTATATTTCACGATTTGCTAAGTATATATGTGGATATATTTATCTCTGCTGCGGAACATCGCTAACGTCTTTTCCCTTGGAAGAGACATAATAATAAACATTTACGCCATGACAGGCTTACGGTCGTAGAATTGTGTCTCTCCCTCTTGCGAGACTCACACTATAACGTGTGCGAGCATGTCAGGGAAAGAGACAAGTGCCACACATAGAAGTTTGGGTCTGGCCGGGGAGCGTGCACGGGTGGCCGAGTGGTTAAGGCGACCGCTCGCGTAAAGCGGGAGACCTAGGTGCGAGTCCCGGTCCGGCACAGATTTTCATGTATTGCAGATCGTTTGTCCATCTTACAGGAGCAGCAGACATAGAAAAATTTCGCGATTTGCGAAGTATATACGTGGATATATTTATCTCTGCTGTGGATCATCGCCAACGTCTGTTCCCTTGGAACAGACATAATAATAACCATTATAGGACTGTACGACAAATAGCTCACGAGATATGACGTAATAAACAATAAAAGCGGAAAAGTGCTGCATCATGCGACGTCTGCTTCTAAACCACTGTACCGATTTCAACCAAATTTGGTACACATATTGCTTCCATGGGGTAACAATTGAGGTAGGGTTAAGAACGTCTTACGACATACAGTTCACGTGATATGACGTCATAAACAATTATGTGGTTGAAAACCTGTGGCATCAGGCGACATACGAAGAAGGACACTTTATTCATCCTTAAATCTTCATGACATTTTGGACACTTGACCTTCAATACAAGAGGAAGATGATAAATTTTGGATGGTGCATGACGGAGGACACTTTTCATATGGACTTCGTCAGATTCTACACTTGTATTCCGATCCTCGTGAAATTTTTAAATATGATGGAACAATTCAGTTTATCAGTGCAGTATTAATATATTCATATTACCTACAATCATTGCACTTAACGTGACTAAACAGTTAATTTTCAGATTTCGACGAAGTTTCGAATGAAATAAAATTTCTGAAAATTCTGACAGCTCTCTCTGGAGGTTAAGTTACACTTTGCAGGGAGATAATCAGCAGAGAAACATTTAAAACATAAATAATGTTCACACCATCTTAATTTCATGTAAGCAATTTAAAATGAGAATTTTTTAATAATATGCTTCACTGGCAAGCATACTTCATTCAGATTTGTAAATGGAGGTTTTTTGGCTGTCAGCTTTCATGCATACCAAGCGTACCGAATCATTGGAGTGAAAACCACCAGCAGAAGGAATTTGTTGTCACCAACGTATGGTTTTAATGTGAATTTGAAAATAAAGTCATAGATGTAATATATAAAAATTAATGTTTGTTTGTATTTTTGTTCGTATTTTATGTAGGGCCATACAGTACATCCGACTGAATGAATATTTGTCAATTCATTGCTTGCACTAGCGAGAAGGTTATAGGCATTCTAAAATTAACTTCGTATGATGCATGGCGGAGGGTGCTTTACAACTAGTTACGCCTTCAGGCTGAAATGTCTTAATGAATATGAATGAAATTTTGAACATAGCCGGCTTATACCCTGATAAATACATGAGCAACTTTTCCTAAGAGACCATAAGGCGCGTTACTGGGGATACCATACAATGGATTGATATGTTTGTTATTCCGTCGTGCTGAAACGGATGGCCAAATTTGAATGAAATTTGGAATGGAGATAGCTTATAACCTGCTTTAGTACATGGGCTACCATTTAAGCAGCCGTTTGGTGTGTGGCGCGGGGTACCTCCCAATGGTTTAATATGTTTGTTTCTCTTCACGCTGAAACGGCTATAAGGATTCGAATGAAATTTGGAGTGCAGTACTAACTTGTAAAGTTACACAATTACGGACATTATTAATAGCTTACATTTGTGAAAGGTGAGATAAAAATTGTTTACAATATTGTATTTCAAGATTAAATGAAAGCTCCGAATATGAAAAAATATGACAGAAGATCATCAGAAGTATGGAGAAGCATACGTACTTACAAATGACATACATTAGTAGCGAGGCAGCATAAGCAACTGTACATACAATTTTTTTTCTTCAAAAGACGTGACAAGATCAAGGTACAGCGGAAAAAACGGCTCTGGTTCCGTACCTAGGTCAGCAAAAATAGAATCCTTGTTGGATCCCTCCGTCAATAAACTCAGTTCTCATAGCCAAGATGTCAAATTTAAGTAGAAGTTATTGTCGAAAACGATGAATTTTCAAAAATATTCTCATACAAAAAGTGAAATTAATTTAAGTCCGTACTCCTGAACGATGTAAATTCAGTGTTAGGTAGTGTTAATAAAGTTAGGACTACGGTATGGAATTGTCTGTTTGACGTAAATTTCTGAAAACACTTATATCATTGAGATGACAAATAGTAATAATAATAACAGCGCTATGTATCGGTTCTGTGATGTAGTACTAAACTTTTTATCTCTCACAGTAAGTGTATGCTGAAGTATTAGTATGTTACAGTGTAGCACTGGAGACAATGTAGTTATTCTGTATGCAGTGCTCCCTATTATCGACAGCTCGACGAATGCTAGAAGTCTGGAAATTCAATTAACAGAGCAGTTAATGTCCGTTTAAATAAGACGTCATGGTGGAGTCAAAATGCGATAAAGTAAGTCTGGGTAGTCGTTGAAGGAATGGCGTCAGCTGATCGTCTGTATAGAACTTTCCATTAAATATAGTAGCATTTCCAGTTCATTGACTTGACTGTGTTAACAGCATCGGCCACTGTTTCAGCTAATACATGTCCTCGCGTATTGCAGTGGTTACCTCGTAAAACATCAAGTTAAAATCGACCTTGTGTAGCAGAACTATATATTCAAGTCGCATTATAACTAAGTGCAATTGTCTCTGCAAAAGAAGATGTGTTTCTCTACCTTAATGTAGTCCGCACCAAAAGTAAATAATTGCAAATTTTAATTACAATATTGTAACGAACAATTATGAAAGCAGAGACGTTTCTGATGAGTTTGTCACTCGCGTTTGTATAGTATCTCTAGTGGCAGGCAGAGAGCAGAAATATCTCTGGGATGAGCATTCAGATGCCCAGATGCCCAGAAAAATCTACTAATCGCTGACTTTAACGTGGTCCCTTTTTGTACTGTTAGGACGCTATGTGTAAATGGCCCTTTTGGCGACGTTTCCATAACTTTCTTGTTGCTTCTGTGACAAATTTATTTACATATTATTGTATGGTATGCGATTGCTCTGCGAAAAGGAGATGGCATCGGCGGAGGGCTACAACCAGTACTCTGCTGTGATTGGTTCGCCACTGTCACTTGGCTGACCGTAATGTAGTGCCGCCGTACAATGCCGTTTCTTCTGCTGTTGGCCGCTGTTTAAGTGTATGTTATTACGTGTGAGCGCCTACGAAACTGGAGCTCAACAGCCCGCTTTGGCTGACACCGCATGCCGCATGACGGGGAATTTTTTTGTTTTGTTTATGACGTCCTATCTCCTGAACTATCGGCCCTATCGCAAAATCGATTCTTAGCTGACGTCTACTAGCTATAAACTACATTCCTGCCAAATTTCAGCTTCATAGGTGAAGTAGGTTTCGAGATTTAGTGTTTATTCAGTGAGTGAGTGTATGAATGAGTGCCCTTTCGCTTTTATACAGATTGAGATACCTGTCTCAGTGTAATGTTTTATATCAGATGTATACCACTGGCTGATGAAAATTTACTGTATTAGGTATGAGATTTTATTCGATTTTTAATACGTATTTCAGGGAGCCAGACATTTTGGACAGAAGGGATTTTATAGATGGTTTTATAGGCAAGTTGGTTACAACTCGAATACTGAAGGGAATCAGCTAGTTTAAAGTCCATGTACCATATGGTTATGACCTGAATGAAATAAGTACCTGATGATGAAAATTTAATTTGCGAAACCAGTCGTGTGTTCTTAGTAAAGGAATTTTAACAGTCGCAGCGGTCTGTTGTAAAGAAAATGAATCAATTCGATTGTCATTGCCGAAGAATAAAGTATTGTGTTCAAAAATTGTCGCGAGCCAATAACGTCCAAACACCGTTTTGGGCGATCAGCTACAGTTTCAACTTCCTCGCTTGGAAATCTATTTCATGGCATTATTCGTGCCGACCCCCGTGTGACTGTGGAAATAATAGGTGATGACATTACTGTAATGCTGGCCATCCAGAACCCCTGAAAGTCGGCAGCCCAACGTACATCGAAGTGGTGCGGGCAACCTGCACGCACGGCGATTCTCGGCTCTGAACAACAGGCCAAAAATAACATTAGCGTGCTTATTCTTGCAGATGGCTCCGGAACATTGCAGACCGTTGTATTCCTACACCAGACTGCAATTGGTGGCCCGCGTTTATTTAAGGTCACGACGGCACGCTTCAGGCAGTTTTCTTCCAATGGTGGACTCCTCCCCAACTCCAGCCTTCCAACGACGAACGAAAAATGTTTAAATGTTTGTAATCCTATGGGACCAAACTACGTTGCTCATCAGCTCCTAGTCTTAAAAACTACTTAAACTAAGTTAAACTAACCCGGTCATATTGTGAAGGTAAGCCTCTTCGGACATTGTCAAGTACCGTGTACTTCGTAAAAGTGTTGAAGCGTGAAATAAACGTTGTTTGAAGATTGACCGCTGTTCACGTCAGTTAGTACTGGTACAGTTTATAACATTATGTATAACAAGCTGAAGTACCATAAAACATGTGCAAAATGGGCCCCAAAGGAGCTGACAGGGCAATGTCACGTTGCAATGGAAGTAGACTTGACTTCGAAGGCAACTAAACACAGCACTTATAGTGAAAGCACGTTTATTAAGAACTCAACATACACGCAGCACTGACTGCCTCTCAGGCAGAGTGCTCTGCTATTTATACACAGATAGAATTTACCAGAAATTAGAACAACCGGCAGTCGGTGTGCGTCGTCTCTCACGGCACAAGGAAGCAAGGTTGAGAGTGTGTACCTAGTTAACCCTTCATTTGACAACCTTTCTCTCAAGCAACATCAATATTGCGCGTGGTTTTCTGAATCATATTTAAAGTTTCATCCTTGGATGGGCAACAGAACATATAAGCTCTCCAATAAAGTGATGTTTCGTTGTCTTTTGCGAAAAGCTTAGCAATATACTGAATCTTTAGTGGACACTACAAGCATAAGTTACTGAGGTACATGTTTGTTTCAATTTTGGGACGATATTTTTCGTGATACATGGAAAACTGCTTATAAAATGGAAAGAGGAAGCCTTAAAGTTGAATTAATATGGAAAGTTGTTGACGAGTTCTTATATGGGAGACTGAAAATGAACTTATATTTATTGGAAAGATAGGCCTACTAGACCACTACAAACTGGGTAATACGTCCAGAAGAAGAACGAAACAGCAGCTCCTGTACCAGTCAGTGATGTACGGTATGACAGATATGACAATATGTTGCCACTTGACAGATTATGGGCCAAAAGGTATTTGCAAGTTTTGTCTTCAGAGGTTCTTGACTGTAAAATGTGGAAATCATGGTACTGTTCTGCACTTTGCACCAAAAACGACTTGTTTTGACACGTTTCACACAAAGTAGTCCAAAATACAGTAATTTCTACAGTCATAAGAACATCACTGTAGTACTGGTACTTTATCACCATGCGAACATTTTTGGCAATGTTACTTACAACCCAGAAACTATAGTTTGAAAAAAAATCGTATAAAGCTCTTCACATGGCCCTACACATTTAATTTTTCTTCTCGTAATTTCTTTGTGTGCCAAAAAAATTAGATTGTAATGAATCTTGGGTTCACTATAATGAGCCTGAATCGAAAAGGCAAAGCATCTCGTAGATCAGCGTACAGTGAACAGCCAATACTACTCGGATTTGTTTTCAAACAAGGTGAAACCATGCATTGTAGTGGGACAAGATAGTCGTACTACATTTTCCTATGTCAGCCCTGTTTTGAAGTTCTAAATAGGAAAAACGAAACTTTTTATTTAAAATGTAACGTGTCAAAACAAGTCGTTTTTGGTGCAAAGTGCAGAACAGTACCATGATTTCTACATTTTACAGTCAAGAACCTCTGAAGACAAAACTTGCAAATTCCTTTTGGCCTATAATCTGTCAAGTGACAACATATTGTCATATTTGATGTTCATGTAAATATTATTATTTTATAATATGATTCTTCAAATTTTTTATTTTCTGTATCTTACATGCACGATCGAGGCGCCGCAATCAAGGGCAGTCAACCTTGAAATATGTGACCGCTGGCAGAATTTAATCGACGGCTACGAGGCTACGAATGCAGCTGCGCCTTCTTTATTGCCGCATGTCAATCGTTTCAAAGAAGAAAACAAAAGACATTAAATAATTATTGTTATTTGAGATTCAGTCCAAGCTGGTTGTACAGGATCAGGTCTCCTGCCAAACTGACTTTGTATTAGTATAAAGAAGAATAAATATTTGTTAATATTGAAAAATATCTTGTATTTATGAAGAGTTATTTATCATCAAGACTATATTATAGCAAGATTAATTTGATTTTTGTGAAGAACTGCGACTTATTTCAAAAAACAATTTAAATTCAGATTGAAATTATTACTGACTAACTTCGAATGTGATATTATATTGGTATCGAGTGTGAATATGGCAAAACAGTGTTTAGCAGGCGGTGGAATGTTAATTTTTTCAGTACACGTTAGCGACAGCAAACAGTAGTGCCTGTGTTTGACTTTGATAAAATTTTAGTAACGGCCACAGACTACTTTCCTTGCCCCGCTCGTACAAGAACCTAATTTATTTTTTGTGAACTATTTAAAGGAGATATTCCTATATTTTTCTGATTTGTATTGTGGTGCGGGACAGTTGAAATTTTACACAGTTAGATTGTGAGAGTTGGTGTTGCTAGAGGACTGTAAATAACTAATTAACAACGTCCTAGCAACTGATAAAACCTTTTTAGTATCAAGATACTCTCACGATTAGCGACTAAAGATGAACTTGAGTAACTGTATTAACTATCGCAGATATCCTGTCGCTGTTCCACCACAGCATGAGACAAAAGCGTCCTAGATCTGATAGGAGATAAGTGATTCTCCAGCGAAAAGTCACGTGGTCATATTAATCAGACGGTGAAAACATCGGCGAAATGGGCTGGGAGTCTCGATTTAGCACCTAGTGATTTACAATTGTTTCGTGCAGTTAAGGAGGCGTTAAGTGGGAAAAGGTGCCTGGAAGTAAAACGTTCTGCATCTACATCTACATGGGATACTCTGCAAATCACATTTAAGTGCCTGGCAGAGCGTTAATCAAACCAATGTTATACTATTTATCTCCCATTCGACTTTCGAATAGTGCGCGGGAAGAAAGAACACCTGAATCTCTCCGTTCGAGCTCTGAATTCTCGTATTTATTCAGATGATCTTTTCTAGTTATGTAAGTGTGAGTCAACAGTATATTTTCACATTCGGAGGAGAATGTTGCCGACTGGAGTTTCGTAAGTAGCCCACGCCGCGGCGATAAGTGCCGGTGTTGTAATGATTCCCATCCCAGTTCCTGTATCATTTCCGTAACGCTGTCTCCCCTGTATCGTGTATCGTGACAATACGAAACGAGCTGCTCTTCTTTGGACTCTTTCGATGTCTTCCGTCAAACCCACCTGATAAGGATCCCACACTGGGCAGTAATACAAATACTACAACAAATGAACGGACAAGCGTAGTGTACGGAGTTTCTTTTGCATCTTTTAAGGGTTCTGCCAATAAAATGCAGTCTCTGGTTCGCCTTTCCCACGACATCATCTACGCGTTCTTTCCAATTTAAGTTTGAAGTAATAGTATTTCGTAGGTATTTTGAGGAGTTTACGGCCTTCATTTTTGATTGATTCATCATGTAAACAAAGTTTAACGGATTTCTTTTCGTACTCACGTGGACGACTTCACACTTCTCATTATTTAGAGACAATTGCCAATTTTTACACCATACTGATATCTTATTCACATCGTTCTGCAGTTGGTTTTGATCTTCAGATGATTTTACTAGACGGTAAATTACGGCGTTATCTGCAAACAACCTAACTACTTAGTTTTTCCCCTAAATCGTTTATGTAAATAAGGAACAGCAGAGGACCAATAACACTACCCCGTGGAACGCCCAATATGTTTTAGTCGATGCCTGACCATCGATTACTACAAACTGTGTCCTCCGACAGGAAACCCCCTATCCAATCACAAATATGGGGCGATATACCATAACTACGCAATTTGATTAAAAGCCGTTTGTGAGGTACGGTGTCAAAAGCCTTCTGGAAATCAAGAAATACTGAATCGTTTTGCGAACCCTTGTGGATAGCACCCATCATTTCGTGTGAATAAAGAGCTAGTTGTGTGGGAAATTGGTCCGAACATCGAGATCTTTTTTATTTCTTTTGTGTAATTGCGTCCAGAATTCATAAAACGCAACATTCTCGAAACACCCTGCTTATCGTTTGCCGGCAGAAGGAATTTCTGTCGTCGGCGGAGGACGGGGAGAGGTGTTTGCGCGGTGTAGCCAGAGACCGCGTTCTGGGCCTCACCCCCAATTTACGAGAAATTAATGGCCAAATTAAAATCCGGGGCGAGTGATTGGGTAATGGGAAAATTGGCTTAGGTGAGATGCTGGGACGACGTTAGAGAACGTCGAGATGGGTGCTGAGGTGGCGCGGGAGGCCAAAGGTCGTGGGTCACGCCAGGAGAGGGCGCTAGCGCAGTCCGTGCCGGCCGAAGCAGCGGCGGAAGCACTGAGCTCTGCTCGATGGTGGCGATGGTGGGCGGCGGTTGGGAGGGGGGGGGAGAATCCGCTGTGGCGGCGTCCACACCCCAACCTCCAGGAACCAGATAGGCAGGTCGCTACCAGATACAGTATCACCCAAAAACCCGATAAAATTCGTGTCATATTCTGCCGTACAGGAAAACGTGCTTATGGAATATCTCCCCAATTGTGCGATTGGATTCACGATTTCCTATCAGAAAGGACACAGTGCGTTGTAATTGACGGTAAGTCATCGAGTAAAACAGAAGTGATATCTGGCGTTCCACAGGGAAGCGTTATAGGTCCCCTACTCTTCCTCGTGTTTATAAACGATTTAGGAGATAATCTGAATAGCTCCCTTAGACTGTTCGCGGATGATGCTGTCGTTTATCGGTTAGTGAAGTCAACAGAGGATCAAAAGCAACTGCAAAGCGATTTAGACAAAATTTCTACTTGGTGCGAAAATTGGCAAGTAATACGAAATAAAGAAAAGTGTGAAGTAATACACATGACCACTAAAAGAAATTCGCTGAACTTCAATTACGCGATAAATCAGTCAAACCTTAAGGTCGTAAATTCTACCAAATACCTAGGATTTAGAATTACGAACAACTTTGACTGGAGAGAACACACAGAAAATATTGTGGGGAAGGCGAACAAAAGGTTACGTTTCATTGGCAGAACGCTTAGAAGATGCACCAGCTCCACCAAAGAGACTGCCTACATCACAATTGTGCGTCCTCTCCTGGAGTACTGTTGCCCCTTGTGGGACCCTCACCAGGTGGGACTGACGGAAGATATCGAGAATGTTCAGAGAAGGGCAGCTCGTTTTGTTTTATCACGTTACGGGGGGGGGGGGGGGAGCGGTCACGGAAATGTTGCACGAATTGGGGGTGGAAATCATTAAAAGAAAGACGTTATTCATTGCGGGTGATGTGTTTGCGAAGTTTCAATCACCGGCTTTTAGTTCTGAATGTGAAAATATTTTTCTAGCACCCACCTACTTAGGGAGACATGACCATCCCAATAAAATAAGAGAAATCAGATCGAAAACGGAACGATTTAGGTGTTCTTTCTTCCTGCGCGCTATTAGAGAATGGAACGGTAGAGAAAAGTTATGAAAGTGGTTAATGAACCCTCTGCCAGGCACTTAAATGTGATTTGCAGAGTATCTATGTAGATGTAGATGTATATACGAGGTACGTCCACAAAGTAAGTTCCGTTTGGTTATATAAAACAAACGTGTACAAATACAGAGAAAACATTTATTGTACAAAAAATATACAACTGATAAACTATTTTTCAACATGGGTTCCGAAATTTTTAGGCACTTGTCATAGCGTGGCATTAATTTTTGTATGCCTTCTTCATAGAAGGTTGCCGCCTGCGTATTCAACAATGTGGTAACATGTTCTTTCAGCTCGTCATCATCGTTGAAGTGTAGACCAGCAAGGGCAGATTTGAGGTGTAAGAAGAGGATTAGGGTAAGGTGATACTATTTCGATTATTTGGGACAAATGTTATTGTTCAAATGTTCAAATGATTGTAAATCTATCGGACCAAACTGCGAGGTCATCAGTCCGTAGCTTACAAACTACTTAAACCTACGTAAACTAACCTAAGCACAAACACACACACACCCATGCCCCAGGGAGGACTCGAACCTCCACTCCACCACGGCAAATGTTATTGTAACTGGAAATTTATTGAGAAAAGATGTAATTTTAATTATAGCACTTGTTCTTGGACGTTTAACTAATATGTAACACAAATATTAGACAATTGCAAATGTCGGTATAGACACAAAAAAGTTACAGAATTGAGAAAAATCGATCGAAAATGTTCCATACTAGGTACAATTGTGATCACTTTCTAGTAGAATTTTGACTAAGGGCCATCTTCCACATAAAAAGCACTTTTTCCGTTAGGCACCAACGCATACTTCGTTGTACCAAACATTGCATTTTGGGTAGAGGATCTAGTCATCCTTAAATAGAAAATTTATAAGAGCTCGTTAGACTAAGTAGCTTCACTTACCTCCTAACGTGAAAAAATTTATTTCCCCTTAGCACTAAGTGGTGTATTCTTGGAAAAGAGCCCGACCTCACACGGCGAAAGTGACGCAACAACTCTTACGGGAATTTCAGTGGGACGTGTTTGATCATCCTCCGTACAGCTCGGACCTCGCTCCTAGCAACTTGCATCTCTTCTTACACCTAAAATCCGTCCTTAGTGATCAACACTTCAAGGATGATGACGAGCTGAAAGAACATCTTACCACATGGTTGAATACGCAGGCGGCAATCTTCTATGAAGAAGGCATACAAAAACTTGTGCCACACTATGACAAGTGTCTACAAAATTTTGGAAGCTATGTAAAATATATTTTAACAGTTGTAGATTTTTGTACACTTAATATTTCTTATGTATCTGTACTGGTTTGTTTTGTATAACCAAACGGAACTTACTTTCTGGACGTACCTCGTATTATAATAATAACAAATACCTGATCTAGGGTAAGGTCGGCCCAATCGGGTCAATTTTAGTAATTTTAGTAATTCTCGCCTAATCGCCATGTACGAAGTAGTATGGGAACTGCTGCCTCACAGCGGTGACTGTTAGATCTCTGGGTATGAGTTGTAAAGTGATAGACATTGTCAGGCGTGTTCGTTGTTGTGTAAAAATTTGTGGAAGATTGCGCTGTTCTTAAAATTTTCTCCTTTGTAAAACAGCTTCGGATTCAAATTCATATATCTCTGGTAATTCGTTCAGTAATTTGTTGAGTATTCGTTTAGCAGTAAATTTATATAATGGAGAAAAGGTTACGGTGTTACCGGCGCGTAGGTATGCTTGTACAGGACTGCCAACCGCTGAATCGGGTCAATACAATCCGAGTGAAAAGGGTCAATGCTTTTATTTCGATTCATTGTAGTTATTATATTGTTTCGTTTTTTATTAATTAGTTTTCGGTTTTTTATTGTAGACGGGGAATAATAAAAGAAAAACCATTACTTTATGGACGGGGATGACATGCAAATTGCAATTAAAGCTTCCAAAAGCGTAGGAGTCAGCGCCATGCAGCGAACTGTTTGGGGTACCGCAATCCTGTCTACAACGGCGACTGCAGAGTGGAAAGGATGATCCAGCAAAGGTGGTCAGAAAACAGAAAGCACTACTTCTTACCTCTCCAGAAAATATAAACGCAACAAAAAATAGATTGGAAAGAAAAAGAAAAATCCCATCCTAGCCCAAAAGTTTGTTGAAGAAACGCCGGGTTAAGAGCAGACAAGACCTACAGCGTGAATCATCAGCGACATCTTCATCAGAATTCTCAGAAGAAACAGATGAAGATGACACATCTTGTGAACTCTGCAACATTAAATACAGCGATCCAATATCAGCGAAACTTGAATTTCAAATTTTTTTCAAATGTTTGTGAAGCTTATAGGACTTAACTACGGGGTCATCAGTCCCTGAACTTACAAACTACTTAGCAACTAGCATCCTAAGGACGGCACAAATATCCATGCCCGAGGGGGATTCGAACCACCGACCGTAGTGGCCGTGCAGACCGTGACTGGAGCGCCTCAGTCCCCTCGGCCACCGCGGCCGGCAGCGAAACTCGGTGACTGGATTCAATGTCAAGCAAATGGCAGGGAATGGTACCATGAGAATTATGTTGGTGCAGTAGGGACGAAGAGATTTGTGGAAAATGTGTTGTTATTTTAAAGTGATGCATACATTTTCGTACTGACCCTATTCGCCGAATTGATGACCCGATTCTCCTTACTTAAAGAAGGCCAATAGGGTCATGCAGCTCGGCTTTCAGATTTATTTCGTGAAACTATGACAAATATTTAAGAAGTGTTATATATTAGAATTTATAAACAAAAGAACATAGCTTTTATGGATATACAATGAAAATTTGTTCGTGTGTAAATTGGTCTTTTATTTCGATTTTAATAAATTTTGACCCGATTTGGCCGACCTTACCCTAGCAAATGACCCTGGAAAGAGGTCAACAAGGCTGCAAATTGTCTCCACCCTTATTCAATCTGTTTGCCCAGAACGTTGTGAGGAATTCCATGATAGATGAAGAAGAGATGGGAATTAAAATAGCTGGAATACATGTAAACAACCTCAGATATGTGATGAATGCTATAGACAAGGGATCTCAAATAGAGTCCGTATTACTACATTTTCTTAAGGCTTTCGACGCTGTATCTCAGGAGTGTCTTCTAATCAAACTGCGTGCTTACGGAAAACCGTCACAATTGTGCGATTGGATTCATGATTTGCTATCAGAGAGGACACAGGACACAGTAAGTCATCGAGTAGAACCGAAGTGAGATCTGGCGTTCCCCAGGGAAATGTTATAGGGCCCTTACTGTTCCTTACTTTTATAAACGATTTAGGAGACAATCTGAATAGCTGTCTTAGGTTGTTCACATATGATGCTGCCACTTATCGGTTAGTAAAGTTACCAGAATATCAAAAACAACTGCAAAATGATTTAGATAAGATATCTGCATGGTGTAAAAAATGGCAATTGACCCTTAATAACGAAAAGTGTGAAGTCATCCATATGACCACTAAAAGAAACCCGTTAAACTTCATTTACAGGCCAACCTCATTGACGTCGATTAGCAGTAGGATTTTGGAACATATACTTTGTTCGAACATTATGAACTACCTCGAAGAGAACTACCTATTAACCAATAGTCAACACGGATTCAGAAAGTATCGCTCTTGAGAAACACAGCTTGCCATTTATTCACATGAAGTGATAAGTGCCATCGACAAGGGATCGCAAATCAATTCCATATTTCTGGATTTCCGGAAGGGACTTGACACTGTACCCCACAAGCGGATTCTAATAAAATTGTGTGCTTATGCAATATCTCCCCAATTGTGCGATTGGATTTACGATTTCCTATCAGAAAGGACACAGTTCGTTGTAATTGACTGAAAGTCATCCAGTAAAAGAGAAGTGATATCTGGCGTTCCCCAGGGAAGCGTTATAAGTCCCCTACTCTTCCTTGTGTTGATAAACGATTTAAGAGACAATCTGAATAGCTCCCTTAGACTCTTCGCAGATGATGCTGTCGTTTATCGGTTAGTGAAGTCAACAGAGGATCAAAAGCAACTGCAAATCGATTTAGATAAATTTTCTACATGGTGCGAAAATTGGTAATTTACACTAAATAAAGAAAAATGTATATTTGCATAACCACTAAAAGAAATCCGCTGAACTTCAATTACGCGATAAATCAGTCAAACATTAAGGTCGTAAATTCTACCAAATACGTAGGAGTTACAATTACGAACAACTTAGACTGGAGAGAACGCATAGAAAATATTGTGGAGAAGGCGAACCAAAGACCAAAGATTACGTTTCACTGGCAGAACGCTTCGAAGATGCAACAGCTCCACCAATGAGACTGCCTACATCACACTTGTGCGTCCTCTCCTGTTGCCCATTGTGGGACCCTCACCAGGTGTGACTGACGGATGATTAAGAGTAAGTTTAGTGAAGGGCAGAGAGGGGAGAGAGTGTCACAGAAATGAAGCACCAGTTCGGGTGGAAATCATTAAAAGAAAGACGTTTCTTGTTAAGACGAGATCTACTTGCAAAATTTCTTTCACCAAATTTTTCTTCGAATGCGAACATATTGTGTTACCATCCACCTACATAGGACGACATGACCATGAAAATGAAATAAGAGAAATCAGATCGAAAACGGAGAGGTTAAGGTGTTCCTTTTTTGCGCGAGTTATTAGAAAATGAAACCGTAGAGAAACATCATAAAAGCGGTTCCATGAACCCTCTGCCATGCACTTCAATGTGCCTTGCAGAGTATTTATGTTGTTGTAAATATGCAGATGATACCGTACTTCTCGGAGAAACTGGTGAAGAATTAAATATACTCTTACTGAAAGTGAAAAATGCAAGTGAAAAGGCCGGTCTCAGGCTCAGTGTGTGTGAAGAAAACCAAAATGCTGACAACTAAACCCATCGATTCATGACATACAGGAAGAGAATTTATGGAGGTGGTGTCGTCGTTCAGTTACCTCAGTTCCCAGACCTCTCGTGATGGCGACTGGAGCCCCGAAATCAGAAGGCGCTTGTTGCTCGGTAGAAAGGCGACGTCAAACCTTGAAAAAATTATAAGGTCCAGAGACATAAATTTAGCAACAAAGATACGTACTGTGAAGGCTATGTTATTCCCAGTTCTATGGGTGTGAGACCTTGCCCATTAGAAACGCTCAACGGCGAAGAACTGACTCCTTTAAATTGCGGTTCTGGAGGAAAATTCTTGGAATTCCATCTACAGCAAAGAGACCCAACATATCTATAATAGAGTAAATAAAACCAGATTGCTCCCTAGGAGCAAAACAAATGCTGACCTATTTTGGACAAATAATGTGAAGACATGCCTCACTCAAAAACATTAATGCTGGGGAAGATCGAAGGCACTAGAAGAAGAGGCTGTCAGAGAATGAGATGGATCGATGGCATCACAGAAGCAACGCGTTCCAACCTGGAAGGTCTACGGGAGAAAGTGCAGAACAAAGGAAAGTGGTGTTTGTTTGCTATATAGAGGGTACTAGTTTAAGCCCTCCCTGTAGCATTTCCTTTCACTGCTGTACGTTGGCAATTCTTATATGGGGCAAAGTGATGCTGACATGCATTACGACTGTTCGGATTCTATAGCAATGTGCTATCGGCTGTTTGCTTTCTATCCGTTTCTTTGAAAGCTGTAAACCTATAGGCTCTATTAGAAGATGCACTAAGTAAACAAAACAAAACCTAATTGCAACGAACACAACCTCAATGTAACAACCGCTTGATCTTCATTTTTTCAGAATGTGCAAGCATATGGTTCGAAAAATCTTTCATTCTGCTCGTTTTTTTTTTTTTTCCGAACAGATTTGTCTTCAACAACTGAATAAGCTGCAGTCGTTCACGAAGAATCAATTTTGTTCTCCGCGTTTTTATAACTCTCATCGTCACGGATGGATACTGGCTAAATGCGTTGATGAACCCATACCCAGTATTTTAATATTGCTATATTTCCTCAAAATGTACAAATTTGTTGCATATCGATAATTTTCCATAATTGTATTAATATATGTGTAGTAATGTTCTACGGGTGAGGTGTCTTTGTACTCATAAAAGGTTTGAACATTTTTATATTTTATTAATGTATTTTAAAAATGTGTTTTTTAATCTTGTGTGGATTGAAATGTTAATAATTTTGAGATCTTTATAGAGGATCTGGCTTAGGGATTTTATAAATGTATGTGTGATGTAAAAGCCTTTGGGAAGAACTAAAAAAACGGAAAGAGCGTGCGTGTACAGAAAAGGTGGGAAAGCGCACCAAAGCAGCGCTGTTGCACGCTACGAACACTCTAGTTGAAAGAGTAGTGTAATTCTAATTTCGGTGTTGCCATATTTGGTCAACACGTAATAAGAAATGCCTCTGAATAGATACTAAGATCCAACACTACGAAACCTTAACTCTCCTTGAAGCCACTTATGCCTGTGAAAAAAAATGAAAGAACTGATCAGCTCCTCAAAACTGAAAGAAGAATTATTAGAACGTGTATAAATAAGAAACATCAGGTTGAAGCAGTCTGGAGAATCCTTCCCAATGAAACTGTCTATCGGGAGATTTAACCTGTCACCAGCACAATGAAGAAAAGAATCTCTTATATCTTTCACATCTTAAGACTGCCAGAGAAAGGAATTTTACTACAACTACTGATGAGAAGTCTCGGAAAGAATACAGCAGAACATTGGGTCAAAAAGTTCAACAGGATCTCGAAGCGGTTCCCCTCAAAATTGAGGATGCTAAGGACAAAGATCAACACCCGTGTTAAGAACCATAAAATTCCAGTAGAAATGACACACAGAAAGCCTGTGGAGATTTCAGACGAACTGAGGGAGGCACGATCGGAGCGAATGAAGAGGTACTGGCCGGAACGCAAGAACCGAGCACTGAAACCTTCAAAGAAACCGTGAACTGGAACGACGCAAGTGGTCCAATGTGGCCAATCAAGTTAATAATCATAATAATTTGAAAAAAAATATATACTGTAGTAATCTATGTGCAATGTCTTTTCAATCTCCTGTTGATGGCAGTACGTCGAAAAAGCGGTAGAGTTTAATGAATAAAAATATTGTACAGCTGTTGGCGCAAGAATGTTTTTTTTTTTTTTTTTTTTTTTTAAATACATTGCGGCTGAAGCTCGCCACTTCAGAGCAACCCTAAAGTTTCCGACTAATATAATGCACATATTGGATAAATCCAGCGAATGATTTGGCCTCGTAGATACTCCGACATAAATTACATTCATTTATGGGACACAATATTGAGATTAGTTTGTGCACTAAGTCCTGCACAAGCAACAATTTTTTCAGTTATTGTGGACATATTGCTGCAGGTGACTTCCAGAGACCTACTGAGTACATTTTAAGTCCATCTGCGGCATTTCACTGCGGAAAAGGAAGTCTGACGAGACATCATGAGGTAACACATAATTGTATGGAATGATAAGTTAAAGAGCTTGTACAAGTTTTACTTAGGATTGTGTCCTGTAAAAAGGTTTCCATCCTTTGTTGATGTGTAATTATTAATTTTGTGATCAGTGGACTTCTGCACGAGTATCGCAAATTGACTTTTGACAACCGCTTCATCATTAAGTCAGCCTGAAAGTTCCATGGAATCTAATCAGAATATGAGTTTAGCGTATATACCCGAATTGCAGAGGATACTTCATGGTTTGCGACGTAATCCCCTGTATGTTCATAGGATGATTAGTCAATTAATGCTGTCGTAATCCGCTCTGCAGCAGACCCATATCCGTCATCAATTACATTATTGGGCCTATTACTTAGTGCGAAACGAAATTCATCCTTGAGGCATACAGGATGTCGAAATGGTCCATGTCTGTAATTCCTGCGAGAGACGAGCGCAAAAGTCCAACATAAATTCAAAGGCTTACAGGGTCAGCCCTCAGCCTTGAAAATCCAGCCTTCTCTCTAAAATTCCACCACCCCACGTCCTCGCATTAACAAATTAACATTCCACGTCACCAGAGATGTCCCATCAAGCGACCCCTTCTTTGAGTCTCATCTGCAAAACTTGATCAGTATCTCTGATACGCAGCAGTCATCTGTGACACCATATTTCATAATAGCATATTCTCTTCTTGTCTTTACTGTTTTTCATCCATTTTTCTCTTCTATGTGAGACAACAACAAAGACAAATACATTTTGAAAACTCTTTACTAACTTCAAATTGATATTCGATTTTAAACCGTACTTCTGTCATCGTAAGTAAGCTTGCTACCCAGATAGCAGATCTCGCTCCTGCTTAAATTACCTAATGAGCTTTTCGATGTTGTTGCTTGTAGAATTGCATTTAATTTTTTTTATTAGAATTATATCTGCGACGCTTGCCGCTAGCAACCGTTCTCTCTGCCAGTAAATCTCTGATTATTTTGTTCCATAAGAGACATTCAATTTTTTTGAACGAGCTGGTAAGAAAACGGAATCGCTCGTGGTCTTTCGTCTTCTTAGTGTTGAACAGATCGGACGTCTCTCTTTTGCTCTCTGCAGATTGACTATGTAAGTGTGAGCATTTAATTTGTTAACTGTAATAAATACCACAGTTCAATTGAAATTAATATGTAGTAAAAAAATTATTTCTCCATTTTTCATTTTTTTAAATCTTTGCTTTCAGCATAATTCGTAAAATAATACTTGGCCATTGTTGTAAATTGCTTCGAAATTGCAGAAAAACATTCCAGATGCGAATTTCACTTACGCACACTTTGTGTTGAATTTTGTTTCAATGCCTGCAGTAATACTTCTTTTCTTTAAACGAAGTCCGATAATTTTACGATTTTAAATACTAATCGTAATTATTGGAATTAATCACTGTCATGTAACTTTAGTATTCGAAGCTTATGCAACCAAGAATCAGTTTAAAGTAAAAAAGAAATTTATTATTCCGTACAGGTTCGACTCCAGTGTGATGACTCCAATCCCATCTGGATTCTCCTGCCAGGTGAAAAACGAATTCCGCCACATTCTTTTGTAATGATGCTTTCTGGTGTTGTCTTTATTCCAACCACTGTTGCCGCTAAATACTGATGGCGGAATCTTTCATGTCTTTCAGTCTGTCAGCAACGACTGAGTGCTGCAGAAACACCCATTTGGATATTATAAATACACTCGTGGGCGCAAAAAAAACTTCTTTATGGGAGGCAATCTGATATCATTACATGCTCATCTTCTCTCCGTACTTATTCAGAGTATTGCTGTTTTTGTTTTTTGTTTTTTTTGTTAATATTCCATTCTGAAAATTGTCACATCGTTCATTGTCATTTGCTACTCATGTAAAATTTAATGCATATACGTAATTTAGTAATGGATGCCATCAGTTAATCACTGGTTACTTTCACTGTACTTCTCAATTATTTGACACAAAAAAAATTGTGTGTCTTTGTCACGACGAAAATTTCGCATAGAATAAAAATTTCGTGATGATAAATATTTTATAATTTTTATAAATACATTACGTTAAGTGGGTGTAATATAATCATTATTAATTCATTATTACTGTTCTATTTGAATACAGCTTATCATCTGCAAAAATAAAACGAACTATTTGCATTCGATTTTATTCTATTTTGAATAGAAAAATTGCATTATTTACATTGTTACTTGCGATTTTTGGAAAATAGTACTGAAATAATTAAAAATCTTGCTAGTTACCATTTTACTTATTGTTGGAACGAGCGGCTAAAAGAAGCAGAAATAGTAAGTAACAAGATAATCAGCGTTATTTGTCGATCCAGAATGAATAACAACGAATACAGCTGCGACGTCTATAATATTGTGATTTTATGCTTAATAAAAATAGTAGCTCAGGACGGAACATATTTTAATGTGCAGTTATCGTACATCAGGCCTTAACACTGAGGTTGAAATTGCATCAGTAATCGACCATTAGATAGATCAGTTTGAAATTACATCCTTCTCAACCACATATTATGTAAACCATTTGGATGTATGCTAAGGAAATTTTTCCTTAATTGATTTTTCCGTAAGTGCTTGACAGAACAAGACAATATTATTAAAAAGGAACAAATCCAGATGTTCTGCAAAATTATTTATTGAGCTATAACCAGTTTCTGGCTGTACAATGTTGTTACACATAAGTAACTTCCCAGTACGCCCTCCTACAAACGCCGGTCAATGACCGCTGACACCGAAACCTCCAGATGTCAGAGAGTCAGATCTGTACCAAACGTTGAGTATCAGCCAAAACTATATAATTCGTGCTGTGTGCTGTCATCCAGGAAACGTGCATAAACGGTAATAACAAGCAACATCTGGTCTACGGAGTAAAGGAATAGCATGATTGTGACAGCATGTCGTGTCGATCTTCTGCGGATAAGTTGGTAGACATTTATTTTAACAAGAGTCCCTGGTTCAAGCCTTGCTCACAGCTTCGATTCTTCCTGCAGTATGATGGCTATTGTTATATGGGGTAACGTGTTCGGGACACGTAAAAGGACTGTTTTGTAGCAGTGTGTTATTGGTAGTTTGTTTCTGCTTCTTTTACCTGAAAGTAGCAAATCTGTAGGATTTATTTGTAGTTTCACCGAATAAACAACCACAAATGGTACGTAAGAATAAAGAAACACATGCATCACATGTATTAATAGTAACAAGAATAACGATACTGATAGTAATAATATCAGTAATAACCATAATTGAAATAATGATAGTGATAATAATGAAAATAGTAGGTACATGTATTTCAGGTATGAGCACAAAAACCACAGGATCCACAGGTTTCACAATAGTGGTTGTGTACAAACAAGTGCGTGAAGCAATCACTTTCGTGCACCAAATATATTCTATGTATCCAGAATAAAACTTCACTCTGCAGCGGAGTGAGTGCTGATATGAAACTTCCTGGCAGATTAAAATTGTGTGCCGGAACCGGGACTCGAACCTGGGACCTTTGACTTTCGCGGGCAAGCGCACTACCGGCTGTGCTATCCCGACACGACTCACGATGCCGCCTCACAACTTTACTTCCGGTAGTACCTCGTCTCCTACTTTCCAAACTTCACAGAAGCTCTCCTGCAAACACGCAAGACTAGCACTCCTGGAAGAAAGGATATGGTGGAGACATGGCTTAGCCACAGCCTAAGGGATGTTTCCAGAATGAAAATTCACTCTGCAACGGAGTGTGCGCTCATATGAAACTTCCTGGCAGATTAAAATTGTGTGCCGGAACCGGGACTCGAACCTGGGACCTTGCCCGCGAAAGGCACACAATTTTAATCTGCCAGGAGGTTTCATATTCTATGTACTCCAAATTTGACTATCCAACCTGTAGTTTGTAGAATGGAAGCTTGTGCTGGAAACAGAACTGTGTTTAGCCAGTATCCATCCTTGAGGATGACAGTTATAGAAACACGGAGAACAACATTGATTGTAAGTGAGCGACTCCAGCTGAAGAACATTATTCGGTTGTTGACGGAAGCATGTAGAGCGGAATGGAAGACTTTGCAAATAACGTACATTCCAAAAAAAAAAAAAAAAAAAAAAAAAAAAATGAAGAACAAGCGAGTGCCACATGTAGATTGTGTTTGTTCCAATTCAGTTCGTTTTTATTTATTCTGTGAAACTGAGAACATACATGTTTATTACTTTCCAATAAACGAAGTAAAAGCAAATAGCCGATAACACACTGGTATAAAATGCGAACAGTCCTTTAACATGTCAGCATCCCTTTGACCCATATAAGAATTGCCAACGTACTGCATTAAAAGTAAATGCTATAGGAGGGCCTGAACCAGTACCCTCGGTATGACAAATAAACGCTCTATCAACTTGCACACAAGAGCTCGGCATGATGCGCTCTCGCGCTTATGCTTTTCCTCTACTCCGTAGGTCAGGTTATTGTTTATTCACGTTCTGCTGGACGACAGATCTTAGCACGAATTATATCGCCGTTTTTGTTCATACTCTGTCGATGTACAACGTTTCGTACTAATCTGAGTGTCTGATATCTGGAGGTCTGGCTGTGAACTGCGCTGAATGTCCGCGTGGACTAAGGCGTCATGCTATACGGACTGGGGGGTCGTTCCCTTGGCCATGTGTGTGTGTGAAAGTTTAGGTAGTTTGTAAGTCTAGGGTCTGACGACCATAGCAGTTTGCTCCAATAGCTTTACAAACATTTGATTTGATCACCGCTTAGAACCTGCGCATCAGCTTTTAAGATTTGCAACTGGAGCTGCTGTGATAACAGAGGTATGATGTTTAGCAAATTAAAACGCAAAATGTAACAGTAGCTATGCTTAGAAATACAGGAGACAAATGGCATTCATTGATCGAACCTGCAACCTTAAGTTATTACTTTACTACGAGAATAGGAACGGAAGAATGACTTAAAGCCAGGAGGCACGTCGAGAACGTAAGCTTCCCCTATTTTGTAAAAACAAAGATAACAAAGTTACATGAAAAACTTTACTGGCTTCAGGTACAGAAATGTTTCAGCTATTTTTCGACTTAGTCACCAAAAGAACTGAGACACTAGTTACATCGTGGGACCAACTTTTGTACTCTTGTGTCGGAGAAGTGTTGACACATATATGTTTGAATAAAATAAAATAATTGTCGGAAACTGTAGTGTGAGTGTGTGTGTACTGGTTCTCTGTTTGTGTGCAGATGCCACAGGCCGTATCTAGACTGGTACAGCACTGTGAATATAAAAACTGATCTGAATGTCAGTAATTAATGTAAGAGTAAATACTATAATAGTTCAGCGTGGCATTGACTGACTGCAGTTCGTATGTCTTTGTTAACGCGCTTAACTATCCACAACATGAGTCTGGTTATAATGAATGACAAGTCCTGTTGTAGCTCAGAGTGGGATTCGTTTATTAGGCAAACAAATAGTTCATTAATTATACAAAATACTGTCCACCGTTTGACATAAATGTGATCATGGGTGAAGTAACTGACAACATATTCCTTCGTATTCCGAAGTAAAATGCACGTGTGGTAGTTTGAGTGATAACTGCACTGGCACTTTAGCGTTATTTATTCTATCTCATTATTCTCGAAGACATCTTGTAGACAAACATGCCTCAGCTGTTAAAACTACGGCACACATATCCTCTGTACTTTCTCATCTTATTTTCACCACACACAGAGAATTAACTATACGGTAATTTATACTCAGTAATGTGGTCGTGCTGTGGTGAATAGATTTGTCCTCCCGATTTCCGATAGCCGTGATAAGTTAGATGGTTTAAAGTATAAACATCGTAAAACAATTTGCTTATTACTGAACTTCCGATCTCAATACCTGGGGCAGTCAAATTAAAACGGAACCTTAAGTAGGAAAACAAACGATATCTTTACAAACATTCATCAGCATTATTCTCTCTCTCTCTTTCTTTCTCTCTCTGTCTTCCTTTCTCTCTCTCTCTCTCTCTCACTCTTTCTCTCTCTCTCTCTCTCTCTCTCTCTCTCTCTCTCCCTTTCTTTCTATCTACCTATTTCTCCTTCACCCTATGTGTGTGTGTGTGTGTGTGTGTGTGTTTTAAGCATAGTGTCAACCCAAGTATAATTTTTTTTAATTTACATATTTTTCTTTTCATTGTTCCTTGACAATTTAAATATTTTTGCCTTCCTGGAAGAACGTCATTTTCTAAAATTTCACACGTTGTCTCTTTTTATCTTTGCAGGTGAGTGACACCATTGTTTCCGGAGGATCTCCGTCGACACACACTTGTCAGTGAGTGTAGCTAAGCATCGCTGCCGCATTGTCTTGCTGAATCTAAATATTTCACTGTACCGCTGCCTGACAGTTACGTTCAACGTAAACGAAAGCAGGAGAAAACGACAGCAGTTGTGCGCAAACGTTAAACCAGTAGTCATCGGACTACGGCCTAAGAACATTCAGACTATACTACTCCGCTTTCTGTCTGTAATATCACGTGGAGAAAATGAATACCGTATTTTCTTCGTCCTAGCTCTGATTTATACTATTATATTACAACGGTCACTTCCCGCTTTATAGGTGACTGTTGACGCAGTATTTTTCCATTAGCATTAGAAAGTTAATGGTTGAAATTTCATGAAACATTCTGTGACATTACTTATATTATATGCGTTTATTAATTTTCACATAGTTTCCATTTTAACTCATACAGATGTAGGTTGCCGTTCTTATGTGGAGTTGAAGAGGCTTGCTAAGGATAGGGTACTGGTGAGAGTTGCATCAAACCAGTCTCCGGACTGAAGACCACAACAACAACATACCATTTTAAAGAAGAAATACAATTTCATTATTTTAAAAATAAATTTTTCATTTGTTAAATGTAGATAATAAGTTAAAGACTACACAATCAGTTAAATTAAGTTTTACTTTCTCCGAGAAACAAAATAAGTACTGTATACTGCTATGTTTTAGCGGAAATGGTCGAAATTTAACTCAGTTACGTTTTTGATGCTATGAACAACGGAAGTGTATGCCCTGCGAGTGTTGTACTTTCTATGTGTCTGAGAATCAGTAAATTTCATTTGAAGTTAATTGCACGTGCAATTTATTTAGAGGATACTTTCATCAAACAAATTGTATTGACAGAAACACGGGAAATGATCTTGTCATACTTGCATATTACCGGAGAGAAGGTCCTCGCCGATATACGGAAATAATATTCAACAATATGTAACAAGCTGAGGAGAAGAAAGGTTTCGATTCACAAGATTGATATTTTCATCAAGTTCTTCAAATTCCATCGGCCGTAAGGGCCCATTCAGGAAGTTAGTCGGATAAGAGACTGTACCAAAGTACAGAAAAGATTACAGCAATAATTTCATTTTAAAAACTAATTTCCTGTAAATATCTACAACAGTCTGTAATTAATTTAAATACAAAAAAACTTTTTATTGGTTTATATTACAGGTCTCACCTTTAATAATTTCCACTCCTAACTCGTCTATCTTATCCGTGATATTTTATCGCTATATCTCGATATTTAAGAAGGAGCTGCCCTTTTTCAGTTTTTTTATGGCCTCCGTCAATCGTAGTTCATAATGATTCCGTACCACACAGCAATATTCCAAAGAGGGAGCAAAAGCACAGTGCAGTCTCTTTCTTCAGTAGAACCTTTGCTACTTCTAACTGTTCTGCCAATAAAACGCTGCTTTCGATATGCCTTCTGCTCAACATCTTCTTCGTGGTCGTTCCCCTTTAAGTTTTTCTTAACTGTATTTTCTAAGTACTTAGCTCAATCGATAACCTTTAAATTTAAATTTCTATGTAATAAGAAGTTGAAAAAAGCTAATTGACTGCTGACAATAAAACCATGCAGGTAACGATAAAATCTTTATTCCTTTTGTACTGACGCGTTTAGGGCTTAGCCCATCTTCAGAGTACCCGGTAAGGGTAAAAAATAATACATGTACAGTCAAACAGTTAAAAGTAAACGTGATACAAAAGGAGAATTGACACAAGATATAATTTATACATACCATAACACTACCCACTTAAGTATAGACAAAAGAATGGCCTGTACAGGCTGGCCACTCATCAAACACTGGTAACATTAATATGTGTGTACAAAACTCTGTACATTCGTCGAAAGCTAAAAGTAAACTGAAATTAAAATTTTTCAGTGCTGTTAGGGCGAATACAAACCACGTGAGGGCAGCGCCTCACCTAAGACGTCATAAAGATATATGAATATAACAGTCCATATATACAAACTAAATAAAATATTTAGTAGTGTACAGACATTTGCAGAATATTAACATGGAAAAAAATTAAGAATTTCCTCGAATCAGGTCTTAACATAAATGTGACAGGCGCAGCGTATAAGAGCCGTTCGGATCAGCTTGGCGTAGTTTTACATGAAATAAAAGATTGTATTGACAGCATTAAAATTTGATATGTTACAAGATGTAACATCATTTTCTCTAAAAGAGAGAGGCACGGGTTAGTTATTTTTGCACATTTTTATGTTGAGTGCCTCTTTTCAGAATTTTAATGGTCACGGTTTACAAACTTTAGTAGTATGTGTGTGTGAGTTCGGTTTTCTTTTGCAAAGTAATAAGCCTGTTGATGAAGCCATATGCCCGTTCCATAAGAAATTACTATATAAAACTTATTCTAATTATTTACAGAGGCATATGCTAGCTGAAGAGCGTCTTAAAAATCTTAACTACAGAAAGTTTCATAACATAGCTAGTTTAATTGCACTCAGGGTTTTTATCATTGTATAGTATTAGCAATGAACTTTTATATGTTGCGTGATTACCGACATATACATATATTTACATTTGTAGAAGTTTGTAAGGGACACGATTTCTTTTAAGGTTTCTTTTTATTTGATTTTTTATTATTATTTTTTTTCGTTTCTTTTCGTGCGCCGCAGCACAGTTCTGAGATTCAATTTCTTTGCACAAGTTAAACTGTTTATATGTTGTGTGTCCATAGCGCACGGTTTATCATAGTTTTTATATTCTTCGTAAAAACTCGCAACAGATCGTGCTGCCGGCAGCTGCGTGACGTACTAGTCACTTGACAACAATGAGTATTGCAGCGCCGCGCGCTTCACCAGTCAATGGAAGGTCGCGACGGTTATACATCACAAGTGGACCTCGTGCGTGATTTCGTGCGGTGTGTTGTGCTTTTCTTGCTCCTTTTCTGCCGGAGTGGATTACACTTACATTTGCAGCTTGCTACAAAGACTGTCGCAGCGTGCTGAGTACGAGTCTATTATTTTTGTATTACTTTAAGTTCGTTTTAAATACTGCGCGTCCTCGTGCTTTCAATTTGATTTTTTTTTCAGTCGCTATCTAAATAGTCTGTTTACTGAGAAATCGTTGCACTGCTTTGGCGGTACACGAATGTGATTTCAGCTCGTACACTCATTTGTCTTTAACAGCACTGCACTGTTTGAAGTCTGGTTAATTGAAGTCCGGTTAACCTTCTTTTACAGTCCATGATAGGCACCACACTGTTCATAGTGTCCTAGTGTTCGTCAGAGTCTGCACAGTTATTTATGTAGCATTTAGTACATAAGTGCAATTAGAGCTCTACTTCTCTATTTCGATTTTTAATAGTCACAGTATACACTTGAATTCTTTGTTAACACGTTCGGTTGAAAGTATATTTACACACTGTGCTTCGGAGGTGCATCTTAAAGTTTTGATCACAGCACTGTTTCCGCGGGAAAATCGCGTCTTTTCACACGCAGCATAATATACATTGTACAGGTTCTTTTGATTCACACTCTCCTATCAGTGTGGCTTGATGGGTCACTTACCCAACATACAAATTCTACTGCAGTTCATCACAAGTAATATATACAGAAATGTATATACATTTACACGTTGCTTTTGCATAATAGTCATTGATTCATGTTTTTTTTTTTTTTTTTTTTTTTTTTTTTTTTTTTTTTTTTTTTTTTTAGATCAGATTTAGATAACAAGAACGTTACATTCTTTTCTTTTAAATAAGGGTTTGTCATTATCATTATAGCAGTATTTACATTGTGCTTTGACAATACATTATTTCACAACATATGCCTATGTCAAGGTCTGATCCGGAAGTTCTGTTTTCCAGCAATATCCTTTTCGTTCACATTAGTTACCATTTGGTAATTTTCGTGAGTGAGTTACAAGTCTGATTTAGGTTCAGTGAATCACATTTTAATGTGTAATGAGGTAGTAGTTTAACAAATCAAATTCACAAGATAGGGTATGTTGTATGGTTCAGTCACATATACAGAGAAAATACGATACGATCTGTTTCGTTCCACAAAATGGCAAGGTCAGACCCTCCCTGTTATTTGGTGCAAAAATTTAAATGGGGAGGTATTTAAGAGAGTGAGTTTAATCAGAGAATTATCACGACATTTGCACCCAATATCAGTTCAGCATATCACATTATAACCTGGAAAAAGTCACCATTGACATCGATTATCATTAAATATTATTTCTACATAACTAACTACTGTCGCCTTTACCTAAATTATTCCTCGCTTCTCTTTCTTCGTTCGCGTGCACTTGCGATCTGACCTCGCTGGTGAATAAAGTATGTATTGAAGGTAAAATATTCAAAGGGTTTAGAAACAAAATCATCATTGTGTCATTAGTGTCAGCTATCTATCAATTTTTCTATCAAAATTGCTTACAGTCTAGTCTAGCATAAGTCACTATAAATATATATATTGTATGTCCTCCGACATTGTGGTGTTATAACATAGATCTTCAAGGCTTACTCTGGAGCACAATCCTCATTCTCGTAATCTGCTGAAAGGGAGATCTTATTCTAGTTTCTTAAACTAAAAAATGAATGGTCGCTGTACCCTTGAGATTGGAGAAGATTTTGATTCGCAAAGGTCATGGTATACTTCAAGTATTTTTGTATACATTGTAAATACCTTAATAGTTAGACTGTGTTGTGCCACATCATCGTAAACATATTGTGTGTTTTGGTGTACATGTATAATCATGGGCACTAATACAAAATGTCACATTTATTCCTGTGAAGGTTCCAAATACTTTCTGAATTACTGTTCAAGTAGTTACCGTGCTGTTGTTCGTTACAGGATCTAATCAGCTGATTAAAAATTGAATAACGTGTTCCTTGTTTGTCGCGTAAGCTTGTGATGACGGCGTATCGTTGTTTCCATTTTTGTTGTGAGCTGACTGTACAGCGCGTAGTGGTTACTGCTCGAGTTTAATAATGTTGTCTGCAGCGTCATGCATGTAGGTGTGCGTGTTTGCCTCTGTGTGTGTGTGTGTGTGTGTGTGTGTGTGTGTGTGTGTACGCTCATATTAGGAGGAAACGGGCAAAAATAAATATAAGTATTTTCATCAATCTCCCTTTCTGCCTTAACCTAATAATGAGCTATCCTGGCCGTAGAGGGAACCAATTTAAATTGAGGTGTGCATTGTGTGCTCCACACTGTAATATTATATAAAAATTCCACAACTACGCGCCAAAATAAATGACTCCTCCTTCTCCTTTCACAAACACACACACACACACACACACACACACACACACACATATATATATATATATATATATATATATATATATATATATATATACTAATTGCATGCAAAATAGTGTAATAAATATACGTACTATGAAATTATCCTACATGACATTTTCGGTCAGCTGATACCAATAGTTTGTCTTGTACTTAGCGTCATTGACATTTTGTTCAGACTGTTTACATAACGCTTTTGGTAACTGTTGACTTAGAGGCTAAGAAACTGTTCTGTTTGTCAGCTCATCAGCTTAGATTAACCATAAAATTTCTTTAAAATGTTTGTGGGGTACAGTACACGTATGCTGCCTGAATGTACAGCGGATAACAAATAACTGCCTTCATGTGGTATTTTGACTATGCGAAAAGGCCCATGGTATAGGTACTGTCACATTTTGTTTCGTTTCAGGATAGCAGAGGGCTTTGATTGGTTTCTAAGTAGGACAAAATTTCCAACATTGAACTGTTGTGTTCTCTTTAACTGTTTGTCATAGTACGTTTTTCTCTTTAAAGCAGCATCAGTTAAGGCTACAATTATTTGTTTTACTTTCTCTTCAAGTGTCACTTCTCGTGGGATATCTATCAGAACAGAAGCTGGTATTCCTTTTACAGCTATCAAAACATGAGCTTGGTAAACAATTTCAGACATTTTTTATGGTTAGAAAGTTCCTACAGTTACTCATCTCTGAAGTCAATACCATCATTATACCTAAGCATGTTCATAACTAGAATCGTGCCCTCGCTACGTCTGCCGCTCAATGTCGGAGGGCCTGACATGAGCCCAATCAGTTTGACGTCTGAGTATTATTAGATTGTGGTGTTGTCACTGTCTCAGTCACATCGATAATCGACACCGTCGACTCATTTTGCGTGCAATTAGTCCGTTCCGTCGTGACAGTGGTGATGGTCGCGATCGGTAGTTGGTTTGTATTCTGTGATCTGGATGGAGGTCGTGAAAAGTTCTGAAATTGCTGAGTATTCATTTGATTCGAACAGTAATTCCAGTTATCATTATTCGGGTATGTATTGCCATTCTGGTACTGTGGTTGTGAGTTTCCATTGAAATTGCTTGGATATGCAACAACATGGCAACCAAAATTACTGTTATCGCTACTGAAATATCCACGGTTGAAGCTACTGTTACGGCGTCGTCTATAATGTTGTACGCCGGCCGTTTGGTGTGTTGCGCGCCGCGTTCACGCCAGCGGACTTGGCTGTCTGGGATTCAAAAACAGATTGTACGACAACATCTCAAAAAGAAACAAAAACCTTTTTGTTTTATTTTTTTACTGAGACCAATTATCTTCTATATATAAAATAGATTGCTGTTCGTTAGTCTCGCTAAAACTCGAGAACGGCTGAACAGATTTGGCTAATTTCAGTCTTGAAGTATTCGTGTAAGTACAGGGGAGGTTTAAACGGTGATAAAATATGGAAAAGTTGTCCCGAAAATAGGAAAATCGGGAAACACTAAAACAGCTTTTTCCAGTGAGCTGTCAATACCGTTCGTCCAATTGCGATAATATTTTGTACATTTCATGTTGAAAGCAAGAGAAAGGTTCGCAACAAATAAAAATGTGGAATAGTCGCCCGGAAAGTAGGAACATTTAGGAGAAACCGAAAGCGATTTTTTCCCTGTAAATAAATATCAATTGTCACATGGTTGCAAGGGCATCACTTGAGTACGGCTTGACAGGACAAGGTTTATATGAAATAATTTTTTTTTTTTTTTTTTTTTTTTTGGAAAATCTGCCGGAAAATTGGAAAATTTGAGAAAAACTGAAAGTGTGTTTCTCAATGTGTTTTTGATTGAATTAAGCACTATAAATGTTTAGTCCCATGATGGAGAGAGGTGATTCTTTTTTTCTTTTGTTCATTATAGTCTTCGAAAAGTTTTTCAGCAAATAAATAAAAAAATAGGGACAGTTAAAAAGGAAAGTCGGCAAAATCCCAGCCAAGTTCCTTTTTCAATGTGTTTCTAAACTTACAAGTTGAGAACCGTTCATCCGATTGCGATAAAATTTTGATCATTTGACGTTCGACGAAAGATGAACGTTCTTATGAACTAGACATTTGGGAAAGCTACCCGGAAAATTTGAAATTTCACGAGAAAATGAAAGAGCTTTTTCAATGGGATATCAATATCATTCGTCTGATTGCGATAAAATTGTGCATATTTGACGTTCAAAACAAGAGTAACGTTCTAGGAAAATTTTCCCGGAAAATTGTAAATTCAGAAAAAAAGAGATTTTTCTGTCAAATATCAATACTATTCATCTTATTGCGATAAAATTTTGCACATTCGACGTCATAGAGACAGGAAGGTTTGAGTGAAGTATTAGTTTGGAATAGTTGGCCAGGAAGTAGGAAAATTTGTAGAAAACTGAAAGAGCTCTTTTCTTTGAGATAACAATATCATTCTTACGATTGCGATAACATTTTGCACATTTGACGTTAAAAGCAAGAGTACATAAAATATTAGCAATTGCGAAGCAATGCCGGGTCGACTAGTAAGTGGTAAATCTGTTTTTCAAAATATATTTGCCACCAGTTCGCTTACCTCAATATGGATATAGTATGGGTTGCTGTTGTGGTCTCCAGTCCGGAGACTGGTTTCATGTAGCTGTCCACCCTCCTACACTGAGCAAGCCTCTTCATCTCCTTCTAAGAACAGTAACCTACATCCACCTGAATCTGTTTACTATATTCATGTCTTGGTCTAACTCTGCGATTTTTATCCCACACACGTCCCTCCAACGCTAGTACAGGTATTATCCGGTAATAATGTATACGCAGAAGCGAAGCAGCCTCTTCAACAATTGTAGTAATTTCACGACAATCAGAAAGTCATGTGAGACACCTACAGAGGTCGTAAGGCGTTTTCCCACAAGCTTTGGTATATCACTAAATTCTGGTATCTATTTTATGTGTGGTCCCAGGCATACTTACCAAGAACCCTCAAAACACCGTAATTTCATGGGCTATATAGTTAACAGAGCCCTAAAACCTATATTTCACAACCATATGTGGCGCAGATGCTAGGTAAAAACTATTCTCACGAAGGCAGCCAATAAATAGATTAAATGGAAATATATCCCCCACGGCCCGAGATACCGTAATTTTATCTCATCGGTGATCTCATAATTGTTTAGACTATTATTCCCGTGCCTCGCGGCGTTTCTTGCAGGCGGCGTAATCTGCCACATTTCGGCTTGCTCTCCTCACATTAAGTGGGTGCTGCGAATGTAGACTGCTAAGAGTTGGTAGCTTTGTGTACTACTAAGATAAGCACATTACAACTGATTTATTTTGACAGTGTCACGAGTAACTTTATTGGAAGAGGGAACGCATGCAGATTACTTTTCGAAAAAATATATAATCCTATAATTTCTTTCCTTGACTAACATATTTTAAAATCTGATACCTCAACAATGTTTATTAGAATTAATATTGGCTACAAAGAACACTGTTTACCAGCACGTGGACTTACACAAATTGTTCACACTTTCTTGTGTTCACGGAATGTATGACATTAACTGCGAATGGATAAAGTTTAAAATGTGAACCCAGCCGGGCCTCTTACTTTGTAGTCGTTGTGCTGACCCCCTCACCATTGGAGACACAACGAGCCTCACACTTGCGTGTTCTCCTTAAGCTCGCCTATCGTCAGATACAAATTTTCAACATTCGGATGTGTCCGACAGAACAAACAACACACATATCTAACTTTTTGTCTTATTAATTACACCATGGAACAAAATATTATTTCTATTTACGAAATCTATTTAGCACATTTGATGATTCAGTACTTCATCTGTTGATTATATTGTTTGAATACACTCTGCTTCTCATATTAACCGATCTATAAAAAATACACATTTTTACTGATATATCCACATTAATGTCTCGTTGGCCGAAGGTAGCCGCGCGGGAATGGCCGTATGATCTTGGGCGCCACGTTACAGATCGCTCAGCCGTTCAAGTCGGAGGTTCGAGTCCTCCCTCGAACATGAGTCTCTGTGTTGCCCTTACAGTATAACTTTAAGTAGTTTATAAGTCTAGGGACCGATTACCACATAAGTTTGGACCCTTAGTATTACAAACATCTGAACACTTTTAAGTACGTTAACTGAACACAGTATGGCCTAGTGCCTTTGTCTTGGTAACTACGACAGGAATCCGAAGAATAATATTACAAATTGTACTGTCACATATTTTAGTGATATTTCTGGACTTTTAAATTTAATGGGTCTTCCAATATACAAACCAAAAGATTGACAATTTTCCTTAAATTGCTCAAGAAAGATTTAAATGTGATTTAGTGCATAACGGAAAATATACCTTCGATCCCAATAATTCGTTCAGGAAGATTATTACAATGTTTAACATGTTTTAGAGTAAATTTCATTTCACCAAAAACAGTGGTCAGTACGTATTAATTAAAAAAAGTGCTTTTCTAATTGGCTCAACAACTTAAATTACATTGAATATCCCTGTTTTCTTTGTTTGTGGGACAAAGATTTCACAAACTACCTGACTCAAGTTTAATTGTAAGCTTGGTCAACCTTTGTATCAGTTGTAAAAAGTTTGAAGACTATTCCAAAACAGTAGACAAAATATTGCAGAGTTTTCAAAAACTAGGAGCTACTTTAAGCATCAAATTGTATTTCTTTATAGTCATTTTGATAAATTATCTGATAACTTGCGCGACTACATCGAAGAGCAAGTGGAACGGTCTCGCGAGAGATCAGTAATATAGAGGAAAGGTATCGAGGCCGTTGGGATCGCCAAATGGTGGCAGACTACTGTCGTAAATTTCAGAGTGTCTGTCCGGACCAAAAACACCGACGTAAAGCCCATACAAAAGGTTTTTATTAGCTCGTATTGATATGTTTTTGTTGCTACGATTAATTTTATTGTCATTTGTATTATTTATAGCGCTTTGTTTGAAGTCATTTGATAACTTTAAAATAAACTTTCATCACGATCAGTCGAATACTATTAAAGTCAGTTATAAGTTACCCTCTGCCAATGCTCCATGCTGTCTCTTTTGAGTACAAAAATAGTCTATAAGGATATTCTCTTTCATAATTTAATGAGCAGCATATATCATTGCTTTTATCTAAAAAAAAAAAAAAAAAAAAAAAAAAAAAAAAAAAAAAAAAAAAAAAAAAAAAACAGTTGATTCAACTCAATACAATGTTGTTTTCGTATTCAGACGACTAAAATGACCCAAAATTGATTAACAAATCCGATGCCTCAAACTACGTATTGTGCCATGTTATCATTGTTAACAAACTATCATTAAAAACGTATGAACATCTTAAATGGAGTATCATGGCACATGTAACTCCAAATTTAGTGCCGACAACAGTAAGACGATCAGCTGGGATATCATAAGCAATATACATATGGTAACGTATTTTATTCAGATATTGTTTACAGTTGTACTTGTGTGTGTAATACAGTATGACATTTTGCTGTCTCAGCTCTTTACTTGAGGCTGACATAACGCTTACTTAGAGCGAGGCCTCCTGACCGTAGCAGTTTGGTCCAATAGGTTTACAAAAATTTGAACTTAGAGCGAGGCACAATGGGCCGACCATAATAGCCGAAACGTCATCCCCGCTGCCCTCAATATGATGTGTGATCACCACACTTGCACACCAGTCTGACATTGAGAGTAGGAGGTTATCAATCAGCTCTTGAGGGATATTTGGCCATTATTTCATGAGCGCAATATCCATTTATGCAACCGTTGTTGGAGGTGCTGGTCTGGCTGCAACTACAGAGTAACATATACAGAGGAGACGCCCCCCCCCCCCCCCCAAACCTCTACGCTGCCCTTGTAGTTCCATCAGATGCTAGAAGGTGTCAGACGGTCCCCGGCTTAGTACCGGTAGACGACACTAGAGGCGCTTCTGAGGGTAGCGTGGAGGGGAGACTGAGGGGAGAGCTCGAGCCGCCTGCTACGAAGCCACGGCTATGTCCGGTGCGCCAGCGTTTGAGGGGAAGTGTTGGTGGGGGCAGCCGCTATCCTGCCGCCTGCTCAGGCCAGTTTAAAGGGCTGCAGCGCCATCATGGGACATCTTACGGAACCTTCCCACCCCGCACCCCTGAGCGTGTGACCGGGCCCTTATGCAGGGTTTCTGTATATATTTGTCTGTGCTGCAATGCATCTGCCAAGTTCATCCCAAATACGCTCAGTCGGGTTTTAGTCCGGTAAACAAGCTGGCCACTCCATTAGTTGAATTCCCTCAGCTACAAGCATATTGTCCGCCTGTGCAGCTTTGCGGGGACGAACGTTATCGTCCACCATAAGGGACCTGTGGCAGCAGAGTAGGGTACAACAAAAGGTCGAAGGATCTCGCCTCTGAACAGTCAAAGCGCCATTCTGTACGACATAGAGGTCCGTAGGACCGCCAATATTGAGCACTGCTCACACCATTCTTCCACCAACATGACAGTAATGTTTCCTACACATAAGCAGGATTGTTCCAAGTTCGCTTCAGATGAGGGAACGACGAATGAACACAAAAACTTGGTTCACCTGTGAACAGAATCCGGTGCAATTCGTTACGATCCCAATCCTCACTTTCCTCCGCCCAGGTTTTGGGAGCTAAACTGTGTCTCGGTTTTAATGGGTCACACGCCATACTCCTCCGTGCGTAGATGCCCCATGTATGAATGCCATTTCGGACTGTTTTGTTGATATTGCGCGTCACGTTGCCGCCTGGGTGTGAATTCGTCTCCTGTCTCGACGGGCTATTAACCGGAGCTAAGGGCCATGTCTGTTCACTACACTGTCTGAACCCAACTGCATGTGTCAAACACAACCCCTCTACAGCAACTTTCCGTTATTACCACTGCCTCGGTTGGCGTAATGTCGTTGTCTCCACTCCGTAGAACCGACAGAAAGACGTGGAACTATTTTAGTTCATTCTACCAATTACATTACTTCAGAATCTAGATATCTGAACTGTCCCCCTAATTGACCAGTGTACATTTTATATGGTTTCAGAATGTTGGCAAGAACGGAACAGAACTTAGATCGTCGAGTACGGTACAGGGATTAATATCACTACGAGTCTCTTAGGACTCGGAATCACCAAGTTAAGAAACAATCGTTTATGATAGATGCCATGCCAAGTTCTCAAAGAGACACTACTGTAGTTAAATCTCAATTTAAAAAAAAATTATTTTGCCTTTCGTGCACTGCATTCAGATACATGTAATGTCTATTATTGTTCCTCAGACAGATGTTGTGTGCATGGCAGGCAAACGTTCGATTGCATCATATATTAAACTTGTTTACCCTTCAATAAGTGAGTAAGGAGGTAAGAATAGCTACGTAAAGACCTGTGTGGGCGCTATTTTCAGTCACGTTTCGCCTTTGCTGCCTCTGAGCGATCGATTTGTAAGTAAATGTAGAAATCGTCTAGATTCCTGACTTAATATGCGTGTTTGAAATTCTGTAAGCAGTCTTTCGAGTGCCATTTGTCGTCCATCTTTAAGGGTCTTAAAATTTAGGTTTTTCAAAATCTCTCTGAAACGCGCCCGTAAGTCAAACAAACAAGCTGCGCGTGAATGGCCACACGGTCTAAGGCGTCTTGCCTCGGATTGAGCGGACGCTCCCCGTCGGAAGTTCGTATCCTCCCTCGGGCTTGATAGTGTGTTGTTCTTAGCATAAGTTAGTTTGTGTAGCTTTTAATTCCAGGGACCGATGAACTTAACAGTTTGGTCCCTTAAGTTTACAAACATTTGAACTTTTAAACAAACATTATTAATTATGTCGTTATCTTTGTATACGTTCAACATCACCCGATTGTCGTATTTGGTATGGCTGAATGAAACAAGTCTTTTAGGAGCACTAAGTTTTGCCAGAAGTTGCATAAAACTTATACTCAAATTCCCGTGTATAGAAATTATAAATCTGATTATTTAACAAACGAAGTAACGTGCATAATTTTTTTCGTTTAACACGTTGGCTGCTGCGATGACGTCAGAGGCGCGGTAGAGCCACCTCCTGTGGCCGTCGGCGCACATGTAAGTGGCAGTCAACAATATATTTTTACATTCGGAGGAGAATATTGGCGATTGGAGACTCGTAAATAGCCCACCCCGCAGCGATAAGTGCCATTGTTGTAATTATTCCCATCTCAGATCCTGTATCATTTCCGTGACGATGTCTCCCCTTTATCGTGACAATACGAAACGAGCTGCCCTTCTTTGCACTCTCTCCATGTCCTCCGTCAAACCCACCTGATAAGGATCCCACACTGAGCAGCAATACTCTAAAAAAGGACGGACAAGCGTAGTGTATGCAATTGTTTTAGTACTTCTGTTGCGTCTTTTAAGCGCTCTGCCAATAAAACGCAGTCTCTGGTTCGCCTTTCCAACGACATTATCTACGTGTTCTTTCCACTTTAAGTCTGAAGTAAAAGTAATTCCTAGGTATTTAGTGGAGTTTATGGCCTTCACTTTTGATTGATTTATCTTGTAAATAAAGTTTAATGGATTTCTTTCCGTACTCATGTGAACGACTTCACACTTCTCATTACTTAGAGTCGATTGTCAATTTTTACAACATAGTGATATCTTATTTAGATCGTTCTGCAGTTTGTTTTGATCTTCAGATGATTTTATTAGACGGTAAATGATGGCGTCATCTGTTAACAACCCAAGAGAGCTGCTTAGATTTTCTCCAAAATCGTTTATGTAAATAAGAAACAGCAGAGGACCAATAACGCTACCCTGTGGAACGTCCGATACCACCTCTGTTTTAGTCGATGCCGCACCATCGATTACTACAAATTGTGTCCTCTCTGATAGGAAATATTTATCTTTGTATTACACATCATAAATTCTTTCAAACCCAGACATTCTGTGCGCAATTTTTGTCCCAAAACTCATCAGAGGAACTGTAAAACATGTAAAAAAAATCAATGTAAAAAAAACCCTAACTTAAATACGTTTGTTAAATTACAGAGTACTTCATATCTCTTTTTTTCGACCCTGTGCTTTCATCATACTGTTTAGTTCCTCCCTGCCATGCCAAACTTATAATCTAGGTAGCCCAGTAGCCCAACATGTATTTAATTATTTGTTTTATTTTTATTTTCATTATTATTATTATAATTTTTTTTGTTTCCTACCCGCAAATATCAGATTAATTGTGACATTTCCGACCGTCGAAGTTTAGATTGTACCGAAAACGAAAGTAAACACCCTCTGAAATCCATTTCACAATGGACTGACTGTACAGCATTGGTGGAAATGGAGATGAAGAGCGAGACGACATGCCAGTCTGTCACATAGCACTGGCAACAGTTGGCAGCGCGAATCTGTGTAAACGTATATATGTGGAGAGAACTAGGCGACACTGCCGAAGACTTCCGAAACAGCTCTGGCGTCCGTCGGTGTTTACCACCGTCTGCCCCCACTTAAAAATATTGGGCTGTGTTGGTATTTCCGCATCGTTGCCATAGGCAACATTGTGGGCCGTGACGCGCCCGATCAATTATCGACCCAGAAGACAGTTTCCGATATCAGGCGCGCCTCCATTTGCCCAGAGCGAGGCGGAGAAGCGGCTGTGTGTGTGTGTGTGTGTGTGTGTGTGTGTGTGTGTGTGTGTATGGTTCCGCAACACGATACGATACAACGTCGAGAGACGCCGTCATATGGGCACCGAGTAGATTAGATTACATTAATACTTGTTCCATCTTTAAATATAAATCAGTGTGTGTCTACATGTTGCATTCAAATCTACAGTTTTATGGGACTTTGTACAAGTGAGCTTCAATCCATGAGGACGGTCGCCGTAAGTGTAAGAATCACCTAGTATACATAGTTCTAGATATGACTTCAGAAACAATGAGATGTGCGAAGAACTGCTGCGTTTAGCGACAATGCTGCTCATTCTCTCTTAAACCTCAGGACCAATTTAAAACAGATTTGCTACACACATTCCTTACTGTGAGTAATAGTTGCTACACGGTTCAGAAGATATGACGTCATAAACTATAGGAATCGTAAAAAAAACTGCCACATAATATGGTGAGATTTTATAAATACGCTATGTGAGAATGAGACTACTTAGCGACTTAGAACAAACTTTAAACATAATTTCAAACCTTTATTAAACTTTTTCTCGCTGACAACCATAGCAAAATTATGAAAGGAAAAATGTTTCTCGCTTACTACTTTCCCGTTATTTATGGAGTAAAACAATGACATTCGGTATGACATTACAATTTATAATTTATAACTTGTACACTACAAATTGTAGCCGCATGAAATTTTACAGACAGTATACACACATACAGCTGAATGTACCTCCGAAATTGTATTACAGTACGAAACGTTGTTTATGAGATATGAGTAATAAACAGTAATGTTCAAGGTAAACCACCCCATCACGCACCAAGTTTTAATGTAGTATTGCTTTACTACTAATTGTAGTCTCAAGAGATTTTACAGACATACAGCCCTTACACAGATCGATACATATACCTGAAAAATGGCAGGAATAAATAAATAAATACCCGGGCAACGTTATTTTACTGCTCAAATAACAACACTCAATTACCACTTTTATTGAAAAATTACCTGATTTAATACCTTCAGCATCACCAGATTTTTTAAGACTGCATTCCATTATCCTTGTTTTGCAATTATTAATGTTCATCTTATATGCTCCTTTCAACACACTGTCTATTCCGTTCAATTGCTCCTCCAGGTCCTTTGCTGTCTCTGACATAATTACAATGTCATCAGCAAAACGCAAGGTTTTTATTTCTTCACTCTCAACTTTAATTCCTTCTCCAAATTTCTCCTTACATTCCTTTATGGCTTCCTCGATGTACAAATTGAATAACATTGGGGATAGGCTACAACCCTGTCTTCTCGCTTCCCAACCTCTGCATCCCTTTCATGCCCTTCAACTCTGATAACTGCTGTCTGATTTTATACAAGTTGTAAATAACCTTCCGTTCCCTATATTTAATTCCTGCTGATTTCAGAATTTGAAAAAGTGTACTCCAATCAAGATTGTCAAAAGCTGTCTCCAAATCTACAGAAGCCAGAAATGTAGGTTTGCCTTTCCTTAATCTGTCTTCTAAGATAAGCCGTTATGTGATGATTGCCTCCGTGTTCCTACATTTCTGCTGAATCCAAACTGGTCTTCCCCAAGGTCGACTTCTACCAGCTTTTCCATCCTTCTATAAATAATTTTTGTTAAAATTTTGCATCCATGGCTTATTACACTGCTTCTTTGGAATGGGGAGTATTACATTTTTCTTAAAGTCTGAAGGTATTTCCATTGTCTCATACATCTCACGCACCACGTGAAATAGTTTTGTCATGGCTGGCTCTCCCAGAGACTTTAGTAGTTCTGAGGGAATGTCATCTACTCCAGCGGACTTGTTCCGACTTAGGTCTTTTAGTGCTGTTTCAAATTCTTCTCTCGGTATAGTATCTCCTATTTCATCTACTTCCTCTTCCTTTCCTACAATATTGTCTGTAAGTCCACGTATCTGGCCCCTATAAGGTCACGCTCCATATTAGGCACTTCACAAGCCGCTCCCTTAATTCTTTATTGTCTCTAAGTTCATTTCCTTTGTAGAGCCCCTGTATGTACTCTTTCCACCTTTCTGCTTTTCCTACTTTGCTGAGAACTGGTTTTCCCTCTAAGTTCTTTATATTCATACAAAAACAAAAATCGCACCTGCATCGACCGAAGATTTCAATCTTTAAGATGTCCAAAAATCAAATTTTTTCGCTAACTTCTTTAGAAGCAAACATTTTTAATCAAAATTCAAATAAAAAAATAAAATTATGTGAAGTGCTTAATGTTTTACAATAAATAATACATTATTCCTTATAGACTGCGCTGCAATATCTCAACACGTATGCTGAGAGTAATGTCCAAATTCATTTTAATTTCATTTTAGGGCATTCTGGTAAACTACGTTATTTGTAGTATTGTACTTGATGTAATGCGCAAAACGTCAAATCGATTTTTTAAAGAGATGCTTTAAAGGAAATTTCTGTTTTACTGCTTTATTTATTTATTCTTATATTTCCTTATTCGTATGCTTATCCTCTCAGAGAAAGACCTAAAGACATTGTAGCACGTATAGACCAAACATATGGTTTGTGGCATCACGTTTCGCTGTATGTAACCTCCTTGCTATAGAGTCACAAACGTCATCGCTGGCCTTCAGTCCGAATTTTTTTATAATTTGACGACTTTCAACCACCATATCTTCCACCCCCTTACAGCTATCGGCATGGAACTGCTATGGCGTACAACGGGAGACTTCTGACAACAATTACACACAGACCACTCGTTTGCATCCTGTAGTTTTCGCTGCAGAGCGAAATATTAACACACACACAGACACATAGAATTTTATAAACACCGATAACTTTCCATCCCCATATACTCCACCCTTTTATCATTATCAACCCTCAAGCAATAATGCAACCAATAAAACCATTTTCAAAGAGTATATATTATTTTGAATGAATAAATATTATTTTCAAAGAGTAATTATTGTTCCGCATTTCGCGTTATATTCTTCAAATTACGAAATATCTATCAGATCGCTATAAAACCGTGCCTAAAACCTCTCTCAGCTATAAATTAGTAACTGCACAAATATTAAGTCTCTGCGTCTTGTTCGGACGTGATAATCGTACACCGAACAGACATTCACATCAATATATATATATATATGTGTGTGTATGTGTGTGTGTGTGTGTGTGTGTGTGTGCGTGCGTGTGTGTGTAGCTATCCGATCACCATAAAACCGTGCCTAAAGCCTTCCCCGGGTAGACATTAGTAACTGTTCAAACTTTTAGCTCTTTATGTCCTGTGGTTCGGAGGTCATAAACGTACACCGAACAGACATTCACATTTATAGATATAGATGTCCACAAGATGTATTGTAAATATTTGAACAATTTTCTATGGTTAGTTATTTAGAAATTTGCGATTCACGGTGCTAAAACGGCTAAAAATCGGGTTTTGTGATTTTGTCCAAAACTATGATGTCTCCAAATGTTTCTTTTATTTTGCTGTAGGCTGTATCTATTTTTCCCCTATTTATACCCTGTCAATCTCATTTCTTAGTCGTCTTACTCCATTTTGCCTGTTTCATTTACTGCATTTTTACATTTCCTCCTTTCATCAATTCAATTTGTATTTTCTCTAATGTCCAACGATTTTTGTCGGTCTTGCCTTACTACCTATTTTGTCCTTCACATATATATAATCGGCCTTTTAGAGCTTATAAAGGTAGGATAAAATGCAAAATAAAGTGGGAAGTGAAATAAAAAAACCAAATCATATTACAAAATTTATTTTAAATTTCTTTAATTTTAATATCAAAAGGTACCATTGTAAGATTAACATACAAGAAAAGTGGCATAACTGAATGAAACAGAGTAACACTAAATTCGAACTTTTCTTCCCTTAATCTTGGCAGTGTCTCTCAAAATTGTATCAGTGTTCAATGAGTTCAGAATGTCGTTCTCAATTGTCAGTGTTGCAAACGCACTAAGTCGTTCTTGAGAAGTGGCTCAACGCAGGTAGTTCTTGATCATTTTGAGCTTTGAAAATCTCCTTTCTCCACTGGCCACTGAGACTGGAGCGTAAGAAGAATTCTCAAGGCAATAAATACGTTCTGGAAAAGGTCAAGCATTCCATTTTTAGTCAGATTACTTAGTTTTCCCTCAGCTTCAGGCGATTTATCTTTAGGTAGCAAAGGTGATAGCATAACGATGTCTTCCATCAGGTCCTGTGTACTTATATCACTATTACTAGCTGCTGTCAATACGGCTTCCAGGTTCTTGCAATTTTCCATAACTTATTCTTTTTTCAGTTCCTCTACCTGTTTTAAATCATAAAGAAATTGGAAATGGTTGATATGATTCCGTAATAATTCGAATCTTTCATCTAGAGAATTTATTGCCTTGTCGAAAACAACAAAAAAGAAATCTACGTTAAAGGACTCTATCCCGGACTTACCAGATTCATCTTCGCTCTCATATTAAAATTGTCGTTTGGCATTTTTAGGCCTGTCTTGGGCTTCAGTGGGGAATTATGGTGCAACTTTTCGTTTTCCAGCCAGCTCCCTTGCGTCGGTCATTACGCTATTGAGTCCTTTTTCCGACCTCATACCACTCAGAAACTCTTTGACTCTTCCAGTGGGTTTTAGAGAACTGGGCATATTGACTTCTTTTTTCTGAAGTATTTTACTAAGCTAGTTCACTCTATAGAAAATCTCATACCAGGTAATTAAGGAGCAGATAAATCGGAAATTCGTTAACTTCTTGGCAGTACCAACAGCTTTACTCTTCCCAAAACCAACGATCTTGGCATAAGTGGTTGTATCGTCCACTTGTTCAATGAAATATGTCAATGGCTCAAGAGCATCAATCCTGCTTTCCCAGCGGGTTTCGCTCAGAGGCTTCACAGTCAAGTTTGTGACGTGCTTAGTTAATATAGCGAACTTATGCGTCGATCCTGAAAAGAAAGTATAAATTTCTTGAACAAGACTGAAAAATCTTACAGCTGCCATGGAAGAAAAAGCTGTGACATTCACCACGAGGTTGAGGGAATGACTGCCACAAGGAACGTAAGAGGCTCTTGGCTTAAGGAAGAGAATCCGTTTCTGGACTCCTACGTGCTTGCCTTTGCATGTTTTGCGAAGGTATTCGTCTTTGTTGCAGCACCTCTAGTAAAAAAGTAGTTAAGCCTTCGCCAGTTGTATCTGTCACATGAATAAACCCAAGATAGTGTGGTCTTACAATGACTTCTTTTCCTGGTACTAAAGTAACAAATCTAACCACCGTCGTCAATTGTTCATGTTGACTGACGTCTGGAGTGCAGTCCAGAGTGATCGAATAATATTTCGCTTTCTGCAGCTCATTCATGAACTTTACTAGAAAGTGGAGCAAGTGGCTTTGTTTAGACTGTCGCGACAGCGCGCATCGTACCTCATCCCCTCACCCTTCACCACCAGTTTCCTGACCAAAAAAAAAAAATGTTCAACTGTTTGTAGAGCTTATGGGACTAAATTACGGGGTCATCAGTCCCTAAACTTACAAACTACTTATGAACAAGCTAATAGTAAGGACGGCACAAATATCCATGCCCGAGGGGGGATTCGAAGCCCTGACCATAGTGGCCGTGCAGACCGTGACTGACGCGCCGCAGTCCCCTCGGCCACGTTTCCTGACTACCTACACAATAGTCTCTTAGAGTCAGGTATCAGACTACAGAACAGCACAAATAGATCAGGAAGCTGAATTTGAAAGTATGGCGCCCTATTACGTTGTAGATTCTGTAATCTTAAATATTAGAAAGGGCTCCAATCAGAAATGGGATGTTTCTTTTAATTCCCTATACAGGATTGTGTGGTCTCGTCTGTCCATAAAGATGCATCGAAAAGATATAGGGTGTTTCTTGTCTTTAGGGGGGTGAAATTCTCACTGTAACTGAAAAAAATGGAAATGAGCGTATGGCTTTCTTGGCCACGAGATCCCTTGCGGGATTGTTCGGCCGCCTTAGTGTAAGTCTTTTTATGTGACGCCGCGTGGGCGACTTACGTGCCAATGATGATGAGATGATGATGATTAGGACAACACACAACACCCAGTCCCCTGCCGGGAATCGAACCCGGGCCTCATGCGTTGTAGTCAGCGACGCTCCCACTGAGCTACGGAGGCGGACTCACTGTAGCTAAGGAGCGTCGATTCTGAAAGAAAGCTTGGCGCCGTTTATTTTATATTCCGCAAAAGGCGGCCACGTCTTTAGGCAAACATTTTCATTAAACCACAAATCACCAATCTTATATGAGCAACAGAAGAATAAGCAATTAAAGATTGTAAATCAACTTGACGAAAACAAACAAATCTAATAACAACAACACCAAACAATCTTAAAGACAAAAAAATTAAATCTTAAACCCAAATCAGAAATTACCTTTATTAAACGAAAAATACCATAACCACACATTTTCGACCTTTGAAGACGCGAGGGAGCTTCGGCGCCCTGTCCCTGGCGGCCACATGTTCCACACGCTCCTTGCGCCGGCCTGTGTGGAAGTACTGTGCAGTCAAAACAAGCAGTGCGCTTCCTTTCTGGTGGCGTGACCCACTGAAAGGCCGTCTCACCCACTCTGCCACATTGGCTCTGTTCGTACGTCGCTGTCAACATATCTGTGCGAGTTGAGTGACCTCTATTGACAATCTAGGGAACTGTGTTTGTGACACCATAAAGGCATACATTCCATCAATGTTTCTATTATATCAAAAGCATAGTAATGTAAGTGACATTATGATCTTTGGATATTAGCATGGAGATATATTTGCACATTCATGTTCTTTGAGAGTAGTTGAATATATGTAAAAAAAATTATTACTGTACTTTAAAAGCAATGAAACGAAAAAGTTGGTGAAAAGAGAAAAAAAATCATGGATTGTACTATGCTGTGAAAAGGGCAGTGAGGTCTATAATATCGTGTAATTTTTTTTTCAGGTGAAACATATTGGACTGCTAGTGCATAGGCAACAGAAATTTTAATAAAGAAAGGTTAATCTGTAAAAATACATAAATTTTGTTTGCTTGCTCTTCCTTTTCACGTTTTAACTGTAATTCGTGCTGATATAATTCGTTTTGGACTGTACTCCGTTCACGAAACGAGAGACGTTCTGTACCCACACTGAGGCGCATGGCCAGGGGTGGACAAAACAGGGTCGCTCGCTCGATTTCGCTGCATGTTTCAGCTGTAAGGTCGTTGTGTGTTTTGAAATCAGACATTTAAAATTAATTTTATTTTAATACTTTATAAAAATGATTTTCTCCGAAAGTTTCCCAAATCAGCATCTTCGCTTACTATAATAAGCATTCTGTCAAGGGTTGGAAATTTCTTACGAAAATCTTTCCTTCATATCGCATTTCAGTCAAAATCATCAAGACTTTCTGAAAGCTTTGTCGTAATTCATTTTTTTTCTTTTCCTTGGAGGATTCAAAGACTGTTTTACTGTTTTCATAACAATATCAGTCATTGACTGTTCTGGACACAATAGCTGCGTTTTATTCACACTAGGAACCATGTGTTTCTCTAAGGAACTTTTTTACCTCATTTTTGAAAGCGTCTTGGGTGTGCTCGAATTGAAGGAGGACATAATGAGGTTACTCTTACGTGATACGAATGACAGAGAAAAAGAGACACACAGACTACGAATACTGAATGCTATTGTAAAAACTGATGCTTACGTTACTATTCAGCAACTGGTCCTTTAAGAGGAAGTTGACAGTCAACACCTATTATCACTGATATAAAACAACACACACAACGACCTTACATGTGAAACGGATGCCTCGAAATTGAGCGAGTGTCCCTCTTTTGTCCACCGCTGGTCACACGCTTCAGTGTCTTTCAAATGTTCAAATGTTTGTAGAGTCTATGGGACTTAACTACGGGATCATCAGTCCCTAAACTTACAAACTAGCTACAACTAAGGACGGCACAAATATCCATGCCCGAGGGGGGATTCGAACCCCCGACCGTAGTGGCCATGCAGACCGTGACTGAAGCGTCTCAGTCCCCTCGGCCGCCGCGGCCGGCTCAGTGTCTTTCAGTACGTCTCTCGTTTCGGTGAACTGAGTGTAACTAATAGGCCAGGGCTGTCAGAGTTAAATGCGCCGATGAAGCCCGACTTATCGCTGAGTCGATGCATGTGTAACGTCAAGATAAAACGTACCCTCTTTGTTACACTTGACTGACCTCGAGACAGCTCGGCTTGCGATCCAAGTGAGACGAAAACCAATCAGATTTCAGTACACAGTGTTATGTTTACATCGGGTCTGTGGTCGTGGCCACTGGAGTGCAGCTGCGCATAGCCCGCGTCCTCTGACTAGGAGCGGGCGTGGCGCGCTGGCCACACAATCCAGCAGGCAGTTTATATTTAGACTTCGCGCCTCCAAGGCGTGCGTCCGCATTCCTGCAACAACGCTGCGCGAAATCCGATACTCGGGAAAGTGCGGAGGGGAGAGAAGAGAGAGAGAGAGAGGGGGGGGGGGGGAGGGGGAGGGAGGGAGTTGGGGATTACACGGCCGTGAGACAATGGAGGCTCGACGCGCGAATTTCGCTCTCTCTTTGTTGACGCGAGAAGCGGTTTTGCCGCTGAGATGCTCTTCTGATTAGTCTCTCAGCCAGTGACGCGGCGGGACTTGGCAGCTAGACGCAGAACCTGTGGTGGCGGTCACCGAGCCACCTGTCCGCGTTGAGGGTTTTGGCGTTACATTTTGGAACACACACTTTGTTCCAACAATATGAACTACCACGAAGAGAACGACATATTAACCAATAGTCAACACGGATTCAGGAAGTACCGCTCTTACGAAACACAGCTTGCCCGTTACTCACATGAAGTGATACGTGCCATCGACAAGGAATCTCAAATGGATTCTATATTTCTGGATTTCCGGAAGGCTTTTGAAGCTGTACCTCACAAGCGGCTTCTAATGAAATTGCTTGCTTATGGAAAATCGCGATTGGATTCTTGATTTCCTATCAGAAAGGATACAAATCTTATAATTGATGGTAAGTCATCGAGTAAAACAGAAGAGATATCTGGCGTTCCCCCAGGGAAGCGTTATAGGTACCCATACTCCTCCTTGTGTTTATAAACGATTTAGGAGACAATCTGAATAGCTCTCTTAGACTGTTCGCGGATAATGCTCTCGTTTAACGGTTAGTGAAGTCAACAGACGATCAAAAGCAACTGCAAAGCGATTTAGACAAAATTTCTACATGGTGCGAAAATTGGCAATTGGCACTAAATAATGAAAAGTGTGAAGTACTACACATGTCCACTAAAAGAAATCCGCTGAACTTCAATTACACGATAAATCAGTCAAACTTAAGGTCGTAAACTCTACGAGATACCTAGGAGTTCCAAATACGGGCAACTTAGACTAGAAAGAACGCATACAAAACATTGTGGGGAAGGCAAACCAAAGATTACGTTTCATTGGCAGAACGCTTCGAAGATGCAACAGCTCCACCAAAGAGACTGCCTACATCACACTTGTGCGTCCTCTCCTGGACTACTGTTGCCCCTTGTGGGACCCTCACCAGGTGGGACTGACAGAAGACATTCAGAAGGGTCAGAGAAGGGCAGCTCGTTTTGTTTTATCACGGTACAGGGTAGAAAGCGTCGCGGAAATGTTACACGATTTGAGGTGGAAATCGTTAGAAGAAGTTATTCGTTGCGGCGAGATCTATTTGCGAAATTTCAATCACCGACGTTTACGTCTGAATGAATATTTTGATAGCGTTCACCTACATAGGATGACAAGCCCATCCCGATAAAATAACAGAAGAGTAATCAGATCGAAAAGGGAACGACTTAGGTGTTATTTCTTTCCGCGCGATATTAGAGAATAGAGCGGTAGAGAAAGGTTAAGAAAGTGGTTAATGAACCCTCTGCCAGGCACTTAAATGTGATTTTCAGAGTATCTATGTAGATGTAGTTGTGCGGAGCTTTGAACCAAAGCAGTCGTGCATGCCGAGGTTAGGAGGCACTGTCGGATTTAATCTCTTCGGCTGACTCTGTAACATTTGTTGGAAAATCCTTTACAGGAAGAAGGAGTAGGAAGATAATAGAAAGTGTTGTTGGATGCATCTACATCTACATCTACATCTACATAAATACTGTGCATGCTACACTGAAGTGCATGGCAGAGGGTTCGTCGAACATCAGGACGTCCAAATAATTCAACAGCGATATGCAAAAAATTGATGTCGGAATTCGAACTTGTTAGTCACGCTTTGGGTTAGCGACCGCCTGTGCAGGTGTGGTTTTCACTGTGTCCCCAGTGCTGTAGTGGTCAGTGCAACTGCCTGGAAAGCAGGAGCCCCGGATTTCAACCCCGGCTTGGTACACATTTTCAGCTTTGCCCGTTCGCAGATAAAAAAAATCAAATGTTTTTAAATCTGTCGGACTCGAATGCGTGCGCCGGGCCGCGGTGGCTAAGCAGGCTGCGGCGCGCCAGTCACGGTCTGCACTGCCACCACGGTCGGGGGTTCGAATCCCCCCTGTGCCGTCCTTAGTATAAGCTAGTTCATAAGTAGTTTGTAAGTTTAGGGACAGACGACACCGTAGTTAAGTCCCATAAGCTCTACAAACATTTGAACATTTTTTTCGTCTGTGTGGTTAGTAGTCCGTAGCTTATAAAGTACTTAAACTAAGGTAAAACTAACCTAAGGACAACACACATACCCATGCCCGAGAGGGGATTCGAACCCAATACGGGGAACGGCCTCGCGCATTTGAGCATAGCGCCCCCATCTCCTCCAACCGTACAAAATTGGCATGACATCCAGTGACTCCTTACTCTTTCATCGAATATTTTTTTTAAATGTGGGGGAGATTTCCATTATTAACACAATTAGGAAAGGAAATAAAGTCCAATTGCGTCATTTTCGTTTGTCCTGACAAAATGCGGATTTCAACAACGAAGGCGAACGCCAACTCACTCGCTGTTAGGAAACAATGCAGCATTTTTTTTTTTGGGGGGGGGGGAGTAGTGGGTTAATAACTGATGGTGTAACTACCTAACTAAAACGTTTAGTTATGTGAAATTGAGATTGCGCGATCTTAGCAGTGGGCGTGATTTACGGATGTAGTAGAGTGGTGCGTGACTAGGTATTAGCGTGCGAGATCGGCTGAGCTAATTTGCGTCTATTGCCCCTGCCTGATAACACTGCATGCAGTACCTAAAACCAAGCTACCCCCTCAATGAGAGTGCAGTAAGCGAGAATAAATGTACGTATTTGACATGATGCCAGAAACGTAGGAGGCAGATTATACGTAATTGAACAGCTATAGTGTTAAAATGCGTAATTAAAATTCGAGGGCTGGGGATGAGAAGTGAGCATCATTTGTAACGACACACATTTAAACAACATTTATTATAACTTTAAAATACTTTTCAAACTTGATTTTACAAGACACCTTTAAGATTATTAATCGTCTAACAAGTTGATTCAGATGTATACATATTGTAGTTACACGAATAGTTTAACTTTATGATTACATAACTTCTCAAGCACAATAAACTGTCAAAAACGGGCATGGATATTTGTGCCGTCCTTAATATAAGGTAGTTCATAAGTAGTTTGTAAGTTTAGGGACTGATGACCCCGTAGTTAAGTCCCATAAGCTATACAAACATTTAAACATTTTTGAACTGTCAAAAAATAGCAAATTTAACAGATTTGAAGTGATCTGAAGTAACTCAGGAACGATATAATACAATACTGGAATGATATGAGCTGAGCGTGGCGGCTTGACGACACGGACAACACCTCACAACGCAGACCAACCGAAAGAGACTGGGAGTCGCCGTGTACATCACACATATACATCCAGTTTGAAGGACATGTGGATTAAATTGAAAACACACAGTCAACCCTCAGGACTGGTTCTGCAATACCCACGACCAAAATGTCTGGAATTTCACAAATTTTATGTGGCAGTTCATCCCAAAATACACTGCTCAGAACAATTAGAGAATCAGGTGATATATCATACACAGTTGGTTACAATTTTAATTCGTGTGTGATACCGTACGACATTTCTGTGTCTATATTTATCTACCGTTCCATTCTCTAATAGCGCGCAGGAAAAAGGAACACCTCAGTCTTTCCATTTTCGTTCTGATTTCACTTATCTTATTAAGATGATCAGTTCTCCCTATGTAGGTGCGTGCTAACAAAACATGTACGCATTCGGAAGAGAAAGTTGGTGATAGAAATTTCGAAAATAAATCTCTCCGCAGCTAATAAATCCGGTCTTTTAATGATTTCCACCGCAATTCAGGCATCATTTCTGTGCCATTCTCTCCTATATCGTGATAATACAAAACGGTACTCCCTTCACTGAACTCTCTGTATACCATCCGTCAGCCCCACCACAATGCGCAGCAATACTCCAAAAATAGCATGCGTGAGTGTCGTGTGGGCAGTTTCTTCAGTAGAACGGTTGCATCTTCTGAGTGTTCTGCCAACGAAACGTAGCCTTTAGTTCGCCTTTCGTAATTGTAATTTCTAGCTCTTCAGGTGAATTTACGACCTTTAGATTTGACTGATTTATCGTGTAACTACGTTTAACGGATTTCTTTTAGTGGTCATATGGATGACGTCTCACTTATCATTATTAAGGGTCAATTGCCAACTTTTGTACCATGCAGATGTCTTATTAAATCATTTGGCAGCTTATTTTGAGCTTCTGGTGACTTTACTAAGCGATAAACGACAGCATCGTATGCGAAAAGTCTATGAGTCCTGCTCACATTGCCTACTAAATAGTTTATAAAGATTAGGGACAGTAGGAGCCCTGTAACACTTCCCTGGCAAACGCCAGATATCACTTCTCTTTTACTCGATGATTTTCCATCAATTACTACGTACTGTGACCCTTCCTGAGCGAAAATCGCAGTGTCAAAAGCCTTTCGGAAATCGAGAAATATGGAATCGATTTCACATTCCTCGTCGCTAGCATTCACCATGTGAGTAAAGAGCTAGCTGTCTTGCAGAAGAACGATACATTCTGAATCCATGTTGACTATGGCTCAGTAAACCGTTCTATTCGAGATAGTTCATAATGTTTGAGGAAATTATTTCTTCTAACATCGTGCTGCAAACCGACGTCAGTGACATAGGCCTGTAATTTTGCAGATCTCTCGAAATTCGCTGCTTGAATACTGGAGTGACTTGTGGAACTTTCCACTCTTTGATTACGGAACTTTCGCTGCGAGAGCGGTTGAATTTGTTAGCTAGGTATGGAGCTATTGCAACAGTATACTCTGAATGAAACCTAACTCGACCGGGAGACTTGCTATTCTTAAGTGATTTAAGTCGCTTTATTACTTCCAAATTTCCGGCCGCGGTAGCCGAGGGGACTGAGGCGCTTCAGTCACGGTCCGCACGGCCACTACGGTCGGGGGTTCGAATCCCCCCTCGGGCATGGATATTTGTGCCGTCCTTAGTGTTAGTTAGTTTATAAGTAGTAAGTTTAGGGACTGATGACCCCGTAGTTAAGTCCCATAAGCTATACAAACATTTGAACTTTTTACTTCTAAATTGCGCACGCTGATGGCTGTTGTTGATTCGGATTATAGAGTATTGGCTTCGTCTTCTTTGCTTAACAAATCTCGGAAAGATATGTTTAGCATTTCTGATTCAGGAGAGCTGTCATCAGTAGCATAAGCATTGCTATCATATAGTGAAGGTATTTGTGTTTTGCCGCTAGTGTACTTTACATGCGACCAGAATTTCTTCGGATTTTCTACCAATTTACGTGACAGGGTTACGTAGTAGGAACTGTATATGTTTCTCGCATTGAAATTCGAGTTAAAATTCGACATTTACTAAACGATTTCCAGTCTTGTAGACTTTGTGTCTGTTTAAATTTCGAACTTTTTTTCTTTGCTTTTACAATAGTGATCTGTTTTGTGTACCACTATGGAACAAACCTGTCATACCTTGTTAATTTATTTGGTACAAATCTCTCAATGGCTGTCTATTTTATTTCTTTGAATATTGGCTACGTCTTATCTATACTTACATTGTTACGTTACTCAGGTTTACTTGGCGGTTACTTAGTGCGAAACACCATGGGGCTATGATATTCGTGAAAAATCCATTCTCGTTGCCCTCAAACATGGTGTGTGATCACCTCGGACAGCCAGTACAGCTGGACACCCGTGTGTCGTGGACAGTGTGAGGTTATCGATCAGCTGTTGAGGGATATTTGGCCACTCTCACATGAAAGCAGTATGCAGCTCTGCGGCTGTTGTGTGAGATGTTGGTGTGGCAGCAATGCGTCTGCCAAGAGCACTCCGGTAATCGGCCATTGCATTTGTTGAATTCCATAAGCTTCAAGATGTTGTTTACCAGTGCAGCTCTATGAGGACGACTGTTATCGTCCCACAGAAGGAATCCATCTCCTGTGGCACCAGCGCAGTGCACAACAAAAGGTCGAAGGATGTCGTCTCTCTACCTCTGAGTAGTCAAAGCACCATTATGAACTACATAGAGGTCCGCACGTCCGCTAATACTGACTCCTGCCCACAACATTTGTCCACGACCACGGAATGGTGATGTTTCCAGCAGGATTGTTCAGAATTCCACGTTCTCTTAAGGTAATTCACACCGACAGCAGTCTTACTTTGGACTCTTTGCGAAATCCGAAGAACCACAACTCGTTGATTGAAGAAATAATATGTAAAATCAGAAGGTTGCAGACACACAACTGAGTGGTGCATTTCGAATGGGTTAAGGCACATCAAGGGATATGGGGAAATGAATTAGCTGACAACCTTGCTAAAAGAGCAGCTAAATCACGATAATCAATACGCTACAACAAAGTACCTACAAGTGCCGTAAAGAAGAAATTTCGAGAAGAGTTTAGGAACAAATGGGACATTGAGTGGCACAGAACAAAAAACGGGGGAAGCACTAAACCGTATTTTCCTACGATCCGACAATGTTTAATGATTAAACTTCCAATATCTCCGAATTTTACAGCTATGTTAACAGGTCATGGAAAACTGAAAGCCTACTATCAGCGGTTCAAAATAATTGAAGACGGAACGTGCACATGTAAAAGTGCTGTCCAAGCTATTGACCACGAGATTTTTGACTGCTGCAATTTACTGAAAGAGAGGGACCATCTCAGGAAAAAAATAGCTGCCAAAGGAGGAGGGTGGCCCATCAGTAAATATGACGTAGTACATAAATTCACTACAGACTTTTACAATTTTTGTAATTCAATAAGATTTCCTGATGTATAAAATTGTTTGTTCCTTTGTAAACCCTATCAACTTATGTACTGTACTTGTGTTTGCAAAAATATCTGATGTAACCGCCTAAATCTAACCATCAAACATGTAATATTACTATGTAATGGGGCATGTTAAATAATAAATAAATAAGGTGAGGAAATGAGGTTTGTCCGGGTGAAGACAAAAATCTTAGTTCATCTGCGATCAGAACCAGGCGCGATTGTGTTCGACTCATATCCTGACGTTCTTCCGCCTAATTTCTGCATGCTGAACGGTGTCGTGGATTTAATGTGGCGCACACCATAGGCCTCAGTGCGTACAGACATCATTCCCGAAGGCGATCTCCGTGTCTTGATAGCGCGCTTCCCACTGCTACCTGGAGAGTGCGTCGTACTCAGCTGCTCTCAGCCTCCTGTCTCGACGGGCTGTTAACCGGAGATAACGGTCTTCTGTTGCTGATTTTACCCGTGGACGACCTCGGCCTTGCTTTCGTTTAACGGTCCCTGTTGCCTGAAATTGCGTCCAGGTTCTACAAATCACACTTTAGGACACTCCAATAGCTGCAGCCACCTCCCTCAGTGTCTGTCCCGCTTCCAACCTTCCTATGGCTCTACGCCATAGCTTCGGGTAAGTCGCGTTGTTGTGGCATTGCACTATCTGCTCATTACACTATCTGAACCAGATTATTTGTGTTATTCATTTGGTAAACTCAAGTCAACACAATTCCCTATGCAGCAATTGTATTGCCATTATCTTGGTGCAGAACTGACAGACAGATGACAATAGTTCAAAATATCTCAACAGATCCCTTAATTGCTTTGTCTGTTGTATATTAAACCATGTTTCTTTTTTAATTAAAAAAATCTTGAGGCCTTGCAGTTTCAAGCCCCACAGTACCAAGCCTCCAGCAAGCGGATGCTGAAAACACCGCCAAAGAAGGTAGAACAGAAACTATAATATTTACTTTAAATAATCAGGGAGAAGCAGAGGTTGCTTTACAAGAGAAATTCATGGCAGAAGTTTACTGCACCTATGTGGTATGCGAAGTTAGCCCTTGATCCCGCACTATTCAGTGAACACTGATAACAGAGAGTAATTGCACACAAACGTAATTAAAAACAGAAGCAAAAATATTTCGGTTTTAAATTACAGTCGAACGCATGCTGATTATATGGTGTTACCAAAAGGTACGGCCAAACTTTCAGGAAACATTCCTCACATACAAAGAAAGAAAATATGAGGACATGTATCCGGAAACGCTTAATTTTCATGTTAGAGCTCATTTTAGTATTTATCTTTAAATGTAAATAGAAATAATTCGTGCAGACAATTGTCAAAATACATTCTACCTGTGCTGCTAGAACATGTGCCTTTACAAGTACGACAAAACATGCGGTTCATGCACGATGGAGCTCCTGCACATTTCAATCGACGTGTTCGCACGCTTGTCAATAACAGATTCGGCGACCGATGGATTGGTAGAGGCGGGCCAATTCCATGACCTCCACGCTCTCCTGAACTCAAACCTCTTGACTTTCATTTATGGGAGCATTTGAAAGCTCATGTCTACTCAACCCCGGTACCAAATGTAGAGACTCTTCGTGCTCGTATTGTGGACGGCTGTGATACAATACGCCATTCTCCAGGGCTGTATCAGCACATCAGGGATTCCATGCGACGGAGGGTGGATGCATGTATCTTCGCTAACGGAGGACATTTTGAACATTTTCTGTAACAAAGTCTTTGAAGTCAGGCTGGTACATTCTGTTGCTGTGTGTGTCCATTCCATGATTAATGTGATTTAAAGAGAAGTAATAAAATGAGCTCTAACATGGAAATTAAGCGTTTCCTGACACATGGCCACATAACATTTTTTTTCTTTGTGTGTGAGGAATCTTTCCTGAAAGTTTGGCCGTACCTACTAGAGAGAAAAATTTCGTGAAGAGAGGCTGAGCAGAGCCTTAACAGATGGACGGTCTGCTTTGTCGTTTTCACCAAATCCCAACGTGTTGTCAAGTACACTCGGGAGCCAAGGTTGGAAGACGAACGTTGGACTAACAGCGCAGAAGCAAACCAAGAGACTAATAGCCAAGAGACTAATAGCCACAAACAGGCCTGACCTTATTAACGATGTCTGTGTAGAGACAGGAATTAGTGATCACGATATCGTTATAGCGTCGATGGTGACCAAAGTTCATAAACCAGGCAAGAAGGCTAGGAGCGTGTTTTTGTTGGGAAAAGCCGACAAGCAAATGTTACGATCGCACTTAGAAAATGAATGGGCATCGTTTAATTCTGGGACTATGGATGTAGAGGAATTGTGGACTAAATTTAAATGCATTGTTAATGAAGGGTTAGAGAAATATGTGCCAGTAAAGACGATTAAGGATGGAAAAGATCCACCGTGGTATAATAATAATGTTAGAAAGCTGCTGAGAAAGCAAAGGCTGTTGCACTCTCGATTCAAAAAGGAACACGCAAATAATGACAGGCAAAAGTTAGTAGAGATTCGTGCGTCTATAAAAAGATCGATGCGTGAAGCATACAATAATTATCACAGCCATACCTTAGCAAAAGATCTTTCCGAGAACCCGAAAAAATTCTGGTCCTATGTAAAATCGATAAGCGGGTCAAAGCCCACTGTCCAGTCACTAGTTGATCATTCCGGGGCAGTAATAGAAGAAAGCAAACGGAAAGCTGAAGTTCTAAATTTAACCTTTAAGAAATCTTTCACGCAGGAGGACCGCACAAATATACCATCATTTGATCAACGTACCAATTCCGAAATGGGGGACATAGCAATAGGTATTTCCGGTGTAGAGAAGCAGCTGAGAGAGCTAAATACGAAAAAGTCTGCTGGTCCGGATGGAATACCAGTTCGGTTTTACAAAGACTATTCTGCGGCATTGGCCCCCTACTTAGCTTGCATTTATAGCGAATCTTTAATTCAGCGCAAAGTTCCTAGTGATTGGAAAAAAGCGCAGGTGACTCCCGTGTATAAGAAAGGAAAGAGAACTGACCCATACAATTACAGGCCAATATCGTTGACATCGGTTTCATGTAGAATTTTGGAGCATATTCTCAGTTCGAATATAGTAAATTTCCTTGAAACGGAAAAGCTTCTTTCCATGAATCAGCACGGGTTTAGGAAACATCGTTCATGTGAAACTCAGCTTGCCCTTTTCTCACATGACATCTTGCGAGCCATGGACGAAGGGCAACAGGCGGATTGTGTTTTTCTCGACTTCAAAAAGGCGTTCGACACGGTACCACACTGCAGACTGCTAACGAAGATACGAGCTTATGGAATAGGTTCACAGATTTGTGACTGGCTGGAAGACTTCCTAAGTAATAGAACGCAGTACGTTGTTCTCGACGGCGAGTGTTCATCAGAGACGAGTGTATCGTCAGGCGTGCCCCAGGGGAGTGTGATAGGACCGCTATTATTTTCTATCTATATAAATGATCTGATGGACAGAGTAAGCTGTAATTTGCGGCTGTTTGCTGATGATGCTGTGGTGTATGGGAGGGTGTCGTCTGTAACTGACTGTAATAGCATACAGGTTGACTTAGACAAAATTTCTAGTTGGTGCGAAGAATGGCAGCTAGCTCTCAATGTAGAAAAATGTAAGGTGATGCGCATGAGTAGGAAAAACAATCCCATAATGTTCGAATACAGCATCAGTAGTGAGCTTCTTGATGCGGTCGCGTCGTTCAAATATCTAGGCGTAACATTGCAGAGCGATATGAAATGGAACGAGCATGTAAGGACAGTTGTGAGTAAGGCAGACAGCCGACTTCGGTTTATTGGGAGAATTTTGGGAAGATGTACTTCAACTGTAAAGGAGACCGCGTATAAAACGCTTGTACGACCACGTCTTGAGTATTGCTCAAGTATTTGGGACCCGCAGCAGATCGGTTTGAAGGAAGACATAGAGGCGGTTCAGAGGCGAGCAGCTAGATTTGTTACCGGTAGGTTCGACCAATGCGCGAGTGTCACGGAAATGCTCCGGCAACTCAATTGGGGATCGCTGGAAGAAAGACGACGTTCTTTTCGTGAATTTCTGTTAAGTAAATTTAGAGGGCCGGAATTTGAAGCTGAGTGTAGTACGATCTTGCTGCCGCCTACTTACATTTCGCGTAAAGATCACAAAGACAAGATAAGAGAAATTAGGGCTCGTACGGAGGCATATAGGCATTCTTTTTTTCCTCGTTCAATTTGGGAGTGGAATAGGAAAGGAAATGCCTAGTAGAGGTACAGTGTACCCTCCGCCACGCACCTTACGGTGAATTGCGGAGTATGTATGTAGATGTAGATGTAGATGTAGTGAGCAGGTCCAAATGGATGTGGGCTGGTTCTTATGTAGATATGAAGAGGCTTGCTCAGGACAGAGCAGGGTGGAGAGCTGCATTAAAGAACAGCCAAGTCTCCGGATGGAAGACCACAGCTACAAGAACAAGGAGATTTTAAAGTCGAATTCGGTGTTGATATTTCCTGGTTTTGAACAGGAGTTCTCACTCTTTTGCGACACCAGACATAATGTTTTGGGTTGCATTCTGCGTCAGATGGATGACGGAAAAGAACGTCCGGTAGTACATGCCTCCAAACATTTCAATAAAGCTCAGATGAATGATTCTCCCATGGAAACATGGAAAAAGATTTTAGCAGTTACATGTAGGACTTTATGCTTTCTATTTTTAGGTCGTAAATAGAGGGTTGCTACGGACCATGCTTGTATGCAATGGTTATTACGACTGAAATACCATTCAATTAGCTTGGTGTGGTGGCTATTGAAAGTAAGTGAATTTGCGTACGAGGTGGTGCGTAAACCAGGGGTTAAGCATACGAATGCCGATTCCTTGAGTAGGAATGTAGCAGTTGTAGAAGTTGTTGGTGGGAGTGAAGTAGATTGGATTAAAGCGCTCTAATGTGATGCAATGAGCAACACTGGGGTGATGAACACTAGAGTGATGAATTACTCTTAGCCCTCAGTAAATTCAGCCGAAGGCTTTCAATTTTGACTATTACCAAGAAAAAGGTAACTACCATCACGTGTAGTGCGAACTACACACGAGTCGCTGATACTTGTCACTCGACAAGCGCCTTAAAATTGATAACAATGGGAGCGCTAGGCCCTGCGTCTTCTAAACCAATTGGTTCCGGAGATGGAGCCCCTTGCTGTTACCGTTTGGTTACCAGTCATATTGCCAATTTAAAGGCGTTTCTTGAGTGACCTTGAAATGACGAAGTTTCCGCGGCGTGGCTATAGAGCCGTGGCCTATCCTCTCTGCCAGCTCGCGAGAGAGAGCGCGAAGCGAAGTGTGTTCGCACTGTCTGTAGCGTACCCCCAGTGGGATGGTGGTAGAAGATTGCCATGTTGCCCCTTTATTGCGTTTAAGAAAACGCCAAGTGCCGAGGTCACAAACATAGCGTTGTGTTAATTCCAACATCACAACTGTTTCTATCAGCATGTTAATGCCCTCTCACCAGGACGGACACATCTCCATTGCCTAGGTGCCCCAGGACTTTTATCTCTTGGACGACGAAGAGGCAGCCGGCCGCGGTGGCCGAGGGGACTGCGGCGCGCCAGTCACGGTCTGCACGGCCACTACGGTCGGGGATTTGAATCCCCCCTCGGGCATGGATATTTGTGCCGTCCTTAGTGTTAGCTAGTTCATAAGTAGTTTGTAAGTTTAGGGACTGATGACCCCGTTGGTAAGTCCCATAAGCTATACAAACATTTGAACATTTGAACGAAGAGGCACTTTTTTGGATTGATGTGGAGTCCTGCACTCTGAACGCATTTCAGCACAGTTGACAGGCTATTCAGATGTTCGTCAAATGCTTTCGAGAAAACGACAATGTCATCTAAATATCAAAGACACGTCGTCCACTTAAGGTGTCGAAGCAAGTTGTCCATCATGCGTTCGAATGTGGCCGGAGCATTACATAATTCCAATGGTATTACATTAAATTCATAGAGGCCGTCAGGTGTAATAAAAACCGTCTTCTCCCTGTCAGCTTCGTCACCCTCGATTTGCCATTAACCTGTCTGCATATCTATAGTTGAGAAGTATGTAGCTCCTTTCAAGCAGTCTAAGGTGTCATCAATACGCGGCAATGGGTAGACATCTTTCTTTGTGATACTGTTCAGCCGCCGATAGTCGACACAGAATCGCCACGTGCCATCCTTCTTCTTTACGAGGACCACCGGAGACGACCAAGGACTCTCCGAAGGTTAATAATGTCATCGTGCAACATCTTCTGCACTTCCTCCCGAATTATCAGCCTTTCAGCTGGCGACACTCTATTCGAACGCTGGCTAATTGGCGGATGATCCCCAGTATTGATACGGTGCTTTATCGTGGACCGTTTCGTCTGATTTTTCTCCTGCTGGGGTGTGAATGCACCCGAAAATTAACGCAGTATAGCTAACACCATCAGGCGTTGTTCCTTTGTCAGTACGGGCCATATTGGCAGTTCCACGGTTGTTTCCTCCAGCGTGTTATCTGTACTAACAGCAGAGCATGTGTCCTCGTTGATGACGTTTAGCTCACCGTCCTGAATTGGTTCAGCTGTGCCGATACACATTCCCTTAGGGATAAGTTGTGACTGCTCGTGGTATTTAGTGATCCAAATCTCTCCTCGACCACCGGTAACTCTAATGATAGCCGCTGGTATGTAGATTTCTTTTGTAAGCCTAATAAAATTTTTAGTATCGACAAACACTTCACAGTTTAACCAGTCATCTGTGGTTCAAATGTTCAAATGTTTGTATAGCTTATGGGACTTAACTACGGGGTCATCAGTCCCTAAACTTACAAACTACTTATAAACTAGCTAATACTAAGGACGGCACAAATATCCATGCCCGAGGGGGGATTCGAACCCCCGATCATAGTGCCCGTGCAGACCCCTCGGCTACCGCAGCCGGCACATCTGTTTGTGACTGCAACTTTTCTCATTGTCAACGGCAAATAACTTCTCAGAAAATTCTCTATTACGTATGCCCGTAGAAACGACTTACTCAATTTGCAGCTCAGATCTTCCACAGTCAATGATAGCTTGGGATGCCTGAAGGAACTCCCATCCCAGGATAACATTATGACTATATTCCGTTAAAACCACAAATTCAAATGGCTGGGTCTTGTTGTTGATGGTTATTCTTGCGGCACAAGTTCCTGCTGGCTGGACGTACCTTCCATTTGCGACCTTCAGCACATTGAACATTGTCTTCTTTAGTGTGCGGCGGTAATTATCCGACAATACAGAGACCAAAGGACAGCAGACACAGAGCGGTCCAGAGAGGCCTCGAACCTACGACGACGAGCAACCGCGTGCTCCGCAGGAAGTGGTCTTTCAGCGCTCGGGCACTCCACCGCGGCATGCACTATGAGAACTGTTGTGCAGACAGTGATGTTACCTTTTTTTCACGGTCAAAATGCAAAATGTTATTAAGATCGAAATAAAAATTATAGCCTAGCGTCGATGTCCGTTGTAAAGTACAATCAAACATGTACCGTATAAAATACTATGCACACAGCGACCTTCCTCTTGCTTTGAAGGTCATGTGTGAAACATTTCTTCAAGAGCGGAAGAAACCTATACATTGGTGTCGGCCGCGGTGGAGTAGCCGAGCGGTCTAAAGTGTCTCGCTGCGGAGCGCGCTGTTGCTCGCCGTGGAGGTTCGAGTCCTCCCTGGGGCATGGGTGTATGTGTGTGTTTGTCCTTAGGTTAGTTTACCTAGGTTTAAGTAGTTTGTAAGCTCCGGACTGATGATCACGCAGTTTGGTCCGATAGATTTACAAACATTTGAACAATTGAACATTGGTGTCGGAGTAGGGTGGGAAGTACTCTTCGCTAAGCACCGTACGGACTATTATCATTTGACGTTCCTTTTGTTTTGAAGGTCAAGCGTGCAACATCTTTTTCAGTCGGATGAACGGTAAGGCATCGCATAAAATACGAATCTACTTCGAAGGGGCAATGGCTGTACAATCTTTTTGATCTTTCAGCCCCAGTTACCGGATCCAACTCAGAATCTAAACCATCCAGGAACTCACTCAGATACACAAAAAAGTATCTTGTCAAAGTAGTTCCGGTGGTTTAGGACTGACATACACACGTACACAAATAATTTTAATGAGTAGAAAATAAAATTGTGAGTTTCTCGTTCTTCTTCTTTTTTTTTTTCAATTTTTCTCTACATAAGAATCTTTCTCTGACTTCAACGAATATGTGATACACATTTGCCGAATTTGCCCAACCGTTCTCGAGTTTTGCCCTTATCAAAACATACATAATAGTAAACATTGGACAAACTAATACGCGTAACTGAAACCCAAGGACAGCTGTGAAAACATGAGTAAATTACCAAGTTATTTGATGTATGACAAAAATCTTTAGTCTCGTATTTGATGTTTTTAATAAATATTGTAAAACGGAAGTATGTATCTGACTAATGACAATGCGAAGGCGTAATAAGGCGGTTATCACATTTTTCGCAGTGAGCACATTGACATGCAAGCGGCTTCTAGGTATCATTTGCCGAGCATATTTACAGGTGCCAAAGGGGGGAGGGGGTGGGAGTCGTAGGAGATGTGTTTTATCGCGAATGCTGACACCAGATACTTGATAAATTTATGGAAATTAGTAAGCGTGTGAAATATTAATACACTATAATATTTAAAATAATAATAATAATAATAATAAACTCCAAAAAAATGTTCAAATGTTTGTAAATCTAAGAAACTACGTTGGCCTTCAGTCCCTAGGCTTACAAACTACTTACACAACTTCAAGTGACTTATTATAAGGATAATACAAATACCCATGACCGAGGGAGGACTCGAACCCCCGACGGCGAATGGTCGCGCGCACAACAGCAGGACGCCTCAGTGCGCACGGATATTCTGCCGCGACGATAGAACTCCTACTGAATACTTGATATATTTAAGAAAATTAGTAATCGTTTGAAATATTTAATACGCCATAGACGAACCAGATAGAACTCCGAAAACAGTCCGTGTATATTTTGTGATCGATTTGAATGTGTGGTTGTGCTTGGAAGAACTCTGAGGCTTGACGGGAATTTTGATGCTAGATGACTTGGTGTACTGCTCTGGCTTGCTGCTATTTAAAAGCTTTTTGACAATCCTAACGACTTGATTCGTTGTAAGAAACAGAACAGTATAAGTCTTTTTGTTTAAACCATAAAATACTACTGAATTAAAGAAATTAATATTTTTTTATTTATTTTTTATTATTTTTATATATATATATTTTTTTTTCTTATTCGGTGCATGTAAAATTAATGCCTGCAGATTTATATTATTGAATTTGGAGTGTCCAATTATGAGGGGTAATTGAAAATAATATTGGTGATTGTCCCATAGCGTTGCCAAAATGAAAAAAAAATGTAACTAGAACTTGCAACACTCCTGTCGCTTAGTGAAGCTTTTTAGTCGCTTACAGTACAGCCAGCAATATACAATAACTTGCAACAAATTTATTACGTGTACTGTAATATTACTAACTGCACCGAATCTGTATTACAATCCTACGCCTACAGAATTGTACCCCTCCGAGAGGATTTAATTTTTCACCGCGTGTTATCCTAATAAATGAAAGCATCGGAGGTAACCTTTGTTTCACAAAGATACATAGTACCTGAACAGGAGATAGTGTTGAAACCGCAAGGAATCAGAAAGTTTTTACTTTAAGAGCAAAACAGCACTATTTGTCGTAATTACGGTCGCCAGTCCCTATGGACAATAATTAACTATTTGATTTATAGTCTGAATGAGACATGAAGTAAGAAAAAAATGTTTGTTTAGTAATTTGATAAAACGCATTGGTAAAAAAGGCTGTAAAAACACACTACTTAAAACTGTCACTTTTGTGGATGTCAGACAGCATCACAGCAATCTACACTTGAAGTTAGTTACTAGGTAAATTTGGAACTTCATTAATCTGTTTGCTAATGGGTCTTATACTACAGCAACTTACTAAAGTTGTGAATAATAACCTTACTCTTTTGAAGCAAAATATGAAAATGATAGATTCTTCATTTAGGCCTAATCCAAAACATAGCAAATTAACTTCAGAACACCCACTATTCTGGGTTAATTTTGTAAAATTATTGCAATAGAAAATCTTTTAAGAAACTCAGTCCAAACATAATTTAAGCACTAGTATTTCTACTATGTCTTTGACTATAAAGAGAGACTCTGATTTTCATTGATTTACTTGCATAATAATAATAATAATCTTTCAGTAGTGCAAGGTTTTATTTTAAGAACAAACACACTTTTAAAATGAGGTACCTCAATCTGATAAGGTATCTTCAAATTAATTCAAACAACTATGTACTTTACTATTGCAATCAAGTAACTTTATGACTATTAAGTAAGTCATTCTTTGATTAAAGATCAGTAAATACTTTCAAAATTCAACAATGACTGAAAACGTTTGTAATTGGTGGGATCAAATTGAACATTAGCCTACACTTTACGTTAATCTCCAGTACATGATTACACAACAAAAATCAGTGTAACTTCCTGCACTCTATAAAAATTAAAATATTATTTCACTGGGTCACTCGGAATATTTCAATTTAAATAAGAAAAGGATCCTGTATAGGATAGTGGCATTGGACAATAACAGGTTAACAGCTCTGTTTACGGTTTATGAAATTGATTATTCACAAAATTTACAAATATGAGGTTCAGGTTCTTATTACAATACTAAAAAATTGTCTACTTTGCCTGTGGTGGAAGGTTGTCGCTGCAGTGCAGTTAGTTTTGGCGTAATATATTCCAATTACTGGCTCTTGCAGCATGTGGCCAAATTTAGTCTTCTTAGCGTCGAAATTGTACTGAGAGAAGAATTTGACAGAGCCCTGAAAGATCTAAGTCGAAACAAGGCCCATGGAGTAGATGATATTCCCTCAGAGCTACTGAAGTCTCTGGGAGAACCAATCATGACAAACCTGTTTCACCTGGTGTGTAGGATGTATGAGACAGGTGAATTACCGTCAGACTTTAAGAAAAATGTCATAATCCCCATTCCAAAGAAAGCAGGTGCAGACAGGTGTGAAAACTACAGAACCATCAGTTTAATAAGTCATGGTTGCAAAATATTAACACGAATTATATACAGAAGGGTGGAAAAGCTGGTAGAAGCCGACCTCGGGGAAGATCAGTTTGAGTTCAGGAGAAATGTAGGAACACTGGAGTCAATACTCACTTTACGGCTTATCCTAGAAGATAGATTAAGAAAAGGCAAACCTACATTTCTAGCTTTTGTAGATTTGGAGAAGGCTTTTGACAATGTTGATTGGAATAAACTCTTTCAAGTTCTGAAGAAAGTAGGAGTAAAATATAGGGAGCGTAAGGTTATTTACAACTTGTACAAAAACCAGACAGTGGTTATCAGAGTTGAAGGGCATGAAAGGGATGCAGTGGTTGGAAAGGGAGTGAGACAGGGTTGTAGTCTTTCTCCATTGTTATTCAATTTGTACATTGAGCAAGCTATAAAAGAAAGCAAGGAGAAATTTGGAGAAGGAATTAAAGTTCAGGGTGAAGAATTAAAAACATTGCGTTTTGCCGACGACATAGTAATTCTGTCAGATACAGCAAAGGACCTGGAAGAGCAATTGAACGGAATGGACAGTGTGCTGAAAGGTGCATATAAGATGAACATTAAAAAGAGCAAAACTAGGGTAATGGAGTGCAGTGTAAGAAAATCAGGTGATGCTGAAGGAATTAGATTGGGAAACGAAGCAATAAAGTAGGTAGATGAGTTTTGTTACTTGGGCAGTAAAATAACAAATGATGGTCGCAGTACAGAGGATATAAAATGCAGAATGGTAGAAAAGCGTTCTTGAAAAAGAGAAATTTGTTAACCTCGAATATAGATTTAAGCCTAAGGAAGTCCTTTCTGAAGGCATTTGTGTGGAGTGTTGCCTTGTATGGGAGTGAAACATGGACGATAAACAGTGCGGACAGGAAGAGGATTGAGGCTTTTGAAATATGGTGCTACAGAAGAATGCTCAAGATTAGGTGGGTGGATTGCGTAACTAATTTCTGACATATCTTGACTAAAAGAAGGGATAGATTGGTAGGACACATTGTTAGACATCAAGGAATTGTGAATTTAGCGTTGGAGGGAAGTGTGTGGGGAAAAAATCGCAGAGGAAGACCAAGAGATTGATACAGTAAGCAGATTCAGACAGATGTAGGTTGCCGTTCTTATGTGGAGATGAAGAGGCTTGCTCAGGATAGGGTATTGTGGAGAGCTGCATCAAACCAGTCTCCGGACTGAAGACCACAACACACAACAACAGCGTCGAAATAATTTCAATAATAAGCTTCAAACATTATGCCAGTAAACATTTTGACAAATATTCTCCTTCCGAGGCCATCTTACCGGTCTGCTTAAAAGTATAGCCTGAAGCAAGATAGCCACAAGACACAAGCACTGCACCCTCATCAGCGTCCCAACTACGACTCTCTGGCAACTACTTTTTCGCGGTACAAACCGGCCCCTGGCGCGCTTTTTCACCTTTTGCTTCCACGTCATCACTCTCCTTTGAAGCGGGGACGCACCCCATCTTTTATGCATGAATATTATCTACGAAAGTCCTAAGCCAGAACCTCTACAATATTATTAATTTACAAAATATTTAACATAGTAAACAGTACAAAGACAATGTTTATACATACTTTACATAAGTAGCTAACAAATTTTTAATAGCGTAACTCTCATATCCAAAGATAATAAGTTTACGGATATATATACACATCAAACCAAATCGATAAATCAAGTCATATAAATATTACCTTAAAAAACTGTAAAACACAAAATAGGCATAAAAAATTTGATTATGGTGTCACAAACTCTCTGGAGTAATTAAAACTAGTTTTCAGTACTCAAGTGTTAGTTTATTTTACAACTCGTACATTAGAAAGACGTAAACAAAACACGTACAACATTCAATTTCATATAGCTAATAAGGCGTACTGTAAAAAGGTGCAATTTAACAATACCGATTCATATCGGCGTAACACAAGCAGCGTTCACTGACTGTAGCTATTGGTACTTGCAATTAAATACTAAGAAAATATTCTAAATACTGTATTTAACCATTTCATTATACTGTTGGTGGAACCTAACGGATGCTCTCTTTTCTTTTCCTTTCTTCTCTATATTATAGTCGTTAGTTTCTTAAATGCCTGGTCTGTTAAAGTGATACTTATGTGCTCGTGCTATCCTCGGAACAGTTGTACACACCAACTTGAACAGTCATTTGCTTGCCACTTTCCCCAATGTTTTTAAAAATTCCGACGGAATATAACTTAAGTCTCTAGGCGATTTAAGATCTAACAGAAGTCTTTAAATTGTGACTGTGATGATTCTAATGTATTTCGGGACAACCCCAATTTACCCTTCTGCCAAGTCATCAAACGAGACTTCTCTCTCACAGTGGCCTTCAGTGGCATGCTTTCCACCTATCTAATCTGTCATATGTGCTTAACAATGAAATTGCCATTGCATTGTTAATGTTACCACCTTAGCTTGTGATTTCACCGAAGGTTGTTTTGATTTTTCTATATAATGAATCTGTCCTTTCCAACGACTATTTTCTTTTCGGTTACTTTACATTTTTCTGTAGCCATTTTCCCTCACTTTCTCTGTAGGTGATATTAATTTCATTCCTCTTCCATTGCTCTGCCTACTCTTGTATTCCTTATCGCATTACCCACATTTTAAGCGAACTTTTAGAGTGGCGTATCACTCCTCATTACATTAGTATCGCAGTTTCTTCCACACTGCCTATTCCGGACGATACTCTACACCTCATCATTACCAAATTGTGAGCAGGGTTTATATATGATCTTGAGAGCGCTTTATAATCCTATATCTGATTTAGTAGTTACAGTCTGGCCGTAGTATAATCCAGATGAAATATCTGTGAATCCTGATCTTTCCCATTTTCACTGTCCCCTCTAGTGATGCTTCAGCGTGGTATTAACCGTCACCATCTAAAATTCATTAAACAACTCAGTCTTTCTCCTCTCTCATTCCAACTATCAAGACGATATTCTCCTACTGTTCTTCGTTCCACACCCACATGATTATTAGATCGCAATTTAAATTCCGAATTACCCTTGCCACAACGATCCTCATCACCCATCTGCCACAGTCTCCCAACACATACTTTCGATTGCTTTGCGACTTAGCGTATCATTTTTCCCTACTTTCTGTGTAATCACTGTATATCTTTAAGGTCGTAACTCTTCGGTCTTGATTACAGAAACGGGCAATAATGCAGCATATACACATTGCTCACTTCTAAATTCACTTGAAAGGAACTCAGACACCGAAGTTCGGAACCGTATGAACCCATGCTGAGAAGAACACTCGACAGTGAAAAAAAAAAAAAAAAAAAAAAAAAAAAAGTGATCAAGTTATTTACATGCAAAAACTTGCAACAAAATGAGAAAATGTCAGTACTGGAAATTTGACTATTGGATCCGGCAGTTTTTCTTCTTTCTAAGCGACCGAACTACTGAGGTCAGTGGTTCGGATTCCACGTTAAGCTGTAGGTCCCCTTTCACCGGTTGGATAAATGCGGTAGGCTATGGACACTCAAGTCGCCGAAGCGGCGTCCAATTGAAAGACTTACACCAGGCCAATGAGCCACACGAAATTATTATAGTTATCGGTCCCTAGACTTATACCTTATTTAAACAAAGTTAACCTAACGACAATACACACATCTATGCCTGAGGGTAGACTCGAACTTCCGGCGAAAGCAGCCGCGTAATCCGTGACAAGGCGCAACAGACCGCAAGGCCATCCGACAGCTCTCCCGAAATCATTGGAAGCATTATTTACGTCGGGAAAGCCTCGGTTGGAAAATTAACTGACCGCTGCAAATTTAAGTAGAAGCATAACATACTGTCAGAAGGAAAAGGGATCCTTCTTATGGGCTAATGATGATAATAATAATCGAATTATTAATGGACAAAATGTTATATCAGCTACACTCACATAGGTATCCATTCAGAACGAGACAGTCGCATGAGTGCCAGCTACAGCTAAAAGCCAATTACAGGTTGTATCTCATTTCTGCCGCGATGTGGTGTTCGGCGTTCTAAGCTGACTTGCTGCGGAGCAGGCGGTTGCTCGCCATCGGAGGTTCGAGTCGTCCCTCGCGCATGTGTGTGTGTGTGTGTGTGTGTGTGTTTTGTCCTTAGCATAAGCTAGTTTAAATAGTCTGTGAGCCTAAGTCCCTTAGTTTTACAAATATTTGAACATTTTTTGTATCTGATTTGTAGCATGAGTAGCGAAGATTTTACTAAGTCTGTCACCGATGCAGGTACTAAATAAAATCGCAGATCAAATAACTTCCACCTTTATCGACTACAACTTTTATGCATTCACAGGAGAACAAATTACTACATCGGATCCAAACATGTGGACTTACGTCATCAATTCCACTGAGTGTCATGATTAGGTGAAAAGTACATATCAAGCTCGAACACAATGTGTTGACAAATGTGAACGAGATATTGAGTAGGGGACGCATTCAGAAAGTAAATTTCCATTTTTTAAAACATAGACAACTTACTTGTGCCCAGAGCTGTATTAAAATACTTTTGTATCCTACGCTCGACCGATTTCGGCAAGCCGCGGCGGAGTGGCCGAGCGCATTGAGGCGCTATCTTCTGATGCACAAGGCCGTTCCCCGTCGGGAATTCGAATCCCCCCTCGGGCATGGATGTTTGTGTCGTCTTTAGTATAAGGTAGTTCATAAGTACTTTGTAAGTTTAGACAATTGCTGCCATCAACAGAACATTAACAAAATATTTTACATCAACAACGCCGCGGTGGAGTAGCCGAGCGGTCTAAGGCGCCTCACTGCGGAGCGCGCGGTTGCTCGCCGCCGGAGGTTCGAGTCCTCCCTGGGACATTTGTGTATGTGTGTGTGTGTGTGTGTGTGTGTGTTTGTCCTTAGGTTAGTTTACCTTAGTTCAAGTAGTTTGTAAGCTACGGACTGATGAACACGCAGTTTGGTCCGATATATTAACAAACATTTGAACGTTTACATCAACAATAACAAGATAACATTTTCCTGAATACAGCAACGTCCAACTTACAGTAATTATTGCGACTGTTTCTAAAAAAAAAAAAAAAAAAGAAAAAAAAAAAAAAAAAAAAAAAAAAAACTGTCCATTGTACATAATTTAGTATGTATTCCTTCATTTGATACTTAACTGACAGTAATACTTAAGGATCAAATGAAGGAAAACTTACTAAATGATGTAAAATGGATGTAAAATAGTTACATAATTGCAGTAAATTTGACGTTTCTGTATTCAGAAAAAATGTTATCTTGTTGTTTCGGATCATGTAAAACGCCGCGGCGAATTACCCGTGCGCGCTGGGGCGCCGTGCTGCGATGAGCGCGGCCGTTCGCCGTCGGGGGTTCGAGTGCTCCAACGGGCATAGATGTTTGTGTTGTCCTTAGGTTAATCTACCTTAGTTTAAGTAGTTTGTAAGGTAGGGACTAATAACCACGCAGCTGAGTCCGATAGATTTACAAACATTTGATGTAAAATATTTTGATAATCTCCTGTTGATGGCACCAATTGCCGAAATTGGCAGAACATAGCAAGTAAAAGTATTTTATATCTATGGGCACAAGGATTATTTTTCAAAGTGCATCACAGCTGTACACTACCAGCTAAAAACAACATTGATAGTCAACAGACAACAGGCACATCAGGCACATCAGTGTTTGAGCTATTTCGCGACGTAGTCAATCAATTCACTTATCACATCGTGGTATCAACTTGTGTATTGCGCGTCGTAGAAGTCTGTGAATGGAACTAGCTCTTCGTCATTGTCATAACGCTGGCCGGAGTACATGAATTTCTTAAGGTGCAAGAAAAGATGCAAATCACTGGGAGTATGATCAGTGATGTATGCTCGATGGTGAAACAGCTCCCAGACCAACTTCTGCAAAACATTTGCCGTGCGACAAGCCGCGCGGGGACGGGTACTGCAGCACAGCACTCGCAGTGAACGGTCCACATTTTCCTGCAGCTGAAGAAATTTCTGTTCGTCTACATCTACATCTATATGTGATACTCTGCAAATCAGATTTAAGTGCCTGGCAGAGGGTTCGTCGAACCACCTTTATACTATTTATGTCTTCCATTCCATTCTCTAATAGCGCGCGGGAAGAAAGAAAACCTGAATCTCTCCGTTTTAGCTCTGATTTCTCGTATTATTCTGATGATCATTTTTACCTATGTAAGTGGGAGTCAACAATATATTTGGGCATTCGGAGGAGAATGTTGGCGATTGGAGTTTTGTAAGTGGCCCACGCCGCAGCGATAAGCGCCGTTGTTGTAATGATTCCCATCCCACATCCTGTATCATTTCCGTAACGCTGTCTCCCCTGTATCGTGACAATACGAAACGAGCTGACCTTGTTTGGACTCTTATTGATGTCCTCCGTCAAACCCACTTGATAAGGATTCCACACTGCGTAGCAATACTCCAAAAAAGGACGCAGGACATTTTGAGAACGACGAAGAGCTGAGGCCGACAGCCGGATGCTGGCTCTGTTCCCAGGCGGCAGAAATACAAAAGTTGATCCCATCATATGATAATTGTCTCAGTTGTCGAAAAATAGCTCAAACATTTCTGTACCTACTGCCTATAAAGTTTTTCATGTAACTATCTAGTGTTATTAAATTACTGTATAACATATAGATGTTCTACCAAATGGTCACCATTTGGTAATTTAACAGATGCCTAAGCGAGGCAATGACGATAATAGCGTAGGTTACTGCCTCGTTATTTTCATTCTCCCTAGTGCGTGATTACAGATTAAGCTGCGAGTGCTAAGGGATGAATGTAATTGACTCATAAGTGCAGTCAGTGTATAATATGGACGTTTGGGACGGTCCTAGAGTCGTGTTCGAGTAGCAGTGTGGTTAAGGCGACCGCTCGCGAAAAGCGGGAAACCTGGGTTCGAGTCCCGGCCCGGCACAAATTTTCGTATGTCTCCATTTGGTAGAACATCTATACCTTATACAGTGACGCTAAGAGAAATTCGTTATTGCGAAAAAATATCGATAAATATTTAGTGTTACCTTTCAGTAAAATACGGGACTTTACATTCTGTATGCGCCTCGTCCTCATCCATATCATGACCAAAAGAAATCCATCCGTTAAATTTCATCTACACGATAAATTAGTCAAATCTAAAGGCCTTAAATTCAACTAAATACCTAGTAATTACAATTACAACCACTTTAATTGCAGAAAAACCCACAGAATACGTCGTGGAGTAGGCGAACCCAAGGCTATGTTTCATTGGCAGAAAACGTAGAAGATGCAACAGTTCTACTAAAGAAACTGCCTAAACTACTCTTACTGCATCCAGTTTTGGACTATTGCTGCGTATTGAGGGGATTCTCACCGAGGGGTACGGACGGACTATTTAGGGAAAGTTCAAAGAAGGGCAGTTACCTTCGTATTGTCGCAATATTGGGGATAGAGTGTCAGAGAAGTGATGAACAAGTTGGGGTGGAAATCATTAAACGTTGTTATTTTTTTGCGGCGAGATTTGTTCGTAAAATTTCCTTCACCGAGTTTCTAATTCCCACGTACTTAGGGATACATGACCATCATAATAAAATAAATCTAACTTTGATAGTACTTTTCTGTTCTTTTTCCTAGAGTTGATTCTTATATTATTATGCAGATACTTATTTATATAAAACGTCTATGCAACTGAAAGAAAACAAATTCTTTTGCCATACGCGTTTCGCCTCTATTTTCAAGGCAATTTTCGTAGACCTACACGCGTTGTTTGTTGACTCAGATTGCTGTGTTCCTTTCTTCCTTTATTTCATTTGGATATTTCATTGCAACACTGCAGCATTAGGCATGTGCCAGTTTGCTCGTCATGTGCCTAGTGCTGGAATGAAAGATACAAATCAAATGAAGCAACATAGAGACACAGCAACCAGAGTCAGCAAACACATGTAGACCAGTGACTAAGAAAATTGCCGCTTAAAATGCCTTGCAAATCAAGGCGAACGACAAAGTAATTTGTTGTATTTCAAAAGCATAGACAGTTTATATAAACGAATATCTACGTATTAATAAAATAAATCTAATCGAAAAAGGAAATATTTCGGTTTTTCCGTGCTTGTGGTAGAGACTAGGACGGTACAGAAATATTATGAAATCAGTTGTATGAATATTCTACCACCATCTTAACTGTGATTTGCAGAGTAAATACGTAAATGTAGATCCGTATTTTGTGCAACATCTGCACATTTCTCGTCTAACTGATGGAAAAATAGAATAAAATAATGATATCCGCTCTTAGATGTTCGTTTATTCTGCGTGCGAGCTATTCCATTTGAAATCGGACGAAAAATCAGAAAATGGACTTCGTATATTTTAAAATAATTAATATTTTTATATGCCAATTAATGTAAGTGAAAACAATTGTAATGAAGTTATCCCTTAAATGATTACTATTTTTCGAATTAAATTCGGAGAAGTTAGCGTTATTTTTCGAAAATGTTCAGATGTTTGTAAAGCTATGGGACTTGACTACAGTGGTTACAGTCCCCAGACCTACAAACTACTTAAAGTAACTTGTGCTAAAGACAACTCTCTCTCTCTCTCTCTCTCTCACACACACACACACACACACACACACACACACACACACACACACATGCGCACCCATGCCAGAGGGAGGACTCGAACATCCTACGGGGAGTAGCCGCGAACTCCGCAGCAAGGCGTCTTAGAGGGCTCTGCCACTCACCGCGTCCATCTGCTCCTTGTGGTCCGTAACATGGCTCGTTGAAGTGACGATACAACGGTAAAGTTTGTTTCCCTTTATGTAAAACACGAGTGTTTTGTGGAACATGAAATGTCCACTGCACAAAAATAAAGCAGCCACAATCACAGAGCTCAAATGTTTAAATTTTGTAAAGTTATGGGACCTAACAACATCGATCCCTAAACTTACGAACCTCCTAAACTAACTAATCCTAAGAACTACAAACACACATCCATACCCGAGGGAAGACTCGAATCTCCGACGAGGAACGGCCGCTCGCACCGTAGCAAGGCGCTTTAGTGCGCACGGCTATTGCGCCGCAGCAATCACAGAGATGTAATAGATGATGAGAATCTTTCGGCTTAATGAGAAAACTGAAAGCGTTAGATGAATACTTACAGTTGATCTTCCTACTCGATAGAGGAGTCTCAAGCTCCTTCGGCTACACACAGTACCAAGAAGGTACAGTAATACCTGCAGTTTAATTTTCGCAGATATGGGCTCTCTAATATAAGTATCAGTACATTCAATCTTAGTACGTACTTTTTCTAATAAGTCATGCTTGCAAAATACTAACACGAATTATTTACAAGCGAATCGAAAAACTGGTGTGATCCGACCTTATGGAAAATCAGTTTGGATTTAGAAAATGTGGGAACACGGGAGGTAATTCTCAATTACGACTTATCTTAGAAGATAGGCTAAGGAAAGGCAAACCTGCGTTTTTAGCGTTTGTAGATTTGAAGAAAGCTTTTGATAATGTAGACTGGAATACACTCTTTCTAATTCTGAAGGTAGCAGGGGTAAAATATAGGGAGCTAAGAGTTATATTCAACTTGTACAAAAACCAGACAGCAATTATTTGGTCGAAGGTCATGAAAGGGACGCAGAGGTTGAGAAGGGAGTAAGACAGGACTGTTGCCTTTCCCCAAAGTTGTTCAATTTGTACGTTGACCAAGCTTTGCGGTTTGCTGACGACATAGTAATTCTGTCAGAGACAGCAAAAGACCTAGAAGAGTAATTAAACGGAATGGACATTGCCTTGAAAGGAAGGTATAGTATGAACATTAAGAAGAGTAAAACAAAGATAATGGAATGTAGTGTCAGAAAATCAGGCGATGGTGAAGGAATTAGATTAGGTGACGAGACAATAAAAGTAATAGATGAGTGTTATTTATGTAGCAAGATAACTTTCGATGGCCGAAGTAAGGAAGATATAAAATTCTATGCGAAGAAAAGCGTTTCTGAAGAAGAGGCATTTGTTGACATCCAGTATTAGTTTAAATGTTAGGATGTCCTTTATGAAAGCATTTGTCTAGAGTGTAGCATTGTATAGGAGTGAAACGTGGACGATAAGGAATTCAGACAAATAGATTATAGAAGCTTTTGACATGTGGTGCTACAGACGAATAATGAAGATTAGATGGGTAGATGACGTAAATAATGAGGAGGTGCTCAACAGAATTGGGGAGAATATGAGTTTGTGGAATATCCTGACTTAGAGACGGGATACGTTGGTGGGACACTTTCAGAGACATCACGGAATCGTCAACTTAGCATTAGAAGGATGTGTGTGGGGTAAAAATCGTAGAGGTTGACAGACGGACGAAAAGGATGTGGGTTGCCGTACGTATTCTCAGGTGAAGAGGTTTGCACAGGACAGGGTAGCGTGGATAGCTGCATCAAACCAGTCTGCGGACTAAAGAACACAACAACAATAACACAAGCATAGGCTTTAGCGGCCGTTGTCACTGTCAATAAAATTCTGCATCGTCATTTTTATAAGATGTACCGACGTTTCCTCCACCGTTACAGGCGACATTCATCAAGGTCTGAGTATTCAGTTGCGAGTTGTGTGAGAAGCACATTGGATACTCCATGCAAATGTCTCGGCCAATCCATTTTCATGCCGCCTATCTGTTCCTAACAGCTTCAATCTCTTCTTGCACCTGCCCCTGAACAGCCAGTGCTGCAATGCGCATGGCTCGGTCAGCGCGCTGTATTCGCGTCACGGTCGACAGCAGCCAACACTAGCCGACTGAATCGCCTTTGAACGCGCACTCGCTCACGGGCCGTAGCGCTACTGAGGCACTTGCTGCTTGACTAAATCACTGGCCTAGTGTTCAAATGTATGTACAGCTGCAGGCTCATCAGTCCCTAAACTTAGAAACCACTTATGAACCAGCAGCCTTATACTAAAGACCGCCCACAGTGAAGCGGCCTTTACCGGGGCTTATTTTCCGAACGCGACACTTTGTGCGCCGTCGAACTCATCAACTTCATATCCGATTTCAATGAACTACGGTTCATTTAGAATCGGAATATCAAAAGTTTATGTAGGTATATAACAATAACACAACAATTAATTATCTTTGGCACAAAGAAACTGAATTAAAGTTTGTGTTGTGGAGGGAAATCGTACATAGACTATTCCAAGGCGCATTTATCGTTAGTGGTGTGGTAGTCTAAATAACATCAGCCTCCCGATTCATACATCCGAAGTGGCATCGACGTGGTTTAAGGTAGTGAACAACGTCCTGGCCACAAATGAAAGGTTACACCGCATTGGTTTAAGTGTGACTGATAAATGCACCCGCTGTGGCCTGATCGACAGCTTACGCCACAGGTTCACGTGCGGCGGCCATCTCACTAACTGGAGATGGGTGCAGCAACGGCTGGGACTGTTAACACGCAGTGCGGCTGCAAGTTATTCCCCTGACATACTCCTCTGGCCGGACAGAAAATTTTTTCCAGCAACCAAAAACAACACCATTATGTGGATGTTAGGGCATTACGTAGCTTACAACGTCAGCTACACCAGCGAGGACAATCTGATTAGCTTTGAAGCCTGTATGAAGACAGCGCAGTGGCACACTAAAAAATACCCTAATGTGAAAAAGTTCTACGGCAACATGTTAGACATCATATTTGAGAAACAAGGAGTAGGTTAAAGTTCAACCACGGAGAATGCACTCCCCAGTATCGAGGAATTTACTTAAGTTTTTTGTTCAACACAGAAGATGATAAGACAAATTGTAAAACTTACCTTTATTTTTTCTCTCTGTGTGTGTGAGTATCCTACAGTTGAACAAACAAATAAAAAATTTAAGAAAAAGTAAAATGAAAAAAAAAAATCCAAAAAAGTAAATAAAATTGAAATAAAGATACCTAAATGTTAAAAAAGTGAGATGCTTACAAGAAATCGTATATAAATAGGTTTAAGGATGTTAGTGAGGTTTTGTTTTTCAAAGGTTGAAAGTTTTAAGGGATTTAATTGTAAATGTGTATTATAGATAATAATTATAGCACTAAAATAATCTTAAGTTTATATGAAAATATGTTGATATTGCATGTTACAGGACAGTTTTATTTGTTAAAAAAGTGAGTTTTCACTTCAGACTTTTCATAATTTTGCAGTTGTAAACAAGATGCACAATTCAGTGGATTTAGGGCATTTGATTATTAGTGTTCCAGTATTGAAAATGTGCAGAATTGTTCTGTTGTGGTTTCTTTTAAGTTCTGTATGCTACTTTTGTATGACCATAACACTTCTGTATATTTTTAAGATTTTCAGCAGCATAATTACATTCCTGTAGTTCAACGATGAGAAAACATTGGTTACCTTAAGATTGCTGGTAATTTTTACAATCAGATAAAATGAAATTGTAATTTTTCTCACAACCATGATGTAAATACTTCATGTAAATAAAGCATTGTTAAAAAAAAAAAAAAAAAAAAAAAAAAAAAAAAAAAAAAAAAAAAAAACGGTTAAGACGTCTGCCTAGTAAGCATTGAGGTCCGGGTTCGATTCCCGGCCGCACCACATATTTTAATTCAATGCTTCAGATCTATCAATAAGTAATTCTTTGTTGTAAAACATTTTTTCATTTAAAATAAATGCAGTTTTCATAAGGATTTAAATTACTCAGGCTTGAACTTCTTTTTAATACACGTTAATTTCCGTTTTAAATATTATGGAGTCCCTTATCTTCAAAGTGGAAAAACATAATTAAGTAATAAGTAAGCAATCTCTCGCTGCACTTACAAGTTAGATTACGGTGGCGCCCTTCATCAGGGGGCTTAAGGACTGACCGGTTACGTCGTTATACAGTGTAGGGCAGCAGTTTGTAGATACACTCCATCTTGTCTACAACTTCCTATTCAAGATACCACAAAACTGTTACTGACACTGTTTTTAAATCATATACCATGCATTTCACTGCATTTAAAAATGCATTTTTATATAGAAAAGATGACAAATGATGAAAAGTACATGACATTTAAATTTTAAAAATACCGTATATACACCTCATCATTATATACCATAGTGTCTTCATTTTGAAATAAATCTGAAAATTTTACTATGAATAGTTTCCGAACTATGAGTCTGATAATCTCATGATGTCATGAAATTATGTTACTTTCGCTCCTAAAAAACAACCGGAAGCGTTTGCGCATCACAGCTGCGACTTTGACAAAGATATCAAATTCCACAAAAAAAAAAAAAAAAAAAAAAAAAAAAAAAAAAAAAAAAAAATCTTGCTGTCCGATTTGAAGAGAAATGCCTTGTGATGTTAGAGAATGGAATGGTACACACGTATTATGAAAGCTATTGGATGAACATACTGCCAGGCATTTAAATGCCTTTGCAGAGTAAATGGACACATCTTCCTCTTCTTTCCTTTTTGTGAATGTTTGTTTCAGCTTTAGTCTCCTAGTCAAAGTCCCTTTTCATAAAAATATCCTTAGAGATCTGTTCTTCCTCATCCGCATTTCTCCAGTCTTCAGCCAGTTTTCATTGCGACTTTCTGTGTCAAATTTGCAGTTGGTTATTTTTTCCGTGTTCCAACGAATTCTCTCCGTTCGACTCTCGACAACCAAAGCATTGAAAAAAGAAAATGAAATAATCGCAGGGCGTTTTTGGCAGGGTGATACAGTGTGGGATTGTTCGACCACCTAGCGCTTATCTTAAAAGACGCCACTTTTCTTTTCTTTTGCTATGTTGGTAGTTCTGTTGCTTCGGTCGGTGATCGTGTATCGTCTCGTCGTTGTTGTTCGATGTGTGCTTGGCAGAGGGCATTCAGCCCGTGACCATGCGCACGGCTCACTTGGAACACTTATATGTCGACGATGCTGAGGACAGCGCAGAACACCCAGTCCCCTGCCGGCAACCCAACCCGTGCCCCCTGCGTGGCAGTCAGCGACACTGCCGTCTGAGCCACAGGGGCTGACAACGAGAGCGTTCTTTTACGACTTACTTTTATGACATTCATGATGTCGTCGACAGTGTACAACAACTCACACTCTATATCTGCCAAAGCACTTTCACTGGGCCAAAACCTGTGTCCTGGGATAAGATAGCACATAGTAATCTTTTCCAAGGTTGGGTGATTTTCCAACACCGTTTTGAGTAACAGTACGATTTTTGTGTTACGATTTTGGCCTCGAAACGATCTGACAATTGACACTTTTTTTCGATACGTTTTTTGAGGCAGCTGCCAACCACCTGAACTCCACGACCAGCTTCGCCTTCAACCGAGACAGAACAGTGGCCTTTTTCGTCCTTGCAACTGTGAATACCTAAGTTATACGCACACAACTGCCTTTTATAATATACGGTCTTAGTAGGTACTTGGATTGTGGTTTGTGCTTTTGTGAAACAACATTCAAAATCAAATATAGGACAAGTGGCACCTCGTCTTTTTCAGTATTTCGTGGAAACCATTGCTACGGAGAGAACGGTGTTTCTTTTTTTTTTTTTTTTTTTTTTTTTTCAAATAGGCCATGCTTCCCATCGGCATTCGCTCAGATCGAAAATTGAAGGGTATGAAGCGTGGTTTAGTGTTGCATTGTTGTTGTTGTTGTGATCTTCAGTCCGCAGACTGGTTTGATGCAGCTCTCCACGCTTTCCTGTCCTGAGCAAGACTCTTCATCTGAGAATACGTTCGGCAACCTACATCCTTTGAATCTGCTTACTGTATTCGTCCCTCTGTCTCCCTCTACGATCTGTACCCCACACGCTTCCTTCTAATACTAAGTAGACGATTCCTTGATGTCTCAGAATATGTCCCACCAATCTATCCCTTCTCTATACCATAAACTACTTTTCTCCCCAATTCCGTTAATCACATTTGTTACGTGATATACCCATCTAATTTTCATCATTCGTCTACAGCACCACGTTTCGAAAGCTTCTATCATGCCGGCCGCGGTGGCCGAGGGGACTGAGGCGCTCCAGTCACTGTCTGCACGGCCACTAAGGTCGGGGGTTCGAATCCCCCCTAGGGCATGGATTTTTGTGCCGTCCTAGTTCGTAAGTAGTTCATAAGTAGTTTGTAAGTTTAGGGACTGATGACCCCGTAGTAAGATGTACAAACATTTGAAGCTTCTATCATCTTTTTGTCTGAACTCCTTACGTCCACATTTCACTCCCATACAATGCTACACTCCAGACAAAGGTTTTCAGAAAGGACTTCCTAACATTTAAATTAATGTTGGATGTTAACAAGTTTCGCTTCTTTAAAAACGCTTTTCTTCCCATAGCCATTCTGCATTTTATATCTCCTTTACTTCAGCCATCAGAAGTTATCTTGCTACCCAAATAACAAAACTCGTCTACTACTTTATGTCTCATTGCCTAATCTAACTCCTTCAGCATCACCTGATTTTTTGACATTACATTCCATTACTCTCGTTTCACTCTTGTTAATGTTCATCTTACATCTTCCTTTCAAGACACTGTCCATCCCATTCAATTGCACTTCCAGATCCTTTGAAGTCTCTGACAAAATCACTATGTCATCGGCAAACCGCAAACTTTTTATTTCTTCTCCCTGAACTTTAATTCCCTCTCCATATTTCTCCTTCCATTCCTTCACTGCTTTCTCAATGTACAGATTGAACAACTTTGGGGAAAGGCTACAACCATGTCTTTTTCCCTTCCCAACCTATGCGTCCCTCGACTCTAATAACCGCTGTCTGGTTTTTGTATAGGTTGAGTATAACTCTTCGCTCCCTATATTTTATCCCTGATACCTTCAGAATTTGGAAGAGTGTATTCCAGTCGACATTGTCAAAAGCTTTCTCCAAATCCACAAACGACAAAAATGTAGGTTTGCCCTTCATTAGCCTATCTTCTAAGATAAGTCGTAATGTGAGTATTGCCTCCCGTGTTGCATAACACGATCTAAATATGTGTATGTAGATGCAGATCCGTATTTTTGTGCAACACTGTAAATGCCGCACTGTGAATGCTGCACATTTTCGGACAAACCGCTGGACAGATTTCAACCAAATTTAGTACACATATTTCTTATGTGAAATAAAAATTGCTGTAGGAGTAAGAACTATAGACTAATATAGACAAAAGAGATGCGCCATGGCTGAATATTTATGTATTGTGCCGCGGACTTTCGTTTCCCTCGGCTGCAGGTAGGAGCACTTCCGCATGAAAGATGTGACGATCTGGCCCGGCCTGTCCCCCGGGCAGAGCAGAGTTTTTAAGGCGGCTCCGCTTTTAAAGTAATTACGGCCGCCGCACGCTCAGGCAGCACAGGGAACAGCCATCGATCCACGACGGCGGCCGGGCTAGCCGAGGGCGTCTGCCTCCACCGTCCCTCCACAAGTACGCTGTACAGAGGTTTCAGGAACGCCAACAAGGCCGCGAGTAATTACAAAAGTGTTTAAAATGCATAGCTCAAGTCCCGTGGACAGAAAGTTTAGGTTTATTGTTTTAAACTAGAGGACCCGTCCCAGTACTCGAACCAATCTACATCTACATGGGATACTCTGCAAATCACATTTAAGTGCCTGGCAGAGGGTTCATCGAACCACCATTATACTATTCACATCCCATTCCATTCTCGAATAGCGCACGGGAAGAAAGAACACCTGAATTTCCCGTTCGAGCTATGATTTCTCGTATTTTATTTTGATGATCATTTCTACCTATGTAAGTGGCAGTCAACAATGTATATTCGCATTTGGAGGAGAATGTTGGCGATTGGAGTTTCGTAAGTAGCCCACAACGCAGCGATAAGCGCCGTTGTTGTAATGATTCCCATCCCAGATCCTGTATCATTTCCGTAACGCTGTCTCCCCTGTATCGTGACAATACGAAACGAGCTGCCCTTCTCTGAACTCTCTCCGTCAAACCCACCTGATAAGGATCCCACACTGGGCAGCAATACTCCAAAAATGGACGGTCAAGCGTAGTGCATGCAGTTTCTTTAGTAGTTCTGTTGCATCTTTTAAGGGTTCTGCCAATAAAACGCAGTCTCTGGTTCGCCTTTCCCACGACATTATCTATGTGTTCTTTCCACAAATCTAAAGTAATAGTAATTCCAAGGTATTTTGTGGAGTTTACGGCCTTCACTTTTGATTGATTTATCTTGTAAACAAAGTTTAACGGATTTCTTTTCGTACTCATGTGGACGACTTCACACTTCTCATTATTTAGAGTCAATTGCCAATTTTTACAACATAGCGATATCTTATTTAGATCGATCAGCAGTTGGTTTTGATCTTCAGATGATTTTACTAGACGGTAAATGACGGCGTCATCTGCAAACAACCTAAGAGAGCTACTTAGATTTTCCCATAAATCGTTTATGTAAATAAGGAACAGCAGAGGACCAATAACACTACCCAGTGGAACGTCCGATATCAACTCTGTTTTAGTCGATGCCTTACCATCGATTACTACAAACTGTCCTCTCTGACAGCAAATCCCCTACCTAATCGCAAATTTTGGGCGATATACCATAACCACGCAAATTTATTAAAAGCCGTTTGAGAGGTACGGTGTCAAAAGCCTTCTGGAAGTCAAGAAATGCGGAATACATTTTACGAATCCTTGCGATAGCACCCATCACTTCGTGTGAATAAAGAGCTGATTGTGTTTCGCATGAACGATATTTTCTAAATCCGTGTTGACCTTGGGTCAATAGATCGTTCTGTTCGAAATAATTCATAATGTTTGAATACAGGATACGTTTCAATGAATGATTTTCTAAGAGCTATGTTTAGTAACCCTGCTTTAGTAGCGCTGTCATCGGCAGTATCGCCATTACTATTACGTAGTGAGGGTATTTTTTTAATTAACCTGCCGGCCGCGGTGGCCGAGGGGACTGAAGCGTTCCAGTCACAGTCTGCACGCCCACTACGGTCGGGGGTTCGAATCCCCCCTCGGGCATGGATATTTGTGACGTCCTTAGGATTAGCTAGTTCATAAGTAGTTTGTAAGTTTAGGGACTGATGACCCCGTAGTTAAGTCCCATAGACTCTACAAACATTTGAACTTTTTTTTTAATTAACCGTTAGGGGAATAACAAAAGAACTCGGGAAAAAATGGAAGTAACGTTGAATGTTTACGCATAGCTTACTTGAAAATCAATGAATGAAAGTGTTTAAAAGCGCAAAAGGAAGAGCTTGATACGCTGAGTGTTGTTAGGAGAAAAAGAACTGAGGGCCTTAATTAGACTTGAAAATATCGTAAAACAAACCGATTAAAATATTTAATCCAAGGACAGAAGAATGCCTCATAAAGTATGGAGAGACTTAAGTTAATTTTGTTTCTTAATGACAAATCTGTGGATGAATACCTTTTGCTTAAAACAAAAGTGAAGGAAAATGGCCGGGTAGTTTGATCTGGCCGAATGACTATAGTTTTCGTAGATTATTTTAATATATCATGAGGACGGTTACCGTAAGAGTAATAATCGCGTACAACACATTGTTCTGGACATATGACGTCATAAACAATGAGATACGAGAAAAACTGCTGCATTACGCGTCAATGCTGCACATTTTATCCCAAACCGCTGAACCGATTCCAACCAAATTTGGTACACATATTCCTTCATGAAATAAAAATTGTTGTAGGAGTAAGAACAACACACGTCACATGGTTCAACAGACAAACATGAACAACAGGAGTTGCAAGAAACTGACACAATGCGACAAGACTTTATAAATACGCTGTGTGAGAATGAGACTTCTTAGCGACTTGCAACAAACTTCAAACATAATTTCAAACCTTTATTGAACTTCTCTCGCGATAACCATAGCAAAATTATGAAAGGAAAAATGTTTCTCGCTTACTACTTTCCCGCTGTTCATGGACAAAACTACTGCATTCGATGTGACGTCGCAATTTATAGTTTCTACAACACAAATTGTAGCCGCAGGAAATTATACAGACAGTATACACACATATAGCTGAATGTACCTTCGAAATTGTAACACAGTATGGCACGTAGTTCACGAGATATGAGCACGTAAACAGTAACGTTCATCGAAAACCACCCCATCATGCACCAGGTTTTTATTTATTACTTCTTTATTACCAATAGTATTCGCTACAGATTTTACAAACATTGAGAACTTATACACAGTGGCGCATCCACGGGGGGAAAGAGGGGGGTTAGAAACCCCCCTCTCCTCCCTCCCCCCCCCCCCCCCGCCCCCACGACCGGCACCTCCCAAACTTCTTTTTTTCTTCTTTAAGCAGGCCGGAAAAGTAAATTTGAAATAGTACACCTGTAGTAAATCACAACGTAACTATAATTTGCCAAGCACAAGTGAACGTGACAGTGGGTAGCCAACGTGATGCCGCCCCTGAGAACGTGTGCTGCTGTCACTGTGAGCACTCTTATCGTCGTCGCGATGCTGCAGCTATTGTGACTGCTGTGCTGAAGCTATGAGCCGATAGTTCATATGTGGCGAACCGCTGCTTAGCAGGTCAGCGGCGCATCTTATGATTCTTATATTTCTGATAGTGAATGATAAGATCCCTTTACTATCAATAAATTCAGTAGGTCTGAGGTGCCCACAGGGAGGGGGGGTTAAAAGTGAGTACTTTTAGTGAGCCTCTGGGGGAGGGGGGGGATTATAAAATAATGTACAAAACGTGAAATAATAGATATGTAATTTTAATTTTAAATCGAAAAAACTTTTATGTAATCAACTACGAATCAGGGACCTTATATCTCGGATGTTGGGAGGGGGGGTTAGTCATTGGCCAAGTAGGGTGGTGCTCCTCTGTAGTAGGCTTTGTTTCTAAAACAATAACACCCCCTCTCCCCCCCCCTCCCCCCCCACGTAGAACCATATCCTGGCTGCACCACTGTTTCTACAAATGAATATACAACTGAAAAATTATACAATTGTAGAAAATATAACTCAATAAATATAAGATCATACGAATTTTATATGTAACTAACTGAAAACCCAGCTTCGCCTGGGTATTTTTTTTATTTATTCGTGCCTTGTTTTAGTACTTCTCCTGTCCCTTCTAACTCTGTCCATCTCCTTTTTTCTACAACTATCTCACACATTGTACAAACTTATTAGAGCAGTATCCAAACAAAGAAAGATGGTATTATTATTTTTCAGGTATGTATTCATTTGTATAAGTGCTCCATGTCTGTAAAATCTGTTGTAAATACAATTAGCAGTAAAGAACTAATAGATTAAAACTTCTTGCGTGATGGGACGGTTTCCCATGAATGTTACTGTTTACGTGCTCATATCTCATGAACTATGTGTCTTATTGTGTTGCAATTTCGAGGGAACATTCAGCTATATGGTGTATGCTATCTGTAAAATTCCCTGCTGCTACAATTTGTACTGTAGAAACTATAAATTGTGACGTCACAACGAATGCCGTAGTTTGGTCCATGAACAGTAAAAAAGCGGTAAGCGAGAAACATTTTTCCTTTCATAATTTAGCCGTCTGCAGTGGCCGAGCGGTCTGCGGTGCGCTAGTCACAGTCTGCACAGCCGCTACGATCGGGGGTTCGAACCCCCCGCCCCCCCTCGGGCATCGACGTTTGCGACGTCTTTAATATTAGATAGTTCATAAGTAGTTTGTAAGTTTAGGGACTGATGACCCTGTAGTTAACACCCTTAAGCTTAACAAAAATTTGTAACGTTTCATAATTTTGCTATGGTTGTCGCGAGGAAAAGTTCAATAAAGGTTTGAAATCATGTTTGAAGTTTGTTGCAGGTCGCTAAGTAATCTGTTTCTCACATACTGTATTCATAAAGTCTCGTCGCATTGTGAGTTCTTTAAACTCCTATTGTTTATGACGTTATATCTTCTGAACCATATGTCGTATGTGGTTCTTACTACAGCAATTTTTATTTCACGTAACCGAACGAAAAAATCGATGCAGTCGGTTGGGCTATTCACTCCTTCTTTTGAGTGAAATCAGTCGGTTAGAGCAACCGAATAAAAAAATCGACACAGTCGGTTGGACTACTCATTCCTTCTCTTTTGAATTAAATAGTCAAATGTTGGTGTCTCTCCTCTACAAATATCGAGAAAATCGCTCATTACTCCAACTGCCTTCTTGGGACACAACTATTAGGTTTTCTCAAATGCTGATATTTACGCACATTGTTCACAATTTTGTTTGCGGGGCGCATTTACTGTCTAGTTGACTATACGAGAAGAAGTTCGCAAATGCTTTATCTCCTGGTACCAACATATTTCCAAAATACTATACCGGCCTGTTGCGCATTGAAATTGCGTTGCAGCGTCCTACATTCATTCACCGGAAACAAAGTTTACAGTTTTCCATTTTCTGTCAGTTCGCGACCAATTTTTATGGTTTCTTCTTGGTGCCTATACTTTCCGCTACGTATCCAGCTAAATGAGTTAGTCTGGATAGTAGGAAACTTTAGTATAATGCCTACCTTATTTAACGTTTCTGATTACCACTACATCTTTAGTTTAAGGAAAACCAGAAATGGGGATAATAAGACGTCAAAATCAATAAAATGCATACTGGAAGTGGGTGCAGGGATGGAATAAAATACTACCCCCAACTACATGACCGGAAATAATTTGTACACCTGGAATGACGGAGTCGAGTTTCATCCGCTGGCGGCAGAAGTCACCTGTACCAATAGTAAACATTTTTTGGTAACACACTGCTGCGACTGTTAAAAATTTTTTACTAAGAACTCACGACCGGTTTCGCAAATTAAATTTGCATCATCAGGTGCTTATTTCTTTCAGATCTTAACCATATGTTACTTTGACTATACTAGCTTATCCCCATTATTATTCTTGAGTTGTAACCAACTTGCCTATTAAGCCATCTATAAAATCCCTTTCTTCAAAAAGTGGGGCTCCGTCAACATGTATTGAAAACCGAATAAAATCCCATACTTAAAACAGTAAATTTTCATCAGCCATTGGCCTACCTCTGATACAAAACACTAAGAACGGTATTCAGCATGAAACCCGCGTCAGGGGTAAAAGAAGATTAAAATCTGCTAGATCACTGACACTTTACCTCCTCTGGTTTTATAGGCAGGTTGGTTACAACTCAAGAATAATAATGGGGATCAGCTAGTATAGTCAAAGTAACATATGGTTAAGATATGAAAGAAATAAGCACCTGATGATGAAAATTTAATTTGCGAAACTGGTTGTGAGTTCTCAGTAAAGAATTTTTAACTGTCACAGCGGTGTGTTACCAAAAAAATGAATCAGTTATACTGTGGTTGCCCGATGAATAAAGTATTGTGTTAATAGTAAACAGTTTGCACAGAGAGCGCAGCGAGGTAGTCATTGGAGCGACGTCCGTGTTTGCCTTTCAACAGGAAGTGTTTACAGCCGTAAGCCTGAGAGGCCAACGAGAGAGACCGGCTGCGGCGCACACGTCACGTCACGTGATCAAGAGAGTGCGGCCTGAGTGGCTGGCCGCTATCAGACAGTGTGCTGTGCCTCAGCGGTCGGCCAGTCAGCTAGCGGCCGCACTCTTTTGATCACGAGACGTGACGTGTGCGCCGCAGCCGGTCTCTCTCGTTGGCCTCGGTAAGCCTCAGTGTGACGTCAGCGTGTGAAGGAAACAGGCGCCATGCCTCGGACCCGTGCTTCCTATTCCTACAGCAGCCTTCCGAGGGGCACGATGATCCTTTCTGAGAACTTCGGAAGGAAGGAAGGAAGCTTAGAGTTTAACGTCCCGTCGACAGCTTGGTCATTAGAGACGGAGCTAACGCTCGGAGTTTTTGGTAAGGATAGGGAAGGAAATCGGCCGTGCCCTTTTGAAAGGAACCATCCCAGCATATGCCTGGAGTGATTTAAGGAAATCACGGAAAACCTAAATCTGGATGGCCGGAGGTGGATTTGAACCACCATCCTCCCGAATGCGAGTCCAGTGCGTTACCGCTGCGCCACCTCGCTCGGTTTTCTGAGAACTGCCACATAACTTGGACATAGTTTGAAAATGTGTGCAGCAGAGGTAGATCGTAGAGCTGTCATTACACAGATAATACGGTTTCTGAGCCCAGAAACGTCAACAGCAACAGTTGCCAACCGAAAGAGTGCAGTAGGACTGGAGGCACGAACATAAAGTAACGTTTTTAACATCTCATTCTTCTGAGAGGTAAGCAGATCTAAGTTTATTTCTTCACAGGTACTGTACTTAGATCCTTTTACCACTCAAAATATTGCGATTTTAACTTCGACATGTCATGTTAAACTGGATACGTAAGAAATGTCACTTACATAGAGACCTTCCAGACTGGAAAATTTTGTTTGGGATGAGACTTCACATTTTAGTAGTGTAACTCAGGAGAGAGCATTCACAGCAGTTTCAAAGCACACTATCGAGAAAATTTCGAGTAACAGGACTGGAGAGTTTAATCGCGACAGCTTTTATACTTGTCACAAATGTAGTAAAGTCGCATGGCGCAATAGCTCAGTTAGTAGCGTGCCTCAGTGTCAAGCGGTTGATCGGGGTTTCATCCTGCCGGGACGAAACACTTCATTTTGATATTTCTGTATTAAAAATTATAACAATTTGAAGTAAAATTAATAATTTAAAATGTTACCAATTACATACTAAAGAAATGTATTTATGAAATGATGTTTGCAGCTAATTAAAATTTTTATTACAGTATTTTCATTTTTAAAAGTTGAATACGTCCAAATGCATTTTACACTTAACGTAGGTAGATTAAATAGTTAACGACTAATATCCTTACAATTTAATTAAAAATTAGGTGATATTGTAAGCTGTGGAAAGATTATAAATATTCGTTGTAATGATCATCTTGTGATGGGCCAGCTCTTGTTTCTTTCGTGATTACTATAATAGATTGGTGAGTAAAACCGCCTTATGTAAGACACCTTGCTTCACTTTTATCACCCAGACAACTTCGGCACTTATTGTGCTATTTTCTGTCGGTTTTGACTTTTATTATTTGAAATTGTTTTACATGTTACATGTTACAGGATAAGTTATTTAATTTGAGAATCAAGTTGACTATATTAGGCGTACATTTCTTTACAATACCTACATGTCGTTTATGGCGGATTTGCATGCTGCCCTTATCCAGCGACAACGAGTTGTTTTGTTGTTGCAGATGACCAGGTGTGAAAACTCGTCATTGGTAAATAAGGATAGCATGCGAATCCTGACACTGGCATCATGTAGGTACTGCAAACAATTGCAGACCTAATACATTCAAAAAGTTCTCAAATTAAACAACTTTTCCTGTAACTTGGAACATGTGAAAGAATTTCAGAAAATAAAAGGCAAAACTCACAGAAAATGGCACAATACGTCCCAAAACATGTCGAGATGATAAAAACGATGATGATGATGATGATGATTGGCGTTTTAGGGCGCTCAACAGCGAGGTTATCAGCGCCCGGATAAAAACGAAACAAGGGGTCTTCCAGAAGGTGGATTTCCTCGCGAGTCTACTCGTTGTAATATTCCCTGTATATAAACAGTCAGACGGACAGAAAGAATCAAATGAATGTTGTTTTTGAGGTCTTCAGTCCGCAGACTGGTTTGCTGCAGCTCCCCACCCTAATCTATCCTGAGCAGGCCTCTTCATCTCCTCATAAGAACAGAAAGCCACCTCCATTTGAATCTGCTTACTGTATTCATCTCTTAGTCTGCCTCTGTGATTTTTACCCCACACGCTTCACTCCAACGCTAAATTCACATTTACTTGATGTCTAAGAATGTGTCCTATCAATAGATTCCTTCTTTTAGTCAAGATATGCCAGAAATTCCTTTTCTCACCATTTCTGTTCAGTACCTCTTCATTAGTTACACGATCTACCCATCTAATATTCAACATTCTTCTGTAGCAGCATATTTGAAAAGCTTCTATCCTCTTCCTGTCTGAACTGTTTGTCGTCCATGTTTTACGCCCATAAAAGACAACACTCCACACAAATGCCTCCAGATAAGACTTCCTTACACTGAAATTAATATTCAATGTTAGAAAATTTCTCTTTTTAAAAAACGCTTTTCTTCCCATTGCCATTGTGCAATCTATATCCATTGTACTGCGAAAAACATACGTAATTTTACTGCCCAAATAACAAAACTCATTACGACCTTTATTGTTTCGTTACCTAATCTAATTCCTTCAGTTTTAATGTTTCCTGAAGGTAGAGTAAAACTTGCTTCGTCCACATAACAAGCGAACACGGTACCACCTTTATTATTTTAGGTGTTGCTAATAATAGAATTAAAATTTGTACTTCTCTAAACACAGAAATCAAAGTTAAATGTCTTCTTCAAACCAAAAAAGTGGTACCAACATAGTTGAAATGTAAGTAATAACGACACTGAAACTCATTTCTTACATTGCACCGACACTAGCTGCTAAAGTAATATTAGAAGTGCACCAAGCCTGTCCCCAATGCACTTCATGCTGGAGTCGGGCACATCTTCTTGGCGGATTGTGGAGTAAGCGCCATTGTCCTGATCAATTCTGGTTGCAAGTAATCTATAAATTATCTTCTCATACCTGGTACCCCACAACTGCGCGGGGGATTGCTCGTAGCACTTCCTAAAATGTTAAGAAAATAAAGTCTGTATTTCGGGAAGAGGATATCGGTCATGCTGGGTCCTGGAGCACAATCTTCACTGGCCAGTCTATCAGTTAAATAAGTGCTGCGCTTAACATTTTAGAGCCCTTTTCCTCGTAATTTTCTGGACAGTAGCCTTTAATACTTGTACGGACACCCTCGATGTAAACGACTGGCCTGCGAATTCCCACCTAGAACTGAGTTTCCGAGTCGTTAGAGTAAAGGGAGTTGACATTATCTGTGCAGAGCACATACGCCAGTTGAAGCCTGTCCGCCATCTTGGTAAGTGCTGCTCCGTTAAAACTATGCATTAAGTCGACCCTCTTATTGATAATGCACTGGAGTGAGTCACTACGGAGTATGTACTTTCAAACAAAATACTTTCTTGAATAAATAGTAATAAATACACAGCATATTATATTTGAAAACATAATTTTTAACGGCTAATTTGCACTCGTTTAACACGTTGTACATCAAGGCAAAACCGTCGAATGGTTTATTTCTGTTTTAAGTGACAAATAACATTACAATACGAACATTTCTCCAAACCTTAGCAATATGGCGGAGGCAGGCTTCACATTTTTCAGCCTAAGGCTGCACCTACATTGGATCCGGATGTCGTCCGTTACGATCCGATCCGGCGCCGACTGTCACCAGAGAAAAAAAGAAACGCCAGGTGGCTAATGAGCGCGCCTACACGGGAGGCAGAAGCGCCGTACGACGCCGTCCAGCACCGGACTGCCGGGCTGGCCGACCAAACATGTTTGTTTCCAGTCCGGCGGAGCACCATGACCGGGCCGAGCGACGGGGAATTTCTGATTCATCTCGTGACGAATGAGCCTCGCCTGTGGGACCAAACAATTGTTTCATTGTAATTTTCTTAACAGTTGCTTATTTGATATTACATATTCCCCGTCGTGGATTCGAATCCCCCCTCGAGCATGGATGTTTGTGCCGTCTTTAGTATAAGCTAGTTCATAATTAGTTTGTAAATTTAGGGACTGACGACCCCGTAGTTCAGTCCCTTAAGCTCTATGAACATTTCTTTGATACAAAATCTCTCATACGATTAAAAAGTTTTCAATTACAGGCTATCGGCGGCTAGAAGATGTGTGAAGTGTGCCTTTGGAATCATGACTGCCAAGTGGCGTTTACTGAAAAAATGTACTGAAACGGAACCTGGCAAAACGCAGAGGATAGTGAAATGTATCTGCTTAATGTCCATCATAGTTATTGACCGTGAAGGTGGTGACTTCTTCAGCTCTGAAACGTAGAAAAAGACTTGAGTGTATCGCCACGTCAAGAAAGTGGTTTATCAAGAACGTTCAATATACCATCACAACAGGCTCAAATTATCAGAGACAAAGTCATACTTCATTGGGTTTGGCGCCGTTCCGTGGCAAAACGAACGTATCGTGTACTGTTTTGAGCAATTAAAAACATTTTGTTTTGACTGTTTGATTCAAAAATTAAATGTTAAAAGTAATAATACTGAAATGAGTAGTCATTTGTAGTTACATGTAGTGATATGAAAGAGAGTATTAAAACTATTGCAACATAAAATTCTTCTGGGTATGAAACCGCGTCGTCATTTTATAAATTCCACCGACGTTTCGGCCGCTGTTTCAGGCGGCCTTCATCAGGGTCTGTGTCTGACACAGACCCTGATGAAGGCCGCCTGCAACAGCGGCCGAAACGTCGGTGGAATTTATAAAATGACGACGCGGTTTCATACCCAGAAGAATTTTATTGATAGTGACAACAACCGCGGAAGCCTACGTTTGCATTTATTGCAACATAATTTCGAAATTTACCTTTGACTCATAATTGATCCCCAATAGGTTCGCTTAATATTCAGGTTATGAAGCCTTTAATCCGCTCGTCCCACAAGCGAGGCTCATTCCTCACGAGATGAATCAGAAATTCCCCGTCGCTCGGCCCACTGATGGCGCTCCGCCGGACGGCGCTGCCGGACTGGAAACAAACGCGTTTGGTCGGCCAGTCCGGCAGTTCGGCGCCGGACGGCGTCGTACTTCTGCCTCCAACGTAGGCGCCCGCATTAGACAACTGGCGTTTGTTTTTTTTTTCTCCGGTGACAGTCGGCGCCGGATCGGATCAGAACGGACGACATCCGGATCCAATGTAGGTGCAGCCTAAGGGCGTCTCCCTCCTTTCTAACCTCCTCCCCCCTTTTACACAGTGCCTGCAGGTGTGGCTACTGGCGCCAGTCATTTGCGCATGTGCAGAAATGCTGACCGCTTGCGCGCCCCGTGGCGGCGCATTTGACGTGTTTTCCGGCTGTCGCATGTGTATGTGGCGCGCTATGTTCCAGGCGAGTCGCCGGCAGGCGGCGCTGGCGGCCACCGCAGCCCAGCCCGGCCGCCCCCGCCGCAGAGCTGAGGCCCGCCTCCTAACAGGTGCGTGCTGGCGCTGGCGCCTCTTCATGTCTCTGCTTTATCGTTATTTTGCCGCTAACGGCTACAACTTATCACTCGAGCCCCGATTTATTGGCACTACACAGGGTGCAGCTATATATGACCTCAGTTCGGTGAATAGTCCTGTAACATTAACGTAAATGAAATAAACTATGACCTACAGTTGCCTTACTGACATTCGAAATAGTCACCACACATATCTATTCACCGCTGAGCTGTCAGACACTTGTCGTAGAAACTTTGCACCAAGTCTTACTTGTGGATGGTGTTCAAAAGCCGCGTCACTTTTGCTTCCTTTCAAAGTGATTTTGTGTCTAGGGACTAGGAAGGTTGAATATTCAACCTATACAAAAACCAGACAGCGTATATTAGAGTCGAAGGGCAAGAAAGGAACGCAGAGGTTGGGAAGGGAGTAAGACAGGGTTGTAGCCTTTCCCCAATGTTGTTCAATCGGTACATTGAGCAGGCAGTGAAGGAATGGAAGGAGAAATTTGGAGAGGGAATTAATGTTCAGGGAGAAGAAATAAAAAGTTTGCGGGTTGCCGATGACATAGTAATTTTGTCAGAGACTGCAAAAGATCTGGAAGAGCAACTGAATGGAATGGCATTGTGTTGAAAAGAAGATATAAGATGAACATTAACAAGAGTAAAACCAGAGTAATGGTATGTAATGTCAAAAAATCAGGTGATGATGAAGGAATTAGATTAGGTAATGAGACAATAAAAGTAGTAGACGAATTTTGTTATTTGGATAGCAAGCACGTCTGATGGCTGAAGTAAAAGAGATATAAAATGCAGAATGGCTATGGGAAGAAAAGCGTTTCTAAAGAAGCGAAACTTGTTAGCATCCAATATTAATTTAAATGTTAGGAAGTCCTTTCTAAAAGCATTTGTCTGGAGTGTAACATTGTATGGCAGTGAAACGTGGACGATAAGTAGTTCAGAGAAAAAGATTATAGAACCTTTTGAAATGTGGTGTTACAGACGAATGATGAAGATTAGATGGGTAGATCACGTGACTAATGAGGAGGTGCCTAACCTAATTGGCGAGAAAAGGAGTTTCTGGCATATATTGACTAATAGAAGGGATAGATTGGTAGGACACATTTTGAGACATCAAGGAATTTTCAACTTAGCATTAGAAGGAAGTGTGTGGGGTAAAACTCGTAGAGGGAGACCGAGGGACGAATTCAGTAAGAAGATTCAAAAGGATGTAGGTTCTGAACATATTCGCAGATGAAGAGACTTGCACAGGACAGGGTAGCGTGGAGAGCTGCATCAAACCAGTCTGCAGACTGAAGGCCACAACAACAACAACGAACTAGGAAGAAGTCTGGCTTACTGAGATACGGATAAGGTGGATGTTCAACCAGCACGAGAACGCTTGCCCAATATCGTCAAACAGTTTCTCGGAAAAATACTATTGCTGGCAGTTGCTAATAGCTAAAATGTCATTTAGACACTAGATTATAGTTTATCGTACTGTGAAAGACGTGCTTTTGTTAAGTTTTAGTGCGCCACTGCTTTCATATGACAGCGAGTAAATTGTAATAAGAAAATCATAACATACAGGAAACAAGATGGCCTATGCCAGAAAGAGTTCTGGGAGAGGAATGTCACGTGACATTTCCTAACGCCTGGTTTACGTAAAATCAAGGGACGGTGTCAAATCGCTGTGAATTTTGCAAATATCTCTGTAACATTGCGAGTTACGAAAAAAACATAAGACAAAAAAATGTTCAAATGTTTGTAAAGCTTATGGGACTTAACTGCGGGGTCATCAGTCCCTAAACTTACGAACTACTTATGAACTACCTTTATACTAAAGACGACGCAAACATCCACGCCCGAGGAAGGATTCGAATCTACGACGCAGGAGGCCACGCAATGCGCAACGTGGCGCTCCAGACCGCTCGGATACTCCCGCGCGGCTTAAAAAACCATAAGAGAAGAAAGTTGTAGAAGTTTTCTCCTCTAGAAATTCGGTTATTCAATTTTCGTGTCAGATGAACGGTTTGTTTGCAGTTATATTACAAACGGCTTTTTTCAGTGTTACTGACGTACTGTTTGAGAAAGGGAGGTTCTGGTCTCTGGTGGCCAATTATTATGACTGTAAAATTTGGTGCCGGTAGGCTGAACGGTTCGACATAAAAAGTGGCAACACGTTACGAACAGACAGACAGACGGACATTGTCTAATCGCCATTATTTTTGCAAATATTTCTGAAACGATGCAAGTTATGAAAAAAAAGAGAAGAAAGTTGTAGAGACGTACGTTTAAGCCTTTATTTTCATTTAAATTTCGAGGCTTTTGAAAACCATCCCAAAAGAAGACTTCGTGCAAAGTTTGCAGCACATGTATCGCAGAGCTCACTGGTGGACAGTTATGAGAGGTGACTATTTCGAAGCGCACTAAGATAACTGCATTTCATAGTTCATCTACGTTAATGTTACAGGACTATTCACGGAACTTTATTGTCGGAGTTGTACGTGGGGGAAGCTCTGGGGATCCGATGAGGACTTGACGACAAGTAGAGCATGTCCGGAACAGAAATGGTTTGTGTGTTTTCGTTATCGTCTTGCAGGCCTTTTTTGTGCTGTTCGTAACACAGACCACTCCACTGTACAGGGCGGTCATCTGTGTTGATACAGATCAGTTCTGCACTTGAGGTGCTCAATACGTCTAAAGCACACGTCTGCGTACCGCATCGTGGACTGTTCCCCTCGCTCCCACATCGCAGTCACCTGACAGCATTGCTTTGTGCGCTGATGCGGCATCTCCACACCATGGATGGGTGTAGACTGCACAACGGCCTTCAGATAACTTCGTAAGTACAAGTCAGATGACCTGAGAACGAGCGGTCCACGGTGTGGGTCACTGACGCCCTATTCATCTGGTTGTGAATCGCTGGTGTAAAACTGCTCTAGCAGCACCAGCGAAATGAGGCGTTGCTGCATCATGCGTTAACCTCACCCAGTGAACTAAATGCACTGGAACGTCTTTTGTAACACCTTCGTTAAGAACGCGCAGTATGACACTCCTGTCAATGTTTCCGTCAGAACGCCTGTAACGCCTAACGAAAACAAGTAAACCATATTACAGGACATGTTCTGCTTGTTATCAAATCCCCAGATCTTTCCTACATATTATGGTACACCCTGTATAGTAGCAATATATGCATGCATTTTAATACTAAAAATAAGAAAATTCATATCTTCAGCTTTCTCTCGTTTATTGGCTTTGATGAAGTAATTAATTTGTAAATTTATTGCTAAATTAAATCATTATGAGATATAATGTTTAAACTATTTGTCCTCAGTCGCTCTCCCACTCTTTTAGGATTTGCTATTTGGATATTTGACACATTTTATTAGCAGCGTTCCTATGAGGAAATGTTTGTAAAAGCTACGTAATCTGCAATCTTTTGTCATATGGCCCCTGTAAATAGGATGAAAAATACGATTTTAGTCAAATAAAAATAAATTAATTAATTAAATAAAAATCAATTAGTAAGTGGAATATTACACGTATTTTTAAAATATTCTGAAAATGTATAAATAATACTTAGGTATTTTATACATACGTGGCACAGAACTATATTTTCCTCATTATCTAGAAAGTAGATACCAACAGACGTATGTTTAACAACAACATTTATTCCTTCACTAGCAGTTTCGTCATTGCCATCTTCAGCCCGCTATATCGGAGTATTATATCCGATATAGGCGCCTGAAGATGGCAATGCCGAAACTGGTAGTGAAGGAATTAGTGTTTCTGTTAAACATACGGCTGTTGGTATCCCACTCCCTACGTAATCTTGACCATCCGCAGTCCCACCACCATCAGTAATGATGGATTCAGTCAGACTTATATTTCCCTCTGATGCTAAGACTAGGATTTTCATGAAACCACTGTCGAAGCCAATACGTTTCTATTGGATAGCCGTTATAAAAAAATTCTCCTGCTGAAACTTGACAAAATACGAGTAAGAACACACTAGTTAGAAATTCTTACCACAACTAAAAAATGTAAATGTTATCTTTGCGGCACACGGCTTCATTTGTAACACAGTAGGTATGGAGTCTCACAACTCACTTTGACTATCATTTAAGTCTTCCTGTACCAGCATGTGAATCTATTTGAACTGTCGTCTGTTAAGTCAGATGCGTTCTCTGACTAGCTGTTAGGAAATTTTCGCAGACTACACAAGTTGGCCATATATTCGCCACTTTTGCCTGTTGTTCAACAGAGACCTCTGACACAAATTAAACTGAATTGACTGATTTTTATGGAGACTCAGGAATGAAGTGTTGGTGGCACTACACCGTTTGGCTGGGATCGGGCACCGGAGGTTTCACCTCCCTCCCTATCTCATAGAGCTGTATCACAACAGCATACTGACGTCCATCGTGGGCTACGGATCTCCGGTATGGGCCCACAGACTCACGAGGTTGACGCCTGCCATGGCCGTTACTGCGTTCAGTTGGAGCCTACAGGACCACTCCCGGCGGGGCCCTTTGGTGTTGATGGGGCTATGCTCCCTTGACATCAAGGTAATGGAGCAGGGAGCTTGGTACTGGGCCAAGAAAGGGAACGGAGGGAACGTAGAAAAAAATATGGGGGAACCAATTCTAAGTAAAACACAGATCAGACAGAAAGGGCTCCAACTTTGGCAGCAATCTTGGGACGAAGAGGAATCTGGGAGGAGAACTCACGCTCACCTGCCAGATATCCAGGAAAGATTGGGTATGAAACATTTCAAACTATCTAGGGGGATGCTGCACTTCCTCACCGGGCATGGACCCTATCAGACATATCTATGTCGGTTTAGGAGACAGGCTACGCCAGCTTGTGCCTGTGGTGCCGAGATAGGCACGCTAGAACATATCATTTATGAGTGTCCTACGTATGACGACGTGGCTGCGGATCTCAGAAGGGCTCTGCCTAGTAATAACACCTTTGAGCTCATAAGAACCCCAGACACGTTCCGAGTACTCGACGAAATCGCCAATAATGTCTCGCGCAAAGTGCTTCGGGACTTTATCCTGAATCAATTACCGGATCTGACCCAATACCCGATTGAGACAGCCACATCTGCCATGCCGCCGGGGGATGGACTGGTCTCCAACAATGGAAGAATCCGCCATCCCCTGGATTCGGGGGTTAGATGTGGTAAACACCGAATTAGACCATAGACGTAAGTTAGATGTAGGTTTTTTCTTAAATAGTAGAATAAGACACACAGGGGAAAAATTTTTGCGGGGGGGCTATGGTGACAAAAGAAATTGGCCGCCCAGTGCCATGGGCATGCTAACTGGGATTCGCTCGGTGAGCTGGCCACCACAAGCAGGTTTGTAATGCTGGCACACATGTAACACCACAGTAGTAGCATAAGACACAACAGCATACACATCACCCAGTATAAAGATCAACAACCAGCAAGATGTCCAGTGGTTTCTGCAGAAACATGTAATGTAATGAAATGTAATATCACCATTTAGCCGTAAGAAATTTATGTATTATACTATTGCCCATTTTAGTCTTAGGTAATGGGTTGTATTGTTTGATATTATAATAAATTATAATTATTTAAAATGTATGCAGCTCCTGCCGCGCTACACACTGCGCTGACCAGCAGAGGCCGTGCCGCGTGCCTCTCCCCTGCCCTGCTAAGCTTCCGTCTGGTCAGCGTGCAGTCGATATCACAGGACCGCACACTATTAAATCCAGCCTGTACAACGTTGCTCTTCAGTCTGAGTAAACTGTGCGTGATATAAATGTTAGGTGACGGTAGTGTGAGTCCTGTGCGAAAACCTAAAGCTGCATTCTATAAGCCGTTGAAACTCATCCAGCCGCGGCGGTGTGGCCGAGCGCATTGAGGCACTATGCTCCGATGCGCGAGGCCGTTCCCCATGCTCCCTCAGACATGGATGTTTGTGCTGTCTTTAGTATAAGTTAGTTGATAAGTTGTTTCTAAGTTTAGGGACTAATGACCCAGCAGTCAAGTCCCATAAGCTTAACAAACATTTGAACATTTGAAACTCATTCGTACCGACCGGTCGTCGTGTCATCCTCAGCCGCGAGGCGTTGAGGATATGGTATGGATGGACATGTGGTCAGCACCCTGCTCTACCATTTGTTTTGTCACTTTCCAGCACCGGGACCGCTACTTCTCAGTCACACAGCTGCTCAGTTGGCCTAGTAGGTGCTGAGTGCACCCAGCTTTTCAACAGCATCGGCAGACCTGCACAGCGACCCATCCGCGCCAAGTCCAATAGTCAACTTCGGTGATCTGTCCAAACCGGCGAAATCAGTGCAACTCGTTCATTGGTACTTCTGTTCAATACAAAACACTGGAAATCAAGATTGCTTGCAACTACCTATACTCCGTCTTCTGACTGCTGACCTTCACATGGAACACAGGAACTGGAGGTGACGTGCGTGTGTCGGTTTTTGCTAGCGTGATTATAAAAGAAGGAGATTATGGCTGAGACCTATACTTTGTGTGTGACTTTCTGGTTTTAAATACCTGTCTATGACTCAATGATTATCTTTGTGCTGAGTTGCAAGCTATCCTTATATATGGGGCGCTCAGGACACAAAGCGATCTAGTCGATTCTTTGGTCATTTTGACTGATTCCACTTTTAAGTTCTATTCCCGAACCTGCTTTCACATCATAAAGGATGCATGGCTTAGAAAGGAACGTTATGTTTGTAATATCCAACATCGTCTTTATCTGAAACTTTGATCCATAACAATATCGAAGGAAAAGGACATGGAGAATGTACTGTCACAAATTCTGCCTGTGTATCCCCATTGTTTCTAGAAATTACTTTGTGACATTAGCTTCCCCGGTTTGCAACATCAAACAAACGGCAGTAAATATATTTTTCTTTGAATATAGAAGTTTGGAAAATGTTCTTGTAATTAGACATCCAGAATGAAACATTATCGTCACATACGCAGACGAAATGAATTTTATTCACTATTTCGTTTATAAAACTTGAAAATTAGGATAAATAGAAAGATGTAAGTCCAAAACCCTACATTTAAATTCAATAGAACATGGAATAGCACTGCAAGTACTTAAATTCATCCTTCTCCTATCGTTTAATCATTTTAAGGTGACATGAATTTTTACCTGCAATTACTTATTCAGACAAAACGTGTCTCGTACATTACCCGACAGTGCTTCACAACTGCTACATTCCTTTCCTTAATCCCCCTGCCTGGCAGTCACCCCAGCTCCGTGCCTTCGTCCCTCTCCCCCTGGCTTCTCTTCGTATTACCGGCGCTGCTCAGCTGTTATCGCAACATTCAGTTAGCCTCCTCCTCCTCTTCCTCACCATCCCTTCCTCTCAATCTTCTCGCCTCCCTTTCATCCCCACTTCCTATGTAACTGCTTCTCCCATTATCTGACACTCCCCTCCTGTTCTCTCTCTCTCTGTTCATCACCTTCCTCTCCTGTACAAGAAAAAATACTTATATATCTCTCAAATTTCATTATTAAACGGTGTCCAAATCTGGAGGAAGGTGCCCGCACCATGCACCGTATGAAATCATATGTATAGACCGCAGTCCATCTTTTTATGAAGGTCAAGTGTGCAAAACGTTATCAACATTACATAAAGGGAACGGCAGCACATAAAATACAAATATAATCCGAAGTTACGATGTAGATACAAAATTACCGATTTTTTCCGAGTTTTCACCTGTTACTTTAAATATTCGATCTTTTTTTCCTAACCACCCCTGTATCAAAAAATCAAATCAAATCGTGGAAGTAATCTCTGAGTTTTATCAAGTATATTAACGTAATCGAAACTATCCGGACACCTCAAAACCATACGTTTTTCATTTTAGGTGCATCGTGCTTCCATCTACTGTCAGGTACTCTGCATAATCAATCTCAGTAGTGACGTATTCGTTGTCAGGTGTTCTGCCGAATAAAAGTGTAGAAACTTGCACAATATTTCGTCTACGTAGCTCATACAGTTCTTCAGGTGCGACCTGAGACTCTTCTTCGAGGTAGGTGTGGTCCAGTATTTGTGTCTGTGGCCTTCCCCCGACAAACCAGACGTCATTAGATCGCCGGGAAAGCTTGAGGAGTTAAAACCTCAGAAGTCATTACACATTGTGAGAGAGCAGAATGGGGCGTTTCGCGGAACTAGCGTACTTCGAAGTGGTCCGGTGTCACTTGTGTCACACGTCTTTAAGCGAGATTTCACTCTCGAAAGATCTCAATGTCCGCTGTTTCTGATGTGACAGCGAAGTGGAAACGTGAAGGGACACGTACAGCACGACCTCGTCTGTTGACTGACAGAGACCGCCGACGGTTGAAGACCGTCGTGCAGTGTAATAGACAGACCATCTCACAGGAACTCAAAACTACATCAGGAGCCACTCCAAGTACTATGGCAGTTAACCGGAAGTGAGAAAACTTGGGTTTCATGGTCGAGCTGCTGCCCAAAGGCCACACATCGCGCGGGTCAGTGGCAACCGACATCTCGTTTGGTGTAAGGAGCGTAAACATTGGGCGACTGAACTGTGGAAAAACGTTGTGTGGTGTAACAAATCACGGCACACAATGTGGCGAGCCGATGGCAGGTAGTCGTGTTTTTCATGGAGGCGCCTGCACCTCTTGCTTACCACTGTTGCAATTATGGGATGGCGACTACACCTTTCAACACGGTCGAGCACCTCTTCATAATTTTTACACGGCTTGTGGCTAATGGTTACACCACAGCTACAACCCAGTAAAGGACTGGCCTGCACACAGTCCTGACTTGAATCCTATAAAAGACCTTTAGGATGTTTTGGAATGCCGACGTACATTGCTACGTCTTCTCACTGCAACACTGCCATTCCCGAGGAAACGTTCCAGCATGTGATTGGACTTAGGTCTGCGAGAGTGGATGCTGTATCAAAGCTAAGGGTGGGCCAACACCATAATGAATCACAGCACTACCGATGGAGGGCGCCACGATATATAAGCCTCTTCATCTCCTCATAAGAACGGCAACCTACATCCATTTGAATCTGTTTACTGTATTCATCTCTTCATCACCCTCTGCGATTTTTACACCACCCACTACCCTCCAACGCTAAATTCACAATTCCTTGAGGTCTAAGAATGTGTCCCACCAATCGATCCCTTCTTTTAGTCAAGGTATGCCATAAATTCCTTTCATCTTCAATTCTCTTCAGCACCTCCTCATTAGTTATGCTATCCACCCACTTAATCTTCAGCAGAAAGGACTTCCTTATACTTAAATTAATAATCGATGTTAACAAATTTCTCCTTTCCAAAAACGCCTTTCTTCCCGTTGCCATTCTGCATTTTATATCCTATGTACTGCCTATGTACTGCGACCATCACATGTTATTTCACTACCCAAGTAACAAAACTCATTTACCCCTTTATTGATTCGTTAGCGAATCTAATTCCTCCAGCATCGCCTGATATTCTAAGACTGCATTCCATTACCCATCTTTTGTCCTTGTTAATGTTCATCTTGTTTTCTCCTTTCAACACACTGACCATTCCGTTCAACTGCTCCTCCTGTTCCTACGCTATCTCTGACAGAATTACAATGTCATCGGCAAAACGCGATGTTTTTATTTCTTCACCCTGAACTTTAATCTCTATTCCAAATTTCTCCTTGCTTTCATTTATAGAAAATGTTCAAATGTTTGTATAGTCTATGGGACTTAACTACGGGGTCATCAGTCCCTAAACTTACAAACTACTTATGAACTACTTACGAACTAGGACGGCACAAATATCCATGCCCGAGGGGGGATTCGAACCCCCGACCGTAGTAGCCGTGCAGACCGTGACTGAAGCGCCTCAGTCCCCGCGGCCACCGCGACCGGCATCATGTATAGCTTGCTCAATGTACAAATTGAATAACATTGTGGAAAAGCTACAAACCTGTCTTACACCCTTCCCAACCTTTGCATCACATTCATGCCCTTTAACTCTGCTAACTGTTGTCTGGTTTTTGTACAAGTTGTAAATAACCTTTCGTTCCCTCTATTTTACTCCTGCTGATTTCAGAATTTGAAAGAGTGTATTCCAATCAATATTGTCAAAAGCCTTCTCCAAATCCACAAAAGCAAGAAATGTAGGTTTGCCTTTCCTTAATCTGTTTTCTAAGATACGCCGTAAAGTGAGTATTGTTCCTACATTTCTCCTGAATCCAAACTGGTCTTCCCCAAGGTCGGCTCCTACCAGCTTTTCCATCCTTCTGTAAATAGTTAGTGTTATAATTTTGCAACCATGACTTATTAAACTGATGGTTCTGTAATTATCACACTTGCCTGCACCTGCTTTCTTTGGAATGGGGATTATCGCATTTTTGTTTAAGTCTGAGAGTATTATCCCTGTCTCATACACCTTACGCATTAGGTGAAATAGTTTTGTCATGGCTGACTATCCCTGAGACTTCAGTAGTTCTGAGGGAATGTCTTCCACTCCAGGCCTTGTTTCGACTAGGTCTCTGTGCTCTGTCAAATTCTTCTCTCAGTATAGTATCTCCTATTTCCCTATTTCATCTTCATCTACATCCTCTTCCCTTCCTACAATATTGTCTCTAAGTTCATTTCTTTTGTAGAGTCCCTCTATATACTCTTTCCACCTTTCAGCTTTCCCTTCTTTGCTGAGAACTGGGTTTCCATCTGAGTTTCTTATATTCATACAGCGGCTTTTCTTGTCTCCAAATGTTTCTTTTATTTTCTGTAGGCGGTATCTATTTTCCCCTAGTGATACATTCTTCTAAAGACTTGCAGTTCCCTTCTAGCCACTCCTGCTTAGCTTTTTTACACTTCCTGTCAATCTCATTTCTTAGTCGTCTGTACTCTATTTCGCCTGTTTCATTAACTGCATTTTTATATTTTCTCCTCTCATCAATTAAATTTAGTATTTCCCGTGATATCCAAGCATTTTTGTAGTTCTTGCACTTCTACCTATTTTGTCCTCTGCTACCTTCACTATTTCATTTCTCAATGCTACCCATTCTTCTTCTAATGTTTTATTTCCCCGCTTTTCTGTCAATTGTTGCCTAAAGACCCCTCTGAAACTCTCAAGAACTTCAGGTTTCTTCAATTTATCCAGGTCCCATCTCCTTATTTTCCTACGTTTTTGCAGCTTTTTCAGTTTTAGCCTGCAGTTCATGACCAACAAGTTATGGCCAGAGTTTATATCTGCCCCTGCGTATGTTTTACAGTTTAAAACCTGGTTCCAAAATCTATGTCTTACGATTATAAAATCTATTTGGTCCCCTCCAGTGTCACCTGGTCTCTTCCACGTATACAACCTTCTTTCATGTTATGATTAAATTATGTTCTGTGCAAAATTCTACCAGGCGATCTCATCTTTCATTCTTCCTGGCCAGTCCATATTCACCTACTATTTTTCCTTCCCTTCTTTTTCCTACTACCGAAATCCAGTCTCCCATCACAATTAAGTTTTCCTCTCCCTTAATTGTCTGAATAATTTCCTTTACCTCCTCATACATTTCTTCGATCTCCTCATCATTGGCAGAGCTAGTGGGCATGTGAACCTGTACTATTGTGGTTGATGTTGACTTCGTATCTATCTTGACTACGATTATGCGACCATTGCACTGTTATAGTAGAGTATCCGCATTCCCAGTTTCTTGTTCATTATCAGACCTACTTCTGTAATACCCCCAACTGATTTTGTATTTATAAGCCTGTACTCGCCTGACCAGAAATCTTGTTCCTCTTTCCACCGAACTTCACTAATCCGCACTATATCTAACTTAAGCCTATCCATTTCCCTTTTTAAATTTTCTACCTTCCCTACCCGATTGTGGGATCTAACATTCCACTTTCCGATTCGTAGAATGCCAAAGTTGTCTTTCCTAATGATCACATCCTCCTGAGTAGTTCCCACCCGTAGATCCGAATATTTTACCTGAGAGGATGCCATCATCATGTTTCATTCAGTAGAAGCTGCATGTTGCCGGGAAAAGTAACGGCTGTAGTTTCCCCTTGCTTTCAGCCGCTCGCAGTAACTGTGTGGCAAAGCCACATTAGCTGATGTTACAAGGCCAGCTTAGGCAATCATCCAGACTGTTGCCCCTGTAACTACTGAAAAGGCTGCTGCCCCTCTTCAGGAACCACACGTTTGTCTGGCCTCTCCACGAATACCCCTCCGTTCTGGTTGTAGCTACGGTACGGCTAGATGTATCGTTGAGGAACGCAAGCCACCCCACCTCGGCAATGTCTGTGGTTCATGGGGGTGGATATATATACTATGTGATCAAAAGTATCCCGACACCTGGCTCAGAATTACTTACTAGTTTGTTGAGACCTCCACTGCTAATGCTGGAATTCAGTATGGTGTTAGCTCACCCCTAGTTTTTATGACAGATTCCACATATATGCAATGCTACAGGAACATGAGGCAAGGTAATTGTCATAAATATCTATTTCAATAGTCTGTTCAGTTTAACACAATATCAATTTATCTTAACGATCAATGCTACTAAATCCCAGATTTCATTGTTTTGTTACTGTATGATACCCTATGGCTTCATTTTTATCAAAACTCCCTCTTGATAGAGTACGCTAACCATTATTATTACAGATTATTACCATCGTTTAGTAGCGATTTCCGAATTATTTTGTAGCTAAGGAAAGTGTTTTTGAATAACTCAGTGTTACTGTTGTATTATATGTACAAGTTCTTCTCTTTCATTATATATCTGAATATGCCCCGACTGGGCGAAGCGTAACAAATATGAATGAAACAAATATTTGCAAATAAGACTTTTATTCAAGAATATCGACTTCATCGCCTTGCTGTACCATGCCACAGCACAATAATGGTATAGGAAGAATTTTACAAAAATATATGTGACGTAGCATGTGCTTAAAACCGCATATCTAACTGTATAATCGTTCGCGAAATAAAAAGGGGTATTACGTCTTACACGACTTATCCTGGCCATAAGCGAGGGGCGGGAGGGGGGGGGGGGTGAGTTAGTGACGGAGGAAAGAAGGAAGCCTGCGGTTTAACGTCCAGTAGACATCGTGGTGATTAGAGACGGAGATCACGCCAGGATTGTTGGAGTAAGTAGGGAAGAAAATCGGCTGTGCCCTTTGAATAGAAACATCCTGGCATTTGCCTCGAGTGATTTTAGAGGAGCCACAGGAAACTTAAGTCTGTATGACCGGAGGTGTATTCTATCCACCATCCTCCCGAAATCGAGTCCGTTGTGTGAGAGAAACAGGCAGGTATGGGGGAGAAGAGAAGGGAAAGTAGTGGGGCAGCAGTTTGCCAGGTTCCCGCCGGCTCGTGTGTCGTGGCCCAGCACTGGCGGTGGCGGGCAGAACCTGTTGCCTGTTGCGGCTGAGCGCCGGCGGTCGATGCCGCCACAATGGCGACCAACGAGCTCGCCATTGTCTGCGCCTCATTACTGACCACCGCTGGCGCTGGCTGCTCTCTCTCTCTCGACGTCATCACTGGGCATCCGAGGCCCACCCGTGACGTCACACGTGGCCGACTCAGAGACGTGCCGCAGCACGTTCACCACTACACGACGACGAGGGAGGAACGGGCCAACGCGATCGGTACCTGACTGGCTGCTGGCTACGAAACAGTAAGTCGTGGCCCAGTGGGCAGCTAGCGGTCGCCTACGGCCACTCGTACCTGAGGCTAACGACAAACGGAGCCTGTGGCGCGTACGTCGTGACGCGCCATCTGTGAAGGCTCGAGAGATTGCGATCGCTAGCAGATTAGCTGGCCGCTATGACACAGTCGGCTGTGCCCCGGCAGCCAGCCAGCTAGCAGTCTCTTATGATGTCACACGATTTACCCACCGTGACCTGCCTTTCTCGTCGGCCTCATTCCTACCTCGACGATACGTAGTGGTTTGGGCGTTGCCGACACTGTCTAGATAAGAGGCCTCACGACCGTCCGTGTCGCCTTACACTGACAAGGAAAGTACTTGGGCTCGAACAAACACATATACACTAAAATCGTATGAGAGATAATGTAAAGATCCCTTATTGCACTAGTGACACTCCCACATCTGCAAAACTCTGCAGTCGTCCGATAGAGGCCTCTGCGTGTGCCATGCCGCATTGCACTTTGACCTGTAGGTCCGCCAGTAGGGACGGTGCAGTGTGCCTGCGAAGTTGCGTTTTGTGATGTTATTTGTGTGGTGAAGCGTCAGATGGGGCGGCGATTGCTAATCAGTCCTGCTAATGTATTGCGATTGGTTGAGATGAAGTCACGAAGAACCCTTCTTCGTGAAGGTGGTATTAGTGTAGAAGATGTGTCATTTGCATGCTTTCTCGTATCTGTTGTGGTATAGAAATATGATCATAAGTTACTGTTCTTACAAAGTCATAATAATGATAATAGGGATGATAATGACGAACAACTCATTGAAAGCGGTAGTACTACGGTAAATGCGGGAAGAGGCGATGGAAGCAGTGGTACTGAATACCAACAGTTTTTCGGGAAGACGGTTAAAGTTGCAACTATCATCACGGCTTTTCATGACAATTAGCTAGAGAACATGTACGAAGATTATAACATTACATAAGTTATAGTTACAATACATATGGCGTCTACAATTACATCTACAGTGCTATCTAGAGCATGGTTGCAGAGCTTTACATCAAACGACACCCACCAGCACATTGAGGTGTACGTAGAAATCCTGTAACCAAACATTCATACAGATATATTTGTTCGAGCCCATGTACTTGTAAGTAGGCCGCTATCGCTAGCGCACTGGCTGGTCGTTTGGGAAAAGCACACTGTTTTGTAGCGGCCAGCCAGTCAGTTAGTGTTTGCGGCCTATCGGTGTGATGTGACACGGAGTGTTGTGAGGCCTTGCCTCTAGAAGGTGTCAGTGCTGTGGCCTGTCTTTCTTGTTGGCCACTAGTTGTCTTGCCCATCGTATTTCATAACTGCTTGGTCCTGCCTGGGTTGCACATACAAAATCAGTACGACAGTAAAAAGGAAGTCATGAAAAGTCTTAAATGTGTCATGTGTTATCAAGGTTCTGCATCATAATATTAATGCACCACTGTTCAGGAAAAACCAAGTGCCTTGAAAGTCTAGAGATGGGCTATCGATCTGGTAGCTTCTTATCTTGACGGGACTCACTCCACTCCCAACATCAAGATAAGAGAGCAAGCCGCCTGCTTCTGGCTCAAGGTGGGAAACTAACGCAAGGTCAAGGAGATCATGGCACCAGGCAGCAATTCAAGAAATCCGTCACAATTGTTTAAAGAGTATAATAAAAAAAGTCTAAAGATAGAAAGTATATTTTAACGGTACATTTACAGTAGTATCTTCGACAGATAAGATTAGCATTTTAATCGCGTCCGCCAGGGGTTCAATATCAACTTCGATATCATGCCACAACACTTCGTGCCAATAAAATGTTAAGAGAAGTGTCAAATATTTCATACTGCCTTTACTCACAATATTTCCAAAGACTCATACATTCTGATAACTTATTTCACATTCATATACTTTTGTTTTGCAACCTCTTCTACAATTACATGAATTTTTTCAACATTTTCCACACTTTAATTAGCAGAATTTCTGCTACTTTCCGCCCGCCAATGAGTTAAATAGTAACTTACTCCTTGCCCAACCATTTTGAAACTTCGCGCCTTGCAGGACGACCTGTTCTGGAAGTAAGGATACGGTGGAGACATGTCTTAGCCACGGCCTAAGGAATGTTTCCAGAATGAAACTTTCACTCTGAAGCGGAGTTTGCGCTGATATGAAACTTCCTGGCAGATTCAAATTGTTTTCTAGAACCGGGAGTCGCACCTGAGACCTTTGCCTTTCAGGGGTAAGCGCTCTACCACTGTGCTATCCCGACACACTTCACAGTTCGTCCTCACAGCTTTACTTCTGCCAGTACTTCGCTTCCTACCTTCCAAAGTAGGCAAATTTTCCAGGTTCGAATTCCGGTTCCGACACAGTCTTAATCTGCTAGCAAAGTTCCATATCAACACACACTCCATTGCAGAGTGAAGATATAATTCTGACATGGCCTTGGCTGTAGCTAAACCATGTTTCCACCACATCCTTTCTTCCAAAAGTGCTAGTCCTGCAAGGTTCGCAGGAGAACGTCTGTGAAGTTTGAAAAGTAGGTGGCGAGGTACTGGCGGAAGTAAACCTGTGAAGCGTGCCGGGATAGCTCAGTCGGTAGAGCATTTACCCGCACAACGTAAAGGTCCCAGATTGAAATACCGGTTACGGAACACAATTTTGATCTGCCAAGAAGTTTCATTTCAGCGCACACCCCGCTGCAGAGTGATAGGTTCATGCATATCACTATTCTTTCAAGGTGTTACTTCTTTTTTTTCTTTCCTTTTTCCTGAATCTTTGAGTGCATAAACACCAAAGTTGCAGTTATACGAGGAGGCCAGTGCAATATATTCCGAAGCTACTGTTTAGTAGATGCACACAAAGTAGTGATGTTTACATGTACTCTTTCAGACTCATAGAAGTAAGTAGATAGCTTCACTTCTATAAGTGTGATGTTCACTTTTCTGCCAACCATTCAAATCTCCAACAGCAATATGTGAATATCGTAAAAAGAGATTTGATACCAACTTACGGCCTACGCATCGATCAGGTGTTACGGTAGAAATGACAAAATTAACAACCCTACGAAAAACAGCGTTCTGGGGGCGCTTACGTTTCAATGGTTGGTTCATTTACAGTATTGGTATCATACGCACACCACGCAGCTACACACTGCTAGTTCGATGATGTTATCGGCAATGCAAATGAAAATGAGACTGGATATAATAATGTTCTGTTGGCATAGTTACGAGGGTTGGAACGTAAATAGTGGAAACACTGCTCTGGAGGCACTGTGCAAGCACACGTTGTTGACGTACCTACCTCACCTCCGAGCAAATGGACTCGCCTGTCCCACGTCACTGGCATGCGTGCAATCGAGGGGAAACAAAGTAACTTCTGAGTGAGCTTCTAACTTAACGGTGTCACTATGTTTTCGAAACTGCAACAACGCAATTGGATCAAGACTGAATGTTCCAGAGGTCGTACAACACAATAGTGTCATGAAGGTCGTCAAGAAGCGTGTAGGGAATCGGCATTGCCGTACGGAACAGTGGCAGGTTGGGTAAAAGCCTTCAACGAAGGTCGGGAAACTGAGACAGACCGTCAATACACAGAATTAACGTTCGTTTTTGGAGAATCACCTGCGACCAGCTATGCGAAAATAGGGGCAACATTTTCTGCGCAACCCACCCATCATTATGCACAACAATGCGCGGGCGCATACAGCGCAGGCGATGGGACTGAGAAGAACTATACCATCCACCATCCTCACCGAACTTACTTCCCTGTGACTTTGGTTTGATTCCGAAGATGATGGAACCACTTCTGGTATTTGCTTCAGAACTTTTAGATTCGACAGGCATTAGATCGCTTCATTCGCACCATCAATAGAACAGATTCTGCTAACCGTATACTACGCCTTCCACATCGCTGGCAACGGGTTCTACACAAGGTTGGTGACTAGTTTGAAGGACAGTAACAGGTGCAAACATGTAACACTTTTGTATCGGTTGTGAGTAAATAGTTGCCACTATTTAAGTTCCAACCCTTGGTTTTCTTGGTCATTTGCCACTGCTACCGAAAATTTTTATTAACTACATCATATTTAATTTCTTTATTTTGAATGTCTGCGACTAGGAGAGGAGTAAAAGGACACGGGGAAAGACGAGGGGAGAGAGAGATAACGGAGGAGGAGATGGAAGAGGGAAGGAAGGAGAAATGGACAGAGACTGAGAGAGGAAGAGGGGGTAGGTAGGAAGAGGGGGGGTTCTGGATATGTCTCGATACAAACATACTGCGCCACGGCTATTGCCCCGTGCTAATCCATACATCAAACGGGAATCTGCCAAATCCGCATTTGTAAACATTGCACTGACTGCAAAACCACGTTCGTGATTAACACTAACCAGTTGATGCTACGTACTGATGTGCTTGATGCTAGTAGTGTAGCGCAATGTGTCGCATGTCAACACAAGCCCTGATGTCAACATTACCTTCCTTCAATTGAGCCAACTGGCGGTGAATAGAGGAAGTACAGTACATACTAACGAAACAATTGGGTATTTTGACAATCGTCTGAACGAATTATTTCGATTTACATTTAATACTAAAATGAGCTCTAACATGGAAATTAAGCGTTTCCGGACACATGTCCACATAACATATTTTCTTTCTTTGTGTGTGAGGAATGTTTCCTGAAAGTTTGGCCGCACCTTTTTGTAACACCCTGTATATAGTTTACCAATAGGCCTACAAAACTGTTATCAATGGTACATGTTCCTTCACCCTGTCTGTGAATAATTTTTCATATATATATATCCAGTTTACCACAAGCCATAAAAACTTTTATGTATAGTTACATGTGTCTTCACCCTGTCTGTGAATATTTTGTTGTTATCTTATTTGTTTTGTAATTGTCTTATAGTGACACCCATATCTTTATCGCCTTTTCGAAAAGTTACGAAAGGCACTGGGATATTACATATACAGGTGGAAGCTGATTGTTTCCATGTGAAAGGCGGATTTTGTTAGGCTGTCCGGATCCCCAGCCGGACGGCTAACAGTTTGGACCTAGTGAATGGAATACTGGTCGTTAGGGAAACCCTACCCTAATCTGCTCGGAAACAGGAAACGGCTGTCTCGGATGAGCAAGGGCGGAATTCAAGATTGCAACTGAAAAACAATGTACCCACACACATTATTCAAAAATCCATATAAAATGAGGGGAATGATCGTACAGCAAATATAATTATATGAATGGATTCAGAAGACTTGAGAGAATCAAACCCCATAATTACAATTTCAATATCCCTTACAGATAAAAAGCCGATAAAATTCAGTACTCTAATAATCTCTATTTATATAAAAGCGAAAGGTCACTCATTCACACACTCACTCACTGACTAAACACGAAATCTCGAAAACTACTTCACCTATGAAGCTGAAATTTGGAAGGAATGTAGTTCATACGTAGAAGACGTCAGCTAAGAAACAATATTGCGATAGGGCCGATATTTCAGGACGTATGACGTCATAAACAATGAAAACTTCCCCGTATTGCGGCACGTGATAGTGTGACTTTATCAGTCCACTATTTGAGAAGCAGAGGACTTAGCGACTTGCAACATACTTCAAACATAATTTGTTGGGCAAAAGATTTTGTCTGCACAGAAGTGATGGTCGTTTGCGCGCACAAAGTAGACTTGGCGAGTACTGTCCATAGTGCGATTAAAAACACTGACTAGTCGACAGTTCCCGCGCTGGGGCTGCTTTCCTCCAATCAGAACGCGCCACGTCACGCCCGCACCGTGCCCCATTGCGAAACTGCCTCCACTGGTTCCATACGTATTAGTTCAGCTCATTTATCTCCTTCAAACTGGAGATGAATTTTGGAGTGGAATTTTGTCACTGGAAACTTGAAAGTCGTCAACGAATCGTATTTTTAAAGTCACTAATAAGTTACTTTCGCTGGTGACGGCATCAATACTCGTTATTTTCAACAATAGCCCTCTTCCCCCCACCCCAAAAAAGGGATTTTGAAGGACGCTTCTCTGTAAATGCGTTGTGTGATGTGATGTAATTAGGTCTCTTGTGTTACCTCGTCGTCTGACACGATCTTGTAATCTAAACTTTCTTCAAAATGAGCTTTTGTTATTACCGGAAAAGACTCATTTGGCTACAAGAATGCGAGTGTTCTTCCAGCATGACGGGGTTCCTACACATTCTAGTCGTCTCGTGACACACGCCCAAACCCAACAGTCCACTGAAGATGGCTCGGGGAGTGCCGGCGCGTTTCCTGTCCGCCAAGGTCCCAGGAACTTACGCGTTTGGATTTTTGCCTGTGGAGATGGATGAATGGCGAGGTCTCCGCACAAAGAATAAACACAAGAGCTGATTTGATTCTCACCGATATGAATAATGCAGCTGCCGTAACAGGACGCAAGTTCGACTTCGGAAGAGGTACATGTGGTGTTACCAAGAGAAGTTAAAAGTGTATTGAAGGCGGTGGTGGAATTTTTTGAAAATCCACTTTGAGATAATTTGCCTTTGCATTAAGTTTGCTTGTGTTACATACTAACAACTGTATTCTGTACTCTTAAAAAAAAAAAAAAAAAAAAAAAAAAAAAAAAAAAAAAAAATTAATTAATTAAAAAAAATAAAAAAACCCATATAACATGTGCCCAATTTTTATAATTTTCCTCGTGAAACAGCATGTAATTAGAACAATTTCATTTCGGAGATCATGTTTCGCGGCTTCCTCTGGAGTAAGTGAAGTTACTGTGGCGTCGCTGCTCGCCTAACGCCAGCGGTCCACGCACGCCTCCGCGCCAGTATGAGACGTCACTGAGTAGCGCTTCAGCCGCTGGGGGCGCCCGCAGTCCCGCTACCTCTCGCGCCGGCCAATAGCAAGAATACATATGCCAACGCACCACAACAACAGGCAGTTCCAGGGAGTTGTGCAGTTGGACAGTCACCATCTAGGTGTTCCGGCGACTAGAGCCAGAAGTCTACTGCCAGGTGTCGTGATAATACAGTGCAGAACTGAATAATAGCTAGGAAGCGCAGCAAGGTTATGTGGTGTCGCACAAGTCTAAAGTGCGCGTCACGTACTTACACCGCGCGCCGCCATGCACGCACGGCGCGGCGTTCTTACGACGTCAGCCACGAGCGCCCTCTACTACAACTCCGCTCGTGGCCACGACTGCTGCATCGGCCACTTGGGAATCAGATTGGCACCAGTTAAGACTTGGCTATCGGATAGGCACCTGGAATCATCAGTAGGCAGGCCTCTATCTAAACTATGTATCAGCATTCTGCACTCAAGAACTATGTAAAAGTTAAGTATTACCAAGACTCCACGAAATATATATCTTGTTCTAATTTAGCCTAGTGTTCTAGTTTCTGCTGTCCCACTGGCTGGTCACCTCCGTACCTGCACACGCGTGCATCCTTTATTCCTGTGTCGGCCTCTCTCTACTCGGCCACCGACACCCAAGGCAAGCGGGGGTAACGAGACACAAAAGTGGCGACGAGGATGGGATACAAAAGTTTAAGTATTTATTTGATGCTGTAATAAAACTACCTGTGCACCAATCAGCTCTTTTAGTTGCAGACCCACTCCACAGCCTTGCTCGCCACGGTCCCCCTCTAGAGCCCGCAGCATTCCGAAGTCACAACAGATGGGGCCCGACACTTCCACACCCCGTTTACGACTCTGCCAAAGACAACCCGGTGTCATCGGCTAACAGCTTCTCACAAGCAATGCGTTAACTCCAGTTCCGTTGTCGCGTTAAACAGATGTGAGCCTTACAAAAATACACGGAACTGACACGTGTAGACGTAACGAGAGGCCGAGAACGAGACCACCTGCCTGACTGGTCGGCAGACGTCACACGTGCGTCTGCACAGCTGACAGCAGTGAGCGTCAGAGTGCCACTGACCTTCTAGCTGATCTCACACTGTCGTACAGTGTGGACATCTATATGCACTGATACAGATGATACAGAGCAGGTATTGGAGCTCACTTCATATTCGAGAAAGGGCTTAAAACGTCAATAGCACTTTTAGATCTGACTGATGTTTACCATACTGTGTGGCTGGATGGACTAATGTTAAAGCTAAAGCGAACTTTTCCAAGCTTAACACTAACAACACCGCTGTCCAAAATGCTGAAAAACCGATATTTCCGAGTCTGTCTTCATGACAAACCGAGCAAGTCATGTAAACTTAACAATGGCCTACCACATGGCCTACCACCATGGCCTACCACCACTATCGTTCAACCTGTGCATAAGTGACATACCAAAAACTACAGTATATCTAGGAAGTTTTGCTATCGCCATTGCGTATCAAAGCAAACACCTAGAGGAGTGAGAAAAAATGCTGACATAATACCTTAGAGTACTTGGTGAGAATTACAGAAATTGGAGATTGTGTGGCCGCGGCGGAGTAGCCGAGCGGTCTAAAGCGTCTCGCTGCGGAGCGCGCGGTTGCTCGCCGTGGAGGTTCGAGTCCTCCCTGGGGCATGGGTGTGTGTGTGTTTGTCCTTAGGTTAGTTTACCTAGGTTTAAGTAGTTTGTAAGCTACGGACTGATGACCACGCAGTTTGGTCCGATAGATTCACAAACAATTGAACATTTGAATTTGGAGATTGTGTCCTAACCCTAGAAAAACTGAAGTGACAGCGTTCCACGTCAACAACCAATTAGCAAACCAGCCACTAAATGTCACCTTCGGTAACGAATCTGTTAAAAACAACCCTCATCCTAATTATCTTGGAGTCACATTGGACCGATCACTAACATACAGGACTCACCTCACATCACTAGCAGAAAAGGTAAACACCAGAAACAACATTATCAGGAAACCGGCTGGAACGTTCTGGGATGCACAAGCTGACACTGTCCGTACAGCGGCCTTGTCTCTTGTGTACTCTGCGGCTGAATGTTGTGCCCCTGTCTGTACATGCCAGTAAGACTGATGTGCACTCGAATGAGACCATGAAGTTTGTAACGGGCACCCTGAGATAAAAAACGTGAAGCTTTCCCAAAGTCTACCCGTCCAGGAAATACTGCTCAATCCACCCTGCATGCGTCTAGAAAAAAAAAAAAAAAAAAAAAAAAAAAAAAAAAAAAAAAAAAAAAATCTGGGCAGCCTGAGAACCCGAACCATTGAAGACTGAAGATATGTGGAAGGAGGCATGGAAAAACAACATCAGCTTACTTCGCTGTGGCCTCGAAAACCCTGCACCCATATCAGGCTTTCAACTTCCTAGAAGAACGTGGTGTGAACTCGTCAGGATCCGATGTGGATATGGAAGAGCTAAGTCCTTCACTTAGAAATGGGGACTCTCAGGCTCCCCGTCCTGCTACTGTGGAACAGCAGAACAAACTGTTGAGGAATTTTCCAACAGACGTTTTAGTGGAGGCTGGAACGACATAATCAACGCATCATCAAGAGCACTGGAATGGATACACTCCTTAGATATCAGTTTTTGATACACATAGTTACCAAATCTCTTGTACATTCCTTTTGTAATATATAAATATTGATTTTGTATTTAGCCACTATCGCTTTAAATTGCATGTATATATCCATACGATAAATAAGTACATAATCCGAAGAGTATTTTCCGGTCATGACGTTAAAGCGAGTGAGCAGCGGTATAAGTGGCCGCTTCTACCGAGAGCCAACGGCCTCCTCGCAGAGTAAACGACAGGGCACTCTGTTCTCCTTGAGATGTTAAATCGCCCCTGGAGGCAGAAGAAGCAAACTAGTCAACGTCGTCAGAATGTAGAAGGCAACGAGAAACCACCACACTAAAGGCCCTAAGCATTTCTCTAGTTACACATCGTGGCTGTGTTCAAAACCAAATTTCCCCCCATCAAATCTCCGGGGGGCGGAGGGGGGCAGTTTTGACCAACTCTGACACAAAGAAGAGATTATCATTGAAAGGTAGTATAAAGTTAAGCACGTGGAATGAGAATACGATGGCTCAGGCTGGAAAAACCACCACTGGAAGTTAACGGGCTGCTTTTTCATACCTTGCTTTCGGTGCACATTACTCTTGATGTACAATGCGGAGGAAGTCGCGATTTTGTACCAACACTGAATGGTACAGTCTCTGGCGCATCGTCAGTCTAATAGCATTTACACTGTAGCAGGCTGCTGTCAACATTCAAATCAAATGTTCAAATGTTTGTAGAGCTTATGGGACTTAACTACGGGGTCATCAGTCCCTAAACTTACAAACTACTTATGAACTAGCTACAACTAAGGACGGCACAAATATCCACGCCAGAGGGGGGATTCGAACCCCCGACCGTAGTGGCCGTGCAGACCGTGACTGAAGCGCCTTAGTCCCCTCGGCCACCGCGGCCGGCACTGTCAACATTTGTAGGAACGTATTAAGCCTTTTCTTTTGTAGGTTGGAGTATATCTGAGGAAATATAGAAATCCTTATTACACTTCATTGCTATTTTGAATAAAAATTACAGTTAAAATTATATACAGAATGACAAACATAGATCATTTCTGCTACGTATTAGTCGTAATAGGCATAATACTGTCCCATTCTTCAATTTGGAGAAATTTCGTGAACATAGCTAAAACCATTATGAAGATATATGTACCTAATGTTCTGAAAATGTAGTTTCGAGAAAATGAGAATAGAAATTCACAGTATTTGACTCATAGTATTCCTCTTTCAGAACATTCCAGTGCCATAATTTTACTGGCCAGCCACTTCCTTATCCTCCGCAGACTTTTTCACGAGTCTTTCCCTTACTCTGGACTCTTTAGTGGTGGCCTCCACAGCTCTTTCAGCTTCAACTAGTCGCTGACGATCGGTTAGAGAAGAACACCTAAAATCCATTGTCACAAAAAAGTCATGGATAACTGAAGAAATACTTAAAATGATGGGCAAAAGGAAGAAAGTGAAAAGTAAGCTGGATGAATACAAGAATATCAACAAGGAGATCAGGAAACGCATACGAGAAACTACGAAAAGAGAAGTACAGGAACAGTGCAATGAAATAGAGAAATTCCAATTGAACATGGTAGTTTCAATATTCATTAAAAAAAACTCTGGGAACTGATAGGAAATTACAGAAAAAGGACAGGAAATAGGTTTCCAGAATGAAACTTTCACTCTGCAGCGGAGTGTGCGCTGATATGAAACTTCCTGGCAGATTAAAATTGTGTACCGGAACCGGGACTCGAAGTTTGGAATGTAAGAGACGAGGTACTGGCGGAAGTAAAGTTGTGAGGCGGCATCGTGAGTCGTGTCGGGATAGCACAGTCGGTGGTGCGCTTGCCCGCGAAAGGCAAAGGTCCCAGGTTCGAGTCCCGGTTCCGACACACAATTTTAATCTGCCAGGAAGTTTCAGGAAACAGGTTGGTTAACAATGAAGGAAAAATAGCAGTTGGAGAAGACGAGCTTAAAGCAACATGGAAAACGCACATTTAACAACTCTTTTATGACAACTCCTCAAATATATTAAAAAACAGGACTTATAATTCTTCGCGAAGCAGTAAAAGCAATAAATGGAATGAAAGATGTAAATCACCTGCCACCAACAATGTAAATGCCGAAATTCTCATGTTGCTCTGTGAGGATAATTTAAAATAGTTGACGGCAATTCAATGACATTTACAACTATGGTAATGACTTAAATCTGAATTGCCGGAAAAGCGCGAATACAGGACCATCATCCTCTTGAGTCACCTACTAAAGAACTTTTTGAGAGTCATTCACCGATGAATTTACAAGATCTGTGAAGAAAAAATTTCTTCTGCACAGTTTGGCTTCAGAAATGCATTTGGCACGCGCGAAGTATTATTTAGTATTCAAGTACTATTTAAAAGGCACAGCGACGTGAATTGTGACATCTATGTCTGCTTTATTGATTATCAAAAGGCTTTCGACAGAATAGAACACCAGAAGATTGTTGACATTCTGAGAAGCATTGATTTGTATAACAAAGACCGTATAATTGTGAACTTATACTGGAAACGGTCGGCTTCTGTGAGGCTGGACAGAGAAGTTCCAGACGACATGGACATTCTACGAAGTGTAAGGCAGGGCTGTATATTATCCCCACTGATTTTCAACATCTATTCAGAATACATCTTTAAGAAAGTTCTTGATTAATTAGAGATGGGAGTGCTCTTGAAAGGAAAATACATAAACAACATCCGATATGCTGACTACACAGCAATATGTTCTAACCGAGCGAGGTGGCGCAGTGTAACGCACTGGACTCGCATTCGGAAGGATGGTGGTTCAAATCCACCTCCGGCCATCCAGATGTAGGTTTTCCGTGATTTTCCTAAATCGCTCCAGGCATATGCCGGGATGGTTCCTTTCAAAGGGCACGGCCGATTTCCTTCCCCATCCTTACCCAAATACTCCGAGCGTAAGCTCCGTCTCTAATGACCATGCTGTCGACGGGACGTCAAACTCCAAGCTTCCTTCCTTCTTACTTTTTCCTAAAAAAAAAAAAAAAAAAAAAAAAAAAAAAAAAAAAAAAAAAAAAAAAAAAAAAAAAAAAATTGCAGTAATCGAGGCCGAACGTACCGACACCGCCTACAAGACGGGGCCTCACAACTGGCCATGCCTACGTCACACCGAGAGGCCGTGACCGCCAGGTGACCGGCAGACCGCTCGTGTGGAACGTGCCTGTTGTAACAGCGCAGCGCAGTTTGGCCTTTGATGGGCTGGGGAAGCAGACAGCCGTGTGGTCAGCAGCTCGCGGGCTGCCCTGGACGCGAGATGCCAGCGCTGTTTCCACGTTACTGAGTCCACCGATCACTGGGAATGCTTATGATCTCCTCCTTGAAAACATCTTGCAGTCATTCACTGGCCTCATCGTGCTCCCAAACAACAGCCAACACTAGCAGTGTACTTCCTTCGCGGTGTTACGACTGAAACTGATTGACCATCTTACCCACTCCGTTGCATTGGCGCTGCTCGTGCATGACTCTTCATATCTTCGTGCAGGATAAGTTATATCTATGGACAATCTAACGAACTGTGTTACTGATATGTACACACGTTAAAAGTCAGTGTTCAGGAGACCTTAGAACAAGGTGACGTAACACTTTGTATGTCTACACAAAGCGACCCATGCACGCAAACGTGTGATGACGTTAATTCATCCCGGATGCCGCAGACGCCGAAAGGTTTGCCTAATATGAACAGCAAAGGGAAGCCGCACCTACAGAGCGGAATTGTTGCAAAACTGAAGACCGGCGCTCGAAAGCAGTTTAAAGAGAGCTTTCTTGATGAAGAGGGAGGGGGGAGACACTGCTGGATCCGAATCCTGCAATCAACGAGGGTTTCTGTGTCGAAAGAGTAGTTGTCCAAAACACCATGAACAAGGGCCGAAGTATATAATCTATTTCAAGCCATATCACCAAATGACAGCTAATTTATAACCATCACCTAATCCAACAATTCGTACTTCACAATAGAGGAGTGTGATGGGCTATGGGTGTAATTGGCTTTACGCCCGTTTTCCGTAAGAGTGCTAAATTAGTACCTCGCTTTCACTTACGCACCCCGACAATTTCAGCTCGACATCTTTCCTGTAGGCTGAGCAGTCGCCTGAAGAAGGCAGCGCACGACAGGCAGCTGTCTCCTCGAGTGTCAACTGTGAGCTGCGTTTTGTGCTAAATTGTGTGATATATTGAGTGGAGTGAATGGTAATGAACATTACAAACAAAAAGAAGAGAAAGACATTTAAAAGAAAAGAAAGGAATGGTCCTTACACAATTCAGGGAGAAACTGGAACCATTTCAAATCATTGGCAAAAGTGAACTTTTTAAAGATTTGGAAGAAAAATTTAATGGACTGTTTCTCATCAAAGCCACAGGGGATATTTTCTCCCTAGTTCAAATGTTTGTTAAGCTTATGGGACTTAACTACGGGGTCATCAATCCCTAAACTTACAAACTACTTATGAACTAGCTAATACTAAGGACGGCACAAATATCTATGCCCGAGGGGGCATTCGAACCCCCGACCGTAGTGGCCGTGCAGACCGTGACTGAAGCGCCTCAGTCCCCTCGGCCACCGCGGCCGGCTCTCTCCAGTTGCAGTTATTTGTGACGATGATCTTTTGAAGTAATGGCACAATCGGTGATTCAAAACCATATTTTGAGGTTTTTCTACCATTTATGTTCATTAATAAATCAATAACGCTCCCTGAAGATATGTCATTTTTGTCATTAATTGGGAAACCAACTGTAGCAGCAGCAAAGTGTGGGACATTCACGACCTAAAAAATGTTCAAATGTTTGTAAATCTTACGGGATTTAACTGTGGGTTCATCACTCCCTAAACTTAAAAAGTAAAGCAGTCAACAATCCGAAGATTAGTTTGAACACCACAGTGTTTTACTAGGCATGGTCCTGTTTGGACCTTCGAACTGACTTACCCAGCCAGTTATAGGGGGACCTACAGTTTAACGTGGGTTCCGAACCACGGTGCTACTCGCTATTTTTCACATGCGAAATACTGCCAGAGGTGAAAGAAGTGGGAAGTGACAGATAAAAATCCTACGACCCACAACCTTTGGATTTGTAGTCTGGCACTTTACCACTGTGCAACCGAGGAGCACCAAACTTACAAACTTCTTATGAACTACCTCATACTAAGGACGGAACAAACATCCATGCCCGAGTGGGGATTCGAACCCTGACCGTAGCGACCGTGCAGAACGTGACTGGCTCGCCGCAAACCGCTCGGCCACTGCGGCCGGTTTCACGACCTCTTAAACTTCGCCGGCCGCGGTGGCCGAGGGGACTGAGGCGCTTCAGTCACGGTCTGCACGGCCACGACGGTCGGGGGTTCGAATCCCCCCCCCCTCGGGCATGGATATTTGTGCCGTCCTAGTTCGTAAGTAGTTCATAAGTAGTTTGTAAGTTTAGGGACTGATGACTCCGTAGTTAAGTCCCATAAGATTTACAAACATTTGAACATTTTTCTTAAACTTCCTTCCTGACACAGATAAACGCTGGAATGAAGAACTTCTACAGAGAGTAAACATTGAAGAAGCTACTGGATCTGATCAGGAACATAAACTGTAATAGTCATAAACATGTATTTTTGTTAATGTACAGTTTAACTAGACAATAATATAATAATAGCAATATTTCAATTACATTTCATTTTATTTTGTTCAGATATCATGATTTGATGGAAAAAAGGCGTAAACCACTCACATATTCTGAATAAAATAGAAGAAATATATTTAGGTTTAAGGAATTATTGTGTTTGTTATAAGTATGGCCTGAGACAGAATTATTAGATAATTGAAATACCATTGTTTTACAATACTATATAAAATCTTCAGCTCACTTTTACAGGAACTTACTTACATAGTCCATCAAACTCTTTAGTTAAATAAATGCTGTTATGAAGGGTAATATATACTAATAATAAATCTGTAAATGTAGGCCTGTCGCTGTTCCCTTCAATCTTCAAAACTACTGGACGAATCTTCATGCGGTTTTCACAGGAAACATGGGAATTGTTTGGGTCAGCATATAGGCATAATTTTATCAAAATCAGATTACGGAAAAAAAGATATCGTAAATTTAAGTGTTTTCAGTAACTATTAAAAACCTCTTATCTCGAAAACTACTTCACCAATTTGCATGGGGTTTTCACAGGTAACTTCAGCGTAACTCGGGGTAAAATGAACGTTTCATAAAAATCGGATCACGGAAAAAAAGCAAATCGTAATTTGAAATTTTTTATCTACAACCGCCATGTCTGTCTGTCTGTCTCTTTGAACACGTTTATTTACAAAATTACTTGACGAATTTTCATGGGGTTTCCACACGTAACTTGAGCATATCGTGCGATTATACAAAGGATTCAATAACTAAAATCGGATCAGAGAAAACGAAGATATCATAATTTAACCATTTGTTTAAAAGCCTTCGTGTATGTCTATTTTGTTTAAGTCAATCTCCAAAAATACTACACGGACTTTCATAGGTTTCAACAGGTAAATTTGGAATAGTTTGGAGAGTAACATAGGCTACATTTCATCAAAATCGGATAAGAGGAAGGAAAGATATCGTAATTTGAAGTTTTATGTGTGTACTATGCTTATACGTATGGTGTAGTTCAGCAAATCTCCAAGAATACTATATGAACTTTCGTGGTGTTTCATAGGTCAACTGAGAGTACCTTGGGGCAACGTATAATATTTATTTCATCAAAAACGGATCAGGGGAACAAGAGCTATCGGAATTTGTAGTTTATGGTGTATGCTGTGCTTCAATTGCAGCGTAGTATAGCAAAGATCCAGTAGAGGGGCTGTTCGTAAGATAGTATACCAAATAACTAATAGATGGCGATGTTGCGTTTTTTATTCACATAACTTAGGTGTAATACACTCACACAAGGGCTACGATTTTTCTTACGGCAGCGGTGTTGTGTACTGATGTTGGCAACGGCCGTTGAATCCTTTTTGAAAAATCAGTCACGTACAATGAGGGGAATAATTCTTTGTGTTGATGATGAAATAAATAAATAATGTTGTTCCTATCAGTAAATTAATGATCCCTCTAAAGCGAATATTTAGTTACCAACGTTAACATACTAAATCGCGGTCACCGGAAGTAAAATTTATCCCAGGTACGACACACAAAAAAAAAAAATCATTTTTTTACTAGCTGTATCCCCCATGCCTTGCAATGCCATGGAAAGAAAATAGTGCTTCTTTCCGCGGGGATCATTTTCATTTAAAACATAACGACTTTCCTTCGCGTCTATCGATGTTTTCATTTACTAAGAATTCTTTGCGAGGAAACACGAATTTATTTAGTTTCCTTTCTTATTTCGGTGCGTACTTATTACATCTTGAGCCCATTCTGTTTAGTAATGCCTAGAAAACGGGATAGAACAGTTCAGAACAAACAGAGGCCCTGTTAGTTACCTAGTGCACCAAAGAACTAATAGTTGGCGCTGCTGAATTGTTTTTTCTTTTTTTTTATCTTTTATTTCTTTTCGCTGATTATGCCATAGAATAGCAACGAACCACTAAATGTGACGTTGGTTTCGTAGTGCTGCAAATAAACAATACATGATCGTGTAGTGCGTATTCCCTCAGTGACAGAAGTATTTTGAATTAAGAGCCGCCGTCTTATCTCTGCAAATACAGACTAACATTGAACAGCGAGTTGCTGCTCACACTTTGTATATTCACAGCTTAACGACGTATCTTTGCTTCTTTTGACAGGGAACATTTGAATTAAAAACATAACAAAATTCCTTCGCATCTATCGATACTGTAATTTATATAAGAATTATTTCCAAGAAAAACCGAATTTATGTAGTCCCCTTTTTGATTTCGGTGTATACTCATTACATTTTGAGTGCGTTCTCTTTAGGAATGCCTCTAAAACGCCATAGTACAGGAAAGGACAACGGGAGGCAACGTTAGTTACATAGTACACCAAAGTACTAATTATGGCGTTGCTGCGTTTTTCTTTTTCATTCTCAAACTATAGTGTAGTACACTACAAGAAGGGGTATAATTTTATTTATGGCGGCGGCGTTGTGTGCTGATGTTGGCAAGAGCCGTTGAACGCTTCTTAAAAACTCAGTCACGTAGAGTGAGGGGAATAATTCTATATGTTCCCGATGAAATAAATAATTTTTGCTATCCTGGTTAATAAATTAATCATCCTCCTAAAGCGAATAGTTAGTTGCCAACGATAGCAAACTAAATCGCTGCCATTGCAAGTAAAATTTAACCCAGGTAGGGCACAATTTTTTTTTTTTAATTCCTAACTGTATTCCACATGCTTTGCAATGTCGTGGAAAGAAATTCGACGGGTATAACCACTAAATTGTGCATGGGAGAAATATCTTTGGAATGAGCATTTCGTTCTGTGCATCTTCTCAATATTAAGTTGGAATTACCACGTGATATTGAGAGAAAAGCACTCTTTCCACAAATTTATTTTGTCTTACGATTGGTTTCGTACTGCATTGGCTGCAAAGAAGCCCCTGCCCCCTCCTCCTTTTCGCAGAGCAACTACATAACATGAAATAATATCTAAATAAATGTGTCACAGAAGAAACAAGAAAGTTGAGGAAGCGTCGCTAAAAGAGCCATTTACACATTGTCATCTGTCATAACCGAACAAAAAAGGACCAAGATAAAGTCAGCGATTAATATATTTTTCCCAATATTACGTGACATTTCCACCTTAATGTTCTGCGCATTTGAACGCTCACTGCAGAGATATTTCAGCTCTGTGCCTGCCACTAGAGATAATATACACACGCGAGCAACAAACTCATCAGAAACATCTCTGCTTTCATAATTTTTCCGTACAATATTGAGATTAAAATTTGAAATTACTTTTGGCGCTGACTACATTAAGATAGGTACAGACGTCTTCTTTTGCAGAGAATATTGTACTTAGTGTTCTGAATATATAATTCTATTACAGAAGATCGATATCAATTTCGTGCTTTACAAAGTAATTACTGCAGGACGTGGGGTCATATATTAGGTGAAATGGTGGCCGATGCTGCTAACACGTCAAGACAATTCACTGGAAATACTATATTTAATGGAAAATTCTATACATACGATCAGCTGACGGCATTCCTTCAACGATTACCTAGACTTACTTCATCGTACATTGACACCACCATGACGTCTTATTTATACAGACATGAACTGCTCTGTTGATTTAATTACCATACTTTCAGCATTCGTCGAGTTTTCGATAATAGGGAGCACTGCATACCGAAAAACTACATTGTCCGCAGTGCAACATACTAATACTTCAGCATATACTTACAGTTTAGTACTACACCATAGAACCAATACATGGCGCTGTTATTATTACTATTTCTCATCACAATGATAGAAGTGTTTTCAGAATTTTACGCCAAACAGACAATTTCACACAGTAGTATTTACTTTATGAACACAAACTAAAATTACATTTACATCGTTCCGGAGTACGGACTTAAATTAATTTCACTTTTTGTATGAAAAACTATATGAACATTCAGAGTTATCGACAATGGCTTCTACTTAAATTTTACATTTTGGCTAGGAAAACTGAGTTTATTGACAGAGCGATCCAACAAAGATTCTGTTTTTGCTGATCTAGGTCCGGAACCCTAGAAACCATAATATACACAGATTCCTCTATAACAACAGTTGCGAAGCACGGGCATATAAGCTAGTGAATATAATAAATTGTCACTTCGACCGCATCTTATACATTGACGTATTCCTGTTGTTTATAATGCAATTCTTAAAATGCATATTCGTTTTGTTGGATGAATTCAACTAGGTGCCTCATAGTATTAGCATGGACACCTCTTAACATTTCTGTGCCTACTAAACGTGTTTGTTATTGTAACACATCTATATTTTCCGGTTCTATTTCGTAAACCCTGGCTTCGATCATCCCTATAAGATAAGGCATTAAATCAGACCACCTCGCTGGTCATCGAATGCAACCACCACGGCCTGTCCTCTTTTCGGAGTAGTGTTGAGATATTTCCCGGCCCGTCTATACTAATGGGGTGGTCCCCCGTTGTGAACCCAGTCCCTCATAGTTAACTAAAGTGGGCAGTCTTATAGGAACCGCCAGAGATTCAGCTCATTCTGCAGGAAATTCAAATACAGCGACCAGTTAGTGTCAAATCCAAATAAATTCGTCCAGCCGTTTCCTGTAACGCCACACCATACAGTATCATCGCACTGCGATAACGTGTGATGCTGTCATAATCATTGGCGAAATGACATTCATCTCTCCATCAAATCTGCCTGATGAAATCCGGATTTATGTACAAGGGTTCGAACTTAAATAGTGGCAACAATGATGTGGAGACACTAGGCTATGGAATCTACTATTGTCGGTGACAGCACACGTTGTTGACATACCTACCTTGCCTCCGTGCAAATGGACTCGCCCGTCCTACGTCGCCGGCGTGCACACAGTCGAGGGAAACACAGTCACTTGTGAGCGAGCGGTCTTAAAGGTGCCAATGTGTTTTAGAAACAGTAACAACGATCAAAATGGAATGTGTCAGGAGTCTGTACAGCACGGCATTCGCATCAAGGTCTTCAAGAGGCGTGCGGGAAATCGGCATTGCCGTACAGAACAGTGGTTCGTTGGGTAGAAGCCTTCAAAAAAAAAAAAAAAAAAAAAAAAAAAAAAAAGTTCAAATGTTTGTAAAGCTTATGGGACTTAACTACGGGGTCATCAGTCACTAAACTTACAAACTACTTATGAACTACTTACGAACTAGGACGGCACAAACATCCATGCCCGAGGGGGGATTCGAACCCCCGACCGTAGTGGCCGTGCAGACCGTGACTGGAGCTCCTTAGTCCCCTCGGCCACCGCGGCCGGCATTTTTTTGTTTTCACAAAAATACAAATGCAAATTTAAAAAAAAAAAAAATATTAAAAAAACTGAAAACTAAAACCAGAACATTCAGTGGCTCAAAACTATGAAAGGATACTGTCGAAATACGCCGGCCGCGGTGGCCGAGGGGGCTGAGGCGCTCCAGTCACGGTCTGCATGGCCACTACGGTCGGGGATTCGAATCCCGTAAGTAGTTCATAAGTAGTTTGTAAGTTTAGGGACTGATGACCCCGTAGTTAAGTCCCATAACTATACAAACATTTGAACAGTTAGCTAATCCTCTAATCCTAAGGACGACACAAATATCCATGCCCGAGGGGAGATTCGAACCCCCGACCGTAGTGGCCGTGCAGACCGTGACTGGAGCGCCTTAGTCCCCTCGGCCACCGCGGCCGTCGGTAGAAGCCTTCAACGAAGGCAAACTGTTGTTGGTCGTCTTAGCGTCTCTGAAGAAGAAGTGCAAACTGTTGCCACGTTAGTGGACAGTGATCGATGCCAGAATCGGGAACCATCGCAATTCATCTAGCAAGTTGTGACTGCTCCGTTCACTCGATGGGACTGGGAAGTACTGTACCATCCACCATATTCCCCGGCCGCAGGTCCTTGCATCTTTGATTTGATCCCGAAGATGAAGTAACCATTTTGTACCATTCGCTTCAGAACTGCTGCAGAAATTCTACAGGCAGTAGATCAATCCATTCACACCATCAACAGAACAGGCTCTGCTAACGGTACAATACGCTTTCCGCGTCGCTCTCAGCGTGCTCTATACAATGCTGATGACTACTTTGAAGGGTCAGCCATAGTGACCGAGCGGTCTGCGGCGCACCAGTCACAGTCTGCACGGCCGCTGCGGTCGGGGATTCGAATCCCCTCTCGGTCATGGATGTTTGTGTCGTCTTTTATATAAGGTAGTTCATAAGTAGTTTGTAAGTTTAGGGACTGATGACCCCGCAGTTAAATTGTTGTTGTTGTTGGATTTTGAGGGGACTCTGCAGTTAAATCCCTTAAGCATAACTGACATTTGAACATTTTTGAACTACTTTGAAGGACAGTAACAGGTTCAAATATGTAACGCTTTAGTATCGGTTATGTAGAAATAAATGCCACTATTTAAGTTCCGACACTCGTATATTTTAATACAGAGACGTATGAAGTACGATACCCAAATTCTGAAATGAGGTATATTATAGCTGATGATGTAGATACGATTCTCATTCCTCCACAATGCTCTGCATCGTAGATCTAGTTACCCTCAAGTCTTTGTGCAGCTCTTCTTTCTCATAATTACGGTAATAGGTAAGATCTAATGTATTAAGAACAATGACCATATTATTATTATTATTATTATTATTATTATTATTATTATAGGCAAAAACAATACTGAAATGTTTCAAATGTTTCTATAGCTTATCGGACTTAACTACGGGGTCATCAGTCCCTAAACTTACAAACTACTTATCAACTAGCTTATCCTAATATCCATGCCCGAGGGGGCATTCGAGCGCCCGACCGTAGTGGTCGTGCAGCGGACTCAAACAACAGACGTCACGCGACTCCAGGAGGAGAGCGCACAGAAGCAGCGCGATAGCTAGCGTGGAGTTGGCTTGTACGTTACGCGTTCTCCCTCTGTGGACAACACCAGTGACGAGACAACTCTTCTTGCATTCACGTATGCGGAAAAGTAACATCACAGAGGGACCCGGGCGTTGGCTAGCTACACACGCGCTCGTGCGTTTGACTGATAAAATTAATCACTTTAAAAACTAACATTCACGAGACCGCAGTAGCACAGAGGATATACATGCAATTAAAACATTATGTATGTGTCAGCACATCTCAAATGGTTGCTTCTTGAAGTGAGGTCACTAAATTGGAGAGAAGGTAATCGTCAAGCCAAGTCTTACAACCGGTTCCAATGAAAATATAGCAAAGGGCCTCATTTGTCTCCTATCACCAACGGTTCACCCTCTAAAATATGGAACTCCTCCTAACATTAGCCAAGCACTTACGATCACACCAAGCTAATGTATCCAACCGCCATCACAAAATCACAGGCACCCACTTGGGATGAGCCAGATGAATTCTTTGTAGACTAGAGATTGATAAGGCGATCGGAGATAACCACTGCGGTCTGGGGCGCCACGTTGCGGATCGCGCGGCCTCTCGCGTCGTGCGTTCGAGTCCTGCCTCGGTCAAGGGTGTGGGCGTTGTCTTAGTTTAATTATTTTATAAGCCCAGTAGTTTGGTCCCTTAGATTTAGAAACGTTTAAAGATTTTCTGAATCCACTTGTGAGCGGCAAGGAAATAGTCTGTCCACACTTCTGTTTAACTGTTCTCTATGAAAATAAGGCAGAGAATGGAACATGAATATTCATAGTGGAATCGGACTAGGGACAATAAACGTTTGCCTAACCTTTGCAGATAACATGGTCCTACTAATAGAGACCTGGGAAGCAGCCGAAGAACAGACAGTCATCATCGCCATCATCTCGGTCTTTTCCCACGTCACGTGGGGTCGGAGTTGCTTCGCTGGACCCTTCTCCTCCACAAATGTCTATTCAGTGCTTCTCCTCTGAGCCATCCTGTCTCCCGTAGGTCCCCTGCCACCTTATCTTTCCTTCTATATTGGTCTTCTTCTTCTCCTCGATCCTTGTATTTCCAGGTCTTCTCCCCACATAGCACTTCCCTCTTCTCTGCACGTGTACATACCACCTTAGCCTACTCTCTTGGATCTTCTTCGCAATGGGCGCCACTTTCACTGTTCTGATGTACTCGTTCCATTCTTGTCACCCCACTCATCCACCTTTACAGTTTCATTTCTGCCACTTCCATCCTTTGCTCTTGGACTTTTGTAATTGGCCAAGTTACTGCACTATACAGCATCACAGGCCTCACCACAGACTTGTAAAGCTTTCGTCTCATTCTAAAGCTAACCTTCTTACCACATAGTACACCGCTCAGTTTTCACCAGTTCATCCATCCACTATTTATCCTGTGCTGTACTTCGGTCTCCAGACCTCCATCACTTTGCATGTAAGAGCCCGGGTATTTAAATTTCTTGAACAGAGTAAGTTGTTATTCTTGCAGCTTAATATGTAGGTATTTGGCATCCTTTGTACAAATGTACTCTGTTTTCACCCTGCTAAAACTCATTACCCTTTCCTCTAGAGCTTTTCTCCACTGTTCAAGCTTGTCTTGTAGTGCTCCTGGTGCTTTCACAGATTACAACGTCATGCTCCAAGGTGCGCGGCGCGTCAGTCACGGTCTGCACGGCCACTACGGTCGGGGGGCCGAATCCCCCCTCGGGCATGGATGTTTGTGCCGTCCTTAGTGTTAGCTAGTTCGTAAGTAGTTTGTAAGTTTAGGGACTGATGAGCCCTTAGTTAAATTCCATAAGCTATACAAACATTGAACATTTTTTTTCCAAGGTGCATTTTTTCCCAAAGAATATTCAGTCGAACTACAGAAACATTCAGAAAGAAATATACCTGAATATAATGAGAAATATTAAGATCCCACTAATAGACCTTCAAGTGGGATAACAAAAAACATATATCGTCAAACAATTTAAAGCGCTTCGAGAATGCATCAGGTGGAATATCTTCAATAAGAAGATCGTGAAATTTAGAAGAAGTAAAGTTGTAAAGGCTAACGTGAAACACACACAACAACAAGACCCTCTCTTGAATTGCTAAAATAAGGCATTACGACACAGTAATCAAATCGGAAGCCCTGTTTGCAGGTGAAAGACTGTCCATCACAAACTTCGGTGCAACTGAAATAGTGAAGAACGAGGAGAGAAAAGTATTTATCTCAGATTCCATAACAATCATCTAAACCACGTGAGAAATGAAATCTTTTACCAAACGACCGAAAAACTTCTGGACACATGAGGAAAACACGAACTGACTTTTATAACCACATCCTCGAATGAATCAAAGCAGATTAACCAAAAAAATTTCGGCATTTTCCGCAAGACAAAAACAAAAGCAAACTGGTCAAAAAGAAACGGAGCAACATCTGTAAGAATTTCAAATCACATAAAGTAAGTCCGTAGATAAAACTACAAAGCATTTAACTAAAGAAAAAAAGAGACGTTCCAAACCAAGATCAAAACAAAACGATAGATCGACATCTTGTATGAAGAAAGGAAAGCAATATCAGAAAGAATAAAACAATACTGGGCTAACAGAAAAGCAAATAACATTAATAACTGATTGATTTGACGTACCCAAACTAGGGTGAAATAAATTAAAAAAGCATAATTCTACGAGTATTGTTACTGCTGTTGAGGCACATACACACAAGAACGCAGTTGAACTAATTAACGGCGTGGTAATTGGAGAGGAAACAATTAGATTAGACTTCGCTAACATGAGTTCGCTTGGTACCTGATTTTATGAATATTAATTAATTTCAGTTCTTCTTTCTGGTATATTTATACCCTATTTGTTAGTGAAATATAAAACAGGCCATTAAAATGAATAAAAGTTGGTTTGTAACACAGAAGCGGAAAATTACGTCTAATTGCTTAATCACCACAGTTGCTTATTATTCAGCAGTTTAAAAACAGATCAAGTAAAAGTAGGAATTTACCTACGGAATAAACAACGTTCGTTACCGTTATGTACAACAGTTGCTGCCACTGCACTATTCGAAATTATAGAAACATCGAGCGATGGACGCGTTGTTCGCTATTAGACAACACATATATGCTGTCTGTATAGTGCAGGAGCTACAAAACTTGGTATTGAAATACAAAAATCTATGAAATACATATTTCTATAAAAGTGCTTGCTTGTACCCGCGATTGTGCTTGCGTATGAGCGGCTCTCTTATGATGATTGGTGGTAAGGAAGTACAGGGTGACACAGAAAACGGGAGAATTTCCACAGTCCAGTAAAATTAGAAGTGATGAATAAAAAAAATTAATTCATGGTTATTGAAATCTCACAACTTTGCCATTTACGAAACATTGATGTCATTTATCATTTTTTTTTTAAATTAGCTTACGTACTTTAGATGGCGTCCTGCTGTACGAATACATTCGTGAAGTCTGCTGAGCGCTGCAACATTTAAGCTGGGGTACTGCGAATTTCATCCCGAATTCTCTGCTTTACTTCATTCAACGTACTTCCTTGGTCGAGTCCTGTTGACTTAGCTCTTGAGGTAGCCCCACAAGAAAAAAAAATCACAAATGGATAAATCTGACGATCTCTGGGTCAGGGAACGTCGCTGAATTGTGCGATCACCCGGTTACCCGACAATTCTCGCACACGTGCCACTGACTACCGACAAGTGTGTCGCGTCGCTCCGTCCTGTTGAAACCAGGGTTCTTGAACGTTTCGAAAGTTGTTGAATGCACGTGTAACTAAAGTCCGTAACATCTTCACGTAACGATCGGCACTGACACTTGTGTTTCCCTGTCAATAGCAAAAAAAAAAAAAAAAAAAAAAAAAAATTACAGTCCGGTAATACCATGTGATGAAACATGACAGCCGCGGTGGAATAGCCGAACGGTCTAAGGAGCCCCGCTGCGGAGCGCGTGGTTGCTCGCCGTCGGAGGTCCGAGTCCTCCCTGGGTCAAGGGTGTGTGTGTTATCCTTAGGTTAGTTTAGCTTAGTTTAAGTAGTTTGTAAGCTACGGACTGATGACCACGCAGTTTGGTCCCATACATTTACAAACATTTGAAAATTTTTGAAATATGACACAATACTGTCACTTCAGTAGCGTGTAAAGAACGCTCATGAACGTCATTAGAAATTGTGTTTGGCGAGTAACGTTAATTCTGTATTCGTACGGGAGGACGCCATCTACAGGACGTAATTTAAAAGACATGACAAATGACGTTACTGTTTCGTAAATAGCAAAGTTTTAAGATTTCAATCAGTATGAATTAAATTTCTAGCCGTCATCACTTCTACTTTTATAGAATTGTGAAAATTTGTGCGTCATCCTTTATGTTAGTAATTCATGAACATCTGGGTGTATAGGAATAAATGTTGTAGTGCTGCTGTGCAGGTGAACAACAAGCATGTTTTTAATTTCTAGAATATCTGGTGATGGTGTTGTGGTTGTGGTCTTCAGTCGGGAGAGCAAGCCTCATCATCTTCTCACAAGACCTGCAACCTCCATCCATTTGAATCTGCTTACTGTATCCATATCTTGTCTTCCTCTGCAGTTTTTACCCCACACACTTCCCTCCAATGCTAAATTCACAATTCCTTGATGTCTAAGAATGTGTCCTACCAATCGATCCCTTCTTTTAGTCAAGGTATGCCAAAAATTCCTTTTCTCCCCAATTCTGTTCAGTACCTCCTCATTAGTTACGCGATCCACCAACTTAATCTTCAGCATTCTTCTGTAGGGCCACATTTAAAAAGCCTCTATCCTCTTTCTGTCCACACTGTTTAACGTCCAAGTTTCACTCCCGAACAAGGCGACACTCCACACAAATGTGTCTGTCCGTTCTTTGGGAAAAAGACGCACCTTGGAGCATGACGTTTGCCGATGATGTTGTAATCTGAGAACCCACGTAGGAGAACTACAAGAGCTTGAACAGTGGGGAAAAGCTCTAGAAGAAAGGGTAATGAGAATTATCAGGGTAAAAACAGAGTACATTTGTACAAAGGATGCCAAAGATCTATACATTAACCTGAAAGAAGAACAAGAAATTTAAATACTTGGGCCCTTACATGCAAAGTGATGGAGGATTGGAGACCGAAATACAGCGCAGGATAAATAGTGGATGGATGAACTGGTTAAAACTGGGCGGAGTACTGTGTGATAAGAAGGTTAGGTGTAGAATGAGGCGAAAGCTTTACAAGTCTGTGTTGAGGCCTGCGATGCTGTATAGCGCAGAAACTTAGCCAATTGCAAAAGCCCAAGAGCAAAAGATGGAAGTGGCAGAAATCAGAATGTTCAAGTGGATGAGTGGGGCGACAAGAAAGGATAGACTAAGAAACGAGTACATCAAGGGAACAGTGGAAGTGGGGCCCATAGGAAAGAAGATCCCAGAAAGTAGCCTAAGGTGGTATGTACACGTGCAGAGAAGAGGGGAGTGCTATGTGGGGAGAAGAGTTGAAGACCTGGAAATAGAAGGATAGAGGAGAAGGGGAAGACCGAAACAGATGGAAAGACAAGGTGGCAGGGGACCTACAAGAGACAGGATGACACTGGACAGACATTTGTGGGGGAGAAGGTTCCAGCGAAGCAACGCCGACTCCACATGACGTTGGAACAGACCGAGATGATGACGATGATGTTGACTGTCTGTTCTTCGGCTTCTTCCCGGGTCTCTATTAGTAGGGCCATGTCATTTTCAAAGGCTAGACAAACGTATATCGTCCCTAGCCTGATTCCACTATGGATGTTCATACTCCATTCTCTTATATTCATAGAGAACAGTTAAACAGCAGTGGGGACAGACCATTACCTTGCCGCTCACAAGTGGATCCAGAAAATGTTTAAACGTTTCTAAATCTAAGGGACCAAACTACTGTGCTTATAAAATATTTAACTAACTTAGAGGAAACGCCCCCATCCGTGACCGAGGCAGCATCTCCAACCCACAACGCGAGAGGCCGCGCGAACCGTAAGACCGCACGGAGCAGCCTCCGGTGCATTTTGTTATTTATATATACATCTCAACTACTGTAAATGCGACATCCCTTTTTACGTACATGTAATATCAAGTACTTCAACTTAGATGGCTGAACAAATGTTAGTAGCGAATATAAACTACATGTTTATATGATATTGCCCAGAGAGGATTTCTGGGCTTTAAAGCCCTCCCGAAATGTTGACAAACCTAACAAGATATGCCAACATTAGGTATCAGTATAAGGCCTGTCAACATTATACCAAGCTTCGAATGCAGTTACACCTGACCCAAATAGTCACGATTTCTCCTCAAGCGATTCCCATCATTTTTGAAACCCCGAAGGGTAACATTCGTGAACATGGGTATATCTTCAAAGTTTTTAGTTGAGGAGTGTGTCTCTGACATTGCTACAAAAGTTATTGAAAGCTTCACTCACTGCTTTTTGATTGCCATCCGTATTTCGATCCGCATTTGCCAATCCCCATATTGGAGAATACATAGAGCCTTAAGAAGTCTACTAACTTTTGATTCCTTAATTTCTCCCTGCATATGGCGTTTCCAAAAAACTTACGGGTATGCACCAAGGTGAGAATCTCTACATCGGGCGATATTTCGGCAGGATCACATCCTGGCATTCACAAAACAATACTGCAGTGGAAAAACAATGTGCAGCGACGTTGAAAACATCGGTTCTCATTGACAACAGAAAGACAACACACACCGAGCAAGCCAGCACACAGCGCTATCATACGACCAACGATAAAAAGCAACAGCAATATTAATAATAAACATCAGTTTTCAGCGGGTGAGGTGACATTAATTTTGGCACTTTGTTTCTGGACAGGTGAGAGAGCAGGATTCCACATTATATAATAGTAGTGCCCGTTGCAGTTTTCTTAACAGTAAGCGTTATCACAATGTTCATCCGTTGAAAACCCCTTCAGAAATTCTATCTTGCCTACGCCTATGTGAAATTATATAGAGAATCCCTCACCAAAGTCCACATGATGGTAACAGAGGGTACTGAAACAGGTGACTGATTAAACATCTATTTTCGAACGTGGGTGGCGGTGGAGGGGCCGAGAGCATTGAGGCGCTATGTTGCGTTGCGCGAGACCGTTCACCGTCGGGGGTTCGAGTCCCCCTTCGGGCATGGGTGTTGGTGCTGTTTTCTGTATAGTTCATAAGTAGTTTGTAAGTTTAGGGACTGACGACCCCGCAGTATATGAAGTTCACAAATATATGAGCTTTTTCTTTTAATTTGCAGTCGTTTCAGATGATTCTTTTGTGGCAACTCATCACCATTTCGTACCATAAACGTCGGTCATCCTATGACGTAATTCGGTAGTAGGAAAGGGAATAGAAGGAAAAGTAGTAGGTGAATATGGTCTGGGCAAATGGAATAAAAGAGGAAGTCGCCTGGTATAATTTTGCTCGGAACATGATTTAATCATAACAAACACCTGGTTTAAGAATCACGGAAGAAGGTTGTGTACATGGAAGAGACCAGAAGGCACCGGAAGGTATCAGACAGTGTTTATAATGGTAAAAAATAGCTTCCGGAACCAGATTTTAAACTGAAAGATATACGCAGGGGCAGATATAGACTGTCTATGACGCATTGGTCATGAACTGTAGGCTGAAACTGAAATATCTGCAGAAAGGTACGAAAATGAGGAGATGGGACTTGGATAAATTGAGGGAAACTGAAGTTCTTAAGATTTTCAGAGAGAAATTTAGACAAATACTGGCAGTAACGGGGGGAAATAAAATAGTTGAAGAGGAATGGATAACATTTAGAGATGAAATAGAGAAGGCAGCAGAGGACGAAATAGGTAGAAAAGCAAGACCTACCAAAAAGTCCTTGGATATCTCAGGAACTACTAAATTTAATTGATGAAAGGAGAAAATATAAAAATGCAGTAAACGAAACAAGCAAAATGGAGTACAGACGACTAAGAAATTGACAGGAAGTGCCATGCTGGATCCCAACAGCCTCGTATCACTAGCAGTCGAGATGACAGCCATCTTATCCGCAGGGCTGTAACGGATCGTGCAGCCACGTCTCGATCTCTGAGTCAACCGATTGGGACGTTTGCAAGACAACAACCATCTTCACGAACAGTTCGACGACGTTTGCAGCAGCATGGACTATCAGCTCGGATACCATGGCTGCGGTTACCCTCGACGCTGCATCACAGACAGGAGCGCCTGCGATGGTGTACGCAATGACGAACCTGGGTGCACGAATGGCAAAACTTCATTTTTTGGGATGAATCCACGTTCTGTTTACAGCATCACTATGGTCGCATCCGTGTTTGGCGACATCGCTGTGACCGCACATTGGAAGCTTGTATTCTTCATCGCCATAGTGGCGTATCACTCGGCGTGATGATATGGGGTGTCATTGGTTACATGTCTCAGTCACCTCTTGTTCGCATCGACTACACTTTGAACAGTGGCCGTTACATTGCATATTTGTTACGACCCGTGGCTCTACCCTTCATTCCATCCCTGCGAAATCCTACATTTCAGCAGGATAATGCACGACCGCATGTTGCAGGTCCTGTACGGGCTTTTCTGGATACGGAAAATGTTCGACTGCTGCCCTGACTAGCACATTCTTCAGATCTCTCATCAACTGAAAACGTCTGGTCAATTGTGACCGAGCAACTGGCTCGTCACAATACGCCAGTCACTACTCTTGATGAACTGTGGTATCGTGTTGAAGCTGCATGGGCATCTGTACGACTGTACCTATACACGCCATCCAAGCTCTGTTTGACTCAATGCCCAGGCGTATCAAGGCCGTTATTATGACCAGAGGTGGTTGTTTTGGGTACTGATTTCTCAGTATCTATGCACCCAAATTGTGAGAAAAATGTAATCACATGTTAGTTCTAGTATAATATATTTGTGCAATGAAACCATGTTTATCATCTGCATTTCTTCTTGGTGTAGCAATTTTAATGGCCAGTTGTGTATGTGTTCTTTCCAATTTAAGTTGTTCGTAGTTGTTAGTACTAGGTATTTATTTGGATTTACGGCCTGTAACTTTGACTGATTTATCGTCTAAATGAAGTTTAAGGGATTTCTTTTCGTGATCGTATGGATGACCTTACACTTTTCATTATTAAGCGTTAATCGCCAATTATTGCACCATGCAGATATCTAAATCATGTTGCAGTTGCTTCTGATCTTCTCGTGACTTTACTAACCGATAAATTACAGCACCATCCGCGAATAGTCTAAGAGAGCTACTCAGATTGTCTCCTAAATCGTTTATAAAAATAAGGATCAATAGGGGCCCTATAGTACTTCTCTGGGGAACATCAGATATCACTTCTGCTCGATGACTTACCATTGATGCAAAAACAACGTTTCGAGCTATAATTTTATTATTACCCTTAACATTTGTACTTGCGTTCCATCGTGAAGTGTTTATAGGGTCGTTGTAACGTAGCGGCCCTGTGGTACGCAATGGCTACACGCATGGAGGTAAAAAGAGGGGACAGGGCATGATCCGCGGTTGCTCGCCGTGGAGGTTCGAGTCCTCCCTGGGGCATGGGTGTGTGTGTTTGTTCTTAGGTTGGTTTATCTAGGTTTCAGTAGTTTGTAAGCTACGGACTGATGACCACGCAGTTTGGTCCGATAGCTTTACAAACATTTTAACATTTGAGGGCATGATCTCACAAACTTGAAGCCATGGTTGAAGCTGACTAAATCTAGCTCTACCATTACAGTTTATTCACAATATTAGTTTTCTGCTGATCTGGTGTGTAGAGTATCAGTGGCGTATATTGTGGGCTATCAAAGTTATCACCATAGTCCATATCTAAAGCAAACAAGAAATTAAGAACCCATATGAACACAAATGGCAATAGAAACCAGTTTTCGTCATGAAGAATTAGCACGTAGTGTAGAATATGTCTCGTTCGCTTCATTCCGACAGTGGCAGAACAGAGCTTAGGACGTTCACTGTCGCAGCCTTCCCTATGGCGAGGGGAAGGGAGGGGTGGGGTAGGGTAGTGCGGCCAACAGCGCCAAGGCTTCGGAATCCCTCGTCGCAACACAAGCACGAGTGCTTCCGAAATGGGCCGAACTTACGCCACTCGCTCTTGTCGAACTCCACATTCATGATAAATGGCGCTGTAATAGGCAAAACTAAAAATGTGGAAATTGTTGAAAAACGGTAATATCTCAAAGAAATACACATCAGTTCAGGAGAATCAGAGTACAGTTTTTCAAGTTTCTGTTAATGCTATCTCGTGACATCTCCCACAATTGAATGAACACAAACTATGATCATGCTATCAATCCACGCTCAGACAGTTTGTTGTATTTCAATGATTTGGACTGTACCCACCTCTACGCAATTGTTCCCCTACGTTAGCGATTGCAGAGTAGATATAATTTCCTCGTACTATGAGGCCCAAAGAAATTCTGAAGAAGCTTGTCACAGGTATGCTACACTTTCATTTTTGCCGATTAGAGCGCCATTTATCGTGAAACGAAGAAAATGTTTTATACGAAAGTTACATATTTTATCACGAAGAATCCAAGTCTGCAATAAAAAGTTGGCGTTCCTATAAAGGATTTCAAACTTGCCTCCCACCACCCATGACGGATTTCGGTAGGGGGTGGGGGGCCAGTGTAATGTCATTGCATGTCCCCCTCAACATTTGGCAGTACCCATTTCTTCGCGTGCTGCTAATTTCTTGAGATATTTGGCACGGTCACTATCAATATCTCGGAAACAGCGCAAGATATCGACTTTGGCCTACTTTAGGTTACTGTAGTAACACTGAAAGTGGGCCTTTGCGATCGTCTTTTGACAGCTAGAAATTTAAATGAAAATAATGGCATAATCATTCATTTGACACGAAAATTGATAACCGAATTTGTAGAAGAGAAAATTCTCTACAACTTTCGCTCTCTTATGGTTTTCTTTTCTTTTTTTTTTTTTTTTTTCTTTTTTTTTCATATCTCGTATCGTTTCAAAGATACTTGCAAAAATAACAGCGATTTTGGGATGTCTGTATGTCCGTAACGTGTTCCCTGTTTTTAAGACGAACCGATCAGCACCAAATGTTACAGACATGATTGTAGGCCGCCAGAACCAGAACCTCCCTTTTTCAAATTTTTCGGACAAAAAGTACCCAAAAAAAGTCGTTTGTAATATAATTGTAATTGCAAACGAACGTTCATCTAACACGAAAATTGAATATCGTAATTGGTAGAGGGGAAAATTCTCTACAACTTTACTATGTATTTTTCTTATATTGCATCGTTGCAGACATATTTGCAAAAATCACGGCGATTTGACGATGTCTGTCTGGCTGTAACGTGTTCCCACTTTTTAGGTCCAACCGTTCAACCGATCGGCACCAAATTTTACAGACATAATTTTTGGCTATCAGAGACCAGAACCTCGCTTTTTCAAAGATTTCTGACAAGAAATACGTTAGTAATACAAACAAAAACGTTTGTAATATAATTTTTATTGCAAATAAACCGTTCATCTGACGCGAAAAAAGAATAACCTAATTTTTAGAGGAGAAAATTCTCAACAATTACGTTCCCTTATGTTTTATTCAAATCTGGTATCGTTTGAGAAATATTTACAAAAATAACGGAGTTTTGACACCCTCCATTGAATTACGAAAACCAGCCTTTCGCAGATATCACGTGACATTTCTCGCCCAGACCTCTCTCTGGCATACGCCATCTTGTGTTGCGTATTTGATGATTTTCTTATTGTAACTTACACGTTGTCATTTCAAAGCAATGGCGCACTGAATAATTAACAAAAACACGTCGTTCTCCGTACGATAAATGATAATCTAGTATCTACAAATGCCGTATTAGCATCAGTTAACAACAGCCATCAGTAGTATGAGATTAAAGAACGCAATTTCTAATTGTTAGCTGTAGCGTAGTGGCAATGCGTTGGACTGTGACACTGCCTATTTTTTTTCCTAAATGGGTTTCAGACACTCATATTAATTGATTTTTTATTATTTAGATTATTATTTTGGTCCAAAATGTTAGCTAAAACTTATAAAACTACAAATCTAAAGTGGACCGTCAAACACGTCAGAGTGATTTTTTTCTTAGCATTTCTTTCTCGGCAATACCTTAGAAAGTGAGATAGTAGTGATAGCCCAAGTTACAAACCCGGCATACGCCACTGAGAGTTATCGAAGATTTGCAATTGATAATGCCTGTGGGCGTTGTTTATGGTTGTACTAACCGTTTGGACAGCACTAGTAAGTGGAAGGTAATCACGTCCATTCGGGCCTGTGAGTCTTTTGAACAAACAAACGTGGCAGTCCAGCAAACGCCCGCAGCGGCTTCGTTCCTACCCCTACCTACGTGGCTGCACGCCAGCCGCGTGGCCCGAAAATGGCCGCCGCCGATGAGATGTCGGCGTTACTTGCTCTAGAGAGCTGTATAGGGAGACAGTGATATCGCTCCTTGTTGTCTGAGTGTCCTGGACGCCATGCTTTTACCAGATTTGGCGGGCTTTGTATATGTGTGAATAGCTACAGCGTGCGTTTCTGTACTGTGCAGTGTCAGCGATTTCACAGTACAATTCCATACAGTTTGTATTACGGCAGGCTCTGCTGCACGTTTGCACTTCTTCTTTCGATTCTGTTTACGCACATTAACGTCGACGATAAGCTTAGAATTTCGCGGCAATTTTTAAGATTAAATGTTGATTTGAAGTGATTTACTGAGTGTAATTAATAGTAATTAATAGAGTGTATTACATAATCATTAAGGACAGTCCAGAGAATTGCCTTGTTGTTCCTTTGTTGGCTGTAAAAACCGATGTAAAGATTGTTAAATTGTGATTGTGTTCGCAAGGAATGAGAAATACGGAAACAGTGGGCACGGAAAGTTAACTGAGAAAATGGGAACCGTAAAGGCGACTTGTGAAAACCAACGAATCATTTCTGTCTGTGTGGAGTAAACATTTTTCTGTTTTCCCCCTGACCAATGCAATAAAGGCATCTTCGAAAATCGGTAATAGAAGTACTGCATGCTAAATTCATGTGTGGTGTAGTGGTTGCGTACTGAATTCGTAATGTGAAAGTCGCGAATTCGAATCTGATAGGCAGTAAAATTTTTTTTTTTAATTCTATTCCCTAGCTTTTCGTTCATTCATGGTCTTGATTTAGACCTATGATATGTCGTACTACAAGGTATGTTTTATCATGACTACAGCACCTTTACCTTGACTGTATATTACTGGCTATTCACAATCCTCTAACTGGATACGGGATGTAGCTCGGAAAAGGAAGGTTACAGGACTTGTTGCGGATATTCAGTTTCTGCTGTTTCAGTAGAGATAGTATCGGTATTTTTCCTCTTTTCTGTGATGCTGTTTTCCAAAAAGTATGTAAAGAATGATGTTTCTACTATTTCCCCATGTAGGAAAATGTAATAAGGTGTACAGCAGCACACTTGAAATGCATTATATCGAGGCGGAAAGCGATAATACGTATAGTACTAACTTCAGCGATGGATATATACAGACAGAAAATTGTGAAATAGCGTAGTTTTCTTTGAGATACATAACATGGAGTATCTCTGTTTCTTATTAATCAACTGCCAACTGTCGAAGTTAAAGTATGGTATTAACATTCAATAGTAATAGAAACTGTTTCAGCAGAAATATTTCCTTACAAATTTATTAGGCCTGTTTTAACATAGACCAATGGCATTTCTTTAACGACATACTGATTAGTAAGGTAGAAGACGTGCTTTTGTCTCACGGGTGTAACTGATGCCTTGCTTCGATCGTTAGGTGACTGCTCTTCTGCCTGGCTCAATAGGTAAGAGAGCACGGCCATCGCGTAGTCTGGTAAAAACATGGCGGACACTGGCTGGTTGGCCACTCTCTTGTACCAGGTGTCGATTGTCAGGAGTGACTGAGCGGATGTTCTGGGCTAGATGGGGCGGCTAAATGAGAAATGCCGGGCTCACTAGCAGACTTGAAGGTCTATTACGACAGATAACAGTTACAGGAAATGGGGCCTACGAAGGATTGGCGCCCGTCACGGAGCAACACGGTGGTACAGAAGAAGAGGGGGGGGGGGGGGAAGCGGAGAAGGCAGGAAAAGACGTCTGAAGGCGGTGGCGGCTTGCTTGGAAGAGAGCGGCGGCCCGGGTCACCGGCGCCGCGAGGCCCGATGTCCGGCCCACGGGGAGGAACGTGGCCGCTCTTGATTGGCCACGATGCACTGCTGAGTGGCAGGAGTCGGCCTCCCCACGGCAGCCGTGCATTGTGGCGACCAGGGAGCCGAACGTCAAGTCAGCGGTTTGCAACTTAGTCGGGCGATGGTTAAAGAAGAAGGGAAAAAGCTAAAGATTTGGGAAACTTTTTAAAAAATAAATTAATTTCCCTACCATGTTGCAAGTGGAGGAGCGCCGGTCCGTACACTCTCGCTATACGGCTCTGTAACTCGCTCGGATGCGGCAGCCACGTGTTGAGCCTGTAAGGAGGCCAGCCGGGCCGCGAAGAATCCACAGGTCGACGTGGGGTCAGGTCGCGGAGCGCCAGCGAGAGCGAGCGATCGATACCGCCGCAGCTGCAGGCGTGGCGCGCGCCTCACATCGGCCTCCCATCTACATCTACATAACTACTCTGCAAATCACATTTACGTGCCTGGCAGTGGGTTCATTAACCACTTTCATAACCTTTCTCTACCGTTCCATTACCTAATACCGCGTAGGAAGAACGAACACCTAAATCGTTCCTTTTTCGATCTGATTTATTTTATTGGGGTCGTCATGTCTCCCTATGTTGGTGGATGCTAGCAAAGTATTTTCTCATTCAGAAGTAAAAGCCGCTGTATGAAATTTCGCAAATAGATCTCGCCGCAACCAATAACGTCGTCCTTTTAATGATTTCCACCTCAAATAGTGCAACATTTCCGTGACGCTTCCCCCTGCAACGTGATAAAACAAAACGAGCTGCCCTTCTCTGAACCTTTTCAATGTCTTCCGTCAGTCCCATCTGAAGAAAACCACCTTTTACCAGCCATTTTCTTTTCTATGTTCAAAGAATGAGGCAGTTCATATTTCTGTGCTATGTCGAATGCATGTTTACGAACATGTTTGATTGTGAATACAAAAAATAAACCTCTCTTCAAATAAAAGCAGGTGATCTGCGACTATTTTTTCCATCTCAGTTGTAAAGGTTGATTGTCTTCCGAATAACTGAACTTCATTTGAGAACATGCTTTTACCATCAGCATATCTCTTTAATTGTAGCTTTTGGTACTTGGTATATACGAGCACACTCGTTAAATTCATGGTTACGTTTCTGTATGCTTCCACAGCTACCTTCAGTTCATCTTCTATCCATTTCCCATGCATTCCCCTTATTGCATCTTCCAAATCTAAATAGGTTACCTTACTTGCTCCTTATTTTTTAAATTGTTTTGCTGCGTTGAAAAATAAACCTAAAAACGTAACATCTACCTATTACCTATTGTTAAATGACATTAAGTATTATTTGTCAGGAATGGTCCCGAAAGTGAACCGGTCCAAATAAGGAAACAGCCTTTGGTCCAACTTCGGCAACTCGACGCCATATAAGTAAAGATAACGTTGAAGGAAAAAAAACGCTAAACTCGAACTGTATGATATTAAATTATTAACTAATGAATGGCACTTTAAACTATAATGCTGATGATATTTTTACTTACTTTTAGAACACAGGAAAGCTTATCATATGTAGCAGAAAACTTACAGCCGACATCGAAGAAAACGCAATAACGGAAACTGTTCTCACTCCAATGACTATTGTCGACTGGCGACTGAGCCACGTGACTTCGACAATGTTTCTCACCTGTTGAGCGAACTCAGAACTTTAAGTTACCAACACACAGTGAAACACATAGGTGGTCCAACTTAGGCAACGGTCCATCTTCGGCAACTCTCCCCTACCTCAGCCACATCCTCGATCGATCCCTCTCCTGATAAAAGCCATGTACCGTCTACAGCTGCTTAAACTCCTTTCCGGCCGGACGTGGGGACCATCCTCTACCCCTAACGTTCCATCACGCGTCCCCTCCTCTGCCGCTTCCATCCCGCTTCGGTTTCACTCCCCCTACCTATAAGAAAACCCTTCGAACGCCACGCCCTCCGCCTCGCCTACCGCATCCGCGTCCCTTCCCCCACGCATATCCTGCACGACCGTATTCTGTTCCCCCACTCCTGCAGTTTGTAGAACACATCCCGCTCCTCTACAGCACCAGCAACATACATTACTGTAAGCCTTTACATTTGGATATTATAGACCAGCGTTTTCCTAATTGTGGGTCGCGAATCTCTTTGGGCGGGGGGAGGGGTGAGGTAGGTCGCAAAGTGTTGCTCGGGGGGGGGGGGGGGGGTGGCGGTAGCAGGAGGGTGCAGTAGCGCAGTGTTCAGTAGCAAGTCTACGTTCCGTGACGTCCAGCAATTAGGCCAGTGCCACACGCAAGTGGCAGAACTTCATGAAAGTCGATTAATTAACGAGTTATCCGTAGCTTTGTTGTGACACGTTTCGGGTGGCACTTAATCAGGCATCAAAAGTGTCAGATACAAGATAAACCTATGACACTTTTAATATCTGATTGTGTGCCTACGGTCGGGGGTTCGAATCCCCCCTCGGGCATGGATATTTGTGCCGTCCATAGGATTAGCTAGTTCATAAGTAGTTTGTAAGTTTAGGGACTGATAACCCCGCAGTTAAGTCCCATAGACTCTACAAACATTTGAACATTTGATTGTGTACCGACCGAAAAGCGTAGCAACAAAGCCATTTTCCCAACCCATGACGACATGTTAATCGAGAGACTTAGTAGCGTACGTGCAGTACTGCTACAGCTATTAACAATGGTCGCAACTTTCTTGTAATTATAACTTTGCTACATGTTCAAATATTATGTCATAAAAATAAATAATCACTAACATGACATTTTTAAATACATAACAATAGCTTTTTACTACTGGATCGTAGTAGTTTGCTGCTAGTAACGAGTTTTCATTGCAGTATTATTTTTAATCAACTAATAATAATACCATTTTATTACTGGATCATGACAGTTTGCCGCTGGTTAAGTGTTTTCCGTATCCTTCCGAAGAAATCCAAAGTTAAGTGTTTTCCGTATCCTTCCGAAGAAATTCAAAGTTTATGAGCATCCCTAAAGCATTAAGAAGTGATGCATCAGCTTCGATGGTTTCGTACTCGCACATGACGACACGTCGCCACGAGTTACACGTTGAGATCTATTATTCACGGCGGCAGAACAGTACTTGAAATACTGTAGTGATAGAGATTTCAAATTTTGTTCAGTTGCCGCTACTGTAACTTTCACCAGATGTGAATGGCTGCGCTGATCTTAGATATATCTAAGAAGGGAAACTAAACACTTTTCCTTTAAAATCACTGACATAACTTTACTATGAGCCTGGGGGTAGCCTGACAATTTTACTCGGAAAGGAGGTCGCGTGTTCTGAAAGACAGAAAATACTGTTATAGACTGTCATTAACTCAAGTAGTTGTATTACTTTAATAGCGTTTTCATATTTGTATCAGAAAACTCACCATCACGTTTGGTGCCTAGTAAATACAAAAGTAACACCATTAAAAATAATAACCACTCACTGGAAGGTTAGAATGCTGTCATCGGTTCAGCCGCAATTTATCCCCTATAGAGTTTCACCACTATCTGTGTTAGAATTGTGCTTTGGCTGTGACATCAGTGAAACGTTGCAAATAAAGTGCCTCAAGCAGCAACGTATTTAATAGACTCACTCGTCCCACCTGTTGGCTAACTGTCGTACTTTGTTCTATGTACCTCCTGTCTAGGTTACGGATATATTTGATCGAATAAATACCAAAGAACCTAATAAGCTTTGAAAAAAATTTACTTTTATTATTTTACCTGGCATCGGTACCTAACAAATGGCTTTTAATCAAATTTTGTGGTTATGATATATGGCCCCAAACTGGCGAATGGATAGAGGATTTCTTGTCAGAGATGACACATTTTATAGTAATCGATGGTAAGGCATCGACTAAAATAGAGGTGATATCGGGCGTTCCACAGGGTACTGTTATTGGTCCTCTGTTGTTCCTTATTTACATAAACGATTTGGGAGAAAATCTAAGTAGCTCTCTTAGGATGTTTGCAGATGACGCCGTCATTTACCATCTATTAAAATCATCTGAAGATCAAAACCAACTGCAGAACGATCTAAATAAGATATCACAATGGTGTAAAACTTGGCAATTGACTCCAAATAATGAGAAGTGTAAAGTCGTACACATGAGTACGAAAAGAAATCTGTTAAACTTTGTTTACAAGATAAATCAATCAAAAGTGAAGACCGTAAACCTCACAAAATATCTAGGAATTACTGTTAATTCAGACTTAAACTGGAAAGAACACGTAGATAATGTTGTGGGAAAGGCGTACCAGAGACTGCGTTTCATTGGTAGAACCCTTAAAAGATACAACAGAACTACTAAAGAGACTGCATACACTACGCTTGTCCGTCCTTTTTTGGAGTATTGCTGCCCACTGTAGGATCCTTATCAGGTGGGTTTGACGGAGGACGTCGAAAGATTTCAAAGAAGGGCTGCCCGTTTTGTATTGTCACGACACAGGGGAGACAGCGTTACGGAAATTATACAGGATCTGGGATGGGAATCATTACAACTACGGCGCTTGTCGCCAACATTATCCTCCGAATGCGAAAATATATTGTTGTCTCCTACTTACATAGGTAGAAATCATCATCAGAATAAAATACTAGAAATCAGAGCTCGAACAGAGATTCAGGTATTCTTCCTTCCCGCGCGCTATTTGAGAATGGAATGGGAGATAAATAGTATAAAGGTGATTCAATGAACCCTCTGCCAGGCACTTAAATGTGATTAGCAGAGTATTCCATGAAGATATAGATCTAGTACTTTCTTGTTTGGCTAAAGTATAATATTCGACATTCCCCATCTGAAATTTTTATCATGTAGCAAAGCCGGATATCTAGATTAAGATGAAAGCTGACAGTCCGTTGATAGTTTTTAGAAACAACAAATCTTAATGCCAAGTAAACACTGTGTTACGAAACTGCTCTGCGGTTAAAAACATTTTCCATAATGAAATCTCTTACTACTATGTAAAATCACAATACACATATTACAGTGTAAATGTAGTTTTACGACAATTTTTATGTGTATTGTTCACTTATATATCGTACATAAAATAAGAAACTTGCAAAAGGGTGGGAGCAAGTAGTCAACTACGTAATTTTACGAAATGTTTAACAGCGCCGTACTCACAGCCTGGTTTGTTTTAGATTCTACGATAGACAGGTAAACTTTTGTATCTTCAAGGGTAAACTTTTACTTACGGCATCGGTGTGCTGATATTAGCAACGATCGATGAATACTCTCTGAAAAAAATAGTGACGTAGAATGCGAAGAATAATTTTTTGTTTATCGTGAAATAAATCTTTACTGCTGTTCCTGCTCTATGGTTCCCAGGTTCTTGTGTATGCCCAGTCCGGTCAGTAAAGCGAACATTCTTAAAATTTAACCCAAGTCTTTATCTACAATTTTGGCAGCATTTAGTGCTATCGAAAGTTTTAAAGCGTTAACAGAATTTCCAGAACAGACACACAGTGTATTTCACATTTATTTTTCACTACCGTCAAATTTGTAAGTCATTTAAATCACATACTGTTGAAGAATTCCTTTTGTGAATTTTACGGACAAGAACCCAGCACTTCTGTAGGACTGACACAATCCATCTGGTCGCTGAACAGGCCGTACTTGCCATTTTCTGTTAGTCGCTACTCGTGACTAACCAGTTTAGCATCTACTGACATATATCGCGAAGTAGCAGAAGTAGCAGAGATCGTAGAAGCTACAGAAATCTGTTACCCCAGGTGCAAGAGCTTACAGAGGAGCCTGCGTGTTAAACCCTATACCTTCAAGTCGTCTGGGAATAACTGAGAGTGTTAGCGACGGTCGAGGGCACCAGCGGTCTCTTTGCCAACATATAGAGTATTCGTTGTCGTTGCGCTCGCCCGTAACGACAACGACGCTATTCGTCCGGGAGAAGGATTTCACCCGGCTGTGCTACATTAGACAGAGCCGACCAAAGACTGATGACCGTTGGCAGCAAACTGATAGGTAGATAACGATTCGTTCGGCAAATGTGGGTCATCCGCTGGTTCGTCAGTAGGAACGGCTTCCGTATGTTTACATTCCCGCGGGTACTGCTCGGTGCTATTTCTTTCTTTCATTTTTTGCCCTTAAAGTTTCCTAGAATTACTACCATTCCCGATATCCTTACTTAGCGTCCTTCAGCTCTCACACATTGCCAACTTTTAGCAGGGCATACGAGTCATTGTCGTGGTGCACTAGTCAGGTCTTCTGATTGTCCTGATATTACTTTGTTTCCTATTACGTTGACATTTTTTGTCTGCCTTGTTTCTGCTGCTACAGCACGTGCTACTTTATGCCATTGTGCGGGTTTGACAGATCCGGTATACTCGAAAGGTCGTGTCAAGTTTCTATCTATATAAATGATCTGATGGACAGAGTAAGTTGTAATTTGTGGCTGTTTGGTGATGATGCTGTCGCGTACGGGATGGTATCGTCTTTAACTGACTGTAATAGCGTACAGGATGGCTTAGACAAAATTTCTAGCTGGTATGAAGAATGACAGCTATCTCTAAATGTAGAAAAATGTGAGGTGATGCACATGCATAGGAAAAACAATCCCATAATGTTCGAATATAGCATTTGTTGTGAGCTTCTTGATGCAGTCGCGTCGTTCAAATATCTAGGCGTAACATTGCAGAGCGATATGAAATGGAACGAGCATGTAAGGATCGTTGTGGCCGGCCGCGGTGGCCGAGGGGACTGAGGCGCTCCAGTCACGGTCTACACGGCCACTACGGTCGAGGGTTCAAATCCCCCCTCGGGCATGGATATTTGTGCCGTCCTTAGGATAAGCTAGTTAATAAGTAGTTTGTAAGTTTAGGGACTGATAACCCGTAGTTAAGTCCCATAAGCTACACAAACATTTGAACATTTGGATAGTTGTGACTAAGGCGGGCAGCCGACGTTAGTATATTGGGAGAATTCAGGGAAGATGTACTTCATCTGTAAAGGAGACCGCGTATAAAACGATTGTACGATCACGTCTTGAGTATTACTGAAGTGTTTGAGATCCGCAACAGATCAGTTTAAGGGAGACATAGAAGCTACTATGTTTGTTACTGGTAGGTTCGAACAATGCGCGAGTGTCACGGAAATGCTCCTCGAACTCAAATGGGGATCGCTGGAGGAAAGACGACGTTCTTTTCGAGAAATTCTGTTGAGGGAATTTAGAGGACCGGCATCTGAAGCTGAGTGTAGAAAGATATTCCTGCCGCCTACTTCAATTTCGCGTAATGATCACAAAGACAAGAGAAATTAAGGCTCTTACGGAGGCATATAGACATTCTTTATTCCCTCGTTCTATTTGGGACTGGAATAGGAAAGGAAATGCCTATTAGTGGTACAGTGTACCCTTCGCCACGCAGTTTACATCGGATTGCGGAGTATATATGTAGATGTAGAAATTTCTGAGATCTATTTTGTATAGTATCCTCATCGTGTGGCATTGATTCCATGTTAACATGGAAACCTCGTGGTGGAGCTGTCTAATTCCCGCCCTTTGTGCCATTTGGATGTCGTTGGGCAGGTTGTGCCCCATGATAAGCATTCATACTTTATGGTCGGAAGTATTGTCGTCCTGTGTAGACGTAACTAGATTTGTATTACCATTTGGTCACTTGACAGGAGAGCGTATAATTTTAAAATCGGTCTTATCATTTTGTCCTTTTTTATCATGATATGTTTTTGGAAGAGTAATTTATTGTCCAGAACCGAAGATATTTTAGCTATGTAGCCCATCTGAGTTACACAGTGCACACATTACTGAATGTTAATCGGTCACGCAGATCTGGTCTTCACCGTGTAAACATTATGGCGGTGATTTTTGCGTCGTTAATTTTTCATATTTTCGTTAGTCTAGGTTTCTATTGCTTCGAGCTTTCGTTGTAGTCTGGTTATGGCTGTTGTCATGCTCCTGCCACTGGTCAGAATGAGCGTGTCATTTGCAAGCTGTACGATGGCTATTTACGGTTGAACTTGTAAGTCATTAATGTATAGGATGAATAGCGTGAGTGACAAAACTGAACCTTGTGGAATGCCTTCGTTTGTACATGATCTCTGTTTCTCTATTTTTTCGAAAAAGTTCCCGTCAGATAAACTGTCGATAATTTTGAGTAGGTAATCCGGTATGAGTTCCATACTGTGTAATTTTAAATATTTTATCCATGGCAACAACTGTGTTTTATAAGTTAGAAAAAACCACCAAATGAAAGGTTGCAGATTCATTCACAGCCGTTTCGAGCAATTATTGCCCTTCTTCAGGGGTTTGTACAGGAAACATTTAAGAATTTACAAATACTAATATTACATAGAATTCGCAGTAGAACCACGGAATTAAAGCGGGCAAGAAGTACAGTGTATATAAAGCATTCTTGAAAAGTGACAAAATGTGAAATATTAATAATATATTCTGCTGCATTGTGATAAAATAAGGTACTATACAAAGCATTAAGTTCATATAAACGAAAAAAAATAGTTACTTACATTAATTGAGCCCTATAAGTTTACTTAGAGCATTATGTAATAACACTCATGTTCAGTGTTATTACGCAATGCTCTAAGTAAACGTGATGTTCAGTGTTATTACACAGTTCTCTAAGTAAACCTACAGGGCACAGTTAATGTAAGTAACTCAATTTTTTTCGTTTATATGAACTTAATGCTTTGTATAGTTCCTCATTTTATCAAAATGCAGCAGAATATCGTATTAATATTTCACTTTTTTTTTTTTTTTTTACTTTTCAAGAAAGCTTTATATACACAGCTCGTGTTGCCCCTTTACGCGATGATGTCAGAGGGGCACCAGAGCCGCCTGCTGTGGCCACTCGGCAGCCAACGTGTTAATTGTGTGATTCTACTGCGAATTGTATTTACATATTATTCTTAACTTTTTTCCTGTACAGATACCTGAAGAAGGGCAATAATTGTTCGAAACCGGTTGTCAATCAATCTGCAACCTTGCATCTGCTGGCTATTTTCTTTTCTAACCTGTGTAATTTTATACGTCCAAAAACGGTGCGGTAGTGTAGTTGGCACTGTTGTAGGTGACGACATCTGTGACCCTCAGGAGCTTTGATTCAGAGGTTTGAAGTATCTGAAAGACAAACTGATCAGCTCGGACTGTATCATACTGTTGTAAAAGTTGTCTTAAGTGGTACAGAATGATTCGTTCAAAGACATATGATATGCCTGAAAGCAGGGTAATCGGTGTCTGGTTGGTTGGGACTCTTGGGTCCTCATCTAGTTTCGGGACTGGAAGATGCGTGAAGATCACAAAGACAAGATAAGAGAAATTAGGGCTCGTACGGAGGCATATAGGCATTCTTTTTTTCCTCGTTCAATTTGGGAGTGGAATAGGAAAGGAAATGCCTAGTAGTGGTACAGTGTACCCTCCGCCACGCACCTTACGGTGAATTGCGGAGTATGTATGTAGATGTAGAACGAAAAGCATTACAAGATGCGAAGGTGCCGCTGGCAGCAGCTGTCGACGATGTTCTTTAGTGAGTTGGTCGGAACACGCTTTGATAGGGGCGCCAACCTAAATGCATTGGAGAGGAAGTATATAGGCGTCCTCTATTCGCAGCCACGTTTCTTGTGGATGGGAAGGAGTCCCGCGCTGACTGCACCGCCTTTCATCGACTGGAACACCGCCAGGCGGCGAAGCAACGCCTGTAGAGCCGACGAGAGGTCTGCACCTGGCGTCTGTGTTCACGCCAATTGTAGCGTAGGAGCAGCTCCGCGGAGTCCTGCAGATGTCAGTGTAGTCACTTAGCATACTGGCACCAAATCGATTCTGTTTTCCTTCTGCTCGTTTGAGCATGCCATGAGCGAAGTACCCAACCGTTTGGTTTATGAAGGGAGACATATCTTCTTACCCAATTTTCATACTTTGAAGGTATATAAGGCAACAACATATTGTTTTACGAACTTATTCTTTCACAAACAGTTTTACTGTCCTTGAAATTGAGGAGAAACTGTTGGACTTCATTAGCGTGTCAGTTCTTATTTACTTTCATTTCATTTGGGCCTGCAGCATTGTGTATGTCTTTTAAGGACATATTGTTAATCTATGAAATGCCAAAATGCTGCTTCACTTTATAGATGTTAAAAAACTGTTTATTATCGCAATAGGCCTATTTCGGCTCTGTGGCCATCATCAGGCTATCTGCAGACAAATATTTATGATTACAATGAGTGAAATAAAGATACTTACAATTTTAATACATTTTCCGTGACATATTATTTCAGACTCACTTCCATATAGCATCGTGGAGGTATAACTGATTATAATGACTGCAATGATTGCAGTATACATGTTCTTTAGATGGTATATATATTAAGTAACTCAGGTCTTAATATTTTAATGTGCTTCATTGCTTACACAGTTGCTTTTGTTGGGATTCTGAGGACACTAAACTCCTAGGTCATCAGTCCCACACAGTTTCATTTCTCACTGGTCGAATCGCCCTTACCATATTTCATTCCTTCCATTTCCTCCTCTTTCAAGCAGTTTATATTGTATGGATCAATCCCTGCAGGGTTTTAAGATGGCTGAAACTGAATTTCTGTCGACAAAAATCACATGCAATAGTGAAATGGCTTGGAGATTTTGCAAACCAACTAAAGTGTCATGTGAGACAAGTGTTGAAAAGTAGGTAGTTTTCCAGATCTGAGGTTTGGGATGTTGAATGTCTGTGACCGATACTCTTTGGATTATGGTGCACAGCGATTTTCAGCCCTTCAGCACCACAGCTTGCAGTGTTACGTAGGTATTTATTAAGTCTGAAAATTGCTTTGAGAGCTTTAACCAGATGAATCTTTTTATGTGTAACAAAATGATATATATTTTCTGTACAAATGATAATGAGATAAATCACGTTTAGAGAGTTAAATTATGATTGATAACGATCATGAATTTTGAAAAATCAAGGTATGGATAATCATTATTTCATTATTAGGTACTCCGCATAGTTATTGTGTATCTTTGACAGAAATTCAACATTAACGGTTAAAGTTCATTTTTTATATTAATTTTACACATGTTACTTTGTATTTTATGGATGTAACATGATTTGCAACAATTTTTATAAATGTGTATGAACAATGAAAGGAGTGAGCAAATATGGAGAAGTTCAAACTTTTTATTTTTATTATACTGTTTAAAGCAGTAGCTCGTAGATATACTTCAAGTAACAGGCCTGTTTTCCGATACACGTAACATCAGTGGGCAATGTCAGACTGAGCTTTGGGTTCACACTTAACTTTCGCAATATTTTATTCGACGTTTTATCAACGGGTTTGGCGGCTTGCTGTTTTCATAGGTGGTCAAAGCTGTTCTACGGTTACAGTTGCTACAGTATTTTTGTTATTTTCGACTCTATGATCTTTGTGGTTGATGTGTCTGTAATATATGTGATGTCTGGGTGGTGATATCTATACTGTCTGGATCAAGGAGGTTAAAATAAAGGGAGATGGAGTTACCAATGCCGATTACACACGTCATTTGAAGCCTGTCTGCCATCTTGGTGAAGTGAGTTATGGAACGCCATTTCTCCGTTAAAACTATGATGTAAGTCAACCATCTTACTGTTAATGCACTGAATTGACGGTCAGTGCAAAGTACGTGTTTTCAAAGAATATAATTTCTTAAATAAATACTCATCATAAGATATTTGACAAATTAATTTTAACGCTAATTTTAACATGATGTACATCATGGAAAATCCATCTGATGTATTATTCCTGTTTTAAGTGATACAAAACAACAGCTCTACAATACGAACACTTCTCCAAGACTTAGCAATATGGCGAGGCGGGCTTCACTTTTTCAGCGTAAGGACGTCTCGCTGTATTCTAACCTCCTTGATCTGGATATTGAACTAAAGATGTCTGAGTGTACCAGCCAAAGGTGTTCATATTCTGTTTCTTGCCCCTAATTATATCACGACTACCATGAAGTATACAAGAAAATTTTTTCGAATCCGCTCCGATACCAGCCAGGTAAATCACATATTGAAGTAAATTTCAAAACGAGAGGTAATCAAGCAATTATTTGTCACGTACTAACTTATGGAAATTCGTCTGACTAATTAAAATATGACGGGCAATGTCAAATCGTTTGCAAAACATATCAAAGTGCAGGCGCACTACGATTAAATGCTCAGACACCAGAATTATACATCTCGGTTAGATAGAGATCACTATAACAGACACATCAATCACAAATATCATAAAGTCGAAAATAACAAAAAATACCGTAGCAAGTTTAAGCACAGAACATCTTTGCCTGTCAAAACAGCAAGCTGTCAAATACGTTGATGAAACATCTAATAAAATATTACGAAAGATAAGAGTGAAAGCAAAGCTCATCTTATTGTTATGACAGCGTGTCTTTGCGCACTGATGTCATATGAACGTAAGTACAAAATTTTTTGTATTGGAAACAGGCCTATTACTAAAGGTATATCTACATGAAAACAAAATGGTAAATGTTATGCACATATTTTATGTATATTTAGCAGAGTGACTCAAGATGGCGCTTCAGCTGAAATGGATCCATCACAATAATAAAAAACAGAAAAAAAACTTGTAGCACATTTGCATGTTTATATAATGTGTCCAAGAGATATTTTCGGCGCTGTGGGCCTATTGGATCGAAAATCAGTTTTATACATAATTGTTCTTTGTGTTTTTGGTTTCCTTGTCCGCAGTTGCAGGTATAGAGTTACTAATAACCGTTGCAGTTTAGTCGCTTCCAAAAACCAACCAACCAGTTATACAGTTTATAGGTTAGGTGACCGTCTTATGCAACTATAAGTTAGTCTACTTGAGACCCGACACGTTTCGTTTTATTTAGAAGCATCTTTAGTGGTCAACTGTTTTGCATTATTTGTTTGGTTCTTACTCAATTCGATCGATAGCAGTCCTCATGCAATGGGATTATTTAATTCTGAACAAAATGAACTAATAGTATAACTCAAGTATATTTATGTAGTCCTCTTCATGTGTGTTTTGTAGCACGTTGCTACTCGCTGTCACTGTTTATATTTACACTTAGACTTTTTTTATAAACATTTCTGAAAACTCACCATTTGTGTGGCCTGTCGGGCTGTGTATGGCTTTTTTTCTATTTTATCATATCAAAACAAACGACATACGCCACTCACAAGGCCACAGAATTGGCGAGTTTTCGGACACTTTTATAAAAAAAATAAAAAAAAATAATTGTAAATAGTGTAAATGTAAACAGTAACAGCAAATGGAAAACTGCTACAAAACACACATGAGGAAGACAACATAGGAACGTGAACAATATTAATAGTTCATTTTATTCCGAATTAAAACCACTAGGAGGCTAACGGTTATTTCGTGAGTACGTGCATGGCGAGCACGGTGCCCCGAGGTAATGCAGTCTTTCTTCCTTCTTTACTTCCCGGACTGCATTTCCTTTCCCCTTCCCCTCCTTTCCTATCCTCTCTCCTTCACTCCCCATCGGAGGACTGATAACCTTAGCAGTTTTGTTCCCCTATCCCAACCAAACAACCCAAACCACAACTCAGAATTAAATAATCCCATAGCATGAGAAATGTTATCGATCGAATTTAGTAAAAACCAAACGATCAGTGTAAAACTAAAAAAAAAAAAAAAAAAAAAAAAAAAAAATCCTGCACAGTTGACCACTGTAGATGCTTCAAAAGACGGTGAAACGCTTCTGGTCTCAACTCAACTAGACTGACTTACAGTTGCATAAGACTGTCACCTAATCTACACAAACTCAATTTTATATTTTAATTTTACAAAATGAACTTTCACTATTTCGACTTTTTAAGTCTAAAACGATGGACACTAGAGTGCAGTAGCTTCCGTGTTGCTCTTTAGTTCCAGCAACTGGTGGGAGTTTCCGGGAAGTAGCAGCAGGCTGCACACAACAGCAGCCAGGCGGGCGGCCTCTGTCATCTCTCCTCCCCCCCCCCCCCTCCCCCAGCCATCACCGCCGTCGCCACCACCGAGCGAAGCCAGCAAACGTCGGATCGCGCGGAAAATCCCCCCACTCTACTCCTCTCCCCCCCTCCTCAGCCCTACCTGCCCAGCGCCCTGGCACCCCCCCCCTCCCCCCCAAAATCACAACACCCCATCACGTGACGCCCGCGCTCGCTACTTTTCAAGCGCCGTGTTTAGTTCACTATTTGGTTTGTTTCCGAGTTTAACTTGCCTTCAATTGCGGTACCTACACCGTTTCTAAGCAAGAACTAAAACACGTAATAAAATATAAATAAATGCTTTTTAATATACACTGACTTTCAAACTCTTGCTCAGCGTGGTCTTTTAGATAATAGAGTGTGAGTGAGGAGCTAAAGGTTCGTGGCTTAAATCCTGCAAGGTGCTTACTTTTTTTTTTCTCCTTTTGTTTTCATTTGTAACGTGTTCTAATACTTTTTGTGAGCAGAATTTTCCGCAATGTTTCGTTAATTACATATTCAAATTCAAATTCAAATGTTTGTATAGCCTATGGGACTTAACTAAGAGGTCATCAGTCCCTAAACTTACAAACTACTTATAAACTAACTAAGACTAAGGACGGCACAAATATCCATCCCCGAGGGGGGATTCGAACCCCCGACCGTAGTGGCCGTGCAGACCGTGACTGAAGCGCCTCAGTCCCCGCAGCCACCGCGGCCGGCAATTACATATTACAGCGTGCCGTCTCTCAGTAGTGAGTTTCATTGAGTTTAATAATTTTGTTAATTTTTTTTTCCTTCTTTGCATTTCTAACAAATTTTAGGGCTTTCCATTCATCTAACGTTTGTACGTTTGAAATAAGCGCTGCCAGTTCCCAACGATCCTCCTCCCCTCTATCTCCCTTGATACAAATGCTGCTTCTTTGCTTCCTGCCTGAAAGGATTTAGATTTTCCTTACGTTTTCCTCAATATGTTGTTGTTATTATTTTGAGGGGAGTAAACAGCTACGTCATCAGTCCACCCCTCAATATAAATTTTCGTGCATCGTACTCTGCAGTTCCAGGAAAACCTCTTCTACTTTTTAGAAGATCAGCAACAAATTTCCCTACTCACTACCTTAGAACAGCTTCCATATACCCGACTCACGGTCAAATTCTAAAGAATTAAGTTCGAAGTTATAGTTATAGGGGGACGTACAGTTTAACGTGGCTTCCGAACCATGGTGCTAATCGGTATTTTGCACATGAGGAATACTGCCGGAGGTGAAAGAAGTGGAAAGTGACAGATAACTGTGCAACCGAGGCGCACGAAGTAAGTTTTACTGTAAAGAATAGGTCAGTTTTCTGAAGGACGTCACATTAGTATGTTTACGTACATCGAAAGTGTATTGTGCTGTTGCAGCTGTTATTCAACACATTCAAACAGACAGTATCAGAACAATCAATTGGTATTTATTTTGTTAGAAAAATCACGTTCACAAGATTGTTTGCTTATAATTTAAACACAGCTAAGAAATATAGCAAGTCCAAAATAAATGTAGATCTAAATCGCATCTGTCTAACTAAGAAATAATACGAAACACTTTGATATATTACAGCTCATGGTAAAAATACCCGGTACTGAAACCAATAGTTGCCTCGGCTTAGCAATGTTTATACTAGTAAGAAACGGTAAGTAGATTCTTTGTATTGCAAAATTTCGCTTTTCTAGGGAGACTGGGGATTTCAGATAGCGAGTTGTCTTTAAGAAATAGAACTGTAGAAAACGCTATTCACTTGTAATAAAAAACAGTAGTTGTATGTTACTCGTGTAAATACTATTAGGAAATCCGTTTTAGATTACTTATTCTTCCATTTCGTTAATACACAGTATCTGTAAAAATAGTTATACATGAAAACATAATCTGTGCATTACGAACTGTTGTGTTTTCCATAACAGTGCCACCCGGATGTCACGGGTCGAGCGCCTTGCCGCTGAGGGGCAGAGCTAGAGTTCAGTGGGCGGGGAGAGAGCGGATGATAGTGGCAGGATTTAAGGCCGTGTGCGCGGCCTGCGTCCGCACTCGAACTAGCCAAGACCGAGAGGGTGCGGGCGACCGAAATCCCCAATATGCGGCCCTCTAGTGGCGACAAGAGCGAGCGGCCTGTCAGCGATGTGGACGCTGGATACATCTCGCAGATACTCGATCCAGAGAGAGAGAGAGAGAGAGAGAGAGAGAGAGAAAGCGCCTGCGGTTTGGGCAACCCGCGAGACACAAGCGAGCTACCGTTGCTCGACGAATAAAGTGCGGGCGCACATACAGGCCGTTTCACACCGCACTCACACTATTTCACGTTACTTAACGTGGCAGATTTTTCTACAGATTTGTTTCCATAGTCTTAAATGGTGTAATTCACACCGACCTCGCAGAGTCTCACAGACGCCACAGACGTCGACAGACGAATCTGCGGGATCGCTCCGAGACCGATCTTTTCAAAACACCTACCGACGTCTGTGGCCTCACGTATGCGCACTGCGCGCGCATGACCACACCTTTTGCGCAGTTTCGTGCTGTAACTTGTTACAAGAAGCTGTATTGTTTATTATTATTATTATTTTTCCTAATTGTTGGGCCTGCAGCATCATATATGTCGTAAAAAGACATTGTAATAATGTTCCAGATTGCTGCTTATGTTTTATTTAATATTGCTACAGCTGTTTCGACAGTTTGTCATTCTCAAGCGCGTCTACGATGTTTGGACGTTAATTAATATTGACATCTGGCGTAACTGTTGCTTTAACTGTCAGGTGTTCTGCAGCTTTTTACATTAAAACTTTAAATCAAAGAAATTTTTATATTTTTTCGTAATTAGCAATTAATCTTTGGCAAAGCTGTTGCTAATTACGAAAAAATATAAAAATTTCTTTAATTTAAAGTTTTAATGTAAAAAGCTGCAGAACACCTGACAGTTAAAGCAACAGTTACGCCAGATTTCAATATTAATTAACGTCCAATGTCTTTTTATTATTATTTGTTATGGAGCAGTTAATTGAAGCCGTTAGAACGCGCCCACTGCTGTGGAATACAGATTTGGAGAAGTATAGAGAAAAGCGTTCTGAAAAAAGAGAAATTTGTTAACATCGATTATTGATTTAAGCCTAAGGAAGTCCTTTCTGAAGGCATTTGTATGGAGTGTTGCCTTGTATGGGAGTGAAACATGGACGATAAACAGTGCGGACAGAATGAGGATAGAGGCTTTTGAAATGTGGTGCTACAGAAGAATGCTGAAGATTAGGTGGGTGGATCGCGTAACTAATGAGAAGGTACTGAACAGAATCGGGGAGAAAAGAAATTTCTGGCATACCTTGACTAAAAGAAGGGATAGATTGGTAGGACACATTCTTAGACATCAAGGAATTGTGAAATTAGCTTTGGAGGGAAGTGTGTGGGGTAAAAACCGCAGAGGAAGACCAAGAGATGGATACAGTAAACAGATTCAGACAGATGCAGGTTGCCGTTCTTATGTGGAGATGAAAGGGCTTGCTCAGGATAGGGTATTGTGGAGAGCTGCATCAAACCAGTCTCCGGACTGAAGACCACAACAACAACACAGAGACAACAATTTAAAGGAAACAGCATCGGGGCGAAATAGCAAAGCAACTGGAACAAAATAGATTAGTTCTTAATTTTACTAGTTCAAATATAGACAAACATTTATTAATTTTGAAAATTAGTTAGCGTTTATTTAAAAATTATCAACATTCAGCTGTCTATTTATCAACCTTACAAGTTATTTTAAGTTAATAATGGAGAAGAAATCTGTTCCAACTATTCACGTTGTTTATATGTTTGAAAGAAATTTTACCAAAATTATAAACCACCTACAATAAGATTTCAAAAAAGTAAATTGTCTGAGGCTTACCTTAGGCATAGTACCATTCTTTCTCTGCTGGAAATAGATCACCTGTAGTTGTGCCGTCCTTAGTATTAGCTAGTTCATAAGTAGTTTGTAAGCTTAGGGACTGATGACCCCGTAGTTAAGTCCTATAAGTTCTACAAACATTTGAACATTTGTAGTTGGCGTCTTTTCTACTAATATCGTTATTTATCAATGTTAAGATCTCTTCATACCCAGGCTTAGACAGTCGAAAGTATGTTGTGAATCTGTCATCATCTAGCTCCAAATCCTCCATCAGATTACGATACTCGCCGCACTTTTCCGTCTTTGGTTGATGGGGTGCACCCAATGCGTTCGGTTTGTAACCGAGTACAGTAGCATTCGAACTACTAGAGCCGTCATCCAACCAAGGCATAGTTTTAGTAAACGCGAAATCGCACCACGAACCACTTAGCATGTTACCTACTTCAAATGAACCGACTGACAGAGCAGTCACGATGCCCCAATATCTGACAGACGTCGGTGTCGGCGTGAACTTCACAACTGTCTCGTGACATCTGTCACATAGTGTGACCGCGGTGTGAAACGACCTTGCAGCGTTTACCAACTATTTAACCCGAGTTCATCGTTACTGGACTACAAGTCTTACTATTTCGTCTCGGTCCTTGTACATATTGCGTATTACCCATCTTTCTCTATAGCTTACCAATAGTTTCTCAAAATTTCGAACATCTTTAACCATTTATGATTTAACGTCACACCGATAGCATGGTAATTAGGCTGGTATTACACTATCAAATTATTGGACAAAAAATTGGATGAAGTATTGGTGCTATTCTTTGACAAAGATATTGGATCAATCTCTAAAGGGGATATTACACTATCCTCCAATATTTTTTTTCAAACTGGCGTTGTTATCCTCGTCTGTTGCTTATACTACAGTTGCGTTGTGCCTGCATTTAGAAGAGAAGGAGGGAAAAAAGAAAAGTAAATCAGGGTGCTACGGCGAGATGAATAAGTGCTCAATAAAATTTGTTACGGGAATGGGAGGACTTTGTTTTTTATATCGTCGGCAGTACAACATGGCCGTAATTCACTGCTAATTATTTGCAATAGATTAACAGAAGAGGCTGACGCAAAATGTGTATATGAAAAAGAGTGTAAGTTGATAAAACAAGTTTAAAGAATGTTTAAAGGAAAATGTCAGCACTGACAAAGAGGAAAATCGAACTTCTTTATAACGTTATTACCACTGTAAGGGAGTAAACATAGCCGATAAAATGAATAGTCTCTGTTTATTTCCTTACAAAAATTGTCTGATTTGTTTATATGCGTATATCTTTCCCTGAAAACGGATTTCGATGTTTTGAATGTTGTTTCACTTCCCAGGAACTAAGTTTACCAAAATTCATACATCATGAAGTCTGCTTTGGTCATAAATAAGATGTAGGGATGTTAATTCTTCAATTCCGATAGTATATTATGATTTTGTACATTTCCGATTATAACTCATAAACCTCACTTTCAAAAATGTTCAAATGTTTGTTAAGCTTATGGGACTTAACTTCGGGGTCATCAGTCCCTAAACTTACAAACTACTTAAGAACTACTTACGAACTAGGACGGCACAAATATCCATGCCCGAGGGGGGATTCGAACCCCCGACCGTAGTGGCCGTGCTGACCGTGACTGACGCGCCTCAGTCACCTCGGCCACCGCGGCCGGCAAACCTCACTTTCACCGCAGGGTATTGGGCTAAGTGAATTGACGTGATGGACAGTGTCAATTGGCATTGTCGACTGTTATACAACGCCCCATCTGGTTTATACATTCGTATCAGTTTTATTGTCACTAGAAAACACTACACAAACTTTCCGCCGGCCGCGGTGGCCGAGAGGACTGAGGCGCTCCAGTCACGGTCTGCACGGCCACTACGGTCGGGGGTTCGAATCCCCCCTCGGGCATGGATATTTGTGCCGTCCTTAGTCTTAGCTAGTTCATAAGTAGTTTGTAAGCTTAGGGACTGATGGCCCCGTAGGTAAGTCCCATAAAAAAAAAAAAAAAAAAAAAAAAAAAAAAAAAAACAAAAAAAAAAAAAAAACAAAAAAAAAACTTTCCGCTCGTAGCCATATTTCCGGATACCAACGCTATGTCAAACCTTAGCCTCCACATAACATTAATGAAGGCTAGCGTCAAACAGCTGTAGTGGCAAGAAGGCTGTACTACTACTAGTGCTCCGAGTGGCCACATTTCACACCATACTGCAGAAAACAGAAAACGAGCGATTTCTTTGACCAAATGTAAGCCGAGGTCTTGGACCACATTCCCATTACACTACGTCCAATTTTTTGTGACCAATGCTTTGTCCAACTTGATTGAGGAATAGCGGCCTTGGAGACGGAGCTCACACACGGAATTTTAGGTGACGATGGAGTACGAAATCAGCCGGTCCTTCCAAACAAACAAAATGTTTCTAAAGCTTATGGGACTTAACTAAGGGCTTATCAGTCCATACACTTACGAAGTACCCATGAACTACCTTATACTAAAGACAGCACAAACATCCAAGCCCGAGGGAAGATTCGAACTCCCGACACGGGAGGCCACGCGATCCGCAACGTAGCGCTCCAGACCGCTCGGCTACTCCCGCGCGGCTTCAAAGGAACCGTCACGGTATTTGCCTGGAGTGATTTAGGGAAGTCACGAAAAACTTAAATCTGGATGCCCCCTAAACGCGAGTCCAGTGCGTTACCACTGCGCCTGCTCGCTCGGTAAGCATAACTGGATTCTTCTTCATTGCTCCTAACAAAATACAGCTGAAAGTCGGAACCTCCTCTCTTGTGACGTCACGCTTCCTAAACCAAAAGTTATCATCTCCTAACAGCTCCTTCCTTTTCACTCCCGTGTCTAGGAATCTTGTCAGTGGCTGGGATGCACCTGCTGTTAAGCCGATTGTGCGGTAGTTCTCACACTTAGCTGGCCACCCTATCTTGACATGTGGATAATATTTATCCGAATGTCTGACGGCACGTCGTCAGTATCGTAGATTCCACACACTAACTTGAATTGACGCTCGGTTGCCACTTCCGCCAAATTTCTCAATTGAAGATTACGCGATATCTGTGCAGTTTACAGTTTTAGCGGTTAACTCCAACATCTAAAGCACTCATATTTACAATGGCAGCAGACTTGGAATAACATACCTATTTTGCAGTCAAATGTGTTTTGAAACAGAGCAAGTGATTACAATTGTTAATATCACGCGTAGAGCTGTTGTTGTTTGTGTAAACAAAGTTTTTCTCTGAGAACTATTCGACCAATTACCATTCTGTGCGTAATCAAATCTATGTAAGCGCCGTAACGAGCGGCAAGGTGCCGGAGCATTGTAGCAATTCATTGTTTTGTATATATTCTCTATGGAAACTAATGCAGACACAGAAAGGCTAGGAAAGGAGACCGTCACGTATTAGCTATTCACGCACGAAGTCACTACCGTACTGTGACATTTTGATTTTTGATGCTATCGACAGACATTAGGGTCCATACCTGATGGAATTCGCGACTGAAGAAAATGATAAGTTGAATCTCAAAGTAAGTCATCGTGTGCATCAATTATTCATCTCTGTTTTATTCAAAATAAGTTGATTTTGAGGTACCGACGGGGGCTGCCTCGCGTGGAATTCGAGCTTGCAATCACACGGTCGTAAATTACTCAGATTGATTTAAGACTTATTAATCGTCTACGCACACAGTTTGACTTGCACTTCCAGATCCGGCGGTGACGTCTCATATTCACTAAACAGAGATTTGTTCCCGACGACTGCTCGTGCTGAAACAAAATATTCCAGTCATTTCAGAGTTGGAGTTCTGTAGCCCTCATTACAGCCGATAGTTATAAGCAATACAGCGACAACTGTACAGAATCTAAACTAATCCGCTCTCTTCCAGAATTCGAATGTCAACATTTTCTTGAATTGGTGAGTCATGGTTGCTTAATGATTGACCAAACTGCACAGTAATTTCACTACGTGGTGCTGAAAAGAGAGTCTAAATTCCATTATTGTCCAAACTATTCAGTACTTAAAAGCTATTCAAAGATATTTTCATTAATTCAGTCATACAGAGATTAGACATATTATTATTGTTTTTGTTGTTGTGGTTTTACGGAGACTGGTTTGATGCAGTTCTCCACCCTACTCTATCCTGAGCAAGCCTCTTCATCTCCTCATAAGAACTGCAAACCCACATCCATTTGAATCTGCTTACTATATTCGTCCCTTGGTCTCCCTCTACGATTCCCCCCCCCCCCCCCCCCCACACACACACAGTTCCCTCTAATGTTAAATTTACGATTCCTCCATGTCTAATAATGTGTCCTACTAATCGATACCTTTTTTTAGTCAAGGTATGCCATAGATTTCTTTTCTCTCCAGTTCATTAGTTAAGCGATCCACCCACCTAACCTTCAGCATTCTTCTGTAACACCATAGTGCATGTCCACACTGTTTATCGTCCACGTCTCGCTCTCATACAAGGCAACACTCCACATAAATGCCTTCAGAAAGGAATTCCTTACACTTAAATTAATATTCGATGTTAACAAATTTCTCTTTTTCAAAAACACTCTTCTTCCCATTGCTATTCTGCATTGTATATTCTCTATACTGCGACTATGGCATGTTATTTTACTGCCAGAGTAACAAAACTCATCTACCACCTTTATTGTTTCGTTACCTAATCTAATTCCTTCAGCATCGCCCGATTTTCTTAGATTGCAATCCATTACTCTCGTTTTGAAACACAATGTCATCGGCAAAACACAATGTTTTTATTTCTTCACCCTGAACTTTAATTCCTTCTCCAAATTTCTCCTTGCTTTCCTCTATAGCTTGCTCAATGTACAAATTGATTAACATTGCGGAAAGGCTACAACCCAGTCTTACACCATTCCCAACCTCTGCATCCCTTTCATGCCCTTCAACTCTGATAACTGCTGTCTGGGTTTTGTACAAATTGTAAATAACCTTCCTTTCCCTATATTTTACTCCTGCTGATTTCAGAATTCGAAAGAATGTATTCCAAACAATATTATCAAAAACTTTCTCCAAATCTACCAAAACTAGAAATGTAGGTTTCCCTTTCCTTAATCTACCTTTTAAGATAAGCCGTAAAGTGAGTATTGCCTCCCGTGTTCCTACATTTCTCCTGAACCCAAACTGATCTTCCCCCGAGGTCAGCTTGTACCAGCTTTTCCATCCTTCTGTAAATAATTCATATTAAAATTTTGCAACTGATGGTTCTGTAATTTTCACACCTGTCTGCACCTGCTTTCTTTGGAATGGGGATTATTACATTTTTCTTGAAGTCTGAGGATATTTTCCCTATCTTATACACCTTACGCTCCAGATGAAATAGTTTTGTCATGGCTGGCTCTAACAAAGACTTTAGTTGTTCTGAGGGAATGTCATCTACACTAGGGGCCTTGTTTCGACTTAGGTCTTTCAGGGCTCTAACAAATTCTTCTCTCAGTATAGTATCTCCTATTTCATCTTCATCTACTTCGTTTTCCCTTATTACAATATTGTTTGAAGGTTCATTTCCTTTGTAGAGTCCCTCTATATACTCTTTCCACCTTTCAGATTTCCATTCTTTGCTGGGAACTGGTTTTACATCTAAGTTCTTTATATTCATACAGCTGCTTTCCTTGTCTCCAAATGTCTCTTTTATTTTCCTGTGGGCGGTATCTATTTTCCCCCATTTATACATTCTTCTACAGATGTTCATTTGCATCTAGCCACTCCTGCTTAGCCACTTTACACTTCCTGTCAATCTCATTTCTTAGTCGTCTGTAGTCCATTTTACCTGTTTCATTCGCTGCATTTTCATATTTTCTCCTTTCATCAATTAAATTTAGTATTTCCTGTGATATACAAGGATTTTTTTGTACGTCTTGCCTTTCTATCTATTTTGTCCTCTGCTGCCTTCACTATTTCATCTTTCAGTCCTAGATATATACCCCAACAAATTAAAAAAAAATAGTCTAAAATTTCTTAAACTGTCCAGTGAACAAAGCACTGTATTTGTCAGTTTTTGAAAAGTGATAAGAAAGCTACAAGTGCCCAAAACAAGGCTGCCATGGCCATTGTATGTAGTTAGCACTGTGCATGGTTTACGCAGCAATTTGTAAGTGCTTCGATCCAAGCCGGGTAACAGTGTCTCCTGTTTTGTTTGCTAAAGAATCGAAGACCAAACAACATACACTGATTAAGTCTTAGTCTTTTGTGTTTGAGCTTCTAAAGAGCTTGTTTCTTCTAGCCTTCTGGTTACATACTTACTGTTCGTACCCGCACTTAACATAGAAGAAAACGTTTCACTTCCCACGGAGGACACACTCGTCGTTTGAGAGCTTGGTCACAGCGAGCACAAACTGCATGCTGTGAGGCTGTTGTGGCATTTGTTTACGTGGCGGTCAGTAACTTGCCCGCTCTGCTTGCCACACGCAAGCCTGGCTTCGCCTGTTCTCTGCTACACTGTAAGGACGCTTTCACAATATACGATTTCTTCCGTACGGGAAAAAAACCCGATGGTCAGTCAGGCTGCAGTCTCCTGCTGAAGAGCATGATAGCTTCCACACTGTACGGTTACAACACGGGCACGAGTTTTAGCCGTGTTGCAGCCGCCCAGTGCCACTGCAGACACACGGGACCGCACCGCGTTCTCGGCTCAGTGGTCCACGTGACCGCACTGCGCGATTTAAGTCGTATGGGAGCTGTCCCCAGTGTGGTTTCTGCTGTGTTCAGTTTGGTTTCAGGTTGCGTTTTTCGGTGTTTTCAGTGTGTGAGTGTCGTTGGCTTATTTTCACATTATGGAAGCGATTGACGCTGAACTTTTGATATCGCTAGTTGAATCGAAACCCGCGTTATGGAACAAAACATTAGATATTTATAAGGCTAGAAACGCATCAAGAAAAGCCCTGGAAGTGGTATGTTCAGCTCTCAACCCAGATTTTCAGATCAATAGTGATTAAAAAAATGCGTTTGGTAAGTACTACTTATTAAGCAAAGTAAATACTTATTTGTATTATATTTGAATAACATTTAACTTTTCCTTACAACACATCACGGTCGTGTGACGTTGGTCTCCCAAAATTCAGAATACGAGTTTATACATGTATTACCTATCTTCAGTGGCGTTTCTCTTCAAACACCAGTAATAACAGAGCTGTATTTAAAAACTTACCTTAAAGGCATAGGCAGCATTTCAGTAGGTTGTATGCAATTTCTGAATTGCGTGTTTTGGCGTTGCACAACATTCTTCAGTTTCCCATGTAATTCATGGAAGGAGCCAACTGACAAACGAAAGCAGTTAAAAACTTTCGGTCGTCGTTTCTCAGGTCTGCAAATAATGTGTACATAGCCCCGACTTCTTCACGTCTCAGATTGATTGAATGAACCCAGTGAAGACGATTGTGTCTTCGTCTTCTCCGACGTCGATACAGTATCCACACGAAATGACTTGTTCACGATCCATAACTGCACCAGGCCACACTTTCAAGGGAACTGAAGTTCTTGTGTGGAAAATCACCTACGATTTAAACCCGTACGGCTTTTCCCCGTTCGGACGAAATAGTGCAATCACCCCTATTTAAACCCGTACGGTTTTTTCCCGTCCGGGCGAAATCGTGTAGTGTGAAAGCGGCCTAAGTAGGCGCTACATGAACACAGCGTGCTGGTATATCACTCGAATCCTGAAAAACTTATGCAAAGGGGTGTGTCCGACAATTTGCTACATTTTTCTAACAGCGTCACGTATCATTGCAACGCTGTAATATTGTCCACAGATTTGTAGCGACAATGTTTCGCGAGGCCTTGCAATTCAGTGATCTACTGCCCAAAGGTATATACTCTCCGTTTTCACAATCCAAAGAATTAGTAATGGGTTCTCAGTATAGTCATTACACAACCAGGCAATAAGTTTGGCAGCGAATCGAACCCTTTGGTTCGAGAATATTAGCACCCCATAAGCAAGTAAGTAGTCCTCGCACATCGGCTCAAGAACTTACGACTCATTGATGTGACCTCACTTTTCACTGAAGTGGGATTGCAGGGACCGCCGCGTCTCATTCACAAGAAGCTGGAAGAGAAACCTAAACATCTGTTGAAGTACAATGTCACTAGGTCTACTTTTATTCAATGAACAATACGTTGAACATACTGATAGTCTCACCAATGTTTCAGCAATGGTGGGTAATCTTTAAATGTAATATTTCCTTCGTTGGGAATCACAGTCATGTGAAACTTTTTCAACGAAATATTCGCTATTTGATGTAGATGATTGTTCACTTATTACATAAACATGATTTCGTTGGTTTGTATCCATTGTCACATGACTGTCAAGAGAAATTTTGTAAAACATACAAGCCGGCCGCGGTGGCCGAGGTGACTGAGGCGCTTCAGTCACGGTCAGCACGGCCACTGCGGTCGGGGGTTCGAATCCCCCCTCGGGCATGGATATTTGTGCCGTCCTAGTTCGTAAGTAGTTTATAAGTAGATTGTAAGGTTAGGGACTGATGACCCCGTAGTTATGTGCCATAGGCTTAAAAAAAAAAAAAAAAAAAAAAAAAAAAATAAATAAATAAATAAATAAATAAATAAATAAAAAATAAAAAAAATAAAACATACAAATCAAAAAGTGCAGATTTCAGTTGCATTATCTGCCACCCTCCGCTCCCATCTTCTCCGTCGCAGTACCTTTTCATTTTCCCGTACTTTACTTACATCCCATAACTCCTTGGTCACCTTTCAAAACCACCTTCCCGTCCAACGACATCCTCCCCCCCCCCCCCCGCCCGCACACACACACACACACACACACACCGCTGTGATCTAGAAGTTTGGCCCCAAATTCGTGTTAGAAGAGCGGCGAACTCCTAATTCCCCCCCAGAAGTCCGCCGTCTCTTCAATGACTCAGCCTCACCTATTCACCGACCATGACCCCCACGATCGATCGCCTCCTTATGGAGGAGGCCCTCTTGTACAATCACAAAATAGCTTCTCCAATCGTCCAAATTCAAAAAAGTAACTTCTTTACAATGAACAATTTATTCCTCATTGTAAGAATCTTCCCACCTTGATGGACTATGTACAGTCCCACTAGAATATCCCAATTTTCGTTCCAACTCCCACCTGCAATGCCACAATGTGCTCTCCACCAAGTACAAGTCCAAACCAACACTCATCAAACTTGAATTAAATGTACCTACCTGATCCAGTGCATACAAACAACTCCCTTCCCCCTCTCATTTCACACCCTCGACCTACAAAATATCCTTCCCTGCCAATAATCTCCTCCATTCAGTTTCCATTGCTGTACACTCCTTACTTCACGTCATCATCAACGCCACTGCAGCTGAAACCAGATTCACTTCATCTACAGCCTTCTCGACACTTTCATGTACACCTCGCTACCCCTAACCCCCAGCCAAGCCGCTAGGTAGCCTCTCAACATGGCTCAACAGCACTACAGCGTTTCATACAGCAACGGCCCCTCCCAGTATACCAGCAAATTTCCTTTCATATATAACATGCACCAACAGAAATTCGATACTTTTAACCTCAATTAAATGTCCCTCCCACCTTACCAAATCATCTCTACCTCCTACGACATGCTCCACCGCACTTCAATCCCCTTTTCCCAGTCACATGTGAAACAGCAATTTGTCACCACAGGAGTATTCCCGTTAAGCCATAAATATTACACAATAATTCCTACAAACGCCTTATCGTTAGTGTATCACGAAAAGCTCTAGTTGTAATGGGTGCCACAGCATACACCCAATCCACTAGTCTCATTGCCCATGACGTCCTCACCACAATAGTTTTACTCTATTGCTTCCCCTAGCTCCACCAGAACCTTGTGACATTCTGCAACAATTGTAGAACTTGTTGCAGGAGCTGCCAGTGATCTCAGGGCTGCCTGGCTGTCTGAATAGATATAGATGCTACGGTCTTTGTAGCACCTACGCAAATTTTCCTCCACACACGCCCTAATGGCAGTGATTTCGGCCTGGAATACTGAGGCCAGTTTCCCTAGAGAGATGACGCCCTCCAGTCTTGGCTGCACCCCGTATACCCGGCCCCAACGCCTTGGTCTGATTTCGACCCGTCTGTGAACCAGACAATATCCCCCCTACAGTGTCGAACTATTTTCTCCCACTGCTCCCTACTTCCAATTGTTATATTGAAAGGCTTTTTGAAGCAGTATGGGGTTATAATATAGTCGGCTGGCATTTCCCCAACCTTTCCTATATTTACCTCACTCACTATTTTAGTGTGTTATTCTGGATATCCCAAAGAGTTCCAGTTTTTGCCAGTTTTGAGTCTGTATGCACCAGCCGCTGCCTCCAGCTTGACCCAGCAGTTGGTGAGCTGCTAATTTCGCCTGTTATGGCTAAGAAGACTAATCTCTGCACCTTACCCAGCTCCTTAGCAGCAACCGGCTGTTCTACCTTCTTCCACCATACGACTGCCCCATAGGTGATCCTGGGTCTAATCATCGTGGTGTATATCCAGTGCATACCCTTGGGGCTCAGGCCCCAATTTTTGCCACAAGCTCTCCTGGTACTTACCAGAGTACCTTTTGCCTTGGAGCAAATATTCCTGATGTGAGGGGTCCATGTCAGTTTCTCATCTAAGTTAACCCCTAGATATTTCACTGTCCCTTTCACAGGTAGCGCTTCATTAAAAAGCTTTAGATTCCAACTTGAATGTTGAATGTACTTCTTTGTGAATGGTACAACAATAGTCTTCTTAGGACTAACCCCCCAGATCCTGTTTTCTGCACCAGTCTTGCACAATGTCCAACGTACCTTGTGCCATATTCTTGACTGTGTCAGTAAAATTTGCCAAGACAAGATCATCTGCGTATCCTTGGCAAAAGTACTCCCTAGAGTTTAATTCTCCAATGAGATCATTCACCACTAGATTCAACAATAAAGGGGAAAGAACTCCTTGCGGGCAACACCTAGTGGTGTTGATTACCATTTTTTCATTCATCATGGTAGCCTCTACATTTCTTCCACTGAGCATGGCCCTAGTCCATCTACATACGCACCTCTGCTGCCCTAACCATGGAATCGAAGGTCGTGTTGCTAAAAGCCCCCTCGATGTCCAGGAAGATACAGAGGGCTATTTCCTGAAAGTGTAGTGCTTTCTCCACCTTCCCAACGAGTTGGTGGAGAGCTGTCTCACATTTACCTGGCTGATATGCATGTTGGTTTGAATGTAGAGGAGCCCTTCTTAACCTCCTCTCTCCAACATGTAGATTAACCAGCTTTTCCAATGTCTTAAGAATAAAGGAGGACAGGCTGATTGGTCTCATATCCTTGGCCTTGGTATGATCAATTCTCCCTGGCTTTGGAATGAAGACAACCTTCACTGCCCTCCAGGCATTGGGAATGATTCCTGCTGCTAGGCTAACCATAAATAACCTGCATAGGAATCTTATGAGATTTCCTCCCACTCTCGAAGATTACCCTCACCCAGAAAAACAGAAAGGAGGAAATAAACACAGGACGCAACACACGCACCTCCGGCTCCATGACGTCAGACTTATCATTTACGACCATCCTGTCCAGCGCTAACATACTGAAACACCTGGTACTATGCTTCCACCTCAACGAAGCTGGAAGCCTCGCCTACTAACCATCCAGCAGAGAGCCTATAATATACTAAAACTTATACTTTGACGTACAAAATTCTTTGATCCGCCCCATTTTTTGATATGGAAATGTTACACGGATATCCACCACTTCCAAGTTCTGTAAGTCGCTCCATATCGAATGAACACCTGCGCCCTAGTTAGACTTTCACACATGATTATCTTCCCGCACAAGAACCCTCTACCAAATCATTTAATTATTCTTATCTATTCTCACTCAAAGTGAACACCTCGGACCAACCTACACCATATACACCATATGGGTGCTATCTGCCTGGAAGTTTCATATCAGCACACACTCCGCTGCAGAGTAAAAGTGTCAGTCATAAAAGCGGTTCGATGAACCCTCTTCCATGCACTTCAATATGCCTTGCAAAGTATTTGTGTAGATGTAGATATACTATATTCCGGAACTTAGTACACAACATTTTTCTACGTTCTCCTCCGGAAGCAACCTCGGTATGCGTCCTGTTGAATCGCGCGAAGCAGCGAAGCAAACCTTCAACTGGGTTTCTAACTAAAAGAAGAAACGTCGATACGAAGCAGTCCTGAGGATGACGATGAGGATCCGAAACCTCTTCACACGTTCCGAGGCGACCATCTTTCTCGTCTTGACTCGTAAGTCATGGGACGAACATGGCGGCAATACGATCCATTCCAAGATGCAGTGTCAGAATTTCATGACATGATACAACTGAACTTTCACACTTATGCAATCTCTCTGACGGTCAGACTTTGATTGGCAAGCACAACTTATGTGATATTCCTGAGTTGAGCGTCGTAGGTATGCGTCAAAGGGCCTCCTAAAGCAGGACAGAAAGTTCAAGGGATCAAACTGCAGTGGTCAGCGGTCCCTACTACTTAATCTTATGATAAGGACAATACACGTGGGGGGACTCCAACTTCCGGCTGGAGTGACCGCGCAATCCGTGACTTCGCGCGCAGTTTCTCCTTATCTGCTTGGTTATGCCCCAGTTCCTCCTACTAACGTGTTTACAAAACACGTATTACTTTTCACACCACTGGTAATTTCAGACAATACTTGTTCTGAAATTGAAACTGTACATTTACTTTATAAAAAGAGCACGTTTTTCTGGGACCATTGTAATGATGTGCAGTTCAAAACGGAACAGTTTTCAAACTACGGTTCTGTACAACTGCCGATTTGACGAATACTGAGAAGGAATGCTGATTATTTTCTTTCTCGGCAGTTTTCGACGATGTTTTAAATGTAGGTCAACTCTTGCTCCCGAAGAAAAATGTTCAGATGTTTGTAAATCTATCGGACCAAACTGCGTGGTCATCAGTCAGTAGCTTACAAACTACTTAAACCTAGGTAAACTAAGCTAAGGACAAAACACACACACACACACACCCATGCTCCAGGGAGGACTCGAACCTCCACTGCGAGCAACCGCGCGATCCGCAGCGAGATGTTCAAAATGTTCAAATGTTTGTACATCTATCGGACCAAACTGCATGGTCATCAGTCCGTAGCTTACAAACTGCTTAAACCTAGGTAAACTAACCTAAGGACAAACACACACACCCATGCCCCAGGGAGGACTCGAACCTCCACGGCGAGCAACCGCGCGCTCCGCAGCGAGACGCTTTAGACCATTCGGCTACTCCACCGCGGCAGCAGCGAGATGCTTTAGACCGCTCGGCTACTCCACCACGGCGCTCCCGAATAAAGGGCAAGCTCTCAAATGTAAGTTATACAGCGGTTGCTGTAACAATGTAATTTACAATTATAGGCATTCACATTCCCCTGGAATACGCTAAAACTGCGGCTTGGTGGAATCAAAACCATCTGTAGAATTGTATGAAAATCCTCGAATGAATGACAGGCGTGTGTTCCATGTTGCGACGGTGCTGCGGCTAGTCCCTTCCTTCCGCCCACCCCTCGCGAACCTCATGTGTCCGTGCTCTCATTATTCTGCCTGTGAGGTGAAATATGTAAATATGCTTGCATCGAGGGCGGTGTCGACTTAACAGTAATGAATATGCATTGCCACACTTCACAGTGAGAGTGGAGGATACACCGAAAAAGGGATCGCAAAAACAGATTTAGGACAGGACACCGGAATATGCTGTTGTTACCGAAACACACTGTTTTCGCTTTCTCTTACCAAATTACCATTGCATCTTCTTTTGACGCCACCTCCATTTTGTTTTTAACTTATTCTGCGATTTATATAAAGCTCGAAATTTTACTCACCCTCTCTAAATCCCATACAGAAGCAACTAAAAGAGATGGAGTGTGATATCAATGATTTTACTGTTATATGAACGTCTGTACCTGCCATGCTGTTGAGGGAAGAAAGCTAAGGTACCGTATATTTCCGCAGATAAGACGACCTTCAGATAAGACGAGGTTCAAATTTTCATCAAAATTTTATAGTTTAAGCATATATCTGGCCTATACGACGACCCCCAAGTTACCGTATTTATCTGAATGCAAGCCGTACTTCTTTCCCAGTTTTCGGGATCTAAAATACGCGTGCGGCTTACGTTTTAGATTTGGAGGCAGCTTAAGGAAGTTTCGAAAAATGCTGCTATATGCCACCATAATTAGGTTTTTGTGCATGGAGGTAAGAATAAACCATGGTTTTGTGCAAGAAGGTTAGAGATTCATTGGTTTTGGGTAGCGAGCCTAGTTTTGTGAATGGTAGTTCCTAAAAATGCCGCTAGAAGCCATCATATGTACTTTTCGTGATTGGTACATCTCGATTCCACCTTTTGTTGCAGTGTTTTTGAACTTTCGTGCGTGTAGTGCTACATTGTTTATTATTATTATTTTATTATTATTATATACAGAGAAGTTTAAGAGAAGAGTAATTTCTTTCGCCGAGACATTTAATCGCGCCGATGCATTTATTATGCGGGTGAAAACACACGTAATATCCCGAGAATAGAAGATAAAGAATTTCAAAGGAAACCGCAAATTTTGCGTGTAACTCCGAAATATTTTAACCCTTTCACTGTTCCGTACGTAAATATACGCTAATCGTTTCAGTGCGACTCTGCATATATATTGAGAAATATTTTTGACAAGCGGCATTGTAATATCAAGCTGCATTGTAAACAATTAATTCTATTTCTGATTTATGGCGTATAAGTTATCGTATATACCCTTGTACGCCCAGTAAATTAATAAAGCTCGTAAAGTGAATATTTTTTTTAATTACGAAAACCGTTGTTTTCGTAAATCTTTCCTCCACGACGTAAATTTCAGACTAAATTTCAATCTACTTTTTTTTTTTTTTTTTTTTTTTTTTTTTCACGGTCCAGCCATCGTCTCATCTGCAGAAATATATGGTAAGTGGTCTGTTCGAAAAATACCGCAGCGTCGTAATTTCTAACCATCGGAGCGTTGGAGCGTGTTGAAGGTGTATTTTCCAGAAGTTTACTGTTCAGTGCTGTTTCCAGTAGAACATTGTACTGCACTTTCTCGTGTCCGGCTTTCAAATTCAGAAGCAAAATATTTCAGCCCATTACTGGGCCACGTTGATAGCACTTTCTCTTGCGAGCCATATATCTTTTACACATAGACAGACAATCAGAGCAGTTTGTTACGTGCTCACCTCTGTGTCTCTCCACATTCACCGGATACGTCTAGATTGTTAATGAATCCCCACTGCGCTAGGTTTGACTTGACGGGAGCCACACCAGTTCTAATTCTGTACAACGACCTCCGGATTTTCCAATCCGGATGCATTCCTAATGGTGGCTCTTGTTGAATATGGCAATTTTCTGGTGGCTAAGTTCTCACTGTGTTCAGAGAGCTTCTTTTTTATTTAAGTCGACTGGCTGGAGATTCTGCTCCAGAAAGCTGATGTCTGTCAGCGAAACTTTCTTTGAACTTTTCAATATATTCAAGTTCACATCGCCGTGTTCAAAACCTGCTGCTTTGTAAAGTTTATTTAGGGGGTGGATTTCACGCAGCCTGTAATAATTCTGCAGGTTTCGTTTAGGGCAATGTCGACTTGCTTGGCATGGACTGATCTGCAGCACACATGGGCTGAAAATTCAGTGGTGGTGATGTTAATACACCTGTGCCACGATTTTAGTTTTAACTGTGTTGTGTGACTAACGGAGAAGGAATCGTTTTTCAACTTCGTTTCTAAAGATTTTTCGTTTCGAGAGGGAATGTCTATCAAGTAATGCTGTCAGATTCGGTATAAACTGGAAGTTAAATGAACTGTAATGTTTAACAAAAACGGTCGCCACCCTGGTTTAGGGAAATAAATATATTGTAACAAAAATGGAATTTCAGATCAAGTGAATTTAAGCCTACATTAGTTTTCACAGCTGTCCAAAAACGTCAAGGCAAAAAGAAAGGAAACATTTATGGCAGTAAAACTTGAACAATTACTAATGTATACTACACTGTGGTGCAGTCAGAAATCTGTTTAAATTTGGAACCATTACCAAGCTAGGTCTATATGAATGTTACTGGTTAATAAAACAAGCTAATGGGCTGCACTGCCCAACACTTCTGACTACAGTATGTCAGATCTGTCACACACACAAAAAACAACTGACCAACTAGCACCAATAGAAAATCTGATTTTTTCAATATTTAGTAAACTTATGATTGTTTTAAGCAATGAGTACAAGAATAATATTGAAAATAACTGCACTTTCTTTACTTTATCTTACCTTGCAGTCTCTTTACTAAACGGAGACTAGTACTTTTCAATGGTTTAGTATTTCTAACAGATATTTGACAACTAGTTTGATTCCGGATTTTATAGACAATAAATGAAATTATTGATCCTTGAAAGCTCATGAAAGACCTGATACTAGCTACACTTTTGATAATGCAAATAGATTTGTTTGTTGACTAAAATTTTAGAAAATGTAACTTTCAATAAAATAGTTAATATTGAACTTTTAGTTTTGTCTATCTGAACACTATTCAAATAATTGGTACTTGGTTACTGTACTGATAATATTTAAGACTAGTACTGTTCTGCTTAACACGCACACATTCTGCATTAAAAGTTCTTGCAAATAACAATATTTTTTCTCAGGATTCTTGGAACTTGCATCACCAGGAAAGGAACCTACTTGGTAGTATGACTTGGGAAAATCACGGTTTGGTACAATGTTTTTTGATGAATCACTCTATTACGCAACATTAAACAAACTGCCGGTTCATGCATGAATACAAAACTAAAGATACATTACTTGCAGTACTGTAGGTGGCTGATTAGGTGATTTAGTGGCCACAAATACTTCCGGAAACATTTCAGTAGTTGATGTGGCTGTGGGCTCATTTCCTCTTCGTGGCGATGTTAGTATTGCACAACAAGCCAACATGAGAAAACCACATTACTTCGGAGACTATGTACTTGCATCCGAGGCTATTGGTAATTTTCAGCAAATTAAGTAAGCCTCCAATTCCACAGCTTCTTCTTAGTCTCCAACACGTTTGCCACAAAAGCCAGTATTGCCACTCAACTTGGTAGTTGGCTATTTCTGTACTTCATACTCGACTGCTGACGGCTACCACTGAACTACGACTCCGCCAAAATTGCCTGTCATCACCTTTCCTGAAGCGTCTCCCGCCAACCCACAAACTTTCACCTTGAACTGGCCACCTTTCCGTTCCTAAGTATTGCACTCCATATTTTAACTACAATTACTAAATTTGCCCTAACATGAACCAGCACACATTATTTCATATTTTATGCAGAACTATTTATGTAATATCAACTGCAGTATGTTTAAACAGAAAATAAACATTGTCACGGAAGAATAATTAAGTTTTACACTTTCTAGCAGAACACTTACTTCTACTAAGCCAAGGACTATAAATACAGACATCAGTCATTACAATTGACAATCAATATATATCAAATCATTAAAATAAATAATTTAGTAACAATTCCATAAAAAAATAATAAACCATTGATTATCAGTGAAAGGTGTGTGCTATAGTGTCACAACCACATTTCAAAATCTTTTATCATCTTTTGTCTGAACTCCTTATCGTCCTCGTTTCATTTCCATACAATGCTACAGCCCAGACAAATGCTTTCAGAAAGTACTTCCTATAATTTAAATTAATATTGGATGTCAACAAATTTCGCTTCTTCAGAAACGTTTTCTACCCATAGCCATTCTGCATTTTATATCTTCTTTATTTCGGCAATCAGACGTTATCTTGCTACCCAAATAGCAAAACTCAGTTACTACTTTTATTTCCTCATTACCTAATTTAATTCCTTCAGCATCACCTGACTTTCTGACACTACATTCCATTATCCTTGTTTTACTCTTGCTGATGTTCATCTTATACCCTGTTTTCAATGAACTGACCATTCCATTCAATTGCTCTTTCAGATCCTTTGCAGTCTCTGACAGAATTACTATGTCGTCGTCAAACCGCAAAGTTTTTATTTCTTCTCCCTGTCAGTTGCCAGATTGGTACGAAATAGCTCTAACAGTGGGTTGGCTGCCCGGGCAAGTCAGCATACCTCACAAAGGACGAGGACAGTCATAAACTCCTGTTGTCTGCTAAAAGCTCACAGTCGTGAATGCCCATTGTTTTTCTTCTGTCTTTCCCACCAGGCAGAAACAAAACATGGTGTTTGTACCACGTCACACAGTTTAAAGTGTCTGTGTAGTACCTGCCTCTTAATAAATGCTGTCTATTAAGGGCAATGATTTCTACAAGTGCAGTAACGACTGTTTCTGATTACTGTCAAAATATCATGTGTGGGGTACCAAATTGCCGAAGAAAATATTTAGATTACGATGTTGTTGTTGTGGTCTTCAGTCCGGAGACTGGTTTGATGCAGCTCTCCACAATACCCTATCCTGAGCAAGCCTCTTCATCTCTACATAAGAAAGGCAACCTACATCTGTCTGAATCTGCTTACTGTATCCATCTCTTGGTCTTCCTCTGCGATTTTTACCCCACACACTTCCCTCTAATGCTAAATTCACAATTCCTTGATGTCTAAGAATGTGTCCCACCAATCTATCCCTTCTTTTAGTCAAGGTATGCCAGAAATTTCTTTTCTCCCCAATTCTGTTCAGTACCTCCTCATTAGTTACGCGATCCACCCACCTAATCTTCAGCATTCTTCTGTAGCACCATATTTCAAAAGCCTCAATTCTCTTCCTGTCCGCACTGTTTATCGTCCATGTCTCACTCCCATACAAGGCAACACTCCATACAAATGCCCTCAGAAAGGACTTCCTTAGGCCTAAATCAATATTCGATGTTAACAAATTTCTCTTTTTCAAAAACGCTTTTCTACCCATTGCCATTCTGCATTTTATATCCTCTGTACTGCGACCATCATTTGTTATTTTACTGCCCAAGTAACAAAACTCATCTACCTTCTTTATTGCTTCGTTTCCCAATCTAATACCTTCAGCATCACCTGATTTTCTTACACTGCACTCCATTACCCTAGTTTTGCTCTTGTTAATGTTCATCTTAGATAAGATACTTAAAATGACACGTAAGAAAGTCGGTGTTTCATGACTACTTACAATGTTTAGGTTTGTATGCAAAGAAGACAAAATGTTCCATTCTCAGAAGAACTCTTCCCCTCAGACGCTTTATTACTCTTTTTTGGTGGTCCAGGTCTGAATACTTAAACACTTTAATTTTAACCTGCCTGAAAGGTCATTTAGTATCACTGATTCAATAAAAGACACTCTATTACAGAGATTTCTATTTTTTTTTTTCTTTTTGTAAAAACGATGGAGTGACTGACCAGTAGTTTACCTCACCTCTGGACAGCCAATAGTAACAGAAGAAGGGAGTCCGCGGCGGAGCGGCCGAGCGCATTGAGGCGCTAGGCTCCGATGCGCCAGGCCGTTCCCCGTCGGGGGTTCGAATCCCCCTCGGGCATGAATGTTTGTGCTGCCTTTAGCATAAGTTAATTCATAAGTAGTCTGTACCTTTAGGGACTGATGACCACACAGGTAAGTCCCATACGTTTTACAAACATATGCCCATTTTTTTTAGAAAAAAGCTTGGTTTCAGAATTAATCCTTCTTCAATCAGGATTTACTTTATCGTGTCTGGACCAATTGTTGAAAGGATTCCGGCCCGCTACCGGGCTACGTCTGTGTTGTGTTGTATTATGGTGTTCAGTCTGGAGACTGGTTTGATGTAGCTCTCCAGCGTATTCTATCCTGAGCAAGCCTCTTCATCTCCTCATAAGAACGGCAACCTACATCCATTTTCTCTAGGTATCCCTCTGCTATTTTTACCCCACACACTTCCCTCCAATGCTAAATTCACGATTCCTCGATGTCTATGAATGTGTCCTACCAGTCGATCCCTACTTTTAATCAAGGTATGTCAGAAATTCCTTTTCTCCCCAATTCTGTCGAGTACCTCCTCAGTAGTTACGCGATCCACCCACCTAATCTTCAGCATTCTTCTGTAACACCACATTTCAAAAGCCTCTATCCTCTTCCTGACTGTTTATCGTCAGTGTTTCACTCCCATACAAGGCAAGTCTACACACAAGTACATTCAGGAAAGATTTCTTTATACTTCAATTAATATTCGATGTTAACAAATTTCTCTTTTTCACAAACGCTTTTCTACCCATTGCCATTCTGCATTTTATATCCTTTGTACTCCGACCATGATATTTTACTGCCCAATGAACAAAACGTATATATCACCTTGATATGTTATTTTACTGCCCAATGAATAAAACTTATATACCACCTTTATTGCTTCTTTACCTGATCTAGTTCCTTCAGCATCGCCCGATTTTCTTAGAGTGCACATCTATTCCACTAACGTTTGCGCGCCACAAATCATCACGGGTATGCCAGAGTGAACTTTTTTTTAAATGTGAGGTGTTCCTTATCGCGATATTCTCCACAGTCGCAGTTTATTTTATCTCGGTAAATTATACTACACTTCAGCATATTTGTTTTTACTGGAGTGAGCCCCATTCTGAGCCTCTTCAGGGTTTGAAATTTAGGTTTTGGCCGGCTCATCCAGCCTGTGGGAAAGGGAAATTTTCAGGCAGTTCAACCTGGACGGTTCCAAGTAAACTTTTCCTAGACTTTAATCGTCTGTGGTGGTCGAGCTTTGTAGACGGCATGCCATTAATCTGCGATTTGTTTTATCTTCGCTATATGTTCTGCAGCATTTCTGCGAGCTGTAGGATCCGCAAAACCTGGTGCTATGAATACGATTCTGACTGGTGTTTATTTCAGGCAACCATCACTAGCTTGCACGCTCATTGTGGACCTCGTCTGCTTGTTTATTGTGAGCACATCTATCCTACGGGCCACATATATTCAGACATTGAGAAGCATAGTGCCTGCGCCGTTGTCCTCACCACACTAGACATTGCCACGCGTTTTCTTTGAAAGTTTGTTCTTTCTTTCTCTTCGGTTATATTTCCACCCATGCAGGGTCGGTTCTATGTTAAATCTGGATTTGGCTTTTGTTAATATTTACGGGGTGGCCAGATGCCCTTAGTGTCGCCACCCTACGACCCCCTGGAGGAAATGTGTACCACAAATGTCTGCGTATAGTGGTATAGGTGTGAAAGTGTAAAGTGTCACGAACTGTTTGCGAATCGCGTAATTGAGGCGGGACTTGGGGACCAGCCCGGTATTCACCTAGGGGGGTGTGACAAACCGCCTAAAAACCACAGCCAGGCTGGCCGCACTCAGAACCCTTCGTTGATCCGTCGGGCGGATTCGAACCGGGGCCAGTATGTCTCCCAGTGTGGGAAAGCGGTGCGTTAGACCACACGGCTAACTGTGCGGATCTAGCTTTCAAACTTTATTTGTCCTTACTTTTTGGCTCGTTTTGATGCAGTGGTGTTTACAGCTTTAGAACCGCCCAGAGTCATGCCAAGATAAAAATGTTCAAATGTTTGTACAGCTTATGGGACTTAAATACGGGGTCATCAGTCCCTAAACTTACAAACTACTTATAAACTACTTACGAACTAGGACGGCACAAATATCCATGTCCGAGGGGGGATCCGAACCCCCGACCGTAGTGGCCGTGCAGACCGTGACTGAAGCGCCTCACTCCCCTCGGCCACCGCCGCCGGCATGCCAAGATATTTAGACTCGTCTGTGTGCTGTAAGGTTTTCGCATTCCACGTGATTTGAAAATTTCAAAAATTTTCAAATGTCTGTAAATGTATCGACCCAAACTGCGCGGTGATCAGTCCGTAGCTTACAAACCACTTAAACTAAGGTCAACTAACCTAAGGACAACACACACACTCATTCCCCAGGAAGGACTAGAACCTCCGACGGTGAGCAACCGCGCGCTCCGTAGCGAGGCGTCTTAGACCGCTCGGCTACTCAACCGCGGCAACCAAAATACAAATGACATATAAAATTCGTACGGGCTCATATTTATTGACTTATATGTTCTCCAATAGTATAATTTATCAGGTATATATAAATCTGAATAAGTTTTGTATGTCTGTATAATCTGTTGCAAATACATTTAGTAGTATATAAGTAGTAGATTAAAACTTGGTGCGTGATGGGGCGGTTATGAACGTTACTGTTGTGTGCTTAAATGCCATAAACTACGAGACGTCCTGTGATATAATTTCGAAGGTAAATTCAGCTGTATGTGTGTATACTGTGTGTAAAATTTCCTGCGGCCGCAATTTGTGTTGCAGATATTATAAGTTGTAACGTCATACCAAATGCCGTAGTTTTAGTCCATGAACAGCGGAAAAATAGTACGCGAGAAACTGTTTTTTTTCTTTTCATCATTTTATTGTGGTTGCCAGCGAGAAAAAATATAATAAACTTTTGAAGTTACCTTTAAAGTTAGTTGCGAGTCACTAATTACTCTCATTCTCATACAGTGTGTGAATAAATTCTTGTCGCATGATGTGACTTTTTTTGCGATTCCTATTGTTTATGACGTCACATCTCCTGGTCGTTTGTGATCCTTAACCGTGCAGGTACTGTTACCTCAAGTTAAAGAATATATTATCAAATTTGATTGAAATCGGTCCAGTGGTTTACGAGGAAATGAGCAACATTGTCGCGTGGTGTAGCAGTTTTTTCCACATCTCATTGTTTATCACATCATATCTCGTGAACTATGTATTGTACGTGATCCTCACACTTATGGCGAGGTTATTCCCCGTCGGAGGTTCGATTCTCCCCCTCAGGCATGGATGTTTGTGTCGTCTTTAGTACAATCTAGTTCATAAGCAGTTTGTAAGTTTAAGGACTGATGACCCCGTAGTTAAGTCCCATAAGCTCTACAAACATTTGATTTGAACTTACGGGGAACGTCCTCATAGGTTGAAGCTTACGCGTGCAAAATTTAATAAAGATTGGAACAGAACTGTAGATCATATATATATATAAAGATTTAGGATTTAGCAGACAGGGTGAGCGGCTTTGTTAGACTGTTCGCGGCTGACGCTGCCGTTTATCTAATAGTAAAGTCACCAGAAGGTCAAAAACAGCTGCAAAATTATTTACATAAGATATGCACATTGTGCAAAAATTGGAAACTGGAGTGCGATGTCATCCATATGAGCAATAAAAGAAATCCGTTAAACTTCATCGGCAAATCTAAAGGACATAAATTCAACTAAATGCCTAGAAATTACAATTACAAATAAAATAGGAAAACACACATAAAATATTACAGGGAAGGCGAACCAAAGGCCAGGTTTAATTGGCAGAACACTTATAAGATGCAACAGTTCTCCTAAAGAAATCCGGCCGCGGTGGCCGAGGGGACTGAGGCGCTCCAGTCACGGTCTGCACGGCCACTACGGTCGGGGGTTCGAATTCCCCCTCGGGCATGGATATTTGTGCCGTCCTTAGTCTTAGTTAGTTCATAAGTAGATTGTAAGTTTAGGGACTGATGACCCCGTAGTTAAGTCCCATAAGCTGTACAAACATTTGAACATTTGATTTTCCTAAAGAAACTGCCTGCACCACACTTGTGCGTCCTGTTTTGGAGTATTGCTGCGCATTGTGGGATCCCCACCTAGTGGGATTGACAGACGATTTAGAGAAAGTTGAGAGAAGGGCAGCTCGTTTTGTACTATCGCAATATAGGGGAGAGAGTGTCACAGAAATGATGCACGAGTTGGGGTGAAAATCATGAAAAAAGGCGTTATTCGTTGCGGTGAGATTTATTTGCAAAATTACTTTTTTTAACTTTAATGTCTCGATTTTATTAATATCCATCTAAATATGGAGACATGATCATCGTAATAAAATATGAGAAATCAGATCGAAAACGTAAATATTCAGTTTTTCCTTTTTCCCGGGCGCTATTAGAGAAAGCAACAGTAGAGAACCATATGCCATGTGCTTCAACGCGATTAGCGGAGTATTTATAGATTTATGTAGATGTACATTTCTTGTTTTATCTCTTACTGTATGCCGTTCCTAATTGGCATATGATGTGCTGATGCTTCAGGCGATGGGCGGGGCTTATCCTTTGTAACGCACAGCGTTCTCTCGCTGGTTAGCAGTCGCGCACGCTCATCTACAGCGAGCTATACTGTTTTACGTAATTTTCTAATCCCGTTTGTAAATTTATCATAGCTATTAATGGTGTAGCTGTTTCCTTCTACAGCATATCGTCTTTTATTGTATTTTACAGAGGTCTGGTGATGATCTAATCCTAGATCGAAACCGGTTACCCGTAGTAATAAGTTGTCAAATTTTGCGAACTAGACTGTTTTATTTATCTTTAAAAAATATTGATATTTACTCTCCTGAATCATATTGTGGGCTCCCCCATTCCGCCATTCTTCTTTCTTTCCCTTTAGGTAAACAAAGGATTTTAAGTGACTCGAGTACCTTTAGCACAACTAATTTGTATTATGAAGGCTGCTGAGCGTGTTCTCGTTGTTTTGTTGCAATAATTCGACCAGACCCAGTCGTATTATGAGAACACTGAAATACGCAGCTGAATTACAGAACCTTAGGTGTAACGTTTGTTGAGTGCTATTTTTTGTTAGACAGCTGTAGCACCACATTTAACAGGAGCCTCGCCTGCTTCCTCGATTACCGCGGCTCAATTGCGACGACCTCTAAAGCTGCTTGTTTGCCAACCTATTTTAGACACTTCCGCTTATACCACGCCTCCGCACCAGCTGCTATAAAACACAGCTCTCCGATCTCTTTCTCTTCCAAGTACTAAGCCAAAGTGCGCAATAATCCACACATAGTTTACCATAAAAACGAATATTTCCCTTTAATTACATAAACTCTCTTTGGATGTTTTTCCCTTTAGAAAATTTTCAAATCTTTGTAAACCTACTGGACCACACTATTATGGTCATCAGTCCCTAGACTTACAAACTACTGAAACTAATTTACCCTAACCTAAGGACAGCACACATGCCCAAGCCCGAGGTAGGATTCAAACGTCCGGCGGAAACGACCGCCCAGTCCGTAGCTTGACGCCTTAGACCACGCGGCCATCCCACGCTACAATGTCCTATGCAAGCCTCTTCATCTGAGAATACGAACGGCAAACTACATCCTTTTGATCTGCTTACTGTATTCGTCCCTCTGTCTCCATCTACGATTTTTACCCCACACACTACCTTCTAATGCTAATTTGATGATTCCTTGATGTCTCAAGATGTGTCCTACCAAACTATCCCTTATATTAGTCAGGATATGCCAAAAACTCCTTTTCTCCAAAAACGTTCAAATGTTTGTAAATCTATGGGACTTAACTGATGGTTATTAGTCCCTAGCTTACAAACTACTTAAACTATGTTAAACTAAGCTAAGGACAAGACATACACCCATATCCAACGGGGGACTCGAACCCCCGACGTCGAACGGCCGCGCGCACTGCAGCAAGGCACCCTCAGTGAACACAGCTATTCCGCCGTGGATCCTTTTCTACCCAATTCTGTTGAGCACCTCCTCATTAGTTACGTGATCTACCCATCTAATCTTCATCATTAGTACCACATTTATAAAGCTTCTGTCATATTTTTGTCTGAACTCCTTATCGTCCACGTTTCACTTCCATACTATGCTACACTCCAGACAAATGCTTTCACAAAGGACATTGAAACTAATATTGGGTGTGAACAAATTTCCTTTCTTCAGAAACACTTTTCTTCCGATAGCCACTCTGAATTTTATATATTCTTTACTTCGGACATTAGAAGTTATCTTGCTACCTCAATAACAAAACTCATCTACTACTTTTATCGTCTTATTATCTAATCTAATTCCTTCAGCATCGTCTGATTTTGTGCCACTACATTCTATTACCCCGTGGTTTACTCTTATTAATTTTCGTCTTATACCTTCCAGGTCCTTTGCTGTCTCTGACAGAATTACTACGTCATCAGCAGACCCTCTGGAACTTCTCCTTCCATTACTTCACAGCTTTCTCAATGTACAGATTGAACAACATTGTGGAAAGGCTACTACCCTCTCTTACTCCCTTACCAACCACTGCGACCCTTTCATGCCCTTCAACTGTAATAACTGCTGCCTGGCTTTTGTACAAGTTGTATATAACTCCTAGCTCCGTATATTTTACCCCTGCTACCTACAGCATTTGAAAGAGATGAATGTAGTTGACTCATATGCGCGGTCAGTGTGGCATATGGAAGTTTCGGTCGGCCCTGGAGACGTGTTCGGGTAGCCTAGTGGTTAAGGCGACCGCTCGCGAAAAGCGGGAAACCCGGGATCGAGTCCCGGCGCGGCACAAATTTTCATATGTCATCGTTTGGTAAAACATCCATACCTTAACAGTGACGCTAATAGAAATTCGCTATTCCGAAAAACTATTGATAAATATATCAATACTGTAATTCGTCACCACACAGGAATTTGAAAGAGTGTATTCCAGTCAACATTGGCAAAAGCTTTTTCCAGATCCACAAATGCTAGAAACGTAGGTTTCGCTTTCCTTAACCTATCTTGTAAGATAATTCCTAATGTGAGTACTGCCTTGCGTGTTCCTACATTTCTCCTAAATCTAAACTGATCTTCCCCAAGGTCGGATTCCACAACTTTTACCATTCGTCTGTAAATAATCCGTGTTAGTATTTTGCAACCGTGAATAGTTAAACTGTTGGTACGAATTCTATTTATTAATCGGTAATCCCAAAAAATGCAACAATTTTCCGTGGCTTTCCTGTAATTGTTTGTAAACTGGTGTCCAGAATTAGAGCTGGAACCGTATATTATGTAATATTCGTTTCATCTTGCCACAAACAGTATAATCAAGCGACAAAGAAGATACAATGTAAGTAATGCATAACGGAAACACTTGGAAGATGTACAATGGTAGACAATAGTTTTCTTCGTTTTTATCGAGTTACCGGATTTCCACACACGATCCGACAACCGGCTAGTGCACTCGGTGTGGGGTGTCAGTAACTCAGGCCAGGAAAGTACGTGACATCTGCATCTAAACCTACATCCATACTCCGCAGGCCGCCCCGCGGTGAGTGGCGGGGAGAGCTTTACACGCCGTAGTCACTGCGTCATGTCCCAGTCGCAAATGGTTAGCGGCAAAAATGATTGCCTGTCTCAGCGAATAAAGCCTTCAATCTGAAATATTACTCCGTTAAAATATAGAACAATTTCGAATATTTTGAGCCTGAAAATTGAAAGGCACTTTTAAAACTCACCACTGCAGTCTTTTGTTAGCCAATAATGGAACAGAAAAATCATTCATTAATACGTTACGTAAAAATGGCCGCTCTGATGGAGTAACATTCCAATTAAATCACTGGCTGAATTAAAAAAATTGCGTTGTCTGTATTTAGTGATAGAATTTAAATTGAGAAACATTGCCGAACTCAGCATCACAGAGATGTTTAATTTCGAAATCTGGCATAGCAGTTAACGCAGCGCTGCGTTGGTTGAAGGCCGTTGTTGTCGGCAGTGTGGCCGGACTTTAACACGAAAGTGGCGAGATCGGAAGGACGGAATGAATTCAATAAAATCCCTAATTTCAGCGTCGCTAAACAAACCTGGCTGAATTTACTGAACTGAATGAAGAGGTCATTTGTCACTGCGATCACCAACAATCACGTGCGTAGAGCCGAAAAGTTAACAATATTTATTAAATGCCAGAGTTTAGGTAAAGGAATGGCCATCGTTTGAATTAAAATAATGCGAAATAAGCTTCAATGAAACATTTTTTCAAGAAATCTCAGCAATAAGCATCCATACAAATTTTATACCTGCAACAACACTTACGTTTTCATTCCACGAGACTATAACAGAGAGTCCCTTAGTATCTCAAAGTAGTGACAAGTGAAACACAAATCTAAATTCATTTTTTTTTAATATTCACCGAGCGAGGTGGCACAGTGGTAACACACTGGACTTGCATTCGGAAGGATGGTGGTTCAAATCCACCTCCGGCCATCCTGATTTAGGTTTTCTGTGTTTTCCCTAAATCACTCCAAAGAAATGCCGGGATGGCTCCTTTCAAAAGGGCACGGCCAATTTCTTTCCCCATTCTTACCCAAAACTCTGAGCATTATCTCCGTCTCTAATGAGCGAGCTGTCGACGGGACGTCGAACTCTAAGCTTCCTCCTCCTCCTCCTCCTCCTCCTCCTCCTTTCAATATTCAGATGTTCGATTTTACACAGAATATACCCATTGTTCACAGTAGATATTGTGAATTGACCAAATGAAATATCTTTCTTGAAGGTCTCATTGCAAAAAGATTAAAATAATATTTCTGTCACCTCTTACGTCGATTAATTGGCATCTTCATGGAAAAAATCTAAAGTAACTCTTCAGATATCACGTTGAGGCAGTAGCGCTCATAGAAACTCGTGACGCACCTGAGTTTCTCAGATCACATCACACCGCCTGACCGAGGTTAAATCTTTCCGACTGTACGTGCCACTTCGTTTGGAAGTGTTCTAGCAGTAAACAGAATCCCTGCGCACACCATTAGGGGTGCTCTTCGATACTATACTCCGTTCACCGAAACACACTGAGGCTCATGACCATGGGTGGACAAAACAGGGACGTTCGCTCAATTTCGCTGGACCCGTTTCAGGTGTAAGGTCGTTGTGTGTGTTGTTATATAGCGGTGATAATAGGTGTTGACTGTCAACTTCATCTTAAAGGACCAGTTGCTGAATAGTAACGAAAGTATTTGTGTTTACAAAAACATTCAGCATTTATAGTCTATGTGTCTTTTCCCTCGCTCATTGATATCCTTCAATCTGAGTCCACCCAAGAAACGTTCAAAGAAGAAGTAATAAAGTTCTTTGGAGAAACACATGGTTCCTAGTGTGTATAAAACGCAGCTGCTGTTGTCTTCAGAACAGTCAATGACTGATATTGTTGTGAAAACAGTCTATTGAAAGCCACACACTCTTTGAAGCCCCAAAGAAAACAAAAACAAAAAGGAAATACGACAGAAACTTTCAGAACATCTTGATGACTTTAACTAAAACGCGATTCAATAAAAGTTTTCCGTAAGAAATTTCCAGCACTTGACAAAGTGCTAACTGTGGTAAGCGAAGATGCAGAATTCTGAAATTTTCCGGGAAAATCTCTTTTTATAAAGTATTAAAGGAAATGAATTTTAAATTTATGACCTCTAATAGCACTGCTATATAACAAAACCCACAACGAAATTGAGCGAGCGCCCCTGTTTTGTCCACCCCTGGTCATGCGCCTCAGTGTGTGTTTACAGTACGTCTCTCGTTTCGGTGAAAGGAGTATAGTTCCGTCAACAGTGTCGGGTCTCCAGATCGTATCCCACGATCCCTCCAGATGCGAATCCGACGAGAAGAATTCTCCAGTCCGAACAGGAATCTGTGGAAAGAACTCTGACACGCTCTTCCGCCATCCAGGTGAAATGTTGACGCCTCCACTCGAGATGCTTCCTTTTGTGAAGGATTCAGCGGTACGTATGCCGCAGGTCTTCGACGATAAAGGCCCCTCTTCCCAAGTTCTCTGTAAACTGTTCGCCTTGATACAACTGCGAGATCAGACGCCAAGGGCCGTGTAGGACTGAATCGATACCAACGCGCCCTTACAAAAAAAGAAAAAAAAACTGTTTGCTTCCGTCTTCCCTGTTACATTATTGTAACATGTAAACCACTGTTCGGTTTCTGATATCCGACCTCGTTTTTAGGCGCACACTCAACTGAAAAACAATATGTAAGTCGTCGTGGAACATTTTCAGTTTACCACTGAAACAAAGTATAATCTTTATATATAAATCAGAGTGTCCGTATGTTCGTATATTTGTTTGTGTATTGATATTGTATACAAATCAACAGTTTTGTTACAACCTTTATTATATTTTGTACACATATGCTTCAACCCATACACATACAACACATAGTTCACGAGATATAACGTCATAACCGTGATATGCGCGAAAAATTGCTGCATTAAGCGACAATGCTGCTCGTTTACCCCTGAAACACAGAACCGATTTCAACGAAATTTGGCACACATATTTCTTAGGTGAGGTAACAACTGCTGTAGGAGTAAGAACCACATACGACACAAGATTCAAAAGGTATAACGTCATAAACAATAGAAGTTGCAATAAACTGCCACATAATGCGACGAGGCTTTATAAATACACTATACGAGAAAGACAGTATTTAACGACTTCCAACAAACTTTAAACATAATTTCAAACTTAAAATTTTGAACATTGCTGATATTATCATCGACCGTTAAAACGTCAAAGGATAAAATTGCAGTCCTCGGTCGCAAAATTAAAATTATTTAACCTGGTTTCGGCAATAACTAGGATTGCCTTCATCATAAATTATAAATTAAAACAAGTCACATAATAAAAGTTGCAAAGCTTACGTCATAAAAATTTAAAAAGAATTTTTTTAGAAAGAGGCACTATAGGCTGCACGTCAGCACGGAGGCATCAGACTGGCGGGTGTTTATTACACTTTTTCTCGCTGACAACCACAACAAAATAATGAAAGGAAAAAATTTTCTCGCTTACTACTTTCCCGCTGTTCATGGACAAAACTACGGCATTCGGTATTACTTTGCAGTTTATAATTTCTAACTACAAAGTGTAGTGGCAGGATACTATACAGATAGTATACGCACATTCAGATGAATGTAGTTTAGTAATTGTATCACAGTACGATACTTAGTTCATGAGATATAAACGTTCATGGAAAACCGTCCCATCACGCATCCAGTTTTAATCTGTTAATTTTTTACAACTAACTCTGTTCGCAACGGATTTTACAGACATTCAGTACTTATACAAATGAATATGTAACTGAAAGAATATATTATTGTAAAACATATGATTCAATAAATATGAGAGCATGTATACTGCGATGGGTAAAAACCTGTCACATTATGCGACACGTATTTCGCTCAGCTTAAAGAAATTGTTGGAAAGCTGACAGTAGAGTTGACAACTTTGAGCTCTGAAGCGCACACGGATGCAGGCGATATCAGTAGACTTGTATACAGTTGTAAGGAAAAGAAGAGAATGAAACAGAGTACATCCTACGTGTACCCAATATTTATGACAGATCTAGCTTTTAACGTCAAGAGACTGCAATTTCCAGTGAGACTTGGATTTTCTATTACGATTAATATACCAAAGAACAATCTATTCAGTACTGTGAAGTGGGTTTGGCATGACCATGTTTCTCACACGGACCACTTTATGTCATTTCCTCAGGGGTGGCCTCACCAAAGAAATTATTCATATTACATCCTGGACAAGTAACAAGAAATATTGTTTATAAATGTTTGTACATCTTATGAGACTTAACTACGGGGTCATCAGTCCCGAAACTTTACCAACTACTTATGAACTAAGACTAAGGATGGCACAAATATCCATGCCCGAGGGGGGATTCGAACCCCCTACCATAGTGGCCATGCAGACCGTGACTGGAGCGCCTCAGTCCCCTCGGCCACCGCGGCCAGCTATTGTTTATAGTAAAGTTGTGAATTTAATGAATGTATGAATGTTACATACCATTCGTATTCTGATTACTATCTTCCTAAATATCGTATACTATGCAAGACAGCCTTATTGCTAACATATCACTGATAAATTTAACTTGTTATTAGAAAGAAAGGAGATAGACAGAGAGAAGTACTAAATCAAGGCTCGAATAAATGAATAAATATCCGGGATTCGCGGGGTTTTCAGCTAAAGATTAAGACGCCACTGTTCCACATAATCCATATAATGGCCTTCTAAAATATGACAGTGTAACGAGAATAGGTTAACTTCCGATGTTAGCAGACGTCCGTTCTGTCAAGACTTTCTTCCCAATAAACTTTGACGTGTTGTGGCGTGACGGTGCGGTAACGGACAGAGTGGAAGCCGCCATTAGAGACGCACTGTGGAGACTTCTGAAGATGCGTGATGAGCACTGGCGTTAAAGCCACGACGTGTTTTCCAAGTTGCTTTCACGCTCTGCCAGTCAGTCGCCTATAGAAGGTTCAAATGTTTGTATAGCTTATGGGACTTAACTACGGGGTCATCAGTCTTTAAACGTACAAACGGCACAAATATCCATGCCCGAGGGGGGATTCAAACCCCCGACCACAGTGGCCGTGCAGACCGTGACTGGCGAGCCGCAGTCCCCTCGGCCACCGCGGCCGGCCCTATAGAAGGCATGACGGCTGATGCCGGGTGACTCCACGCGGGGGGGGGGGGGGGGGGCTGTTTTGGCAGCGCGGTCTGTTACCTTAGACCAGAGCTCTCCAAACTGGGTGTCGCGACACCCTGGGGTGTCGCGTAGAAGTATCAAGGGTGTCGCGAGACTAACAAATTTAGACTAAACAAAAAAACTGTCATAAAATAACACAAAATATCCATCTCTTCATACTACCCTGAAGACTCGCCTACATCTAATCATCCCTCTCTTCAGTCAGTGCACCACAGATCACGTATTAAAAGAATGATCGGTCACTCTATTATCCGGACCTCAGTTATAGGGATTCGCGATTATCCGGATTGTCAACCGCAAGTAAACATCTTTGTTGTTTGGTCCGAGCATTTACAACTTTACCCGCTGCAACTACCCACCGCATCCAAAACCAGCCGCCAGCTGCCATTTGCCAGATTCCAGCAAACTGCGCATGTGCAGAGCTGCTGCTGATACTCGATAACAGCTCTTCCCAAGCGCAATTTGCTGGATCTGGCAGCTGCATGAACGAACCTTCACTGTAGTCTGCTTTCCTTCTCAAAAATCTGCTCCTGAGAGTTTTTTAATGGACTTATGAAAGCCACGTCACCCTCGGTAGAGTTTCTTACAATTAAATGTCAATCAATGACACAGTGGCTGTAAAAGCTTTCACAGATTGTTACAGCAGTCACAATTATCCACTCGCTAAAGCTATTCAGTAGCGATGTTTAGATGGAGTATGGCCGGGTGATTAATGGAGAGTAGTATTTTAAATGCAGTGATCGTTTGTTCGAACCCTGGTATGCGTTAATATTTTTTTTCTCTGTTTCCTGTATGTAACAGATTCTGGAACCAGAAATGACATTCATATTCTTACTTGCCACAAATATTTATCCACTTTTTCCAAATATGTCGGGACTTCCGAGGTCGTGGTGAAGCAAGAACCTAACAATAGAACTTAAATAATGATTCATCACTTGTCATAAATACATCCTCTTTATTTCTGAAAGTAATGTGATAAGTTTGAACTTAAAGGGAACAGCCACTGTGCTGTCTAAATCAGAAATCCGAGCAGCTAATTTCCAGGTGCCGAATTCAATCGATCCAGCGAAACTGTATCTGGCTCTGACATGTACACACGATAGCGAAAAACGGTTTCCGAAATTTAATTTTCGTGTTCGGAAGTTGGCTCGCGTGTAGAAGAAGCAAGCATTACTGTGCGTGTTAGGAATTGTTGACTGCGGTGCTCTGTTGTACATCTCCGTAGTTCCTAATGTTTTCTTTTCTTGCGATGAGTGTACGTAACTGCTGCAGACAGGATCAACATTAAACATGTCAATGCGTACGAGGATTTCAGTTTCGTTTACAAACTACATTTAAGCGGTACTTTATTTCCGTCCCCCCCACCCCGCTAGAACCATCTAAATTCTACAATATGTATATTTTATATTAGTGAAAGCGTGTCGCGCAAAACTAAGCTATAAAAGGGTGTCGCCATGAGGAAAAGTTTGGAAAGCACTGCATTAAAGCCTCTCTGATTCAGTGTCGACGCGAGCACTTATAAATTTTCCAGTTTATGCACAAAGGCCAGTTCACACTGTGCAATACGTCAATGAACTGTCACATCTAGTTGTATTCACACTTTCCGTCAAGTCAATTCGCTTATCCCAATAGCCGATGTTGAAAGTGAGGTTATGAGTGGCGATCTGATCTGTAGGAGGTCATAGTTTAATACTGTAATTGAGGAAACGACAACGCTAAATGTTACTGTCTGCCATAAAAACTTTACAATTTTTTTTTTTTTGTGAACTTAGTGTGGTAAAGTACTGGAAACTGAAAGAACCTTTCAAAACGTCGACATCTATTTTCAAGCAAAAAAATAAACATATGAACACATCAGACAATACTTATAAGAGCATAAATAGAGCCTGTTTACTTCAACCATTACGATTTGCCCTCTGACATTTCAAATGCCGTCGTAAAAAGTGAATTTTTACCCTACGTTAGCAATGAATTTTCCATTTCAAATGTTATTTAATGAAAATTGCGTCACCAAATTAAATCTTACTGAAATAAATAATTTGCTTTTCTCCTTCCAGTTACAATATTACAAAAGATAAACCATTTTTCGGTTTCAGACATCCGATCTCGCTTTTAGGAAGACACTCAGTTAAAAAACACATTTATCTCGTCATGGAACATTTGGAATTTAAGGCTAAAACAAAGTATAATGGTAAAATAAAGATTAATAAGACACATTTGCAGCTGTGTAATCGTAATCGTCGACTACAACATGATAATCGCGTGACGAAAGTAGCTTAATTTCTGATGTTAGCAGACGACTGTTCCGTCAAAACATTCTTCTCGGGAGAGCTTGCCGTGACGGTCCGGTGACGGGCAGTGTGAATGTCACCATCAGAAACGCATAGTGGAACGTTTTAACGAGCGGTGTGAATTGACCTTAAGGCAGTAAATAGTGTAAATCCGAAAATTGTGATTTGTACCGCTGGAACAGGTAATCCTAAGTAATAAAAAAATGCAATTTTTCCTGAAAGATCTTAAAAACAAGGTGCATACAAGAAATATATTTATTATCCCGTACCTTATACAAGGATTATTATTTGCCGTTGCATTTTGTTAAGCTGTGAAATTTACGATAGGATAAGAAAGAACAGATTCAGCGAAACAGCTAAATATTGGACTGTCTGATTTCATTCGCATAAGACAGTATGGTCATTCGCTATTCATAAATGAAACAAATAATTAGACGACTTCAGTCAAAGTTTTTTTTTTTCTATTTGTTTATCAAGTTTGCGTGCGTAAAATTGAAAACTTTACTCGCTTTGGATACTGCACAGCGCATTCTCGTTGATAAATAAGTTGACGGCTTTTAGCGGATTGCGGACTGAATTAATTAGGACCGGCTAGCGGTGGCTGAATGTTGGCAGCCGTGGTGAGCGCGAGGGAAATAAAAGCGAGTGGGGTGGAAGTGGGGTGGCTTTCTGCAGCGGTGGGCTCTGAGAGGACGACGGGGGGCGGCCGCGCGTTTCCACTGCAAGCGCCCAGGCCTTACGTTAAAACAATCAAGAAAGGCAGTAGGAGAAACCCACTAAACTACAGGCCTATTTCATTGACGTCAATTTGCAGCAGGGTTTCGGAACATATCCTGTATTCAAATATTTTTCTCGAACAGAACGATTTATTGACACAAGGTCAACACGGATTTAGAAAATATCGTTCACGCGAAACACAACTAGCTCTTTAGTCACACGAAGTGATGGGTGCTATCGACAAAGGTTCGCAAATCGATTCCGTATTTCTTGATTTCCAGAAAGCTTTTGACACCGTACCTCACAAACGGCTTTTAATCAAATTGCGTGGTTATGGTATATCGCCTCAAATTTGAGATTGGATAGGGGATTTCTTGTCAGAGAGGACGCAGTTCGTAGTAATCGATGGTAAGGCATTGACTAAAACAGAGGTGATATCGGGCGTTCCACAGGGTAGTGTTATTGGTCCTCTGCTATTCCTTAGTTACATAAACGATTTGGGAGAAAATCTAAGTAGCTCTCTTAGGTTGTTTGCAGACAACGTCTTCATTTACCGTCAAGTAAAATCATGTGAAGATCAAAACCAATTGCATGACGATCTGAATAATATATCACAATGGTGTAAAAATTGGCAATTGACTCTAAATGATGAGAAGTGTGAAGTCGTCCACATGTGTACGAAAAGAAATCTGTTAAACTTCGTTTACAAGGTAAATAAATCGAATGTGAAGGCCGTAAACTCCAGTAAATACCTAGGAATTACTATTACTTCAGACTTAAATTGGAAAAAACACGTAGATAATATCTTGGGAAAGGCGAACCAGAGACTGCGTTTTATTGACAGATCCCTTAAAACATGCAACAGAACTACAAAAGAAACTGCATACACTAAGCTTGTCCGTCCATTTTTTGAGTATTGCAGCCCAGTGTGGGATCCTTATCAGTTGGGTTTGACGGAGGACATCGAAAGAGTCCAAAGAAGGGCAGCTCTACAGGGGAGACAGCGTTACGGAAATGATACGGGATCTGGGATGGGAATCATTACAACAACGGCGCTTATCGCTGCAGCGTGGGTTACTTGCGAAACTCCAATCGCCAACATTCTCCTCCGAATGCGAAAAAATATTGATCACTCCCACTTACATAGGTAGAAATGATCATCAGAATAAAATATGAGAAATCAGAGCTCGAACAGAGAGATTCAGGTGTTCTTTCTTCCCGCGCGCTATTCGAGAATAGAATGGGAGATAAATAGTATAATTGTGGTTCGATGAACCCTCTGCCAGGCACTACATGTGATTTGCAGAGTATCCCATGTAGATGTAGATGTACCTGTACGGAGGAATATTTGTCTCTCATCACAGTATTTGTCAGCCTAAAAGAGCACTTTTTAATCTTACTCCCGTTCATCAGCTTTTCAGTAAAAATATTAGGCGCGCACCGTTGGTCGTCGCCCGTGCATGCCTCACTTTTTTTTGGCTTGGCCCGTTCTTTACCAGAGGAGCGATAAGGCAGCGTTGTTTCAAAGCGCGTACATAGACACTCGGAAACGTTTCAGTAAGAAGGCACTTTAGCTACTAATATGAATTATCTGCAATATACAGGACGTTACAAAAAGGTACGGCCAAACTTTCAGGAAACATTCTTCACACACACAGAAAGAAAATTTGTTATGCGGACATGTGTCCGGAAACGCTTAATTTCCATGTTAGAGCTCATTTTATTACTTCTCTTCAAATAACATTAATCACGGATTGGAAACACACAGCAACAGAACGTACTAGCGTGACTTCAAACACTTTGTTACAAGAAATGTTCAAAACGTCCTCCGTTAGCGAGGATACATGCTTCCACTCTCCGTCGCATGGAATCCCTGATACGCTGATGCAGCCCTGGAGAATGGCGTATTGTATCACAGCCGTCCACAATACGAGCACGAAGAGTCTCTACATTTCGTACCGGGGTTGCGTAGACAAGAGCTTTCAAATGCCCCCATAAATGAAAGTCAAGAGGGTTGAGGTCAGGAGAGCGTGGAGACCACGGAATTGGTCCGCCTCTACCAATCCATCGGTCACCGAATCTGTTGTTGAGAAGCATACGAACACGTCGACTGAAATGTGCAAGAGCTCCATCGTGCATGAATCACATGTGTCGTAAAGGCACATGTTCTAGCAGCATGAAATCTTAACGTGCTCCAGTGAGCGTAGGTGGAAGAACATGAGGCTCAATCAAGATATCACCAACAATTCCTGCGCAAACGTTCACAGAGAATCTGTGTTGATGACGTGATTGCACAACTGCGTGCGGATTCTCGTCAACCTATACATGTTGATTGTGAAAATTTACAATTTGATCACGTTGGAATGAAATTTACATTTAAAGAGAAATACTAAAATGAGCTCTTAACATGGAAATTAAGCGTTTCCGTACACATGTCCACATAACATATTTTCTTTCTTTGTGTGTAAGGAATGTTTCCTGAAAGTTTGGCCGTACCTTTATGTAACACCCTGTATATATACAGGCTGTTTCACTAAGTGTGTTTGCTTCTGTAACTTATAAAATAATAGGTGACGGGAAATTTTAATGCGGTAGGTCAACACAAGAAATGTTACACTTTCTGCGGAGCTATGAACAGAGTTTATTGTATCATTTTCCAAAGAGTTACAGAACAAAGATATAATTTTTTTAAATGGAACAATAGTTTTTTTCTATCATGCATTGGATTCGTTGAAACCAGCTGCGTCCAAATCAATTTAAACTACATTCCTATCACTGTTAGTTTGGGAGCTACAACCGTTCAAATTATCAGGGGCAGATACCACAAACGCTGTGCATAATGCAATGCGCCTTCTAAATATGGTGCGGCCGAGTTGTAACGTCTCCGATGTCACGGAGCGAGAAGCTTCCTCGATGCGCTGTTAGACTGCCGACTGTCGCCGCACACGGCCGTATACCCGACAGTTGGAGCCACAGAAACAAACGGGGCTCAATATACTACAGTTACTGACATCGGATGACGATCGCATACACGAACAACGAGTATGTTGACATGTTGCTGATCCTCGGCGAGTGCCGACACGATGCCACTGAAGCAGTCATGGCGTATGCCGTGAGATACCCTATGCGAAGAGCCCCAGCAGCCATTACGTTCTTACGTGCCGAACAACGATTTCGGGAAACAGGCAGCTTGGTAATGCGCCGCAGTAACAGACGAAGACCTGCAAGAAGTGAGGAGACGGAGGTGTTTGTTTTAGCTGCACTATACCACGATCCTCATGTCAGCTTACGAGCCGTTGCTGCAGTCGCGGCCGCGGTGGAGTAGCCGAGCGGTTTAAAAACCTTATGCCCATCCTGCCTTAGATGTAGCCGCACAATGATTTCCTCTCCTCTGAAGTCGACGACGGTTATTCTGGTCTACGATGCGCAGCTCCAGGTAGTCCAGTGTCTGTACCGTCACCGGAAGGTATATTGCGTTTGTAGGAGTCTCAATAATCTTGTATTGGGACCAACTTATGGGACGAAAGCGTAAACTGTATGAACCAGTCTGTCGTTGAGTTCGTTGCGATGTTACACTCAACACGAAAAGTGCTGACTGGGAGTATGTCTACAGTATGATTGGAACTCTAGAATTTATTGGAGTCCTTCAAGACTTGTCCCTTGGTGAAACCTAGTAGCTGTCCTATTGAACCTTTCTGACTGAAGTCGATCGTCGCATTCAGAGTCCTTATTTCAGATTTAAGAGTGCTGGTGTTTGCACGTCGCTGAATCCCTTTACCGAGCTGCTTTAAAACTTCATCTATATCATATGCACCTGGTTCTGTTACCACAGTTTCTTTAACGCCATTAACTTTAAGATGCAATTTATTATTAGCTTCCGTGATATTCGGAATAGAGATAGGTTTCCAAGCCAATCAGGGCGATGCTCCACTTTCCACTGCTTAAATCAATTGGAGGGAAGTAATTTGCACTTAACACAGATGAACGATCTTTTAAAGTCAGAGTGTACGACATGACCGACAAAACCCAACTGGCGAGAGGCTTTGAATGTCATCCTTATATAGCCTTCTTCGTATTCAATAGAAGGAACATCAGACACAAATGTCCACAGAGGTAAGTATCGTAATCCTGGTATCGATGGAAATTGTAGAAAACATGTCTGCGGTTGATTGTAAAGTATTGCTGTAGTTCTTCTGGAAGCTTAAGGTTTCCGAATGAGTCGAAATACAGTACACTACATATATTCTTCTTGCCAACATATGCCACCCAGTAAGTTTCAGGTCCACCAGCACCATCCAAATTAACTATACCGCATTCACCTGATCTCCACATAGTCTTCGGTAACGTATCACGCATGAAAACTCCTCGAAATCTTGGAATTTTGAATTTTTCTTTAGCGAACTTGAGCAGTAAGTGGTCTATCTGTTAGAATGGTTAACGGGCTTTTCTTTTTATTTATAAAGAGACCAAGTCCTTTCTTGTATGGTTTCAGGTAGAGTCCTTTTCCTATAGCAGCCGCCTCCATCATTCGGTTATGTCTTCTCGCCTCCTCTAGTTGCTGCTGTGCATTTTTAGCATTATTCACAGTTCTGGCAATAGATGATGTGCCACCGGCCAGGGAACCAATCGCAGAGAGTCCCGCCAGAGCTGGAATGAGAAAAGGAATAATTCCTCCTGACGTCTTCGGCATTGGTAGAACTCGAGGTGTTTTAACTTTTTTTCTGTGTGATAGCAGCTTTAGCCGCATGTAGGGCAGTCAATATACATCCAGTCATACATCCGCTCTTCTTCTTATTATTATTCTTTATCGCGCGACGTGCTGCATTCATAACTTGACGGAACCCCAAACCAATCTTAATTTATCGACTGCAAGCGCTGCAAGACGTTGACCAATGCCGAGATCCTTTCTCCGTCGTATTGCTTTAGCTTTATCCGTTAAAATTTGATCGGCAGTGTGACGATCGCTATTCGACGCGTATGCGATGTCGTATTCTTTGCAGGCTTCGTCGAGCAGGTTAATCCCCTTACCACCTCGTGCTAAACCTTTTTGGAAGCTTTGTCCAGGTCCACAGTAGTTATATCCCGGAATGTCAAGCTCGACCGGTAGCTTGTCGAGAAGACCTCCCGCTCCTTCGACACGTCACCTACCGCACATGGTATGCTACTGATGTACGTACGGCCCATGCATCTCATTATATAGTAAATCGTCGATGGGAATCAAACTATTGTCAGAAGAGGGTAATCCGAGCCATTTATTTAGAACTCTGTTCCCGCGGCGTCTTATAAACTTCTCCACGAGAAATACATCAGGTTCTGAGCTCTTCTGCAGTCCCTCCGTATAGAAGCTTCCAGCGATTTCTTCCCCTTTGCTGTCCTTTAAGACATATGTCCTGGGATTCGTTCTTTGAACTTTGGCGATTGTAAATATCTCTGTTGACCAGTTTGGGAGGTAAGATTTCTCAAAAATAGTCTTGTACTTTGATATGTGCACCAAGTCCCCCATGTTAAACTTTTGCTTTCGTGGGTCTAGCATCTTAATTCTGAAGCAGAACGTTTTTAGGAGTTCGTTATCTCAAACATCAATAGGTCTCATTTTTATAGTGCTGTGTACTGTTCCGTTGTACTTTGAAATTATCTCGGAGAGAATATGAATCCACTTATGCGAACCAGCCTTTGATATGGTTGTGAAACCTGGGAAGCTTCAACAACTCAAGAAGCAAACTGTACGTTCCAGAAAAAGGTACTTCAGTAAATTCACTGCTCAAAACAATTAGAGAATCAGGTGGAATATTACTCACAATATACACAAGGTGACGAGTTTTATTCAGATATGGTTACAATTGTAATGTGTGTGTCATACAGTACTACATTCTGCTGACTCAACCCTTTCCTTGAGGTTGACATGGAGTTCACCTACACCATGGGGCTAACATACTAGTTAAAAACTCGTTCTCGTTACCCTCTAATACGGCGTGTCAACACCTGCGTGGCATGGACAGTATGACGTTATCAACCAGTTCATGAAAATTATTTGGCCATGAGTGCATTATCAAGGTCCGTAACCGTTCTGGGACGAGCTGGTGTGGCTCCAATGCCAAGTACTCAATCGGGTTTGAGAACAGCGAACAAGCTGGCCACTCCACCGCTCATTTGTCTCAGCTTTAACCATGTAGTCCACCAGTGCAGCTCTGTGGGGAAGAGCTTTATCGACCACGAGAAGAAACCCGTCTCCTATGGCACTAGCGTAGGTTACAACGGAAGGTTCGGCGATTTCGTCTCTACAACTCTCAGCAGTCAAAGCGCTATACCGAAAGACAAAGGCGACCTTACATCCGCCAGCGCTCGCTCCTGCCCACACCATTGATCCACCACCATGAAGTGGTGATGTTTCCTGCTCATATTCAGGACTGATCCGAGTTCCACGTTCTCTCCAGATGAGGGAATGACAATTGTCTGGCCCAACACAAAATCGTGACTCATCTCTGAACAGGACCCGGCGCCATTCGTTACGACTCTAATCCTGATGTTCCGCCACCCACTTTCCTTGGGCTAAACGGTGTTGTGGTTTCAATGAGATCACACAATAGACCTCTGGGTCTAGAACAGTGGCGGACTCAGCCTGTCGGAGGTCCGAGCAAAACAAAATAAGCCCCACCATCTCCCCGACCGCTTGGCAATACCTTTACTAGTAACTTTTGACATTTGGTGCCATCCAGAACTACAGTCACAGGCCAGTCTAAAAAAATTAGCTTTCTAGACCTGGAGGCCCCATAACGAGAGGCCAAGTGAGTCACAAAAAGAACTTGCTTTGGGGGCATTTGGCCTTACCTTCTTTTAACGGTTCCTGTTTTTTGAAATCGCATCCAGGTCCTGTAAATTACATTTTGTGACCGTCCAATAGCTACAGTCACCTTCCTCGCTCCCAACATTCCTACTTATCTCCGTTCCAATCATGTTGGTGTTGCATTGTGTTACCTACTCACTAACTATCCGAACCCAACTGCTTGTGTAATTCGTTTGGTAGTCTGATCACAAGTCAAAACCAACCCTCTGTAGCAACTCTCTGTTACAGCTCGTGCATCCCTCTGCGACGTATGCTATCACGGTTGCCGCATTGTTGTCAACACTCCGTAGAACAGAAAGAAAGACTTTGAACCATTTTAGTTAATTCTGCCGATGACAGTACTTCAGGACCGACATATCTCCATTGCACACCTAATTGTTTTAACCAATGTATATAAACGAATACATTCGTATAAAATGGGAACTATGAGAACAAATTTACTAGCAAGTTTGGTAAGAATCTGACAAACGCCTGATTCCTTGTAATTACTTGTAGGTATGAAGGTACATTTGCAGTGCATTGTTTTAGATACTCTCGTGTAATTCTCGCATATAACGATATCAAAGGCAGCACCTGCTGGTGTTTACGGACGCCAGGGTAGTGGCCGGCTGGTCGTTTGCCTCGGCTGTTGTTTTCTACATCTACATAGATACTCTGCAAATCACATTTAAGTGTACAAATATATTAATTCGCAATTTGTGAGAATTTCCGACTTTAGCTGTTATTCTTTAGTTGAGGAAGGTGAACAGGTGAGGCATAACATCTTTAAGATAATTGCAGAACGACATATTGACCATAGCTGTATTTTTCCCCCCTCAATGCTACCGGTTTCAGTCAATTTACCATTATCAATCGTCAGCAGAGATTAGCTAATAGTTTAACATGTCGTAATTTTTAATTTTGTATTACGACATGTTAAACTATTAGCTAATCTTTGCTAACGCTTGATAATGGTAAAATGACCGAAACCGGTAGCATTGAGAGAAAAAAACAGCTGCTATGGTCAATATGTCGTTCTGCAAAAATTCTTTAGTTGGTCTAAGATTTTGCAACACATGAAAATTGTGCCGGACTTGGACTCGAACCCGGGTCTCCTGCTTATCCCGAGCGTTCGCCTTAACCACTTGGCCACCCGAACACGCTCCACGGGCAGACCCATTTAAGTGCCTGGCAGAGGGTTCATTAATCACTTTCATAACTTTTCTCTACTGTTCCATTCTCTAGTAGCGCGAGGGAAGAAAGAACACCTAAATCGATCCGTTTTCAATCTGATTTCTCTTATTTTATTGGGATGGTCATGTCTCCCTAAGTAGGTGGGTGCTAGCAAAATATTTGCACATTCAGAAGTAAAAGTCGATGATTGAAATTTCGCAAACAGATCACGCCGCAATGAATGACGTCTTTCTTTTACTGATTTACACCCCAATTCGTGCAACATTTCCTTGACGCTTTCCCCCGGTAACGTGATAAAACAAAACGAGCTGCCCTTCTCTGAACCTTCTCAATATCTTCTGTCAGTCCCACCTGGTGAGGGTCCCACAATGGGCAACAGGAGAGGACGCACTAGTGTGATGTAGGCAGTCTCTTTCGTGGAGCTGGTGCATCTTCGAAGCGTTCTGCCAATGAAACGTAATCTCTGGCTCGTCTTCCCCACAATATTTTCTACGTGTTCTCTCCAGTCTAAGTTGTTCGTAATTGTAACTCCTAGGTATTTGGTAGTATTTTCGACCTTAAGGTTTGACTGATTTATCACGTAATTGAAGTTCAGCAGATATCTTTTAGTCGTCATGTTTATTATTTCACACTTTTCTTTATTTAGTGTCAATTACCAATTTTCGCACCATGTAGAAATTTTGTTTTCCTTCCTGCTGGTCGTTTGCCTCAGCTGTTGTTTCCCTTACAGCTGGTCGTTTGCCCCAGCTGTTGTTTCCCTTCCAGCTGGTCGTTTGCCCCAGCTGTTGTTTCCCTTCCAGCTGGTCGGTTGCCTCTGCTGTTGTTTTCCTTCCAGCAGGTCGTTTGTCTCAGCTGTTGTTTTCCTTCCATCTGGTCGTTTGCCTCAGCTGTTGTTTCCCTTCCAACTGGTCGTTTGCCTCAGCTGTTGTTTCCCTTCCAGCTGGTCGTTTGCCTCAGCTGTTGTTTCCCTTCCAACTGGTCGTTTGCCCCAGCTGTTGTTTCCCTTCCAGCTGGTCGGTTGCCTCCGCTGTTGTTTCCCTTCCAGCTGGTCGTTTGCCTCAGCTATTGTTTCCCTTCCAGCTGGTCTTTTGCCTCAGCTGTTGTTTTCCTTCGAGCTGGTCATTCGCCTCAGCTGTTGTTTTCATTCCAGCTGATCGTTTGCCCCAGCTGTTGTTTCCCTTCCAGCTGGTCGGTTGCCTCCGCTGTTGTTTTCCTTCCAGCGGGTCGTTTGTCTCAGCTGTTGTTTCCCTTCCAGCTGATCGTTTGCCTCAGCTGTTGTTTTCCTTCCAGCTGGTCGTTTGCCTAAGTTGTTGTTTTCCTTCGAGATGGCCATTTGCCTCAGCTGTTGTTTTCCTTCCAGCTGTCCCCTTGTGCAAATCATCCCTTCCTTTGCGCAAGGGGACAGCTGGAAGGAAAACAACAGCTGAGGCAAATGGCCAGCTCGAAGGAAAACAACAACTTAGGCAAACGACCAGCTGGAAGGAAAACAACATATTAACTCCTCCCCTCTGCCCCTCTCCCTTACCCCCGGGAAGAATTATGCATACTCCAAATGAATGTGTGTAATGAGAAACACGTAGAACGTTTTTGTAAGGCTTTGCGAATCGTGTAACTAAAATCTGAGGTGGAACTTGGGCGCCAGCAGACACTCACCTGATGAGATTTAGGAAAACCGCCGACACAACCACCCACCACAGTAATTTTCCTCTAGTTATAAAGGTGAGTTGTGCAAAGTTTCATCATGATCGGAATGAAAATGTAGATTTGTATGAATTACATACAAACACGCAAAGAGAAAGTCTTCATTGGGACTGATGGTCTACATGTTTAGTCCTCTCAAAACAACAACAGTCTTCGTTACATATAAATAAGAAAGATAAGATTCAAAACTGACAGCTCTATTTTCGTCTTCACATGTTAATATTATAATACTGTAATGCATTCGAAAAGTTGCAATATGTCCCTTTTGCTTCCTATGGCTGCAGCACCAAAACAGTTGTTTATATGGGGTTGCCTTTCAAGAGGATAATAGGCCTGGGAGTTAAAACATTTTTTTCAATTTTTCAGTTGTTCATTTAGGTTTCCCCTTTTTATTTTATTTTTCTAAGCAACCAGTGTATTAAAGTGAATGAAGCGAAACATAATTATTAAAAAGGGCGAAGTCATTTATGAGTTTTAGCCGGACTAAAGCGCAGCTATTCTTTTTCTACTTTCATTTATTTATAAATATCAAATAATAAATCAGTGTTCAGAGACAAATGTTTTCTCGATATACAGGGTAGTTCATTGATATTGACCGGGCCAAATGTCTCACGAAATAAGCATCAAACGAAAAACACCACAAAGAATAAAACTTCTTTAGTTTCAAGGGGGAAAATAGATGGCGCTATGGTTGCCCCATTGGAAGGCGCTGCCATAGGTTAAACTGATGTCAACTGCAATTTTTAAATAGGTATCCCCATTTTTATTAGCCATTTGTCTAGTACGTAAATAAATATGAATGTTTCATTTGGAACACTTCTTTCGCTTTTTTATAGATGGCGCTGTAATATTCACAAACATATCGCTCACAATTTTCGACCAACAGTGGGTAACAGATGGTTTTTAGAATTTAAACACAGACCATAGGTATGTCTGAAAACTTCCTGTCTCTTTAATTGACGTAACTATCCGACGAAAGGTCCGGACACTTGGATGATGTCTTCAGGATAACGATCAACATACATAGGGCAAGCCCGTTGAGCATTTTGATCACAATAGCCATACATAAGTACCACATCGACCTTTTCCGCAGTTGGTAAACAGTCCATTTCTCGCAACTAATGTATCACGAACTAAATACCGACCGCACTGGCGAAATGTTACGCGATATCAAGTACTTATTCGTTTGTGACTATTATAGCGCCATCTATAACAAAGCGACAGAAGTGTTTCCAAATAAAAAATTCATAATTATTTACGTACTAGACAAATGGGTAATAAAATGTGGGTACCTATGCAGTTGATATCCGTTTGATCTATGGCAGCGCCTAACTAGCGGGCCAACCATAGCGCCATCTGTTTTCCCCCTTCAAGCTAGAAAAGTTTTGTTCTTTGTAGGTTTTTTTTAATGCTTATTTCGTGAGATATTTGGCCCGGTCACTATCAGTGGACCGCCATGTATATCAAATATATTAAACTGAAGGAGAGATATTGAATTAAAATGTGTCACGGCCGGGATTGGAACCCGGGACCTCGTACTTTCGATGGAAGCGCTATAACCACTAAGCCACTGTGACCTAATAGAATGGCGCTTGCACAGACTGTCTTAAGGAGGGAGCCGTGCAATAAGATGTCCATGCAAGCGCCATTCTATTAGGTCACAGTGGCTTAGTGGTTATCGTGCTTCCCTCGAAAGTACGAGGTCCCGGGTTCGGATCCCGGCCGTGCCACATTTTAATTGAATACCTCTCGCTACATTTAATGTACTTGACTTATTTACTTCGACCCCTCGTGGCGTTGTGTTGCAGGCGGGGGCAGCGCGCGCCGCACCATGCCGACGCCTGGCGTGCCGACGCCCCGCACCGCCGCGCCTCCACCGGTGAGTGGCAGCTGCTGATCGCCGTGTTCACACGCGCTACCTTAGTGGCGCCGCACCCACGCACGGGCCACTGGCGCCGCAGTGTGCTGCCGCCTCCACTCAATCGGCTTTTAATGGGGCCTCGACTGTCTTTAGTCGAACACGCTTCGGTCTAGCACTTCATATTATGTTACACCCGTTATGTGATCAAAAGTATCCGGACACTTCGCCAAAAATGACTTACAAGTTCGTCGGGTCCTCCATCGGCAATACTGGAATTCAGGATGTTGTTACCACACCCTTAGCCTTGATGACAGCTTCCACTCTCGCAGGTATACCACAGTCTAATATATACAGTCGCGACACTACCGCTGATTTTTGTTATACTAGGCGACTGCAGCGCTCCTTGCGGACGTAAAGCCAGGTTACTCTATATCGTATACGCATAGCTGCCAACCTTCAGAACTGGCTGTCAGTAATGATGCGCAAGACCAAAGAGGACGTGGGGCTAAGGCCGTGTCCCAACAATATTTTAAAAATCTGGCCCTGAATTCATAAATAACTATTCTGTATCAAAAGACTGAGGTTAGGTGGAAGAACCTAAAACATTTGTGTTAATACCGTGAGTGGCTTAGAAATATTCTTGTAAGTTTCAAATAACCGTCTTTACGGAAAGTTAACAGTTGGTGAAGGAACAGAAAAGCGTGAAATTCCTTGCATTTTTTAAATATAAAATCCTTAGCAGCTTAGGATACACAAAATTATTTTTGGATTTTAAAGTACGATTAAACCCACTGAACAGAGGTCTCACTAATGGCTCATCACTCAGATTTAATTCTAGCAGCACAACACTGCTATGAAAACAGGTACACGAGAGAAAGCCAGTAACAGCTTTTCTCTTCGGAAACTTACTGGCTAACTTCCGTCATCCGGTAAAACACGTGGGCTGTTAAGCTTGAACCAAAGACATTATACTCATTACAGACCATAGAAGTTACGTAGACCTTGGGTGTGTGAGAGTGCATTTGGAATGTGTGTAGGAGATTATAGGCGGGATTTGATCCAGATTTGTTGCAACGGAAATGCTATCTTTAACATTTCCAACAGCTTTGTTCAAATGTTCAAATACTACGGGGTCATCAGTCCCTAAACTTACAAACTACTTATGAACTACTTACGAACTAGGACGGCACAAATATCCATGCCCGAGGGGGGATTCGAACCCCCGACCGTAGGGGCCTCCAACAGCTTTGCTACGTACTCAAGAATGAAATAAATTATTTATATAAAATTTTTTATCTGCTATTAACGAAAAGTAGATAGTACCTACTCCGATTTTCTTAAAACGTATCAGATCGTAAAATGTCTAGTTTCCGTAATTTTTCACGAACTTCCCGTAACTCCGTAAATATGACGATAAATCCGTAACAATTACGGACAATCCGTAATAGTTGGCAGCTATGTATACGAGACGTGTTTGTTGTGTGTTTTGGTGTACGAAATGGTTTTTACCAAGGGACGCGTGTGTATTGCAATAAATTGCAGCAACAACAACAACAACTAGAAGACGTCACATTTATCATTCTTTAGGTGAGCCTGAGAGGTATGTGACATCAAGTTTTGGTAATGCCTATTTACAATTATCTTGTGAGCAACAGACACATATTGAAAATTATTTGTTTTTGGGATCAAGAAATGGTTTATAAATAGCCGCGTATTTACGTGATAATGTGAAGTTCTGCTCGCTACACTTCGATGCAAACCAGTTCATAAATGATGAACGGAAGAAGCTGGTGTGGAATGCTGTGCCTACATTGTTCCATGTTCCAAACAAACCACCGAAACTAGGAATGAAGAGGGAACTATCGCAAAGACGTGATAATATAAAGGCGGAAGAAATTAAACTGTGTCTTGAAACAAGTATTACGACTGTGGTTGCTGCGACATCACAGCTAGAAACATTTTTGTCTGGGCATTCGAAAGTAATTCATTATTGAGGCAAATGTATAAGAAATGTATGGAAAAGAAGTGTTCATTGTTACCGTTATTAATGCTTGAAAGGTTAAATGTTTTCTGTTTTATCTAATGGAAACCACAGTCTAACATATAAACATATTTATCTGAAATCACTGAGCCGTCTTATTTTGTCGCCGCGCCCCCTCCCAGTCCTCCCTCATCTACCAACCATATAATGACAGTCTGTGATAATGACTTAGGACCATTCATATAATATGACATTTAGACTGTCGTGTAATCGACATATTATCTTAAAATAACATATAATTAAAATAACCTCGTAGCAGAATTATATTAGATAAAAGTTTCATAGCCAGCGGGTGTTCTCATAACTAAAAAGCAGGGAACAACAGTGTGCCGCACCTTTTAACACCAGGAAGGCCAATAACATGCTTCTAGTGTGCGAAATGCTGTGTTTACCAGCAAAGTAAGGTGCAATGTCTGAAGAATTTCGTCATAAATATGTTGCAGTTAGCGTCAGTTTATTCACGAGTTTTTACTAAATTTACATTTGTTGATATTTAACTGTCCCTTAGAAGTTCTATTATAGGCTTGTCTGCACAAAATACTATGTTTATCTATCACTGCCAGCAAGGCAAGCTGCAAGCAATTTCTAAAGAATTATTTCGTAACATATTGCACAATTGCAGTTTGTATCCGATCACAACGAGTGTTTGCTCGATTTACGTTTCTTTTACACTCAGTCATGTGTCAAGATACTTAAATAAAGCAAATAAATATTTAGCAAATCACACAGAAATGTAATTACAAGCGGGCATTATTAATGTGTCGTATACGGCGTTAAGGGACAGCCGGCTTTACGACCGCTTGGAGCGCTAGTGTCGCTCCAAGTGTCCCACGGTAACGGCTTTCACAGCAGTGAGTGCCGCGACTGTATTTATTAGACTGAGTATACTTTCAATCAGGTCCTGTGCCGCCATCCTATTAACTCCTCCCCTCTTCCCCCTCTCCGTTACCGGAAGTAATAGATAAAATCTGATTACATTTTATGTCCTCATATCTCATGCTGTTATTTCCTTGGCTTGATGAATTTTAGTACATTGATTTATACAACATTTTAGCTATTTTTATTGTATTCTCTACGATCGGAAGAAGGGTCAGATAACCTTTGTCGTTTATTCCCTTTCAAAATCAAAGCAAACATCTCATGAACAACGTGTCGTAATGTGATACAATTGTAAGGCACATTGAGATATATGTGTGTATACTGTCTGTAAAATTTCCTTTGGCTACAATTTGCATAGTAGAAATTATAAATAGCATCGTCATACCGAATGTCGTAGCTTAGTCCATGAACAACAGAAAAGTAGTAATCGAGAAACTTTTTTCCTTTCAACGTTTTGTTGTGATTGTCAGCGAGAATCAGTTTAATAGAGGTTTGAAATTATGTTTCATGTGGAATGAAACTTACACTCTGCAGCGGAGTGAGCGCTGATATGAAACTTCCAGGCAGATTAAAATTGTGTGCCGGAACCGGGACTCGAACCTTTCCCGGACAAGCATTCTACCACCGAGCTATCCCGACTGGCAGAAGTAAAATTGTGAGGACGGGTCGTAAATCGTATCGGGGTGGCTCAGTGGTAGAGCGCTTCCTCGTAGAAGGCAAAGGTCCCAGATTCGAGTCCCGGTTCCGGCACACAATTTTAATCTGCTAGGAAGTTCAAAGTTTGATGTGTATTCCAAGTCGCTAAGTACTCTCATTCTCATACAGTGTATGAATAACGTCTTATCACACGATGTGGCAGTCTTTTGCGATTCCTATTGTTTATGACGTCATATCTCCTGGACCATGTGTGTATGTGGTTACCTCACGCTAAGATATACGACTATGTGTACAAAATTTGGTTGAAATCGGTCCAGAGGTTTAGGAGAAAATGAGCAGTGTTGTCGCTAAATGCAGCAGTTTTTCGCGCATATCATGGATTTTTGACGTCATAAATCGTGAACCATCTGATGTACGTGATTCTCACACTTGCGGCAACCGTCTTTATGGATTGAAGCTCACGTATACAAAATTTCACAAAGATTGGAACAGAATTGTAGATTTGCATGCAATACGAACACAAAAACAAATATACAAACACAAGGACACTCTGATTTACATATAACTAGCTGAAAACCTGGCGTTATTTATTCCTGCTATTTTTCAAGTATATATTCATTTTTATAAGGGCTGTATGTCTGTAAAATCTCTTTGGAAAACAATTAGTAGTAAATAAGTAACAGATTAAAACTTGGTGCTTGATGGGGCGGTTTTCCATGAACGTTACTGTTTACGTGCTCATATCTCATGAACTATGTATCGTACTGTGATACAATTTAGAAGCTACATTCAACTATATATGTGTATACTGTCTGTAAAATTTCCTATCGCTACAATTTGTAGTGTTCAAATTATAAATTATAACGTCATACCGAGAGCCGTAGTTTTACTCCATAAACAGCGGCAAAGTAGTAAGCGAGAAACTTTTTTCCTTTCATCATTTTACTATGGTTACCAGCGAGAAAAAGTTTAATAAAGTTTGAAATTAAGTTTAAAGTTCGTTGCAAGTCGCTAAGTACTGTCATTCTCATACAGTGAATTTCGAAAGTCTGGCCGCATTATATGACATTTTTTGCGATTTCTATTTGTTATGAAGTAATATTTTTGTGTCCCGACTTCGTCGCCGCTTTTGTGTCCCAGCCTCGTCGTAGGTGTCGGTGGCCGAGTGGAATGAGACCGACACGCTGGTGCAGGTACGGAGGGGAGCAGCCAGAAACTATAAACACTCGAGTAAATTAGAAAGAGATATATTGCACAGAATGTAACAATACTTAACTTTTACATAGCACTGCAGAATGTTGATACATAGTTGTTAGAGGCCTGCCTAGTGCCTGTACATTAGCAAAGTCTCCACTGGTGCCTATCTGATGACGAAGGTCCTAACTCGTTGCTATCTCAGTCCGAAGTCCCAAGTGCGAAGTGGCCGATGTCCTTCAGTGGTGGCCACGAGCGGCGTTGTACCAGAGGGCGCTCGTGGCTGTCGTCGGAAGAACGCCGCGCCGTGCATGCATGGCGGCGCGCGGCGAAAGTAGGTGGCGCGCACTTTGTACTTGTGCGACACCACACCCCTCCCCCCCAAACCGCCGCGCCGTCGTGGCGTAGGGCTGAGGGCCACGGCGACGGCACTGGGAGGAGGGCCTGGGCGGGGGCGTTACTGGTGGGACGGGCGTCGTAGCTGAGGCTGGGATCGAGACGCCGTCCGCGCCCCGGCATCCGCCTTGCGATCCTCCAGGGAACCCACCGAAACCTGGGGAAGGGCGCCCGCCCCCGCCCAGAGGGAGCAGGTCATCTTCTGAGGTGCGTGGCCCAAGCTGGGGGGGGGGGGGGCCCGCACGGTCCCGGAGTCCCTCTCGGTGACGCTGTCATCTGCGGCGGCGACAGCGGCGGCGACGACTGCGTCGGATGTACGTCGACGTCCATAGGGATCTCGTAGTCCGGGGACGAACGAAGTGGCTGTGCTCCCTGGCGGTGAACTGGGTCTGGAATCAAGAAACCGGAGACAGGATCGCGCGGTCTGTGCAGGCGCAATTGGTTTGCGTGGCGCCGCAGCTCCGACCCTGTGGAAGAACGTACAATAAACATATTGCGACCAAGCACGCGCTGAATGGTGCCCGGCAACCATGTCTTCTTGTTTCCAGCAAACACCCTGTACAGCACCGGCGTGGAAACCTGAAATCGCGTAGCGCCATACGAACCTACTCGGTGCGTGGGAGGCTGCAGCAGGTGAAGGAGAGTGCGGTGACGGCGGCCGTGTAGCAGCTCGGCAGGAGACGGGCCGTCACGTGGCATGCACCGATACGTAGACAGGAAAATTTGAAGAGCTTGCTGCCTGGAGTGCTGACCTTTCATCTTCTCCATGTGAGACTTGAATGTTCGAACGAAACTTTCTGCTTCACCGTTGGACTGAGGGTGAAAAGGTGCGGTGGTGATATGCTGAATGCCATTCACGCGACAAAACTGTTGAAATTCCGCACTAACAAACTGAGGTCCATTGTCACTGACGATAGTTTCAGGCAAGCCTTCGATGCAAAACACCGATGTTAAGGCACTGATTGTACTAGAAGCTGTCGTTGAGTTCCTGGCAATTACAAAAGGAAACTTGCTGAAAGCGTCTACAACAATTAACCATCGCGTATTCCAGAAAGGTCCGGCAAAGTCAATATGTAATCGTTGCCATGGTCCCTTGGGGCGTGGCCAGTCTGAGAAACGTTGCGGAGGAGCCGCCTGATGCTCCGCACAAACAGTACTGTGACGTCATGCTCTCTATCTGAGCGTCCATACCAACCCAGGTACAATGACGTCTGGCCAGTTGCTTTGGCCTAACAATACCCCAATGTCCTTGATGCAGGAGGCGTAACACTTCACGTTGCAGGGAAAGAGGAACAATAACTTGTTTGGTCGTTGTCGGTATGCAACAACAGTACACCCTGACTTAAAGATAATGCATGACGTTGTGCAAAATAACGTCGAACCAGAGGCCGATCAATGTCTTTGGCTCTGGCAGGCCACCCTGAGCGAACAAAACGTGCTACCACACTTAAGTCTACATCCGCAGCTGTTTCCTGTGCAACCCGACGAGAGTTCAAAGGGAAATCTGCGACAGCGGAAGCATCTCTGGAGTCTATCTGACAACATGCCATTTCTGAAGAATCAAATGATACATCCTGGCCAACCGGAAGTCGGGAAAGTGTGTCCGCGTTGGCATGTTTAGTGGTAGGTCGGTACAAAATCTCATACTGATAATTTGACAATATCAAGGACCATCTCTGAAGCTTTTGTGCCGTACGTGGCGGAATTGGCTTTGTGGGTGAGAACAACGACGTGAGAGGCTTGTGGTCTGTCAACAAATAGAATTTTCTGCCATAGAGATAATGATGAAACTTTGCGACGCCGTAAATGATTGCTAAGGCCTCCTTTTCTATCTGACTGTAATTCTGTTGCGTCGGCGTCAGTAGCTTGGATGCAAAGGCAATAGGACGATCATGACATCCAATACGATGTGACAGAACCGCGCCCACACCGTACGACGAGGCGTCAACTGCTAACACTACAGGCTTCTGTGGGTCAAAGGGAATCAAACATGCATCACTGAGTAGTGCAGACTTTAGTTTGTCAAAGGCAACCTGACAATCTTTAGACCATACAAAAGGAACATTTTTCCTACGTAAGTGATGCAGTGGAGCTGCAATCTGAGAGGCATTGGGAATAAACCTGAAATAATAGTTCAGCTTTCCCATTACTGCTTGCAATTCGTGCACATTCTTAGGAGGAGGCAAGTCTTTGATTGCTCTAAGATGTGACTGTAACGGATGGATTCCTTGGGCATTAATCACATGGCCTAGGTACTCTATTTCAGTTTGAAAAAACGAACACTTTGCTTTATTACAACGTAGACCTGCTGCAGTCAACACTTTGAAAAGGCACTCCAGGTTTGCTAAATGTTCTTCAACTGTACGTCCGGATACCACAATATCATCTAAATAGTTCGAACAACACGGTACAGAAACTGTCAGCTGTTCCAAAAAGCGCTGAAAAATAGCGGGAGCGGAAGAACTGCCAAAGGGTAGGCGTTGAAATTGAAAAAGGCCCATGTGAGTATTAATGACGAAAAACTTTTTTGACTCGTCATCAAGTGGAATCTGTAAGTATGCCTCTGCTAAATCAATCTTGGAAAAGAAACGAGACTGTCCTAATTTGTCCATTAGTTCGTCAGGTCTGGGCAGGGGATAAGTGTCGACAATTGTTTGACTGTTCACTGTTGATTTGAAGTTCGCACAGAGACGAAGTTTTCCTGACGGCTTGGGTATAATTACTATAGGCGAGGCCCACTGACTCGCAGAAACAGGAGAAATCACCCCACTATCTTGCCAACGTTTAAGTTCTTCGGCAACTGTATCACGCAAGGCGATAGGCACTGGTCTAGCTTTACGAAATTTTGGAACTGCAGATTCTTTTAAAGTTACATGTGCCACGAAGTCTTTTGCACAACCTAGTTCCGGCGAAAACAAGTCACTATATTTGTCACACAATGCATTGATTTTATCCTGAGGCACTATTGACGAAATTTGAAGAACATCTCTTTGAATTGATAAGCCAAACAAATCAAATGCATCTAGTCCAAAAATGTTCTGCGTCGATTTGGCCTGAAGAACAACAAAAGCAACTGTTTTCGTGACACCTTGAAAAGAGGCGGGCAGGCTACATGTTCCTAGCACGGGAATATTTTCACCTGTATAAGCTGTTAACACTTGCTGTGACGGCGACAATTTTGGCGAACCCAGAAGTTCATAAGTATCTTTATTCATTAAAGTGACAGCGGAACCAGTATCAAGCTGAAATTGAACCGTCTTATTTTCTATGGAGAGATTTACAAAAAGTTTGTGCTTCTGGCGCACGACAGGTGCGCGAATGTGGGCAACGTCCGCTACGGTTTGTTTACTGCGCTTGCTCTGGTTGCGTGCGGTAGGAAGCGGCGCATACTCGGCACGCAGCGGATTAACAACACTGTCACTAGATGACACTACCGCCGGATCGGCGTCCGCGCATTGCGAGGCTACTGCACTAAAATTACTTTCAGTATCTACAACAAGTCTACTGGCACTATCTACACAGTACTGGGCACTAGTACAAGGAGCAGTTGCAGAAGGCACTATTTTCACTAAAGGAATGCACTGTTCATAGTCATTTTGCTTGTCCCGAACCCTTTTCCGTTGCACTGTTTTACGCGCTCGTCGGCGCTTGCTACGTGGTGCACTATATAGTTTTGCTATAGGCGCAGAACTACTTTCTTGCACTTGAGAACCAAGCAAAGCACTGTTCAAGTTTACAGCGTGTATGACATTTACAGAATTAACTGTTCTCGCACTCCGCGAAGCACTGTTCCTAACGTTACTGTTCTTTGAGTTTTTAATTTGCATACACACAGACTGTACATGTCCTGATTTGCCACATTGATAACAGGTTGCGTTGCGACTAGGGCAATGAGCACGCTTGTGGCGAGACACACACTGGGAGCAAGATTTACGTACATTTTTCTGAAATGAGCGTTGGCGCCCGTTATTCAAATTACTATTTCTAACACGACGGGGCGACCTTTGCGTCGCACTTTTACACTGGCTACTGTTCACTGTCTGTTCAGCACGGCCGGTAGAATAAGAAACACTAGTGCTATACTGAGAACTACGGCTAGGAAAGCGTCCGTTGCGGCGCACTGAATTTACACTGTGGCTTTGCATTTCTACATCTGCTAAGTCAAAAGTATCATGCGCTTCTATAAGCTGCAGTACACTGTCTAATGAGGGGTCAGATTGTTTTAGAATTGCTGCCCTAATTCTGGGGTCCTGAATGTTCTGCGTAATCGCATCTCTTAACATCACATCACTATATGAAAGTCCACAAGAACAAGTGAATTTACATTGGCGGGTTAAGCCCTTCAATTCCGTAATCCACTCTTGGTGTGACTGCTGCGGTAATTTTTTTAGTCTGAAAAATCGGTATCGTGCAGCGGCTACAAGAACTTTTCTCTCATAATGAGCATTCAGTGCATCTACAATTTGTGCAAAGTCTACATCACGAGGAGATGCGAGAGGGAAAAGTTTTTGCAATAGTACGAAAGTCTGGGGGCCCACAATCGATAAGAAAAGGTTCTTCACTCTCTGACCTGTAATTTGATGAGCCGCGACGAGTTCTTGAAACTGTGCGAAATAGTCGCTCCATTCTTCCTCACGTTCGTTGTACTGGCGGAACGTCGGAAGCGGTGCGGCGGCAGGTGTGGGCTGCTGATGTGACGACTGTTGTTGTTGGTGAGCAGCCTGTGTCGTCAACTGCGACACGGCCTGGAGAAGCTGGGTAATTTGCGCCGTCTGTAACTGAATAATTTCCATTAAGTTTGGGTTCGGGGTAGTGGCCATGCTGACCGATTAGGCGCCGCGTATACAAGTAAATTAGTACAAAACACAAATGCAAGATAAATGAGGACGCTCTGCAACAAAAAAGTCCACAAAATACGTAACAGAATATGTTCCCCCAAAAATCTTATAATAAGGGTGGGTGGGCGGGAGCAATTTTTGCATGCTCCGACTGCTGCTGTCTGGCTGCTGCAAGCGGGCTGGTCCAAGGTTCTATCACTCCTAGTCGCCACTTTTGTGTCCCGACTTCGTCGCCGCTTTTGTGTCCCAGCCTCGTCGTAGGTGTCGGTGGCCGAGTGGAATGAGACCGACACGCTGGTGCAGGTACGGAGGGGAGCAGCCAGAAACTATAAACACTCGAGTAAATTAGAAAGAGATATATTGCACAGAATGTAACAATACTTAACTTTTACATAGCACTGCAGAATGTTGATACATAGTTGTTAGAGGCCTGCCTAGTGCCTGTACATTAGCAAAGTCTCCACTGGTGCCTATCTGATGACGAAGGTCCTAACTCGTTGCTATCTCAGTCCGAAGTCCCAAGTGCGAAGTGGCCGATGTCCTTCAGTGGTGGCCACGAGCGGCGTTGTACCAGAGGGCGCTCGTGGCTGTCGTCGGAAGAACGCCGCGCCGTGCATGCATGGCGGCGCGCGGCGAAAGTAGGTGGCGCGCACTTTGTACTTGTGCGACACCACAAATATCTCTTGAACCATGTGCCGTATGTGATTCTTAATCATGCAGCAATTGGTACCTCACGGTAAGGAGTGTGTGTACCAAATATGGTTGAAATCGGTCCAATGGTTTAGGAGAAAATGATCAGCATTGTCGCAAAATGCAACAGTTATCGGCGCATATCATTGTTTATGACGTCATATCTCGTGAACTATATATCTTATGTGATTATTACACTTACAGTGACCGTCTTCATAGATTGAAGCTTACGTGTACAAAATTTCACAAAGATTGGAACAAAAATGTAATTTGTATGCAACACGTACAAACATACGGACATTCTGCTTTATATGTTAGAAGATGTCGCACACCCGAACATCATAACGTCTTGTTTTAAAGTCGTCTGTTAACACTGTTCTGCCTTATGACCAGAGCAGATACCTTTTGCACACGTGACTTGTAAGGTTGGGTACTTCAGTCTGCCAACTTCCATCGCTGATTGGCAATATGTGTTCGTGTTGTTGCCTAGACCTACATTAGTTACTGTTGTCTAATTCTTTGGTCAGGGCGCTAAAAACCTTGCTGTTGTGCGCCCAAAACATCCTATCCTATCCTTTTGTACACGTGGCTGATGAATAATACAGCAGCAGACAGTAGACTGTCAGCGTTGTTTGTTGATTTCCGACCACCTGACTGCTGACAGAGTCGCAGCACTTCGCTGGCGTTCACCAGTGGCGGCGCCTCGTGTGTGTTCACTGGTTCAGAGAACTCCCGGAAAAAAGCTCGTCCTGAAAAAAAGTAAATAAACAAATAAGATAAAGCGTGTTTTTCAACTATCATTCTTCGTTTCGTTCTTCTATCAGATCATTTTATGTGCACATTCGAAGTATATTTATCGTATGAAAAACGTTTTACGACGCGGAGACAGCACGTATATGACTTGTAGCCGGGCCGCTTAATATAGGCGGCAGCGGCCGCAGCGTTGCAATGCGCATGCGCGGCTGAACTTCAAATTCTCTCGTGAACGCACTGGAGGCAGCATACGAGCGTTCCCGTGGCAGGGAGGGGCGAGGGGAAACGCCGCTTTTAAAATTGGCATTGGAGCTGGTAGAGACTCCAGCTCCTGACTACTCGAGCTCTGGCGGTTACGCACGAATGGTCCCGAAGCAAGGCAATGGAGCTACTGCTCACCTCGTCTTGCGCATGCGCAAATCCTCCATGAAAGCAACATCCGGCCCTCATATTTGTTTTTGGCACATTCAAGATTCAAAAATGTTCAAATGTTTGTAGACCTATCGGACCAAACTGCGTGGTCATCAGTCCGTAGTTTACAAACTACTTAAACCTAGGTAAACTAACCTAAGGACAACACACACACCCATGCCCCAGGGAGGGCTCAAACCTCCACTGCGAGCAACCGCGCGCTCCGCAGCGAGACGCTTTAGACCGCTCGGCTACTCCACCGCGGCCATTCAAGATTCATTAAAACCACATCACATTTGGTAAAATATCTTATAAAGACGTATCAACTGTAAAAGCCTTCAGAAGATCCGATCACAATTAATAATGAAATCACTATTCATTACGTAGCAAGAATAGCCGTGTGGTTAGAGGCATCGCTCTCTCTGCTATAGTGGGTTCGAGACCGATTGCAAGCAATTTTTTTAATGGGAACAACATTGACTTGTGTATTGTTACTTACCACATATACTTTGGACGCTTTTGTAAATGTGTCGCGACTTTGAGGTTAAATGACATTTGTACTCTTTTTTTTAACAAATATTTAACTTGTTGAAAAGATGTGGGGGGAAAGCTGCCATTACACATGCGTAGACATTCTGCAGATCTCGTAAAATCAAGATCCGGCGCGAAGAAGTGAGCCCCCATCCACAAAAGCACGGATAACGAAGCGCAGTGTTCCCGCGTGACTGTCAGTAGTTTCTGGACCACTGCAGCGACTGCAGTTTGCGTCTCTAATCGGCAAACCTGCAGCAGTTTCGACTCGCTTCGCAGTGTTGAGGAGACCAACGCCCCACAGTGGAAGAAGTTACTCGCGTGTGGCCGCGGCGGCTGAACATCGGGGGGCGGGGGGCGGCGGCGGCGCGGGCACAGCTAATTAAGCCGGGGGCGGGGGGCGGAAACGCGCTGTGTTGGCACAGCTAACGAGCCGAGCACAGCCGAGCCCAGCCGAGCGCAGCCGAGCAAAGCCGCTGCCCTGCGACAGGTTGTCGCCGCGGCCCCAGATGTGGGTCAGGCGCGGTATGGCCCCTTCACGATTAGAAAAGTACTGGAAAGTGCACCAACGCTAAGCCGTTTCCGAGGGAAATCGGTAAAATACCGCGATTCCTATACCCGTAATATCGCTAAAGCTTCCGTCAAGGCGTCCCACCACTTTTCATATTTCGTCATGGGGTACCGTTATATCAACGTGTTTTGACATAACGGGCCGTAGCTCGTTGTCTCTCGAAGTTCTCGTAGATAGGCGCTCACTGTCGCGACTGGCTAAAATTTCACAGAACGAGATGGCGCACTGGTAACACACTGAACTTGTATTCGGAAGGATGGTGGTTCAAATCCACCTCCGGCCACACAGATTTAGGTTTTCCGTGATTTCCCTAAATCACTCCAGGCAAATGCCTGGATGGTTCCTTTCAAAGGGCACGGCCGATTTCCTTCCCCCATTCTTTCCCAAAAATCCGAGCGTGAGCTCCATCTCTAATGACCAAGCAGTCGACGGGACGTTAAACCCTAAGATTCCTTCCTCCTAAAATTTCATGGGACAGCACTAGTCCACTGCAAATAAAGGGATCGGCACGTGGAATTCCAGTTCATTGACACTTTCAAAGTAGCTTGTTCTGTTTTCTAAGCAAGATCTAAAATGTTCAAATGTTTGTAAATCTATCGGACCAACCTGCGTGGTCATCAGTCCGTAGCTTACAAACTACTTAAACCTAGGTAAACTGACCTAAGGACAACACACACACCCATGCCCCAGGGAGGATTCGAACCTCAACGGCGAGACGCTTTAGACCGCTCGGCTACTACACCACGGCTAAGCAAGATCTCAGGCAGTTGAGCTCTGCAAATGTAAGTTAAAACGCTCACTGCTGTTCTAAACTATTTTACAAGTGGCCACAGTATTTGCGCAACGGAAATTTACGCAACTGGTCACTCCTTAAGGGAGCAGCCAATGTTTTAACAAACACAAAATTAATGTTAGCAAATAGATGAATAGATAATTAAACTGGGATGGGGAGCATGAAATCATAAAGCAGAGGTTTGATACTTTAAAATCATAATATATTCAGTAAAATGAACAAGCAAATAACCAAATTATGCACACACCTTGTACAAAAGTGAATTAAATCATAAAACTACTGCCCGAAATGAAATTGTATCTGCCCTTTGTGAATATGGTGGTAACATTAGGGGGGGGGGGAATTTGAAAATACACAGTGGGTAGATGAAAGCACATTCATTCATTCACAGATACACACATAATGCTTGTGGTACATTACGAAGTGCGAACACTTGATAGCAGTGGCGAAACGAAGCTTCAGCTGCGTTTTGATGAGATGGCAGATGTCTTGATCACAAATTTAAGAATACTATTCACCAAACGAACTCGTGTTGGGAGGCACTGCTATATTGTTCTTAAGTACCACATGGTGTGTGACCGCACCAAAATACATAGCATTTACAAACAGAAAATAATTTATAATGAGCAAGTAAAGCACACACGAGAATGTGTATAGAAGAAAGCTAGTGTTAATAAAAGCTGAAGACCCCATAGTTAAGTCCCATACGCTATACAAACATTTGAACATTTTTCTTAGGTTGTTGATTTCATTGTGGAATCTGTTATAAACTTCTCGAATTGAAATTCGTTCCAAGTTTCGAGTTTCTGTAAAAGATTGCAAGTCACCGTGATTTTGTGGCTGTTGAAATTTGGCAAGCTTTTTTCTTGGATAATTTAAATTTATTTTATTAATGTTGGTGGTTTTTGAGTCTGGTGGTAATTACTGCTACAAGTTTCCTGATTATTGCTACATATTATTAACACTTTCATTGGCATCAGTAGCAAACAACATACTGGTTGTATTTCTCAAACTTTTTCGTGCGTTATTGTATTCAAAGTTTTCAGTTGACTGGAATGTAGATGAAAGGACATTGTGCAAAATGGAAAAGAACAACTTGGCACGTCACTTCTTTTTAAAATTATTCATTTAGTCGGCCACATGATTTCCGTTTAGTAAATATGCTATTTCGAGGTGTCGTAGTAATCTGCTGTCGTTTGGCGTTTATTCGATTTCAGTACGAAGTCAGATGCAGAGCTCGGCTGCAAACAGCGCAGTGGAGCGACCCTCTGTTCTACATTACATAGCAAGTGGGACACCAACAGAAACATTTATTCCTGAACTACGAGTTTCGCCATCCATTATGCCATCTTCAGGCCCCTATATCGGAGTATTAAATCCATTGATCTTTGCAAACGCAACCAACCATTGTTGTCACAGTTGTTGTTGTTGGTTCTTACTGAGTGAAATCCACGCAACCTGTTTCGATCCCTATTTAATGTATTTAATACTGCGATATAGGGTCTGAAGATGTCATAATGGAATGCCGAAACTGGTAGTGAAGGAATTCACGTTTCTGGTAAACATACGGCTGCTGTTATCCTACTCTCTACGTAACCTTGACCAGCCGCAGTCCCGCTTTCACCAGTAATGATGGATCTTTAATAAAAGGGCCCGCTTCAGCTGTTTTACTAAAAAAAAAAAAAAAAAAAAAAAAAAAAAAAAAAAAAAAAAAAAAAAAAAAGTTCGTCAGTTTCGCGACTTAAAGTCACATCTTCGGGTCAAATACAGTTAAAACATAAAACCAGGGGCTCGCCAATACAAACAACAATCCCCGCTGTCAGAACACTTCACACAAAACATCAAGGCGACAACCGTCCTCGTCGCTCAAACCCCCTGATATAGCCAGGCGGCACGGACAGCGGCGTGGCTCTATCAGATGGTTTGATCGACGAGGACGGTTGTCGCCTTGATGTTTTGTGTGAAGTGTTCTGACAGCCGGGGTTGTTGTTGTTTGTATTGGCGAGCACCTGGTTTTATGTTTTAACTGTATTTGACCCGAAGATGTGACTTTAAGTAGCGAAACCGGTCGTCTTTTTTTATTATTATTATTTTATTTATTTATTTTTTAAAGTAAAACAGCTGAAGCGGGCCCTTTTATTAAAGATGTATCATCTTACCTGTGGATGTCCGTCATCGAAGGTTTTATGTTCAGTAATGATGGATTAAATAAGTCTATTCTACATGGCGGCCCTCTCGTGGGAGTTCGCCATCATGTAGCTAACTGGCTGGCCGTCGAGGCACAGCTAGTCGGTCAGCCACGAGATCCTGGCCTCCTCTCCGTGACATCAAACCATCAAACTACAGTAATGCGGTCTTCTCTTGTGGTGTTGTTGTGCCAGTTCGCGCGCAGGGACACACGCACACACACACACGCACACACACACACACACACGCACACACACACACACACACACACACACACACACACACACACACACACACACACACATCTACTGCTCCCGTCGCCCTGTAACAACTTAAAAATGGTCACATGTTTGAAAACCTGAGGGACTCGAACCTCAGTGGCGCCCCACAGCGAACGGCCATTCCTGCGCGGCGCATCACACCCCACCCTACCCGCCGTTCTCCGCAGGACTCACTGGCTACGGCTACCACCAGAGTATTAAGGCGAGGCCGTGAGAGTAAGGAAGGGCGTTATGGCGTTGTGTTAGTTCACCGTTTCATTGGACGACAAATATCCTGTTTTCTACACCCCTGGTCTGAGTCCTCTGTTGCATACAGTCCACTGGGCCGTACGTTTGCCACGCAGTGGTACTACCTAGCGGCCAGTGAGGCTATTACTTGGGATGTTGTTGATCTGAGAACTGGTATATGTAGGCAAGATGGCACCTGAGAGGAAAGGTCTCACACAGTTGATGCAAATTCGGTCTATGGACGGCGTTTAAAAGCGGAAGGAAAATATATTTATATTTACAATATATCTTCGTAATAATAAGATTTGCATGCTGTCCAACATTATATTATCATAGAGAATCAACGTCCACTACAGTGACATGATTATGATGAATTCTGAAAATCGCTAGTAGGCATTATATCTCCTTCAGGATATACTAGAAGATCTACCAGAGGATTCAGAGTATTCACTGGCTGATCACAGCGAAGCAGACGATGAGTGGGAAGTTCTGGCACAACAGGCGAAGGATGTTCTCATCCCAGAAACTAGTTCAAGCTCAGAGGAATGTGAAGCAGAGGGTGAAGCAGAGGCTGTCATTCCATGCTACACCAGTCCAAAGAAGAATTAGGAAAGATAACACTACATGGACTGTGGCAGGAGGTGGTTATGACAGACGTGTTCCTCACTTCTTAGGGGAGCGCAAAGTAAAAATAGATCAGAAGGCACCTTTGTCTCTTCTGCTTACCAAATTAATTTTTACACAACACAAAATGGCAATGTACCTGACTGTGCCAGAATTGAAGAATTTCTTGAGTACAAATGTTATACCAAACATCGTAGGATGACAACCTAATGGTCTGCAGACGCTGCAGTCAGCATGGATTTGACAGCCAACAGAATGCCAGTCAATCGATTTGAAATGATCATGAAATTTCTTCATTTTACCGATGACAGTACATAAGGAGTCAAAACTGTAAATTGTTGTTATGATGAAAAAATGCCAAAAATGCTATTTTTATGAAAATGTGCATTGTTGCATGGTGTCCACTGTAGTGGACGTAATTAAAATATGTGATGCAGTCATCTAAAAATTACCAATAAATGAATTTTGATTACTTGTAACTGTTATTTACTAAAATTAATAACGAACTAATTTTTTTATATACATTCATGCATGAAAGGGTTAAGAAAAGAAACAAAGACAAATGTATGCTCCTCAAGGAGTAGTTTGGCATTTCACTCCAAAAAACAACTCCGCCCCTAGACGCACAGTGTGACCAGCCAGCGCTACACCTAGTGTCGGAGCGCACGCCTTCGCGGCTCGCTCACGTACTGAAGCGCACCGCCACTGCCGCCGCTCGCTCCTCCCATTTCTCGCCTATCGACAGCCCCTCCTCGATTGCGTAGCAACTGGCCCGAGACACATCGACTGTTGCTACACTGGATCGACTTTGCCATTATGTAGAAGCACCGCTCTCTATTGGCAGATCAGCCAGGCATCAGACGTCACGGGACAGAACTATGTAGTGTTTGTTTTTTTGGCAGTATACGTCACTACTGCTTGGTTCATCTGAGTTTGGAGCCGGCAGATGAATGGAGCAGCGGGTCTTCCTCTATGACGTAGTCGGCCTCCCTGGCCACCCGCCGACACCAGACCGCCGCACAGTGGGACGCAATCCCCAAAACGCGGCCACAACTCCAAGGAAACGTTTAATTCACACGACACTCATCACACGGGGGTTTTGAGTTCGCTCATTACGAATTTAATGGTAAAAAATTGTCTAAACAATATGGCACAGACAATATAGAAACGTGACGCATGAAAATCCTTAATTTATTAATAATAGAATATATACAGGGTGTTACAAAAAGGTACGTCCAAACTTTCAGGAAACATTCCTCACACACAAAGAAAGAAAATATGTTATGGGGACAGGTGTCCGGAAACGCTTACTTTCCATGTTAGAGCTCATTTTAGTATTTCTCTTTAAATGTAAATTGAAATAATTCACGCAGACAATTGTCAAAATACCCTATTGTTTCGTTAGTATGTACTGTACTTCCTCGATCCACGTCATCAACACAGATTTTCTGTGAACGTTTAGGCAGGAGTTGTTGGTAATGTCTTGATTGGGGCTCATGTTCTTCCACCTACTGTCACTGGAGCACGTTATCATGATTTCATACGGGATACTCTACCTGTGCTGCTAGAACATGTGCCTTTACAAGTACGACACAACATGTGGTTCGTGCACGATGGAGCTCCTGCACATTTCAGTCGACGTGTTCGTAAGCTTCTCAACAACAGATTCGGTGACCGATGGATTGGTAGAGGCGGACCAATTCCATGGGCTCCACGTTCTCCTGATATCAACCCTCTAGGCTTTCATGTACGGGGGCATTTGAAAGCTCTTGTCTACGTAACCCCGGTACCAAATGTAGAGACTCTTCGTGCTCGTATTGTGGACGGCTGTGATACAATACGCCATTATCCAGGGCTGAATCAGCGCATCAGGGATTCCATGCGAGGGAGGTTGGATGCATGTATCCTCGCTAACGGAGGACATTTTGAACATTTCCTGTAGCAAAGTGTTTGAAGTCACGCTGGTACGTTCTGTTGTTGTGCGTTTCCATTCCATGACTAATGTGATTTGAAGAGAAGTAATAAAATGAGCTCTAACATGGAAATTAAGCTTTTCCGATGTCCACATAACATATTTTCTTTCTTTGTGTGTGAGGAATGTTTCCTGAAAGTTTGGCCATACCTTTTTATAACACCCTGTATAGATTTTAGACACTAATAATTAATACACTGTCTACGTGATTTATTTATTATAACAAAATAACAGAATATTTGTCGAAAATATATCGGAAAAAAATGTTAGATACCACTCACATTGAAGATTGTTTAATTACATCATTGAATTACAAAGTGGGTGACAGAACACAAATGATAAATGTAATAGTATAATCATCCATATCAGTAATAAGTGTAGCTAATAAAGACAATCGTTCTTAACATTCAAAACTTAATATGATTAAAGATGATGTTTTGATGGACACACAGTGGTATGGCTCGTTTTATATCTAGCAATCAGTCAGAATCTCTCTCGAAGTCTCAGAGTCAGAATTCATATCGGAATTTTACATGGGCGATCGTGGTGTTATCGGAATTGCAGGTGACAGTAACAGGTTTATTGCCTCCTTGTACAAACTCTTCACATGTGTTTGTGGCAGTTTTCTAAAACTGGATATGTATGGATGCGAAATTACCAGTAGCCTGTGTAAAACCTCTTCTATTGTTTTTACATGTGGACATTTTCTGGAAGAGTCTTCCCGATAACTTTTAATGTCTTTCTTCCTCGCTTCCTGACCTTCTTCGAACAACTGACCGATCGGCAACAGTGCGTGGGCACTTGTAAATATTCATTTCAAAAGAGAAATGGCAGTTCTTGGCAGCTGATTTTCGTCAATTCCATCAGATAATTAATCAGTCTATAGTCTCGTAGTTGAAATTCCGCGCTATATTGCGCTATATGCTACTTTTGCTCTAGTTGAAAATGCAAGTTCGGCAAAGCATGGTCGTTTCGCAAAGGCATCGGAAAAATATAAGTAGGATAACCATGAAATTTATACCGATTTAGTGTACGAACATTTCGTACATACCTGTGGCAACCGTTTCCATTTGTAGAACTGAAATTCTTCACTTCACTACCAAAACATTCACTCACAAACCGTGAGTAAATTTGCCTTGCTTTCGCACCGCCGCGTGTACTCTCGACGAAGGTCACTTTTGAACTGACGTAACTCGACAGGTATCGAAGGTGGCAACCTCTCCTTCCGGTATGAGATGCACCAATCCTTCCCCTACTCAAGCCACCCATCGACCGTTCATTTTCGGGGTTTCTGGGATTCCGCAGCGCTCTAACGCTTTGGCCCGCGATTCGGCGCAGACGCCCCGGCCGCACGCTCCCAGTCAGCACACGACGCGCGCTGTATGCCAACAAGAGGCGTCTGTACAACAGAGGAATTACAACAGGAATTAAGTGCAGTAAGTACACTACCGCTCATAAATTTCAATACACCCAGTAATTGGCATCTAGTTCTCCGTACATAAGATCTAATACCGTGAGTACCGTTGAGAGAGCAAAGGACTAGTACAACGGTTGTCCACATGTCAGGATTTTTTTTTTTGGTCATCGAGATACAATAGTATCCAACAAACAATGTTGTGTACATAAACGTTATGTAGCTATCTGATGCGCTTGATGCATTTGCTGCACCTGTGTTGTTCCCTGTGGTGATGTGGTGTCTGCAGCGAACGTCAAGCACTGCTACGATTCATAACATTTGATTCCTGCATGTGAGTTTCTTCGTGACAAAGTGTAGACGTCGATATTATGGCTCCACAAGTGGACATAGCCATAGAAAAACGTGCTGCAATTGTAGCACTTAGCCAAGCAGGTTTATCTATTCGCCAAATTGCGAAACAGTGTAGTGTGTCTATAGGCGGAGTGCAGTACAACCTTCGCCGCCAGAAGACAACAGGTAGCAATATTGACATACCACACCTACACATACACCTACAAAAACTGACTGATCGCATGCCTCTAGTTTGTGAGGCATTCATTAAAATCAAAGGAGGATACTTTGATGAAAGTAATATGTAATGATTGTGATTGTATTATATATAATTATATTTTGTGAGAAATAACGTTTGAGTTGTATTGTAAATTTGAAATGCCAGGATGTATTGGAATTAATGGGCGGTAGTGTATATAGACATGTTTCCGGAATGAAGGCTTTCATGACCGGATGACACGGTTGCTGGTAAACCCTCCAGGTCGTATGGCCGCGGTCTACGAAGCTCCTTTGATTCTTACGTTTCGTCCAAGTCTGTGTTGGACATCCTTAGAGGCACTCCTCTTCCACTCTTGCCAACTGATGAATCGGGCGTCTGAGAGCGACACATATAGCGTAGAGAAGGGGGCGTGGTCGTAGTCACACGTGATCAGCAGAAATATACACACGTTGTTGTGGTCTTCAGTCCGCAGACTGGTTCGATGCAGATCTTCACAATATCCTGTCCTGTGCAAGCCTTTTCATCTGTGAATAACAGCTGCGGTGGAGTAGCCGAGCGGTCTAAAGCGTCTCGCTGCGGAGCGCGCGGTTGCTCGCCGTGGAGGTTCGAGTCGTCCCTGGGGCATGGGTGTGTGTGTGTTGTCCTTAGGTTAGTTTACCTAGGTTTAAGTAGTTTGTAAGCTACGGACTGATGACCACGCAGTTTGGTCCGATAGATTTACAAACATTTAAACATTTTTTTGTGAATAACAACAGCAACCTACATCCTTTTGAAGCTGCCTACTGTATTCGTCCCTCAGTCTCCCTCTACGATTTTTACCCCACACACCCCCAAGGTGTTGGGGCCGGGGTATATGGGGTGTAGCCAAGACTGGAGGGCGTCATCTCTCTAGGAAAACTGGCCTCAGTATTCCAGGCCGAAATCACTGCCATCAGAGCATGTGTGGAGGAGAATTTGCGTAGGTGCTACAAAGATCGTAGCATCTATATCTATTCAGACGGCCAGGCAGCCCTGAGATCACTGGCAGCTCCTGCAACAAGGTCTAAAATTGTTGCAGAATGTCACAGGGTTCTGGTGGAGCTAGGGGAAAGCAATAGAGTAAACCTATTGTGGGTCCCTGGCCACTCGGGGATCAGTGGCAACGAACATGCCGACAGATTAGCCAGGATGGGGGCAGAGACTCCATTTATTGGACCGGAACCTGTCCTGACAATCACCAAGGCAATGATCAAATTGGAGCTACGTAACTGGCTCAGAAGACAGAACGTAGAATATTGGACCAAAGTCCATCAACAAAAACATGGCAAGGTAATGATGCCAAAGCCATGTTTTAAAAGAAGCTGCGCAATCCTGGGCCTGAACAGGAGAGAGATTAGACTCATGGTTGGATTGCTGACAGGCCATGGGAATTTCAAAAAACACCTACATACAATGGGAATAACAGAAGAGGACCCTAAATGTAGGATCTGTGATGACGGTGATGAAACTGCATCACATCTAATCTTCGAATGCATTGCATTGGAGCATAAAAGGCACACAATATTTGGGACAACCAGACCCGAAGAAATTGTGTCTAACAAAGAAATGTAAAGGGATTCCTTGCACTGTTCAAGGGCATTGGTTGCCTTTACTAGATATACAGGGAGCGATACCGCATAATAAACTTAGTTTCGGTGCGGGCAGTGGCGGGTTAGACCAAGACTGTTTTGGCTTCCCTGGAAAAATCAAATCAAATCAAATCAATCACCCTTCTAACGCTAAGTTGACAATACCTTGATATCACTGAATGTGTCCCACCAACCTATCCCATCTCTTCAGGATATGCCAGAAACTCCTTTTCTCCCCAATTCTGTTGAGCTCCTCCTCATTAGTTATATGACCTCCACATCTAATCTTTATCATACTTCATTAATTTAGACAACATTTTCAATGGGGAAAAACAGTGATCTATTTGGAACAATTAATATTACAAAAACAGTCTTGATCGCAAAAAATTAAGTTTTTATTGACCGGTCAATACTTTGCTACCCAAATAACAAAACTCAGCTACTCTTTTATTGCCTCATTACCGAATCTAATGCATTCAGTATCGCCTGATTTTCCGCCACTACATTCCATTACCCTTGTTTTACTCTTGCTAATATTCATCTTATAATCTCCTTTCAAGACACTGTCCATTCCGTTCCATTGCTCTTTCAGGTCCTTTGTCGTCTTTCACAGAATTACTATGTTTTCGGTAAACCGCAAACTTTAATTCTCTCTCCAAATTTCTCCTTGCATTTCTTCAAAGCACGCTCAATGCACAGTTTGAACAACATTGCTAATCGCGAAGTTTTTATTTCTTTTCCCTGAACTATAATATATATCTCCTCCAAATTTCTCCTTGCATTTCTTCACCGTTTGCTCAATGCACATTTTGAACTACATTTGGGAAAGGCTACAAACTTATCCTACTGCTTTCCTATCCTCAGCGTCCCTTCCATGCCTTTCGACTGTAATAACCGCTGTCTGGTTTTCATATAAGTTGAATATAACTCTTCCGACCCTACATTTTACCCCTGCTGATTTCAGAATTTGAAAGAGTGTATTCCAATTAAAATTATCTAATACGTTACCATATGTATATTCTGTATGATATCTCACCTAGTCCCTTAATTCCCCCTGCTTCGCAGGCATAGACTGGATAGTCCACATGCTAAGTCGCGAAAGCACGACGGCCGTCTAGCGGTAGACTGGTGGAACTACGATGTAGACCGTGTGGAGGTGTCGCTTTCATTTTATTATTATTATTATTATTATTATTATTATTATTATTCAGTTTCGTTACTCTGTAAACACAACTGGTCGAACATCGCCGCAGACAGTAGTATTTATGACAATAAATAATAATGAGTGTGGCTCCGTGGTCGATCACAATGGGATGTCGATGTAACGCTGCAAGCTACACTGTGGCGCCGTCTTTGTAAATAATTAACGACGACGCCGGTTTACCAAACCCGAAGCCACTGTCTCTACTAAATAAATTTGACCCTAAGGGAATTTCAGTGGTTTCTTTCTACACCGAGTCGGAGAAAAATAAAGTCGAGACAATTCCGACGCTTTCATACGTATGGATTGTTCGCTTAACTGCAGGCTGTATCAGGAGGAATAGTAAATATCCTAGGGTGTGGTAGTAGAGATGAATTCCAATAAAATGAAATATAAAGTGCGTCTAATTTTTATTGAGTGCATCGACACAACTGAATGCAACTGAGTTCAGTGCAATTTCGTTTCGTGTGTTGGTACTGCGCTTGCTTCATCGACAGTCGTCAGCAGAGGGCGGATGCTCGGAGTCGCCGAGTGACCACCGTCCCGGTCAGATGACAGCACTCCTCAGTATCTCTGTAAAGTGATTTCAAAAATGTTCAATTGTTTGTATAGCTTAGACCGATGACTACGGGGTCATCAGTCACTAAACTTATAAACTACTTAGGAACTACCTAACACTAAGGACGGCACAAATATCCATGCCCGAGGGGGGATTCGAACCCCCGACCGTTGTGGCCGTGCAGACCGTGACTGACGCGCCTCAGTCCCCTCAGCCACCGCGGCCGGCTAGAGTGATTTGATATTTCTGTGCACATTAGTCTTTCATTTTCCAAATTTATTGTGTGCTCGCGTCTATAATACACTCAGATTCGTGTTTAAGTAACAGTGTGTGCGAATCGCAACAGTCATTTTTTTAACGTAGTTGCAGTTGGCATAGGTTAGTAGACCAACTCTGGCATTTTTGAAAACTGTGTTTTTTGATAACTGTGTATTTGCTTCGTGTTTACCACAATATCGTTTTCATTAGTCTCAGTTTCATACTCCAGATTCTGACTTCTGCACGATAGTATATGTTCTTGGTGCTGTTCTCGCATTTACGGTATCAATAAGTCGCCATCGGCTACAATACACTTCTGACATCGGTTGCACAGCTGTTACTGTGGACTCGCTCGAGGCAGTGACGTCACCCGTTACTGGACCTCCGCAACCGTTGTGAAGCGTAAGCCATCCAGGACTACTTCTACATATACATGGGATACTCTGCAAATCACATTTAAGTGCCTGGCAGAGAATTCATCGAACCACCTTTATACTATTTATCTCTTATTCCATTCTGGAATATCGCGCGGGAAAAAAGAACATCTGAATCTCTCGGTTCGAGCTCTGATTTCTCGTATTTTATTCTGATGATCATTTCTACCTATGTAAGTGGGAGTCAACAATATATTTTCGCATTCGGAGGAGAACGTTGGCGATTGTAGTTTCGTAAGTAGCCCTCGCCGCAGCGATAAGCGCCGTTGTTGTAATGATTCCCATCCAGATCCTGTGTCATTTCCGTAACACTGTCTCCCCTGTGTCGTAACAATATTAAACGAGCTGTCCTTCTTTGGACTCTTTCGATGACCTCCGTCAAACCCACCTGATAAGCATCTCACACTGGGCTGCAATACTCCAAAAATGGACGGACAAGCGTAGTGTATGCTGTTTCTTTTGTAGTTCTTTTGCATGTGTATGCAGTTTCTTTTGTAGTTCTGTTGCAAGGGTTCTGTCAATAAAACGCAGTCTCTGGTTCGCCTTTCCCACTACATTATCTACGTGTTCTTTCCAGTTTAAGTAATAGTATTTCCTAGGTATTTTGTGGAGTTTACGGTCTTCACTTATGATTGATTTATCTTGTAAACAAAGTTTAACGGACTTTTTTCGTACTCATGTGGACGACTTAACACTTCTCATTATTTAGAGTCAATTGCCAAATTTTACACCATAGTGATATGTTTTTAGATCTTTCTGCAGTTGGTTTTGATCTTCAGATGATTTCACTAGACGGTAAATGACGGCGTCATCTGCAAACAACCTTAGAGAGATGCTTACATTTTCTCCTAAATCGTTTACGTAAATAAGGAACAGCAGAGGACGAATAACACTACCCTACGAACGATATCATGTCTGTTTTAGTCGATGCCTTACCATAGATTGCTCTGACAGGAAATCCCCTATCCAGTCGCCTTTTTGGGTCGATATACCACAACCACGCAATTTGATTAAAAACAGTTTGTTAGGTACGGTGTCAAAAGCCTTTTGGAAATCAAGAAATACGAATTCAATTTGAGATCTCTTGTCGATGGCACTTATCACTTCGTGTGAATAAAGGGCAAACTGTGACGAGTGCTATCGACCAGGGATCTCAAATCGATTCTATTTTCCTAGAAATCCGGAAGTCTTTTGACACTGTTCCTCACAAACGTCTTCTAATAAAATTGCTTGCTTAAGGAATATCACGACTGTCGTGCAATTGGATTACAGTTTGCTGGTAGGTAGGGCATAATACTTTGTATTTGACGGAACATAATGGAGTAAGACAAAAGTGATACCTGGCGTTCCCCAGGGAAGCATTATAGGGCTTATCTTTATAAATGACTTAGAAGGCAATATGAGCAGCTCCCTTAGACAGTTCACAGATGATGCTGTCATTTATCGGTTGGTTTACTCACCAGAGAAGCGCAGCACGTTTTGTAATATCGGGATATAGGGGAAAGAGTATCACGGAAATATTGCACGAGTTGGATGAAATTATTAAAAGAAAGGCGTTATTTATTGCGACGAGATTTATTTGCGAAATTCTTGTCGCCACCTTTCTCTTCCAAACGCCAACATATTTTGTTAGCACCCACCTACGTGGGGAAACATGATCATCGTAATAAAATAAGAGAAATCAGTTGGAACACGGAAAGATTTAGGTGTAACTCTTTCTCGCGCGTTGCTAGAGAATGGAACGGTAAAGGAATAGCATAAAAGCGGTTCGATGAATCCTCTTCCACGTGATACTCAGAGTATAGATGTAGACGACAATGTTCCTGGTGCAGGTGTTGTCGCTGGGAGTCGCTGGGAGTTCTAGGCGATCACAGAGGGTACGATTACCTGTTGCTGGAAGCTCCGACTTGGGTAATGGGGCCCCTTAGCAGAGGGGAAGGAATCCAGCATGCGCTCCGTCATTCCAGATGGGAGACGGGTGCTTCTACGCGGCCTGTAGATCTCGCCAGGCGGAAATTCGAGGCGCTGCGAACTATTTTTGTCCTATTTCGATCGGAAGTGATTCTCCCTGGTTTTGAGCACCTAGAGACTGCCAGTCTTGCTTACAAAATGAAAGCAGAGTTCACCATCTGCTGTGGACTTCTGGTACAGAGAGTCTGCATCAGAGGATCAGACAGTAGGCTGCAGATTCCTCGATTGGACAATGGAACGGCAGACAATTATAATCAAAGCTGTTCGAGAAACCCTCTGCCAGGCACTTAAATGTGATGAGCAGAGTAAATGTGTTTTTAGCTTAGTGACCACATTACATTACAACACGGCGCTTTTAATATTTGATTTATATGATGAGAAGCCAAGAATATTGTTGGAGAAGAAGTGTGTTTTTCAATGTTTTTATTTACGATGTGGGGAATGTAATGAAAGATCCGAAGATGGTAGTTTAACTGCCAAAACCGGTAATCTAAATAAAAATTAAAAGCGATTCGGCTGTTATCCTTAATACTCTGTTTTATTACTATACTCTTATTACAGAGGGCGGCTGACCTCGGACTGATCGTGCTGTTCTTCCACGCAGCGTAATTTAAAACGCTCGTCACGTGAACACTGTGAACTTGTGTTCACAGGTGCATAAGTACAGGTACCTAAATGACACAGGGAACTTCTGTTGCGATTTTCTCCAAATTTATTTTCCATTGTTTTGTCCTAATGGACTACTAAAAAGTAACAAAACCTTAATAAAATTCGTGATCCGAAGGTAATGACCTCCCTATGAAAAATGAAAACCACGGACCATTCCTGTCTGGGAAAATGTCGTCACGGATGAAGAAATTTAGTATCATCAATACGAACTTTTCACAAACCGCCGAAGTTTATAACTTAGGATTGCAATGCATTTTAAGCTATGTCATAATACAGAAAGTAATACATTATATCACCTGATATTCTTCTACCACGCCGTCATTTCACCTGCAATCATCTTGTAATTATTATCGATATTGCTTCCTGAGTTCTTGGACGTCAAAGGAACTACAAAATGCGACTATATGACATATTAATTTTTATTGCATTAGTGACTATTCACAAAGACCAATTTATTACCTGACTTGCCCTATGTCTACATCATTAGTACTGAGTTACTCGAGTACAAGACTACTTGCGTGCAATCAGGCGCGCGTTTATATAAACAATGCTGGTTTGTAGAATGTTTTAGAACAAAGCTGATAAACGCAAATATTTAGTTCCTTCTCGGTAATTTTGATGTACAATTTTCACAAATAATATGCTTAACAGATTACTCATCATTAATAAATATAATTTTACAAGTGTTTACATAACAAACAAAAACAGAGATTAGATGTGTATGCCTATTACGATTAGAGCAGTTTCGGTTTGCTTACATAACTGAAAGTTGCTACTATTAATACAATTGCAAAGTCCTACCACAAATAGGCTACGTCAAACTGTTTAGTAATTTTGAACAATCTCAAGAACTTTTAGTACGAAAATGCCTCTAAAAACATGAATGATTGCATAGGACTACAATTCATTGCTATTACGAAATTTTTACAGACAGGATTACTTTGACAGAATGATATGAACAGCATACTTAATGGGATAACAAGATTTCTTCGGAATATATTGCAAAAATCTGTAAATATATTCATAGACATACTGGGTGCTCAAAACGTCAGTATAAATTTGGAAACTTAATAAATCACGTAATAATGTTGATAGAGAGGTATAAATTGACACATATACTTGGAATGACATGGGGTTTCATTTAAAAAAATAAAAAAGTTCAAAAAATGTCCGACAGATAGCGCTGGACAGAAAAACATCAGTGACTACTACCGTGACGTGTGAGATGTACGCCGATGTGTTACAGAATCGCATCATCCCCTGCCTGGCTTATAAACACTTGCTGGAACGTACGATTTTTATGCAGGATGGCGCTCCACCCCATATTGCTAGACGCGTGAAAGACCTCTTGCGCGCGTCTTTTGGTGATGATCGAGTGCTCAGTCGCCACTTTCGTCATGCTTAGCCTCCCAGGTCCCCAGACCTCTTTCCATGCTATTATTGGCTTTGGGGTTACCTGATGTCGCAAGTGTATCATGATCAACCAACATCTCTAGGGATGCTGAAAGAACATCCGACGCGAATGCCTCACCATAGCTCCGGACATGCTTTACAGTGCTGTTCACAACATTATTCCTCGACTACAACTATTGTTGAGGAATGATGGTAAACATATTGAGCATTTCCTGTAAAGATCATCGTCTTTCCTTTGTCTTAATTTGATATGCTAGTTATTTCTTTTCAGATCAGATGAAGCGCCATCTGTCAGATGAAGCGCCATCTGTCGAACATTTTATGAACTTTTTTTCTAATAAAATTTCATGTCATTCCAAGGATGTGCATCAATTTTTAGCTTTCTATTTACATTATTCCGTGATTTATTAAGTTTTCAAATTTATACTTACTTTTTGATAACCCTGTACATAGGTACCCGTATGTGCAGTTGATCAAACAGATATGTTCCTCCGGGGTATGTCCATTACAACACAAAGTGCCCACACTTTGTAGGCAGAACCTGATTCCAAAGCCAATATTCCGCGTGACCTGAACAACACGCGAAAAAAGAAATGTTCTGATAATTTCCCACGGTTGTATGACGTTCTCCGAATCGTGTCAAAAGCTTGGAGACTTTGTAGAGCAGCTAAAGCTTTAAAACAACCATCTTAACTATTCTTTGTACTTTATTAATGCAAACACGAAAGGTTTCGAACTGAGGGTGAGGCGTGCAGTCTCGACCACTGTTTTACGACACCTGGTGCGCGAGCGTTTCCGCCCCACGATCTCCAGAGAAAAAACGTCCAGACCACCCTCTAGCCCCCTGCTACCCCTCCTCACACACACACGTCACATTAAAAATTCACCGCAGACGTGGCCAGGGCCCTTTAATTTTGTACGGACGTCGTCACAAATTAACGCGGCTATTCGGGACAGAGCGCCGTACTTAGAGTCGTAAAGGGCGCGGACACGTGGGGGATGCGACGAGCAGCGTCCCTCTAGTAAGAGCCGAGGCGAGGCACTGCGCTGTCATCACTGCAGGCACTGTGGGCGGGCGGGCGTCGGCCGCTCCAGCAGGGGGAGCAATGGGCGGCGCTCCAAACCTGCACCTGCACCTGCTTGCGATACTCTGCAAATCACATTCAAGTGCCTGCCAGAGGGCTCATCCGACCACCTTTATACTATTCATCTACCATTCCATTCACGAATAGCGCGCGGGAAGAAAGAACATCTGTATCTCTCCGTTCGAACTCTGATATCTCGTATTTTATTCCGATGATCATTTCTACCAATTTAAGTGGCAGTCAACAATATATTTTCGCATTCGTAGGAAAACTTTGGCGATTGGAGTTTCGCAAGTAGCTCACGCCGCAGCGATAAGCGCCGTTGTTGTAATGATTCCCATCCCAGATCCTGTATCATTTCCGTGACGCTGTCTCCCCTGTACCGTGAGAATAGAAAACCGAGCTGCCCTCCTTTGGACTCTTTCGATGTCCTCCGTCAAACCCACCTGATAAGGATCCCACACTGGGCAGCTGTTGTTGTTATGGTCTTCAGTCCGGAGACTGGTTTGATGCAGCTCTCCACCCTACTCTATCCTGAGCAAGCCTTTTCATCTCCTCATAAGAACGGCAACCCACATCCACTTGAACCTACTTACTATACGCGTCTCTTGGTCTCCCTCTGCGATTTTTACCCCACACACTTCCCTCCAATGCTAAATTTACGATTCCTCGATGTCTAAGAATGTGTCCTACCAAGCGATCCCTTCTTTTGGTCAGGGTATGCCAAAAATTCCTTTTCTCACCAATTCTGTTCAGTACCTCTTCATTAGTTATGCGATCTACCCACCTAATCTTCAGCATTCTTCTGCAGCACCACATTTCAAAAGCCTCTATTCTCTTCCTGTCCGCACTGCTTATCGTCCATGTTTCACTACCGTACAAGGCAACACTCCACACAAATGCCTTCAGAAAAGACTTCCTTACACTTAAATTAATATTCGATGTTAGCAAATTTCTCTTTTTCAAAAATGCTTTTCTTCCCATTGCCATTCTGCATTTTATATCCTCTCTACTGCGACCATCGCATGTTATTTTACTACCCAAGTAGCAAAACTCATCTACCACCTTCACTGTTTCGTTACCTAATCTAATTCCTTCAGCATCGCCTGATTTTCTAAGACCGCATTCCATTATTTTTGTTTTGCTCTTGTTAATGTTCATTTTATACGCTCTCTTCAACACACTGTCCATCCCATTCAACTGCTCTTCCAGGTCCTTTGCTGTCTCTGACAGAATTACAATGTCATCAGCAAAACGCAATGTTTTTATTTCTTCCCCCTGAACTTTAATCCCTATTCCAAATTTTTCCTTGCTTTCCTTCACTGCCTGCTCGATGTACAAATTGAATAACATCGGAGAAAGGCTACAACCCTGTCTTACTCCCTTCCCAACTGATGCTTCCCTTTCATGCCCTTCTAGTCTAATAACTGAGGTCTGGTTTTTGTACAAGTTGTAAATAACTCTCCTTTCCCTGTATTTTACTCCTGCTGACTTCAGAATTTGAAAGAGTGTATTCCAGTCAACATTGTCAAACGCTTTCTCCAAATCTACAAAAGCTAAAAATGTAGGTTTGCCTTTCCTTAATCTATTTTCTAAGATAAGACGTAAAGTGAGTATTGCCTCCCGGGTTCCTACGTTCCTCCTGAACCCAAACTGATCTTCCCCGAGGTCAGCTTCTACCAGCATTTTCATTCTCCTGTAGATAATTCGTGTTAAAATTTTGCAACCATGAGTTATCAAACTGATGGTTCTGTAATTTTCACACCTGTCTGCGCCTGATTTCTTTGAAATGGGGATTATTACATATTTCTTAAAGTCTGTGGGTATTTCGCCTCTCTCATACATCCTACACACCAGTTCAAATAGTTTTGTCATGGCTGGCTCTCCCAGAGACTTTAGTAGCTCTGAGGGTATGTCATCTACTCCTGGGGCCTTGTTCCGACCTAGGTCTTTCAAGGCTCTGTCAAATTCATCTCTCAGTATAGTATCTCCTATTTCATCCTCATCTACTTCCTCTTCCCTTCCTACAACATCGTCTCTAAGTTCATTTCCTTTGTAGAGCTGCTCTATGTACTCTTTCCACCTTTCAGCTTTCCCTTCTTTACTGAGAACTGGTTTCCCATCTGAGTTGCTTTTCTTGTCCCCAAATGTCTCTTCTATTTTCCTGTAGGCGGTATCTACTTTTCCTCTTCTTATACATTCTTCTACAGATTTTCATTTGGCTTCTAGCCACTCCTGCTTAGCCATTTTGCAGTTCCTGTCAATCTCATTTCTTAGTCGTCTGTACTCCATTTTGCATGCTTCATTTACTGAATTTTTATATTTTCTACTTTCACCAAAAAAAAAAAAAAAAAAAAAAAAAAAAGACAAGCGTAGAGTATGCAGTTTCTTTAGTAGTTTTGTTGCATCTTTTAAGGGTTCTGCCAATAGAAGGCAGTCTCTGGTTCGCCTTTCCCTCGCCCGGCGGTACTGACTCAGGTGTTACGTGATGGCCCTAAATCACTCCAAGCAAATGAATGGCTCGGCACGGCGGATATGATGAATTTGAAGCTGAGTGTGGTACGATCTTGCTGCCGCCTACTTACATTTCGCGTGGTGATCACAAAGACAAGATAAGAGAAATTAGGGCTCGGTCTATTTGGGAGTGTAATAGGAAAGGAAATGGCTAGTAGTGTTACAGTGTACCCTTTGCCACGCACCTCACGGTGAATTGCGGAGTATGTATGTAGATGTAGATATCATTCTTCACCCCTAACAAAAGTTGCCTGAGGCGATTCTCCGTCTCTGATGACCGCAGAGGAGCAAACATCTTGCCTTACCAGAGTTGTAACTTAATTAATGGCAACTATTAGAAAAGGTTCTGCCTACAAAGTGTCGGCACTTCATATTGTAATGGACCTACCCTGGACGAACATATCTGTTTGGTCAACTGTACATCCGGAAACCACAAATTCTATGTATATCTATGAATATATTTACACATTATTGCAATGTATTCCGAAAATATCTTTTTATCCCATTAACTTTGCTGTTCATATCATCCTGTCAAATTAATTCCGCCTGTAAAACTTTCGTAATAACAATGAATTGTAGTCCTGTGCAGTCATTCATGTTTTTAGAGGCATTTACGTACTATCATTTCCTGAGATTGTTCAAAGATACTGAACAGTTTGACGGAGCCTGTTTGTGGTAGGACTTTGCGATTGTATTAATAGTAGCAAGTTTCAATTATGTAAGTAAACCGAAACTGCTCTAATCGTAATTTGCATACATATCTAATCTCTGTTTTTGTTTGTCATGTAAACACTTGTAAAAAATATTTTAATTAATGATGAATAATCTGTTAAGCCTATTATTTGTGAAAATTGTACATGAACATTAACGAAACGGAATTCAATATTTACAGTGTACCAGCTTTGTTCTAGAACATTCTGCAAACCAGCATTGTATATATAAACGTACGCCTGATTCCACGCAAATAGCCTTGTACTCAAGGAAATCAGTACTAATGATGTAGACATAGGGCACGTCATGTATTATGTCGGTCTTTGTGAACAGTCATCGATGCAATGTAAAATTAAGGTCATGTAGTCGCATTTTATAGATCCTCTGACGTCCAAGAACTCAGTAAGCATTATCAATAATAATTACAAGATAATTGCAGGCGAACTAACGGCGTGGTAGAAGAATATCATGTGATATAATGCTGCACCTGTTACTGTCCTGCAAAGTAGTCACCAGTTGTGCAGAACTTGTCGCAAGCGATGTCAAAGGTGTAGTATACCGTTAGCAGAGCCTGTTCTGTTGATGGTGTGAATGGAGCGATCTATTGCCTGTCAAATCTCTGGAACAGTGCTGAATCGAATGCCACGAATAGGTTCCTTCATCTTCGGAATCAAATCAAATTCACGAGGACTTAACTCCGGAGAGCATGGTGGACGGTGCAGTACTTCCCAGTCCCATCGACCGAACAGAGCAGCCACAGCTTGCGCTGTATGCGCCCGCGCATTGCAAAATGATGGGTGGGTAGGCGCAGAAAGTGTTGCCGCGCCTTTCGCAAAGCTTAAGTTCTTGTGACTTTGACTAGATTCCGACGATGAAGCAATCACTTCGTGGCATTCGCTTCTGAACTGATCCGGGGATTAGACACGTAGTAGACCGCTCCATCCGCACCATCGTATGTATTTTAGTCGTTACAGAGTTCTACGTAACTTGACTAAATACAATGCATACTATGCTTATACAATCCTCGGCGTGTTTAATCCAAATTTACATACTAATATCACTTTGTAACGTATACATTTACGGGCCGATTGGATATCAAATATGGCTTTATTTCAGAAATTAAACTCTGTTCCGCGCTCTGCTCTAGCGCGAATGCTAGATGCGCCGAAACTGGTTCAACGTTGATCTGAGTCAGAAGGTGGAAGACGCTTGACAATATCGCTAAATTCGGCTCTCAAATGTTCAAATGTTTGTAGAGTCTATGGGACTTAACTACGGGGTCTTCAGTCCCTAAACTTACAAACTACTTATGAACTGGCTACAACTAAGGACGGCACAAATATCCATGCCCGAGGGGGGATTCGAACCCCCGACCGTAGTGGCCGTGCAGACCGTGACTGAAGCGCCTCAGTCTCCTCGGCCACAGCAGCCGGCAATTAGGCTCTCGAGATGATTATAGGCCTCGACTGCGATGTTAATCGATACACAATATTTATCATCGAAGCTTTTATGTTATAAAGATGGAAAGAAGCAAATAGGAAAAAAGAGCTATATTCTCCCAACACGAAAAAGATTTTTTCCTAGAAATCGTTCTCGGGCTATAAAAGAACAAATAAAAACGGATAAAACGTATAAACGTAGTAGCTACCTCCTACAATCTACAGAGATAAAAAAGTTTCTGTTCATTTTATTTCGCACATATCGGAACAGAGTTTGTAACTATGTTATGATAATATAAGAAAAAGAACACGAAAGCACTTGCTCATGAATAGATATTACTTTTTAGACTCTCCTTGGAATTATGACGGTACATTTCAAATTTCAGCAAGCGCTATATATTCAAAAATAATGTGAAATCTGTATTGTCAGAGTGGAAGGGCATGAAAGGTATGCAGTGGTTGGAAAGGGAGTAAGAAAGGGTTGTAGTCTTTCCCCAATGTTGTTCAATTTGTACATTGAGCAAGCTATAAAGGAAAGCAAGGAGAAATTTGGAGAAGGAATTAAAGTTCAGGGTGAAGAATTAAAAACATTGCGTTTTGCCGACGACATAGTAATTCTGTCAGATACAGCAAAGGACCTGGAAGAGCAATTGAACGGAATGGACAGTGTGTTGAAAGGTGCATATAAGATGAACATTAACAAGAGTAAAACTAGGGTAATGGAGTGCAGTGTAAGAAAATCAGGTGATGCTGAAGGAATTAGATTAGGTAACGAAACAGTAAAGGAGGTAGATGAGTTTTGTTACTTGGGCAGTAAAATAACAAATGATGGTCCCAGTACAGAGGATATAAAATGCAGAATGGCAATGGGTAGAAAAGCGTTCTTGAAAAAGAGAAATTTGTTAACAGCGAATATTGATTTAAGCGTAAGGAAGTCCTTTCTGAAGGCATTTGTATGGAGTGTTGCCTTGTATGGGAGTGAAACATGGACGATAAACAGTGTAGACAGAAAGAGGATAGAGGCTTTTGAAATGTGGTGCTACAGAAGAATGCTGAAGATTAGGTGGGTGGATCGTGTAACTAATGAGGAGGTACTGAACAGAATTGGTGAGAAAAGAAATTTCTGGACTAAAAGAAGGGATAGATTGGTAGGACACATTCTTCGACATCAAGGAATTGTGAATTTAGCGTTGGAGGGAAGTGTGTGGGGTAAAAACCGCAGAGGAAGACCAAGAGATGGATACAGTAAGCAGATTCAGACAGATGTAGGTTGCCGCTCTTATGTGGAGATGAAGAGGCTTGCTCAGGATAGGGTATTGTGGAGGGCTGCATCAAACCAGTCTCCGGACTTAAGACCACAACAACAACAACAATTATAAATTTACAAACCCTGAGATTTTTTTTTTTTTTTTTTTTTTTTTTTTTTTGCATATTGTAAATGTCAAAGACATTAAAGTTAAAGGTGAAGCGTTGAATTAAAATTTGTGATGCGGCCGGGAATGGAACCCGGATCTCCGTCCAGTGGTTAAGACGTCAGTCTAGTGAGCATGGAGATACGGGTTCGATTCCCGGCCGCCTCACAAATGTTAATACAATGCTTCACCTTTAGCTTTGAAATCTTTATGTTGCCCAACAGTACCCTACAATGCTCTGAAAAGTGAGAGTATGCTTATGTAACGCAGTGGTGTGTTATCGTATGGTAGTGTTCTTATAATTATCGTTTAAGACCAGTGCAGTAGATATAACTCTTGATAAGGAAGAAAAATGCAGCATGTAAATAGATCATTACCCCAAAACCTTTATATAAGAGTCTATGACGCAACCACTTAAGCACTATGACGTCCTCCTGTTCCATACTCGTTAACAGTATATCCATAAAAGCGTAGTTGTCTTGACTGGGCCGAGCAACGCGGCACGCACTTCGCGTATGGTGAGGCGGGCGGCACTGGGCACGCAGCGTTACGCATCTGAGCATAGAGACATCCGAATAGGCGTCAGCCACACCACTACACGTTTCCGGCCATCAGTCAGCGCTGGGTGCAGCTGGTCATTTCGCAGGACGTCACCGCGATAGCGGTCGCAGACGAATCGTACGCACGCTGCACTTTGCGGAGGACATACTACAGACGTTCGCCGTTGACCCATCCACGAGCACCCGCGCCGTAGCGCACGCACTGCACAGCTCCCGTTCAGTGTTGTGGAGGTGCTGCGTGAGGAAGGAGGGCATCCGTACCATCTTCAGAAAACACAAGCAATGTTGGCCCACGATTTAGCCCCGTGTGAGGAATTGTGCCAGTAGTTCCTGCAGCAGTGCACCAGGTATCCGTATTGTGCTGCGGGCGCGTTGTTCACAGACAAGGTGTCCCTCACCCGTGAGGATGTCTTCAACGTCCAAAACAACTATGTGTGGATGGTGGACTACGTAGAGCAAGTTCGCCATGTATGGGCTGGCCTCGTCCACGATTACCTGATTGGCCCCTAAATCTACGTCTACATCTACATAGATACTCTACTCTGAGCCGGCCGCGGTGGCCGAGGGGACTGAGGCGCTCCAGTCACGGTCTGCACGGCCACTACGGTCGGGGGTTCGAATCCCCCCCGCGGACATGGATATTTGTGCCGTTCTTAGGATTAGTTATTTCATAAGTAGTTTGTAAGTTTAGGGACTCATGACCCCGTAGTTAAGTCCCATAAGCAAAAAACAAAAAAAAACAAAAAACAAAAAAAACAAAAAAAAACAAAAGTTACTCTGCAAATCACGTTTAAGTGCCTGACAGAGGTTTTCATTAACCACTTTCATAACCTTTCTCTACCGTTCCATTCTCTAATAGCGCGCGAGAAGAAAACACCTAAATCGTTCCGTTTTCGATCTAATTTCTCTTATTTTATTGCGATGGTCATGTCTCCCTATGTAAGTGGGTGCTAGTAAAATATCTTCACATTCAGAAGTGACAGTCGGTGATAGAAATTTCGCAAATAGATCTCGCGCAACGAATAACATCTTCCTTTTAAAGATTTCCACCCCAGATCGTGCAACATTTTCGTGACGCTTATCCTTTTGTAATGCGATAAAACAAAACGAGCTGCCCTTCTCTGAACCTTCTCAATGTCTTCGTTCAGTCCCACCTGGTGAGGCTCCCACACTGGGTAAAAATACTCCAGGAGAGGACGCACAAGTGTGATGTAGGCAGGCTGTTTCGTGCAGTTGTTGCATCTTCGAAGAGTTCTGCCAATGAAACAAAACCTTTGGATCGCCTTCCTCACAAATTTTTCTATGTGTTCTCTCCAGTCTAAGTCGTTCGTAATTGTGACTGCTTGGTATTTGGTAGAATTTACGACCTTAACGTTTGACTGATTTATCGCGTTATTGAAGTTCAGCGAATTTATTTTAGTGCTCATGTGTATTACTTCACACTTTTCATCATTTAGTGTCAATTGCCAATTTTCGCACCATGTAGAAATTTTGTCTACATCGCTTTGCAGTTGCTTTTGATTCCCTGTTGACTTAAATAACCGATAAACGACAGCATCATCCGCGAACAGTCTAAGGAAGCTATTCAGATTGTCTCCTAATTCCTTTATAAAGACAAGGAAGAGTAGGGGACCTATAACGCTTCCCTGCGGAACGCAAGATATCACTTCTGTTTTACTCGATGACTTACCGTCAATAAGAATGAACTGTGTCCTTTCTGATAGGATATCGTGATTCCAATCGCACAATTAGGGCGATATTCCATAAGCACGCAATTTCATTAGAAACCGCTTGTGAGGTACAGTGTCAAAAGCCTTCCGGAAATCCAGAAATATGGAATCGATTTGAGATCCCTTGTCGATGGCACTTATCACTTCATGTGAATAACGGGCAAGCTGTGTTTCGGAAGACCGATACTTTCTGAATCCGTGTTGACAGCTGGTTAATAGGTCGTTCTCTTCGAGGTAGTTCATAATTAATTAAATAAATCGCAATTTGCGATCACTTATGGCTTCACTGTACTAGGTTTAGATGTAATAGCAATATCCGGCCGGGCACAAATTTTCGTTCGACGCACATTGGTATTACATCTAAACCTAGTACAGTGAAGTCATAAGTGATCGCAAATGGCGATTTATTTCATTAAAAATGAACGCTGTAACGTCGTCAAAAATACATATAATTGTAGTTCATAATGTTCGAACAAAGAATATGTTCCAAAATCATTTTGCAAATAGACGTCAATGAGATTGGCCTGTAATTTTGGGGATCACTCATGTTGCCTTTCTTGAATATTGGAGTGACTTGGGCGTACAACATGGGGGATCGTGCTGGAGGTTCTGAGAGGCAATAAACCCTGCGTAGAAGCCCGAGAGAGCACTGCTTTCATAGGAAACAGGGCCTGCCCGTATAGCTGCCGTCTCCATCATCTCCACCGGCAATCGATGCAATCACTCGAGAGCCCCGAATATCAGAAACCACAGACCCGCGCGTAGTCTGCTTGTGCCCAGAACGACGCGTTCGCCGTCCTAGTGTTGTCCTATCGTCAGGCACTGTCAGTTTGACGCTTGGCACCGCCTCATTTTGTTCCTGAAGCCATCCTCTAACATCCCATGAAGTTTATCGGTGTCATTCAGAAACAACCCGTACATCTGCCTCTGCATATGTCTTCCAGTTTAAAACCTGTTCTAACCATTATAAAATCTATCTGGTATCTTCTGGTGTCTTCTGGTCTCTTTCACATATACAACCTTTTTTCAACGTTCCTGAACCAAGTGTTTGTTATGATTAAATTATGTTCCGAACTAAATTATACATTTTGGCTTCCTCTTTCATTCCTTTTTCCTAATCGATATGCACCTACTACTTTTCCTTCCCTTCCTTTTCCTACTACCGAATTCCAGTCCTCCCTTACAATTATGTTTTCCTCTCCCTTAACTGTCTGAATAACTTTCCTTACATCCTCATATATTTCTTCGATCTCCTCCTCATCGGCAGAGCTAGTGAGGATATAAATTTGCACTTCAGGGGTCGGTGTTGGCTTCGTATCTATCTTGCCTACGATAAAATGATCGCTGTGCTGCTAATAGTAATTTACCTGCATTCGTATTTTAGTATTCATTATTAGAGCTATTCCTGAATACCACCAACTGATTTTGTATTTATAATCCCGTACTCGAACGGCCAAAAATCCTGTTCCTATTTCCACCGAATTTCACTACTCCCTACTATATCTAACTTCAACCTACCAATTTCCCTTTTTAAATTTTCTAGCTTCCCTAACCGATTAAGGGATCTAACATTCAACGCTCCAATCCGTAGAATGCCAGTGTTGTCTTTCCTGATGTTCACATCCTCCTGAGTAGTCCTTGCCCGGAGATCCGAATGTGGGACTATTTGACGTCCAGAATATTTTACCCGAGAGGATGCCATCATCATATCTTCGTACAGTAGAGCTGCATGTCCTGGGTCAAAATTAATGACTGTAGTTTCCTCTTGCTTTCAGCCGTTCGTAGTAACTGTGTGGTAAAGTCACATTAGCTGGTGTTACAAGGCCAGCTCAGTCAATCATCCAGACTGTTGCCCCTGTAACTACTGAAAAGGCTGCTGCCCCTCTTCAGGAACCACACGTTTGTCTGCCCTCTCCACAGATACCCCTCCGCTGTGGTTGCACCTACGGTAAGGCTACATGCATCGTTGAGGCACGCAAGCCACCCCACCTCGGCAATTTCTGTGCTTCATGGGGATGTCTGATAATAAATATGTTGACCCGACCGCTGCCAAATCTCACAGGATCACCTGTTGAGTTAATCTGAAGACTTCATCAAAATTGGCGCATCTGTCTTGGAGCAAACATGCAGGCACACGTCCACTTTTATGGATATGATTTACACTATAGCAGGAGAAACACTGGAAGCAGTTGCTTGCTTAAGATTTCTGGAAATAGGCATCAGGAGTGATTTCAAACGGAAGACGATAAAAAATTAACCTTAGGTAAGGCAGTTACCAGACTGATACCCGGATTCCGGAAAACTGCAGTTACCGTGCCGTTAGCTACCGTCGTGTTATAATTTAACTTGTCAGATAACGTCCTTGGGTTTCCCGTAGGTGATTTCAACTACCGTTAGTTAAATATGAAGTAACTACTTCTTCTGTCGATGCTAATAGTTCGTCTCAACAGATCACAGATGCCACTACTAACTAAACTCGCAATTATTCCAATTTTACCGATTATTAAGGGAAAATCGAAGACGCATAATAGTTTGTGTAGCTGTCACGAGTTTGCTGCTTCTGTTTTGAAACGCAATGGGCGACAAGCGAGGAAAAGGTTTTACTCTATTTGAGAAAAAAAAACTTTTAACGACCTAGTTTTAGAAAGGAAATAAGTTATAAATAATAAAAAGAGAGATAGCTCGACTATTTTGAAAAAGTAACACGCCTTGGAAGATGCCGCAAAACCGTACAGTTCGTTACATCAGGAGAGAGAACGGTAAGGCAGCGCAAAGAGCTGCAGTCTGTTTTAAACAGGAAAGCCAGGACAAACAACAAAGATAGGGTTCGTAATAAAAATCATATGCATTATTTCTGTTGTGAACATCTATTTTTATGAATTTGAGTTTTTCTCTTCCCATTGTTCTGTGAATGTGACAATACTTTTTACACTGCCAGCTGATCAATTTACGTCCACCCATCCACCTACCTGAGCCCCATGTTTTAATGAAAAGCACTAATCACTTGAAACAGCGATCGTCTGTAATGGCGACTGCATGGCAGAACACTATTGCAAAAGGAAGTGTCTTTATGCTTAGTTGAAACACACGAAAAACGCGTCGTGGTCTTTCAACTTCGCCGACTACAGCTAAGTTTTCCTCTTCTGAAGACCTGTCCTAGCATCAAAATAAGAAGAAGAAGACGGTGATGACGGCGACGAAAGAATTTCAATTCTTCAGCTTCAAAACTTGTAAAATTGTGCGAAAATTACACGGAAATCAGTCATAAAAACAAAAACAAATAACAACTGTTAAATAATTTTTTGGACTTGAGTTTGGAAGCCACTAGCGCTACGTATCGGATATATTTAAAATTAAAGTTAACGTGTAGGTAACCCCAGGGGAACGCGCATTTATCTTTAACGACCAGGTAACTATGGCTGTGACGGTAACTGTTGTCTCGGAAACCCATTTTGTGCTTAACGTTCAGATAACCCACAGATAACTATGATGGGACAAGTACGTACTGTTTCGGAAACCGGCCATAACAGTGATTGTGAAGAATGCTCAGGAAATGTAGTGGGTCACCAAAGGAAACAGGTTACCGGGCACTCTCTGAGCTGACGCTTGCCCACCAGTGAGAGTTCGGGGCCAGACAGGGCTGGTATACGACGTACAGGAGACCCTGGGCGCTTCGTTAGGGGCTCGTTCAGTGGCCGTGAAAGCCTCGCGGAGATGATGGGAAGCTGCAGCGGTCGACGCCGCCAGAGAGGCGTTCTTCAGAAATGTTCGAATTAATGACGTCGTTGGAACATTTTGAATTACTCGTTTAGCTTAAAATAACCGCGTTTTTACCTGATGATGAAACCTTCTCGGACTATCAGCCGCCGGCCGCGGTGGCCGAGGGGACTGAGGCACTCCAGTCACGGTCTGCACGGCCACTACGGTCGGGGGTTCGATTCCCCCCTCGGGCATGGATATTTGTGCCGTCCTAGTTCGTAAGTAGTTCATAAGTAGCTTGTAAGTTTAGGGACTGATGACCCCGTAGTTAAGTCCCATAAGACTTACAAAAAAAACTATCAGCCGGAGCAAGGTCTCGTTTTTCGGAAAGGTGTCAACAGTTCGCCTGAACACGACGAGAAGGAAACTTCTCGAATATTGCCATGGTACAACGCTTTGACTCGGCTAATAACCGGAGAAGACGTCATAGTGAAATTCACCGAGAAAGCTTGAATTCTCGCTTATGATGTGATGCTTCTAAGAAATGAATTAACGTTGAAGAGCATATTGATTTTAATCACTCATAAAAACAGAGATGTTTAATTTTTTGTTTCTAATGGTGTTCTCTCACGTTTAAATAGCTGCAAGTTAATCATTATTCCTACCAGTTGCTGCTGGTTCTAAACGACATACAATAATTGCAACCACCTGAAATTAATATTTACTTTGAGACTGAAAAACTGGTGTTAAACGGGTGGCGCTCAAGAGAGAACACAAAGCCTTGAGCTGCCGCCAATTAATGTGGGACTTAGGTGAGAATATTTGCTTTTCATTAGTACAGCAAGCAATGGAGAACCAAGAGAGATTTACTCAGATGTTCTCATATGGTGTAGTTCTAGACCTCTACGATAAACCTGTAGTCTATATTAACGCAGGAAATAAAGGATGCAAGAGAACATAACTGGTATTACGAGTAAAATAAAAAATGTAAGGATACCAATAAAAAGATCCATTGATGTCTTTATTGCACCTGTGACAATAAGGAAGAATTAGACGACCTGTTGAATGAAATAAATATATTAGGTCTTGTCATCAAGTAACACGAAGCACAAACAGAAAGTTACTGTTAATAATTCAGTAATAATACTATTTCATAAATATCAAAACCAAACCAATGCGAACAATTACAGTCCAGTTACATATGCTGACAACACTTTCAAAAGATGAGACAGTGTAGATAGGGAATTGAACTGGTTTATATATATATATATATATATATATATATATATATACATATATATATACTACTGGCCATTAAAATTACTACACCAAGAAGAAATGCAGATGATAAACGGGTATTCATTGGACAAATATATTATACTCGAACTGAGACGTGATTACATTTTTACGCAGTTTGGGTGCATAGATCCTGAGAAATCAGTACCCAGAAAAACCATCACAGACCGTAATAACGGCCTTGATATGCCTGGACATTGAGTCAAACAGAGCTTGGATGGCGTGTGCAGGTACAGATGCCCATGCAGCTTCAACACGATACCACAGTTCATCAAGAGCAGTGAATGGCGTATTGTGACGAGCCAGTTGCTCGGCCACCATTGACCAGACGTTTTCAATCGGTGAGAGATCTGGAGAATGTGCTGGCCAGGGCAGCAGTCGAACATTTTCCGTATCCAGAAAGGCCCATGCAGTACCTTCAACATGCGGTCGGGCATTATCCTGCTGAAATGTAGGGTTTCGCACGGTAGAGTCACGGGTCGTAAGACATCTGAAATGTAGCGGCCACTGTTCAAAGTGCCGTCAATGCGAACAAGAGGTGACCGAGACGTGTAACCAATGGCACCCCATACCATCACGCCGCGTGATACGCCAGTATGGCGATGACGAATAGACGCTTCCAACGTGCGATCACCCCGATGTCGCCAAACACGGATGCGACCATCATGATGCTGTAAACAGAACCCGGATTCATCCGTAAAAATAACGTTTTGCCATTCATTCGTGCACCCAGGTTAGTCGTTGCGTACACCATCGCAGGCGCTCCTGTCTGTGATGCAGTGTCAAGGGTAACCGCAGCCATGGTCTTCGAGCTGATAGTCCATGCTACCGCAAACGTCGTCGAACTGTTCTTCAGATGGTTGTTGTCTTGCAAACGTCCCCATCTGTTGACTCAGGGATTGACACGTGGCTGCATGATCCGTTAAAGCCATGCGGATAAGATGCCAGTGATACGAGGCCGTTGGGGTCCAGCACGGTGTTCCGTATTGCCCTCCTGAGCCCACCGATTTCATATTCTGCTAACAGTCATTGGATCGCGACCAACGCGAGCAGCAATATCGCGATACGATAAACCGCAATCTCGATAGGCTACAATCCGACCTTTATCAAAGTCGGAAACGTGATGGCACGCATTTCTCCTCCTTACTCGAGGCATCACAACAACGTTTCACCAGGCAACGCCGCGGTGGCCGAGGAGACTAAGGCGCTCCAGTCACGGTCTGCACGGCCACTACGGTCGGGGGTTCGAATCCCCCCTCGGACATGGATATTTGTGCCGTCCTTAGGATTAGCTAGTTCATAAGTAGTTTGTAAGTTTAGGGACTGATAACCCCGTAGTTAAGTCCCATAGACTCTACTAACGTTTGAACATTTTGGGGCTGTTGCAGGCGTCAGGTCAGATGGGCCCCTGCTGCTACACTGGTCGGTTTGTCACGAGTTGAGTGAGTCTGAGCGGGGCGTTACAGTCGGTGCACGAAAGACTGAACACAACGTCTACGAGGTAGCGTGGATCCACGGACGCTTTACGTCAGCAAGGAACTATTTGAGATGGTGGTGGCTCTGTTATTAGATAAGACTCTGGCAGGTGACCCGACCTGGCCGATCACCTGCTTCATCCGTGTCCACTGTGCCCTCCACGCGTCCAGAATTGCTACAGAGTGACTCTTCTCAGTTCGAACAACTCCGTTGACCACCACACTCCACCGGCTTTTAACGCGCTGCTGAGATGCGTGGCGGGCCGTGGTGTCAGTTCCCTCCCCTCCAGCACAACTTGAGACATTATTCCAGTCCACCCCACATCTCTCTGCGGCACTTGAGCATGGGGGGTGGGGGGTACACGATACTAGCCACATGTACCAGTTGTCTGGCTCTTATATGCTATCCAATTTTCTGTAAATGTCCACTATATGGCTCTGATATACTGATAACAGCTGAGTAATAGCGTTATGCCTAAGTATTTGAGCGCGGAGTGTACTTACGTACCATCCCCTTTCTTGCATGTCGCCACTACACGGTACTGCAGTATGCTGTGTCCCACAGTCAATTCGCGCTACCTGATGGGGCGGATCACCATTTAGTACGAAGTGCAGTTTGTCTACTATTTCTGCTGTGCAGCGAGTTATCAGGGTCTAGACATGTTCACAGCAGCGAGTAAATAACTGCTTCATCGTGTATCAGTACCTAACGTCAGCACGCATTGCTGAATACGACAGCGACACTCTGTACTCGCACATTCGTCTGTTGTTATACACGGTGTGACTCTAGAAAGGATCACTTTCCATGCGGTAAGCCCGTTTACGTAGCAGCCTCACTCAGTAAGGAGTTTCCGTAACTCTGAAACGGATGCCAGGCAGCACCGCTGCGCAGAATGGCCGCGAGGTCTAAGGTGACTTTCTACAAACTGGGTGACCGGTCCCGCTCTCCCTCTGTTGTCCTTACTTTAAATCAATTTACGCAGTTTGTAGGTCTAGGACTGATGAGCGTAGCGGTTTGGTGCGACAGTCTCAGAAACGCGTCAGCCGTGACTTGCCGCCCACTGCTGCTCCAATTCGTCCGAGTCTTCAGTGGCAGCCCTGATTCGCTCCCGTAGATCTCGTCGTCGGTCAGGAGGTGCTTCTACTATTCTGTGCAGTATATCCCAAGCATTTTCAGTTTGATTCACATCGGGCGAAAAAGCGCTCACTCCAGTTCTGCAACACCGCCAGCATTGATGAAATCGTTGACGATACATGTATGATGACTTCGGGACTTGTCCATAAACTTGAGTGCTTCCCTGAAATTCTAATAAAACGTTTCAGTAGTTTGTTAGAGCATGTCATCCCCGTATTATGGAGCCTCCAACGTGCCCTCCGTGGGGAACAATGGCGTCAGGAATCCACTCGTGATAACCCCTCAGAACAGCCTTCGTCCACCAGCTCGCTGTACTCGGTTGACGGTGTGCCTCGACGTTCGGCATCACCAGGTTCTCTGCACGCACGCTGTCGTCGGCCGCCTGCTGTCAGACATGTGCGGCATTCACCTGTGAAGGGTCGCCCCAGTAGCTTAGTGGACAACGTGCTGGATTCCGACGCAGTGGCCGGTCGCGATTCCAGGTCGGGTCGGACATTTTCTCCACTCGGGGACTAGCTGTAATAATCCCCATTCCAAAGAAAGGAGGTGCAGACAGGTGTGAAAATTACAGAATGATCAGTATGATAAGTCATGGTTGCAAAATTTTAACACGAATTATTTACAGAAGGATCGAAAGTCTGACAGATGCTGACCTCGGGAAAGATCAGTTTGGATTCAGGAGAGGCAATCCTCACTTTACGGCTTATCTTAGAAGATAGGTTAAGGAAAGGCAAGCCTACATTTCTAGCTTTTGTGGATTTGGAGAAGGCTTTTGATAATGTTCATTGGAATACACTCTTTCAAATTCTGAAATCATCAGGAGTAAAATATAGGGAACGGAAGGTTATTTACAACTTGTACAAAAATCAGACAGCAATTATCAGAGTTGAAGGGCATGAAAGGGATGCAGAGTTTGGGAATGGTGTAAGACACAGTTGTAGCCTTTCCCCAATGTTATTCAATTTGTACATTGAACAATCTATAAAGGAAAGCAAGGACAAATTTGGAAAAGAAATTTAAGTTCAGTGCGAAGAACTAAAAACCTTGCGTTTTGCTAATGACATTGTAATTCTTTCAGAAACAGCAAAGGACCTGGAAGAGCAGTTGAACGGATTGGACAGTGTGTTGAAAAGTGGGTATAAGATTAACAAGAGCAAAACAAGGGTAATGGAATGCAGTCTAAGAAAATCAGGGGGTTCTGAAGGAATTAGATTATACAGGGTGACCGCTGGATATATATCGTAAACCACATCAAATACTGACGAACCGATTCCGCAAACCGAACGTGAGGAGAGTGACTAGTGTAATTGGTTAATACAAACCATAAAAAAATGCACGGAAGTATATTTTTTAACACAAACCTACGTTTTTTGTTTTTTTTTTTTTTTAATGGAACCCCGTCAGTTTTGTTAGCACATCTGAACATATAAACAAATACGTAATCAGTGCAGTTTGTTGCATTGTAAAATGTTAATTACATGCCGCGGTGGAGTAGCCGAGCGGTCTAAAGCGTGTCGCTGCGGAGCGCGCGGTTGCTCGCCGTGGAGGTTCGAGTCCTCCCTGGGGCATGGGTGTGTGTGATGGCCTTAGGTTAGTTTACCTAGGTTTAAGTAGTTTGTAAGCTACGGACTGTTTGGTCCGATAGATTTACAGACATTTCATATATATATATATATATATATATATATATATATATATATATATATATATATATATATATATATCCGGAGATATTGTAACCTAAAGTTGTCGCTTGAGTACCACTCTTCCGGTGTTCGATCGCGTGTATCGGAGAACACCGAATTAAGAAGGGATCCAAAGGAAACGGTGTTGTACCTTAGATACATAAGAGACTAGAACAACACATTACGTACACATGCTATCACCTTTATTGGTCTTTTTCACTGACGCACATGTATATTGCCATGAGGGGTGAGGTAGACGTACACACATGCTTTCCGTGGAGGACGCATAAATTGCCAGCCCGTTCTCCTGATCACCTCTGGACTTCTTTCTGTGGGGTACGTTAAAGGAGAATGTGTACCGTGATGTGCCTACAACCGCAGAGGATATGAAACAACGTAATGTGGTAGCCTACGGCGACATTACACAAGATGTACTGCGGCGTGTACGACATTCATTACGCCGTAGATTGCAATTATATGCAGCAAATGATGACCACCACTTTGATCATCTATTGGCCTGACATGTCGGGACACACACTATTCCACTCCGTAATTGAAAACGGAAACCACGTGTAATGGTAGGTGACTCACCCTGTATAATGAAACAATAAAGGTGGGAGTTGAGATTTGTTACTTGGGCAGTAAAATAACACACGATGGTCGCAATACAGGGGATATAAAATGCTGAATATCAATTAGAAGATAAGCGTTTTTGAAAAAGAGAAATTTGTTAACATCGAAAATTAATTTATGCGTAAGCAAGTCCTTCCTGAAGGCAGTGGAGTGTTTCCTTGTATGGGTGTGAACCTTGGACCATAAACAGAAAGAGGATAGAGGCTTTCGAAATGTGGTGTTACAGAAGAATGCTGAAGATTGGTCGGTTGATCACGTAACTAATCAGGAGGTATTGAACAGAATTGGGGAGAAACGGAATTTCTGGCATACCTTGACTAAAAGAAGGGATCGATTGGTAGGACACATTCTTAGGCATGAAGGAATCGTGAATTTAGCATTGGAGGTGGTAAGTATTTGGGGTAAAAATCGCGGAGGGATATCAAGACATGAATACAGTAAGCAGATTAAAACGGACCTAGGTTGCCGTTCTTATGAGGTTATGAAGAGGCTTGCTCAGGGTAGAGCCGGATGAAGTCGGACTGAAGACCGCAACAACAGAACAACAACAACGGGACCGGCTGTTGTGCCATGCTCGTCACCAGTCAGTCACCATTCAGGCGCAAGTCGCCCGACTGGTCTCACCTAAAACGACTGGCAGCAGGCCGGCCGACCACAATCCCACCTGGAATCTGACGGTCGCAAATGCCACACTGTCATCATCATCATATGTGAAGAGAACTATGCGAATGTTTTCACTCTCTGTTCTTGGTGTTACTAGGCACACCTGTGGCGTACAGCGCGGTTCCTGGGTTTAAAGGCCCGGTATCTCCATAGAATAGAGTAGAATAGAGCTTGTCGTTGTCGAGTCAGTTTCGTACAGGCTGGATTGACACTCGCTTCCGGCGGGCCTCACAGAGTAACTCCTCATCGCGGCGGTAGTCTGATCTGGGTGTCTTCGGGCAACAAGTCGTGCCGCAGTCGTTGCTCTAGGGCAGTGTTTCACAACCTGTGGATCGCGACCCCCAAGGGGTGAGAGGTGGGGGGCGGGGAGAGGGGGTTGCAAATTGTTGTTCTGCCGGTCGCCGCCACGGGAGTGTGGCGTTGTCTCGTAGAACAACTGGCCCTGAGCATGTCCGAAAATTAGGGTTTCCCATTAGGAATCATAGTCCAAAGAAAATTAAAACTCATTTACATTAAAATTATGTAGTAATTCGTTGTTTTTCATAATAAATACACCGTAATAAAGATGAAGAAACGAAAAGGCAGAAAACGTTTTAAAGGAACGAATGCATACTTAAATTACCAAGATGTAGTCAGTAACATAAAAGGATCGGCTTCTTTACAAATTGCCTCTACAGTAGGTCCATGCTTAACGACGATAATTTGATTCTACATTTGTCTGCAATGCGTAACACTCATTATGCAACAAATATTTTTTCTGTCGGAATCAATTTGAAATTACGATAATGCGCTGCACTCCAAAAATAAACTTAAATAGTTATGATATGATGTATAATACTGTCCTTTTTTCCATTACAAGAAAGTTGTATAAACAGAAACGCCGGCCGCGCTGGCCGAGCGGTCTGCGGCGTGCCAATCACGGTCTGTACTGCCGCTGCGGCTGGGGGTTCGAATCCCCTCTCGGGCATAGATGTTTGTGCCGTCTTTAGTATAAACTAGTTCATAAGTAGTTTGTAACTTTAGGGACTGATGACCCCGCAGATAAGTCCCATAAGCTTCACAAACATTTGAACATTTTGAAACAGAAGCAAATTAGATTTGTTGAGGTTGAAATCACAAACGTTGTTGTTTTGCGGTTCTAGAAACTGAGTCGTGTGAATATTTTTACTTGACAGAGAGTCGCATATTAAAAAGGTTAAAAAATAGGGCACATTATGAACTTTCTATTTGTAGCATGAAAACAGTTCCTTAATGTTACTGGCGGCTATTGGACTTGCAACTTTTCTCGATTAAAGTCCTTGTTGACGCAACAATTACTGTTCTAACAAACTTCGTCATTATTCTTCATCTTCTCCTTCTTGCTGCCGAGGGAGGCCCTTTTACTGTCTACAAACGCCAAATGCTGTTTCTACACTGTATATTGAATTAAGGCACGAATCTTACAGCCTCTCTTACATTCAACGATATTGGTTTTATTTTTTTTTAGGTATTGTGGCAGTTAAAAAGGAGCAAGGATTGCGAACCATGCCAACATAGGTACAGGAAGAATGCAACAAGTAGCCCTAGGGCAGTGTGTTTTTCACGTTTTTTGAACATATGACCTCCTGTCAAGTAAAAATATTCTGCCTAGCCAGTTCCCGAACCACAAAACAACTATGTGCGTGATTTCAAGCTCAACGGACGCAGGTCATGCATTTTCTTAATGTTTGTAATCTGCGGTATTCAGTCATATTCATCCACCTGTAACGATACATAATTAAGTTAATATTTTTATCGATCATCGACGTTTGTCGCCGTGTTTCCCTCCTTCTCGAAATATTTTGTCTGTGGAAAGGTTTTTTCGCTCGTCTTTCGTTTCTTCCGGAGTATCGAGAGGACGGAACCGCGATCATTCACTCTCTTGTTTCGAGCTTATTAAGTGTGGACTTGTACGCAGACTGCTTTGTGATGTAAGTATAAGTACTGTTATATTTAACTTTACAATATACCCTCTTTTGTTAAGGGCCATGTCTCCACCCTGTTTTCATTTAATAATATTCCATCCTTTCTTAATTATTCATTTTCTTTAAGATTTTCAGCTCCTCCATTTTCCGTCGTAACATCATGTTCAGACGCCATCACTTTCGCTTCGTGTATTGCCTTGATTAAATCCCTATCAGTTACTTTAAATCATTACTTTTTTTCCTTTTAGAACCTGCATTCGTATTAACAGTTTCGAGAAGTCCTATAGATATTTTTTCTGTTTATTATTTGCCTTATCAAACTTTAGTACACGGTCCGTCAACAATGATTTGCGAGGTGAACAGTATGAACATTAATTTACTGCGGAAAGTATCATACAGTTTATCTAAACTATTTAACAGCTCCGTGATCAACATTTTCAAAACGAATCTACAATGGGTACTTTCCGTACGTTTTCTCTGTAACGTCATTTTTGTGTGTTGCCTCAACCCCAATCCGTATTCCACCCTTGTCTAATGTATTTAATCAGATTTTTATCCGATATTTCTATGATCGAAATTTTAACAAAAAGCCTTAATCTTTTAATTGCGGAGTTTAACATTAATTCGTACAGGCAGCAACACAAAAGTAATGTTACACATCCGATAAACATTGACAAAATGTTCTTCTCGCCTTAGCGCTCAACTTGCGACCAGCATAGGTCGCTGCAGTTATAGCTAGCATTTGTTTATTCAGTAATTCCCAAATGTTCAAATGTTTGTAAAGCTTATGGGACTTAACTACGGGGTCATCAGTCCCTAAACTTACAAACTACTTATGAACTACTTACGAACTAGGACGGCACAAATATCCATGCCCGAGGGGGGATTCGAACCCCCGACCGTAGTGGCCGTGCAGACAGTGGCGCCTCAGTCCCCTCGGCCACCGCGGCCGGCAGTAATTCCCTTCTCCCCCCCTCATATACACACAGAAAATGGAGATGCTGGAGGGGGGGAGGCAAACGACCCTTGGCCTCCCCCCCCCCACCTTGGATATCGGTCTATGACTGTCACACGCCCGTTCGACCTGTTTACCTACTGTAGTTGTTTTGAGTTGTGGGCTGAAGAGACGCCAGTGTCAGCTGTCGCACCATCAAAGCTCACACGTGCTCGAATGGAGACAAGTCTTGAAATGGTGTTGCTCAGGGAAGTCGCTATACTTTTTAACACCACTTGAGCTACACAGTCGGTCTGTGGGAGAGCATTAATCTTTTCGAAGAGAATATCGCCTTGTTGCATTATTGACCAAAGAAAGGGTCTTACAACATTATACAGGTACCGATGTTGGTCAGCGTGCTCTCCACAATCACCAAACGTGAACGACATTTGTCGCTTATAGAGAATTGTTGCCCGCGAGAACTCCCTGCTTGTAACTAAACCTATCTGGAAAGCGTAGTAGTAGTCAGCAGTCGGAAAAGACGAAGGTGCAGTGGGCGTGCGGACTCACCGGCCGGGACTAAGCTGGCCCATCTCTCTGCCTGACGGGTGGGCGCGCCTGCTTTGTGGGAAATGCTCTCCGTCACGGTCGCAGCTGCACAGCACACTGGTGTATTGATGTTCAGGTGTTTGATAAGCTTATGGTACTTAGCTGCGGGGTCATCAGTCCCTAGCCGGCTGCGGTGGCCGAAGAGACAGGCCCTAGTCACGGTCTGCACGGCCACTACGGTCGGGGGTTCGAATCCCCCCTCGGGCATGTATATTTGTGCCGTCCTTAGAATTAGTTATTTCATAAGTAGTTTCTAAGTTTAGGGACTGATGACCCCGTAGTTAAGTCCCTTAAGCTTAACATACATTTGAACATTTTGTACATCAGTCCCTAAATTTACAGACTACTTATGAACTAATCTATATCTATAAATGTGAATGTCTGTTCGGTGTGCGTCTATCACGTCTGACCACAAGACATAAAGAGCTAAAAGTTTGTACAGTTACTAATTCTACCCGGGGAAGGCTTTAAGTACCGTTTACGGCGATCGGATAGCTATTTATCTATATATACATTAATGTGAATGTCTGTTCGGTGTACGCTTATCACGTCCGAACGATCTGACGCAGAAACTTAAATATTTGTACAGTTACTAATTTATACCTGAGGAAGGTTGTAGGTACGGTTTTATAGCGATCTGATAGATATTTCGTAATTTGAAGAATATAACGCGAAATTCGGAACAATAATTACTCTTTGAAAATTATATTTACTCTTTGAAAATGGTTTTATTGGTTGCATTGTTGCTTGATGGTTGATAATGATAAAAGGGTGGAGTACATTCGGATGGAAAGTTATCGATGTATATTAAATTCTACGTGTGTGTGTGTGTGTGTGTGTGTGTGTGTGTGTGTGTGTGTGTCTGTGTGAGAGAGTGTGTGTTAATAGTTCACTCTGCAGCGAAAACTACAGAACGCAAACGAATGGTCTGTGTGTAATTGTTGTCCGAAGTCTCCCATTGTACACCATAGCAGTTCCGTGCCTATAGCTATAAGGGGGTAGCAAATATGGTGGTTGAAAGTAGTCAAATTATAAAAATATTCGGACTGAAGGCCAGCGATGACGTTTGCGACTCTATAGCAATACAGCGAAACCTGATGCCATAGACCATATCTTTGGTCTATGCGTGCTACAATGTCTTCAGCTCTTTGTTTGTAAGGATAAGCATACGAATAAGGAAATAGAATAAATCAATAAAGTAGTAAAAAGAGAAATTTCTTTTAATTTCTTTCTTAAAAAAATCGATTTGACGTTTCGCGCATTATCTATCATAATCAATCAACACACGAGCGGAGCCGCGGGTGTAAGCTAGTCTATACTAAAGACAACACAAGTAGCCGTGCCCGAGGGAGGATTCGTAGCTCTGATGGGACCGGCTTCGCGCATCGCAGCATACCGCCTCAATGCGCTCGGCCACTCCGCCGCGGCGGAGTATTGGTGAAGTGCTGTTAAAGAGCTGAAATATTAACTCGTTACGCGTAGGTATTTCGTCTAAATAAAATCCAGAATTTCAAAAAGGGGGCTTTATTACTAGCCTCACCATAGTACAAGATTGTTCAGTTACTTTGAAATTATTGAAATAATTTTATGACTAATAATGGGCGTGGGTCAAAATGACAAGCGGTTTTTTCTGCGATTTTGGGCTGGATCCCTTTGTTTGTGATATCTCAAAATATATTCAGGGAGTTGTTAAAAATTTAATCCTTTGGTACACTCTAAAACATTCTTCGAAAATCGCCTGGTCCAACACCTTACGCTTAACGATCTGTGGAAGATAATTCGCCGTTGTTAGCGTGGCGCCTTTATTTCTCTTACGCTGTTCGCGGATGATGCTGTCATTCATCGGTTAGTAAAGTCACCAGAAGATCAACAGAAACTGCAAAATGATTTAGATGATATATCTGCAGGGTACAAAAATTGGTAATTGACCCTTAATAATGATAAATGTGAAGTAATCCATTTGACCACTAAAACAAATTCATTAAATTTCAGTTACACGATAAATCAGTCAAGTTAAAGGGCGCATACACGTGGTAGCTGCATCACTGCGTCGTGCGCCTTGCCAAGAAACGGAGCGGTCAGTTTCATAACAACATGCTCCCCAAGCGAACAATTAGCAGGCCGTGTTTCATCTTTACTAAGGCTAGGTATTAAGTTTAGAACGACTCGACTTTTCGCATCACATGCCATGGTGCACATTTTCCCATAATTGTCGGGTTTACTAGGCAGACACCGAATAAACGGGCATTGAATTTCGCAGGGTAAAAGTTGTTCATCAACCGTCAAACAAACTGAAAATATGACGGTTGATGAACAACTTTTACCATGCGAAATTCGTTGCCCGTTTATTCGGTCTGTACCTAGTAAACCCAACAATTATGGGAAAATGTGCAGCATGGCATGTGATGCGAAAAGTCGAGTCGTTCTAAACATAATACCTACCCTTAGTAAAGATGAAACATGGCCTGCTAATTGTTCGCTTGGGGAGCATGTTGTTATGAAACTGACCGCTCCGTTTCTTGGCAAGGGACGTAACATCACCACATACAACTTCTTTACCTCACTGAAACTTGTCGAAGCTCTGGCAAAGCAGGATAGAAATTTGGTTGGCACTATGAAAAACAGCTTGAAGGAAATGTCCTATTGCGTTCGGTCGGGAAATGACGACCTTTATGCAATCACGCAGTACAACAGTGGTACCCCTTTGCTTACTTCTTACCAAGGGAAGGTAAAAACGTGTTGGTCCAAAATTCCATGCATTCAGGATATGGCATCGACAAAACATCCACCAAGAAGCTTCCTGAAACAGTTGCATTTTACAATAAAACAAAATCAGGGGTGGATTACATCGACCAAATGTGTCGATAGTACAGTGTCAGAGCAGCAACTCGTCGACGGGCTGTCCACGTTCTGTACAACATACTTGACCTGGTCATGATCAATGCACACACTATGTACAAAGAACTTACCAAGAAGAAAATCAAACAGCTGAGCACTTATAAAATGATAAACAACATAAAAATATAAACATCCAAACATACGATTGCCGAAGAAAACAAATATAAGCGTAAATACGGCGTATGGGTCATTTTGACCCACGTGGCCGTTCTAGGGAGTTAGCGAAGTCCGGTCGTTCTAGTGTTAAAGGGCACATAGACGTGGCAGCTATATGACTGCGTCGTGTCTTGGCGTGTTTTCAGCTCTGCTAATATCTTCTGCGGTAGTGAAAATACACTGGCGTGGCATTAAGAGGGCGTGTGACTTTAAGGGGTCCTGGACGTGAAAATGGCCGAAATTTTTTTAATAAAAAATGTATGCTTTATCTCCTTTAAAATAGTTATTATAGTCTTAAACTCTCATCAAAGAACAAATGTCTATACATTGGCCACGCTGATCCTCCAGGCAAGAAATATAGCCATAAACTTTCACTGTCATGGAAATAATAAAGGCACTCGCATTCGGGAGGATGGTGGTCCAAATCCACGTCCGAGCATCCAGATTTAGGTAGGTTTTCTGTGATTTTCCTAAATCACTCCAGGCGAATGCAGGGCTGGTTCCTTTCAAAGGCCGCGGTCGATTTCCTCCCACATCCATGCGCGAAAAGCCGAGCGTCAGCTCTGTCTCCAAGGAGCAAGCTGTCGCGACGGGGCATTAAACTAAAAGCTTCCTTCCACATCGAAGCCAATCGACAGGGATCTTGCAGGTAAAAAATTACTTATCGGTATCTAGTGTCTATATGGCCGCACACAAAATCCAAATGAGGCTTTCAGCAACTGAGTGTAGCAACGAGTAGCGAAAGCAGTGTTTGTTGCATGGACAGTACTCAAACTAGATGTCATGGATGCTGACATGTGTTTCAACGATTGAGTAATTAGCAGGACAAAAGTAATGGACAAAGTGGGCATCCCACCGGGAAACAATGTGACAGCTGCTCTGACTGCCATAGATCGTCAGCGACTAGTTGAAGCTGGAAGGGCTGCTGAAGCCACCACTACAGACTCCAGAGTAAGGAAAAGACTCGTGAAAAAGTCTGCAGACGATAAATAACAAGCTGGTCAGCAGGATTATGCCACTGAAATGTTCTGAAAGAGGCATGAGGTGAATAGGAAAAACACCGTGAACATTCTTTGCTCATTTTCAGGACTTGAGTTGCATACATCTTCGTAGTCGTTTTAGCTATGTTCACCAAACTTTTCAAATTGAAGAATGCGACAGTATCTTTGTTTTATGCCTAATGCATTGCAGAAATGATGTATGTTTGTCATAGTGCGCATTGAGGCGCTATGCTGCGATGCGGGAGGCCGTTCCCCGTCGCAGGTACGAATTCCACCCTCGGACATGGATGTTTGTGCCGTCTTTAGTGTAAGGGAGTTCATAAGTAGTTTGTAAGTTTAGGGACTGATGACCCCGCAGTTAAGTCGCATAACCTTTACAAACATTTGAACAGTTTTTACCACACTCTGAGTGTTATTAGACTGACTATGAACTATAAAATGGTTCCAGGATGCGGACGTGTATTATAAAAAATCTGTTAGGCAAAATATTGTATTTCTTAAGCTATGACAGATATGTCAATAAATTTTCTGTTACAGCTTGACCTAATGTCATTCAGTGTCGGTACAAAATCGCAGTATCCTTCGCATTGTAGACCAGGAGTAATGTCCAGCGAGAGCAAGGTATGAACATGCAGCACGTTCACGTACATGCTGTTACCACTAGACAGAATGGTGTACGTTATTTTACAATTGTTTCTGTGTACAGTCAGAGAGTTCCACTCCACAATGATCGTAGTTTTCAGTGACATAACAATACCATTATTGTGCAGTTAGCCATTTCCTGTTAGTGGCACTTTGAACCACCAAGATCATGAGTGACAGATAAGAATTTTATTTTATACTGAAGCTGCTTGTATTGATATAAATGATGGGATTATGGTTTTCGTATTAGCACAGAATAACAATTGAGCGTGACATTGTTTCTACCTGTAAAATCTTTATCTAGCCTTATGTAATAGACTGATTGTTTGTCGTATGATATATCATATAATGGGAAACTAGCACTAGTTTTAAATGTGATTCAAGAAACATTTATTTTTCTACTAATCAAGTAAAATAACAAATGCAGTTTCTCTTGCTAGATTTTTATGTAGTATATTTTATCGTCAGGTTACATAAATACTATCATAATACGACAATCCCCGTAATGCAGAAGAAATGCTAAAACTACTCATGAATCTCAGTGATGATGATAGTATCTCCAGTGAAACAGATCGAGCTGATGAGCTGGATTTAGTCTTCCTTCCACCATGTGATGGAAATGATTCCGACTGTTATGTTGGCCTGTAGTGAGTCAGCTTACAATGCTAACGTCTTATTCAGGAATTTCCTCCCAGACTCGGTGGCGCCAGTTGTAAGTCGCGTTCCACCTGCGTCCAAGTAAACAAGTTCCAAGTAAACATGCTTTGTTGAGCGTGGCATTGTGTAGCTTTTAACAGGTTTTTAAGCGTTCGTATTTCCCCATGAAGGCAGTGGCTTTCTGGCCGAGGCGAGGGAGTTGGGTTGACGAGTGTTCTGCCCGCCTCCTATTGTCAACGGTGGCCACCACACGGGTGCCTCGCCTCGCTTTAGAAAAACAAGTGTTTGTTCACTAGTACACATCAGCCTTGAGTATCTTATTGAACATGCAATATGATCTCGTAATTTGCATATCAAACTATAATTATTATCGTTGAAAATGTCCGTACACTATCAAGGTTATATTCAAAAGATTCATCTTGACGATTAGAATGTGATTTTGAGGTTGGAATATGTAAGAAATGAGAGTGAGGAAAACTTGACTCCTTACAACATGTAACATGAGTTTGTTGGATCTCCAGCTAATGTTGCACTATCTCTACTGACATCACCTACAATGAATAAACCTTGAGCACCCATTCCAAGATCCAGGAAAGATGTACCAAATGATAGCCGCAGCGACAATGTTGGACATTTTGTGGAAAAAATTCTAACTGATAGGAGATATAAAAATTGTGGAAAATTCTCAAAATTTCGTCGCATAAAATTTAATGTTGGTCTTCACCAAGATTCTTGTTCTTTGCAATATCACAGGTAAAGACTGTTCAAAATATTGCTCATATAATGCAATGTTGGACTTGATCCAGATTGTTTCTATTTTCCCAACACCATTAACGACTTATTTGTGTATTTGAAAAGTAGTAATGTATCAGTTTTAATTAATAACATTAGATACAACATTGTTTTCTTGATACATAAAAAATGATATTGCACTAGTAAATTGTAAATGTTAATGCCCATCGTATGTTTTATCATATGCGAAATAAAACAATGTAACAATTAAAAAATTAATGTTTTCGTCATTGATTCATGCTACTATCCTTCAAAGACCTACATTGACTTAATTTCATCAAAATCAAAAACAAAAACAAAAAATAGTTCTGGGTATTAATGGGTTAATCACGGCTGCGACACATCAGAGGGAATGCCGCTGTGGAACGCCCGCGCTTCCAGGCGATAAGCGCTGCGTCTCCTGCATATGCCGCAACCCATGACACACTCCTGTGCTGCGTACAGCGGTATCCCAGGCGAATAATTCTAGTTTTAACTACAGTGGCGTGTTCACCTAAATCGGGCTTTGCAGACTACGAACTGATGTAGAATACAGCTGGGAAAGATATTTTCTGTCTGGTGCAGTCCACTGCAGGGAATTTCGCTTTCAAATGTTTGTTAAGCTTAAAGGACTTTACTGCGTGGTCATCGGTCCCTAAACTTACAAACTACTTATGAACTAGCTAATACTAAAGACAACACAAACATCCATGGCCGTGGAGCGTCGCTTTCCGAGCCGATTTCCGCAGCAGTCCACCTCTGGAAGGGCAGATTATTGTCGTCCACAACAGACGTGAAAGTGTTAATACCCAAGCAAGTAGTACACTTCATGTCACAGAGGAATATTAAAGACTTTATATGTGTCTGTGGATACAGAATTTCATCAATAGGGGTCTTTTGCTCACTATGCAGTGGCCTCTGTCAGCTGGCTGGATTCCTCACGCTGCTCAGTAGTCGCTCCTCCCGCTATCCTCTTACTCGAGCATTTCGCCGAGTTCCGTAGCATCTCCAGCCTGGCTTTTGTCTGATGAAGGTTTCACCGGCTGTCTTCGCGTTAATTCTATACATTCTGACCTATTTAAAGCTCTGGAAGAGCAATAGATTTTTTTTCTGAATAAATGTAAGGCGCCTTCCCTCGGATTGCGCTCCTGCTGCCCATCTGAGATTCGTGTCCTCCCTCGCGCATGGTTGTATGAGTGTATTAGCATAATTTAGATTAACTAGTTTATTAAGTCTAGGAGCCGATAATCTCTCCAGTTTGTTTCCATAGGTTTACCAACATTTGCACACTTTTTTAATATAGGGCAGGGAGTCATGAACGTAAATACCATGAGAAAATTCTGAAACTTACCTAAATATTACTTTCAACTCACACCCATTTTTAAAGGATACCCTATATATATTCTTACGTAGTAATTAACATGAAAAATCAGGACAACTACGTCCTTTGCATAGCAATACGCCAAAAACATCCTGATACACTGCAAATCCAAGCGGGCACTACAAATTAACGAAACGCACAGCTATTTTCCATCTCGGGATTCAATTACGAACCACGTATTGCTCGTACTCGAGGTGTGATTGACGTGCTATGATGCAACAAACGCCCTACCTAATTCCATTTACCCTATTATAAATGAACTAGAAACAATACATATTTCCAATCACACACTACGAAAAATAAGGAAACGGTTTACGTTTTCGTGCTTTACCGATCTTTACTATACTACTAGAACGGATATAACGCTGAAACACCAAAGATCACTGGTCAGGAGAAACAAAGGTAACGCTTGTAACATTAGAGGCATACGTTACCGACAATCGCGAGTAATTAGATTTTAGAATAACCCGTGTCCCTAATGAATTAATTACCCGGATAAGGCTATCTGAGGCGAAACCGATAACGTAGTGGAGGTTACACACATACAGACGACACTTCGCATTCTAAAAAATGTTCAAATGTTTGTATAATCTATGGGACTTAAGTATGGGGTCATCAGTACCTAAACTTACAAACTACTTATGAACTACTTACGAACTAGGACGGCACAAATATCCATGCCCGAGGGGGGATTCGAACCCCCGACCGTAGTGTCCGTGCAGACTTCGCATTCTAATTCGCAATGACGATTGTTTGGTGAAAGAAAGAAATGTCTTAACATTAATAAGCCCGGGATAAAACTGTAATGACTGAACCATTTTGAATAGGTAACTACGTACGGTCGCCAGCTCTATGTACGAGAAACAAATTTATTTAGTGGAAATATACTTTTCAGAAGCAATAATCACCGATTGGTTAATTTAGAGACAATGCTGTCACAAATGCACACTAAGCACGCACAGTACTGCATCATAAAACACAGATAAATATAAAATCAGCAAATTTAGGTTACTTATGCAACTGAAATAATTAGCACAAGTTCCTCTAATGAACATGAAAGTTGCTATAAGAAAAAATGCATGCCAGAATTCTACGTAAAATCGAGCCATTACCATAATGCTTGCCACACCACTTTACTGTACCTTGACTAGCAACAGTAACTGAAACTGTTCTGGTTGTATTGTGTCTACAATGACCAGTTGGCTGATTGCGTGAGTTTTTTACTGATAAATTATGCAATTTACTTTTCTATAACAAATCGAATACAATACTATTTCTAAGAAGTAATATTATGACACTATATATTGTTCCCTATAATGGCAATAAACGTATCCATCGTCAAATATTTTTTGCAGCGTAATTGAATTGTTCACTTTAAAGCTTTAACCAAGTGCTCCAGTGTAATTTTAGCAAACGTAAATTGTATAACTAACACAAAATTAATATTCACTACTTTGTACTCTTCAATGATTACACAACATGCTCATAATCAATGACCTGTAATTGTTGCTAACTGTACTTTGAATTTTTATAAAGTTACTAATTGTTATTCGTTCACTGATATCTTTTGAAACGCTACTGATTTTAATTAGATTTAGGTAAAGTATTCGGATTGAACCTCGGGATATTAAAGGTAACGGAATAGGAAGCTGTTTGGATGGTGCTGCGGGTGAATAATTGTATCGACACTGATTAGTTTCACATAAGTTCGCTATTTACCCTTTGCAAAACTAAACGTTGGCTTAGCATTATACATCTAAAGACGGTTAATTGCTTAGATTTTACTTTGCAGCGGTGGTGTGGTGTAGCTGATGATTGTTGCTGGCAATTTATAATGAGCGGCAAAAATGAGATCTTCTTGGCGACAAAACATTGTTTAAACATTGGGCCGACATCATTCCTCTTGAAGTTTTAACGCTGTGCCCATGTTAATTATTTGCTAATTCCCAATTGCCAAAACTGCTGCTTGTAGCAACACGTCGCACCTAACCACGCTGCTACAGTTTGCTGCTGCTGTCCAACTTTTCTACCGTTCACCTCGAGAGCTCAACAACCACCTCTCTCTCTCTCGCCTCGCGTCAAACTGACCTCAGCGGAAGCATGTGTTCCACGCAAAGATGCTAAGAACATTGCAGTCACTAAGGAAACGTGTCTACTACATTTTGCAATTTTATTTTCTTTGTACAATATGCAACCAGTTAGACATTCGTAATTCACATAACTCATTTAGACAGGAGAATTAATCAATTTACACACGATATATACACACTCAGGCTACACACATTTCTCAAGCTCTACACTGTAATTTATGCTGATCGTTGTTACAGACGCGGGTAGCGGCGTTGGTCACTGTGTTGTTGCGTTACACGTTGACTAAGACTTTGACAAAAGGGATAAATGTTAGCTATAATTACTTATTTGCTGGTCAATTACATGGTATACATTTCATTATTTTATTTCTAATTTTTATTTTTGTAAAATTACTAATTGCTGTCTAATAATTCATCTGCTGAGTAAAAAGAGTTGTCATTCAGATATTCTTTCAATTTGTTTTTAAATGCAGGTTGTCTAACAGTCAGATATTTGATGTTATCTGGTAAGTGACCAAAGTCTTTTATGACAGCACAATTCAGCCCCTTATACTTTAACCTCGAATAGTGCAGTGTTGTAGCTATGCACACTGCCATTAGTCTTTTATTGGGTTGGATTAGCAACAACAAAGTACATAAGATAATGTGTCTATTGTGAAACTGCTGTGAAGATCCCTAGATCCGTGAAGAAGTGTCAGAAAGATTATCTTAGTTGGGCTCCACAAATTATTCTAAGTACACGCTTTCGTGGAATGAGTACTTTTTTGTTCAATGATAAATTACCCGAAAACATGATGCCATAAGAAATCAGTGAATAAAACCAGCCATAGTAAAGTAATTTACTGAGATGTTTGTCACCTAATTTTGCAATAACCCTAATATCGTCAGTTGCTGAACTCAAACATTTCAGTAGACCGTCAATGTGTTGGACCCAGTCCAATTTTTCATTAATGCACTCATCTAAAAATTTTGAATATTTTATCTTAGCAAAAGACTTCTGTTCACAGACTACATTTATTAATGTTGTCTTGCCATTTACTACATGGAACTGTATATATTGTGTTTTATAAAAAGTTAATGAGACTCCACTTCCAGAGGACCACTTAATAAGTGATAAAATCAATAAGCGGGTCAAAGCCCACCATCCAGTCACTCGTTAATCATTCCGGGGCAGTAATACAAGAAAGCAAACGGAAAGCTGAAGTTCTAAATTTAACCTTTAAGAAATCTTCCACGCAGGAGGACCGCACAAATGTACCATCATATGATCAACGTTCTAATTCCGAAATGGAAGACATAGTAATAGGTATTTCGGGTGTAGAGAAGCAGCTGAGAGAGCTAAATACGAAAAAGTCTGCTGGTCCGGATGGAATACCAGTTCGGTTTTACAAAGACTATTCTGCGGCATTGGCTCCCTACTTAGCTTGCAATTATAGCGAATCTTTAATTCAGTGCAAAGTTCCTAGTGAATGGAAAAAAGCGCAGGTGACTCCCGTTTATAAGAAAGGAAAGAGAACTGACCCACATAATTACAGGCCAACGCGGCGGATTAGCCGCGCGTGCTGGAGCGCCGTGTTGCGGTGCGCGTGGCCGTCCGCCGTCGGGGGTTCGAATCCTCCCTCGGGATGGATGTTTGTGTCGTCTTTAGTATAAGGCAGTTCATAAGTAGTTTGTAATTTTAGCTTTACAACCATTTGAATTACAGGCCAATATAGTTGATTTCAGTTTCCTGTAGAATTTTGGAGCATATTCTCAGTTCGAATATAGTAAATTTCCTTGAGACGGAAGAGCTTATTTCTATGAATCAGCACGGGTTTAGAAAACGACGTTCATCTGAAGCTCAGCTTGCCCTTTTCTCACATGACATCTTGCGAGCCATGGATGAAGGGCAACAGTCGGATTGTGTTTTTCTCGATTTCAAGAAGGCGATCGACGCGGTGCCACACTGCAGACTGCTAACGGAGATACGAGCTTATGGAATAAGTTCACAGATTTGTGACTGGCTGGAAGATTTCCTAAGTAATAGAACGCAGTACATTGTTCTCGACGGCGAGTGTTCATCAGAGACGAGTGTATCGTTAGGCGTGCCCCAGGGGAGTGTGATAGGACCGCTATTATTTTCTATCTATATAAATGATCTGATGGACAGAGTAAGTTGTAATCTGCGGCTGTTTGCTGATGATGCTGTGGTGTATGGGAGGGTGTCGTCTTTAACTGACTGTAATAGCATACAGGTTGACTTAGACAAAATTTCTAGTTGGTGCGAAGAATGGCCGCTAGCTCTCAATGTAGAAAAATGTAAGGTGATGCGCATGAGTAGAAAAAACAATCCTATAATGTTCGAATACAGCATTAGTAGTGAGCTTCTTGATGCTGTCGCGTCGTTCAAATATCTTCGCGTAACATTGCAGAGCGATATGAAATGGAACGAGCATGTAAGGACAGTTGTGAGTAAGGCAGACAGCCGACTTCGGTTTATTGGGAGAATTTTGGGAAGAAGTACTTCATCTGTAAAAGAGATGAAGCAGTTCAGAGGCGAGCAGCGAGGTTTGTTACTGGTAGGTTCGACCAATGCGCGAGTGTCACGGAAATGCTCCGGCAACTCAATTGGGGATCGCTGGAGGAAAGACAACGTTCTTTTCGTGAATTTCTGTTGAGGAAATTTAGAGGACCGAAATTTGTAGCTGAGTGTAGTACGATCTAGCTGCCGCCTACTTATATTTCGCGTAGTGATCACAAAGACAAGATGCTCGTACGGAGGCATATAGGCATTCTTTTTTCCCCTCGTTCTATTTGGTAGTGGAATAGGAAAGGAAATGCCTAGTAGTGGTACAGTGTACCCTCTGCCACGCACCTTACGGTGGATTGCGGAGTATGTATGTAGATGTAGATGTAGAACGTGACGACTGGACATGTGCCTATGAGTGCGGGTTCTGGTCCTGTCGCGGTCGCCAACTGAAATGAGCTTCTACAAAGGAACAATACACCAGCTAAATGTCGATGATAAACTATATCTAAAAAGTTTCTTGCGGCTTAACTGTTCGCAGTAAGAAAACACATACCAACAGCGACAGGACTTTCTTTAAAAATTTGTGGATTTCACAGTTTTATAAAACAGGGTTCTGCAGTCTTAAGTAATTTATATTAGCAGTACTTACGCCATCGCAAAGAAACATAAAATAGAAATGTCATACATATCAGGCCGACACTGTTCACTATCTGTATGTCCAGTAGAGTTTAACCGAATTCAACGAGAAAGATATAAGATTTAAACTAATCAGATATCGTCGCTGAGAAAGAGAAGTTCATTATCAAGAGGGTGATTAGCCAAACGAGCATATGTGAAGCTCGTTTCATTTGGTCAATGGACAATCGGGCTCTGACCAGTTGAAGACGGCCTGTGAAAAAAAAATTAATACAAAACAAGGTCAAACAATATGGTCAAGTAGCTAATTTGGCACATTATCTTGAAATGCAACACTTCTAGCTAGTAAATCATGAATTATTATTCCGTAAGTAGATATATCCAGCATCCACCATGATAGGAAATAGAGCGACAAGATAGATTAGTAATAACATCAAACTATGATTCCGTTCAAACAACTTAATGAAGAATACGAGTAACTACTCAGGCTTTAGTTTTAAATTAGGTCCGCTTAGCCTCAAACATCTAGTATTTCCATTTTTTTCAATTTTTAAATGTTCCTTTTGAATAGAAACAAATAAGATTGGAAGGAAACTTTAGTACCATAATTTGTAAGCAGTTAAAATTAATGATATAATCCCACAAAATAAGTGTATACGTTTTTGAGAGAAAAACAAAACTTGAAGAGATACATGCAATAACGGGGGCAAAGTGCCACTCTAAGAATAGAATATAGCCATAGTAGATACTTATGAAGAAGATCTACGCAGCATGGAGTAGCGCAGGGCTTCTCAAACGTTTTGATTCACGGAACACCTTTAACAAGTGGAATTCAAGGTGGAGTGATAAATTTTATGTTTCAGGTATACACTGTAATTGTTAAATAAAATGGCAACATTATGGCGTAGCAAAGCTGTTTCATATTTTAAGCATACAAAATATTAAGTTCCATGATCCTGCATTTTACTTTATCCACCAATTTCACATTGCACAGAACTTCGCACATAAATAGCCTTAACAACTGTAGTAATACAAAACATTTCAGAATGAATTCAGCAGAACAAGTATTGCAGATAAACATTTTTACACTGACAGGGAAACAGATATTAAGGAAAAAACTATTATTTCAATGAGAAGGATGAGATTGTTTTACCTTTTTAAATGAGACTGAATCTGGTTCAGTTTTGGACAGCTGTAACCAAATACGATGCTACGCACAAAGACAGGAGTTTGCGTTTTGTTTTTAGCAGAAACGTAAGTAGATCTACATTTATAAGTGGTTGAGGAAGGCAGAGGAATAAATTTATCTTTAATGATAAAAATTTAAACTCGTAATTTAGCGTACACCAAAAATCCGAAACCATAGTTTATTTTGAAACTTCGCAGTCATCTCGGAATCTGATGTCAAATAAAGCCAACATTCATATTACTGTGAAGTCAGAGAAGCTGGCTTTTTGGGTATAGAATATGGATGTACAACCCAACTGAAATATTTCCTTGGCGTTTTCTTTCTGTTTATTTGGGAAATAACAGGTGAACTTCAAATTCATTTAGGATATACGCAGAAATGTATCATTCGTGTCATTCCCTAAATACTTTTGTCATTGGAAAACTCCCCAGGCTTCCATTTTTGAAGGACTGTGCTCAAAACGTTAGATTATTTTTAAAATACTTCTACATTAGCATCAAAAAGAGTTACTACTTTTTCTAAGAGTGACAGACATGAATCACACAGTTTATAAAATTGTCGGCTAACACTCCAAAGATCGTTAATCTGCGAAACATACATAAAAAATTTATATAATATTTACCGTTTCGTTTGTATGTAGATATACTTTTAGTAATAGTCCAGTTTTCCGATTTTGTACAGGAGGGGGCAGTTGGAAAATAAGTTTCTTCTGTCGACTGTGGACAGAGTTGCGTATGAAAGAAAATAATAGAATGAGACATTAAAGATAAGACAATCTTCATTTTTCTACATAATTCCCAAGTATATTGAGACATTTGTCTCGCCGCTTCATAAGCTTCAAAAAGCCTCACAGGAAAAAAAAAAAAAAAAAAAAAAAAAAACAGAGCGTTGCATGCGGAAGAAGCGTTGAACTGGTTGTTTGACGTCAGCATTGTATCCAAAGCACCTTCCGCCGAGAGTCTTCTTCAAAGCTGGAAACAGATGGAAGGCACTTTGGTGCGAGGTCAGGACTGTATGGCGGATGGTGTACGCGCTCCCAACCGAGAGTTGCGGTATGGTTCTGCGTTACCGTCGCCGAGTGTGGTCTCGCATTGTCATCCAACAGCAAAACGCCAGATCTGAGAAGGCCAGGTCGCTTTCAATTTCGCCAGAGTGGCACAGTACCGCGCAGCATTGATGGTTGCGTCCTCCAAAAAGTCCAGCGACAAAACTCATTGGGCGTCCCAGAAAACGGTAAGTAGCGCTTTACCTGTCCGTCTCCGTAGCTCAGCGGTTTCCCCTGTAGACTGTGCAGTTTCGTATGAAAGGAAAGGAAAATAGTAGAATGAGACATTAAAGATAAGAGGTGTCTTTATTTTTCTACATAATTTCCTAGTACATTGAGGCATTTTTCAAAAGTCTTTATAAGCTTCAAAAAGCTCTCCAGGAAAAAATCAGACCGTTAAAAATATGAAAGAAGAGTTGAACGGCTGTGAACTGTTACTTCTAGTTTTCCTTAGCAAGATCGGCATCCTCATGACTGTGTTCTATTTCCTTATTTTATTGCCTACCATTTCCAGTAACATATCAAATATTTCTTATGCCATCCTCATTACATTTCTGTAAGCAAAGGATCTTCAACAAATAATTCCCTTAAAAGGTTTGCGGGAGCACCATATTTATCCCACTTCTCGATCCACCTTCTTATCCATTTACTTTTCTTTTTTCCATTTTATCTGATTATCTACTCTCGTAATATTGTTGCGAGAAACACACCGCCGGCATTTATAATTTCCTTCGACATTTTCACTCAGTTTGTGGCTACTTTATACAATCACGTATGTGACACGGGACGAGCGGTACCAGGTGGCGACCTAAGAAGCCAGTGACTATAGTTGCACACACCTTAACTGAATGAAGGCTTTCACGGCAGGTGTCGTCATTACTTAAAGCTTCCGGGCTGAGATGCCGTGGTCCATATATGAAACTTTCCCCTGACGTTTCGCCCTCGTCTGCGGAAGGCATCCTCGGAGGTAAAGCGGCGAACTGCAACGAGAGCGCGAGTAAGCGTCGTATATGTAGGCAAAACAGATGGCGCTGCTGTCAGTCATGTGGTGTCGGCTGTGCTGTAGTCTCTGCTATTGCCAACCAACTCGACTGAAATTAATCGATTGTCATGTTGTTGCTGCAGTGTTGACATCCATATATTATCAAGTTTGAGACGTTCCTCTTTTTGTTAAAATTATTTCGATGTTTAAACATCTCAATGGCCTCTCTGTACAAACACGCATAATAATGCGACGTCTTTTCTATGACGGACGTCTCGTTAAATTTTATTTCGTGGTCACCTTCTTGATACAAGTGTTCCGCTACAGCCGATTTATCAGTATGTCCGAGGCGGCAGTTCCTTTTGTGTTCACTCAGACGAGTGTTGACGCTCCTTTTAGTTGTACCTATACAAACTTTTCCAAAACTGCAGGGAATTTTATAGATACCTGGTGTGGCCAGAGGATGTCGCTTATCTTTTGCAGATCTTAAAAATTCTTTTATTTTCGTGGTTGGTCTGAAAACAGTTTCCACATCGTACTTGCTTAAAATTTTTCCAATACGATCAGTGACCTTATTGATAAATGGTAGAAAAACTTTCCCCTTGGTTGTTGTCGTTCCTCGTCCGTCCTGGTTGTCCGTCTAGGGCGTAGTGCACGATCTATCTCCCTGTCTGAATAGCCATTCTTCTTAAATGTCACTCTAAGATGTTCAGTCTCATCGTCTAAATACACTCGTTCACAAATTTTGTGGGCCCTTTCTACTAATGTCTTAATCACGCCTCTTTAATTATACGGCAATATTATTATTATGGTTTATCTCACTTTTATTATTACCAATATCTTGTTGTTTGGTGAATAATTATTAAGGGATGAGTTTGGAGTAGGGAGTTCAAGATTTGGATTGCCTAGGGGCCTACAGAGGGCTTAACACGTTCGCTGCCGTTCACGCTCTGGCGCGTGTAAACGTTACTTGAGTCAGGTGTCGCTCACGCTGTGGCGCGTGCTGCGACCTAGCATCAAAATGTTCAAATGTTTGTATAGTCTATGGGACTTAACTACGGGGTCATCAGTCCCTAAACTTACAAACTACTTATCAACTACCCTATGCTAAGGACGGCACAAATATCCATGCCCGAGGGAGGATTCGAACCCCCGACCGTAGTGGCCGTGTAGACCGTGACTGGCGCGCCTCAGTCCTCTAGGCCACCGCGGCCGGCGACCTAGCATCCTATTATGGGTTTTTGTAAACTGGAATCGTCTAATAAAGCTGTACACTCTGGTAGACACTCAGGGAAGATTATAAGTGATATGCACACGTACGTGGTTCCAGATTTCCGCGTTTGCATTACCGGCTACAAGCCACACACGCTTCTCACGATGTCATGATAGATTTATTGGATTCTTATGCAAACAAGCAAGCAAGCTTTTGATTATTTTAATTTTATTTCGATTAGTTATCAGTTTATAAAAAATATACTTCTTACTTTTGATATTATTCATACTTATGTTGCTGATGATATAGAAATAAGTATTTGTTTTATGAAATACCTTGTATGTACTGTTTATATTGTTCATTTGTTGTTTCAAATGTTCAAATGTTTGTATAGCTAATGGGACTTAACTACGGGTCATCAGTCCCTAAACGTACAGACTACTTATGAACTAGCTAATCCTAAGGACGGCACAAATATCCATGCCCGAGGGGGGATTCGAACCCCCGACCGTAGTGGCCGTGCAGACCGTGACTGGAGCTCCTTAGTCCCCTCGGCCACCGCGGCCGGCATTTTTTTGTTTTCACAAAAATACAAATGCAAATTAAAAAAAAATATATATATATATTAAAAAAAACTGAAAACTAAAACCAAAACATTCAGTGGCTCAAAACTATGAAAGGATACTGTCGAAATACGCCGGCCGCGGTGGCCGAGTGGGCTGAGGCGCTCCAGTCACGGTCTGCACGGCCACTACGGTCGGGGATTCGAATCCCGTAAGTATTTCATAAGTAGTTTGTAAGTTTAGGGACTGATGACCCCGTAGTTAAGTCCCATAAACTATACAAACATTTGAACAGTTAGCTAATCCTAAGGACGGCACAAATATCCATGCCCGAGGGGAGATTCGAACCCCCGACCGTAGTGGCCGTGCAGTCCGTGACTGGAGCGTCTCAGTCCCCTCGGCCACCGCGGCCGGCATTTCTTGTTTTCATAAAAATACAAATGCAAATAATTTAAAAAAACCATTAAAAAAACTGAAAACTAAAACCAAAACATTCAGTGGCTCAAAACTATGAAAGGATACTGTCAAAATACGATCACGCGCCAGAGTGTAAAGTGGCACCTAGCATCATCGCGCCAGAGCGTGAACGGCAGCGAACGTGTCAATCCGGCACTGCCAGCGGTATCGAACGAGTCTCAAAGCCGAAGACAGCAACGACTAGGACGATCTATGTGAATTGCGCGCTGACGGCATCGGGGTGCGGCAGACGCTGTCGGCACAGCAGCGGCAGCGTTTCAACAGGTTGCACCCCCCGACTCCCGCTAACGATCGGCGGAGAGCGGCCTCGCTCTCGCTCTCGCTATCTGGCGACGACTGCGAGCGCCGTGACAGCGCCAGCGCCAGCGCCCATATCGATTCTGCGCCGCCGCGCCGGAAACCTCATTCCGAGAGGCAGGGCAGGGGGCAGGGGCGCGTGTGGTCACTCCGGGGGTCGCCAGGGCGACGAGGCCGGCTCTGGTGGCGAACCAGACGTTCCGAGCTGGCTGTTTCACTAGCGACCAGCACGTCACAAGCTGCCAGGACTTCTAGAGTGGAAAATCACCAAGTTCTTGCCCCAATTTTTATAGCTAAAGTTGCACAGCAACATTTGATAATTAGATTGTGGCATCCAATTGTAAGACTTGCACTGGGTGGTGTGGCATACGAAATTGTTATTCTATTCGTCATAGGACGTTTAATGATAAAAGTAGTGTGTGTGTGTGTGTTTGAATTAAAGGAATGCCAGGCGTTCTTGCGACACACAGCTTGCCCTTTATTCACATGAAGTGTTAAGTGCCATCGACAAGGGATATCAAATCGATTCCATATTTCTGGATTTCAGGAAGGCTTTTGACACTGTACCCCACAAGCGGCTTCTTATGAAATTGCGTGCTTATGGAATATCTCCCCAATTGTGCGATTGGATTCACGATTTCCTATCAGAAAAAAACACACTTCGTTGTAATTGACGGTAAGTCATCGAGAAAACAGATGTGAAATCTGGCGTTCCGCAGGGAAGCGTTATAGGTCCCCTACTCTTCCTCGTGTTTATAAACGATTTAGAAGACAATCTGAATAGCTCCCTTAGACTGTTCGTGGATGATGCTGTCGTTTATCGGTGAGTGAAGTCAACAGAGGATCAAAAGCAACTGCAAAAATATCTGCGTGGTGCAAAAATTGGCAATTGACACTAAATAGCCGGCCGCGGTGGCCGAGGAGACTGAGGCGCTCCAGTCACGGTCTGCACGGCCACTACGGTCGGGGTTTCGAATCCCCCCTCGGGCATGGATATTTGTGCCGTCCTTACTTGTAAGTAGTTCATAAGTAGTTTGTAAGTTTAGGGACTGATGACTCCGTACTTAAGTCCCATAAGCTTAACAAACATTTGAACATTTTTTGACACTAAATAAAGAAAAGTGTGAAGTAATATACATGACCACTAAAAGAAATCCGCTGAACTTTAATTACGCGATAAATCAGTCAAACCTTAATGTCGTAGATTCTACCAAATACCTAGGAGTTAATATTACGAACAATTTTGACTGGAGAGAACACATAGAAAATATTGTGGGGAAGGCTAACCAAAGGTTACGTTTCATCGGCAGAACGATTCGAAGATGCACCAGCTCCACCAAAGAGACTGCCTACATCACACTTGTGCGTCCTCCCCTGGAGTACTGTTGCCCCTTGTGAGACCCTCACCAGATGGGACTGACGGAAGACATTGAGAAGGTTCAGAGAAGGGCAACTCGTTTTGTTTTATCACGTTACGGGAGGGAAAGCGTCACGGAAATTTTGCACGAATTGGGGTGGAAATCATTAAAAGAAAGACGTTATTCATTTTGCCGTGATCTGTTTGCGAAGTTCAATCACCGACTTTTACTTCTGAATGTGAAAATATTTTTCTAGCACCCACCTACGTAGGGAGACATGACCATCCCAATAAAATAAGAGAAATCAGATCTAAAACGGAACGGTTTAGGTGTTCTTTCTTCCCGCGCGGTATTAGAGAATGGAACGGTAGAGAAAAGTTATGAAAGTGGTTAATGAACCCTCTGCCAGGCACTTGAATGTGATTTTCAGAGTATCAATGTAGATGTAGATGAATGCTAAAGGTAGTATGTATCCGGGGCGAGCGTGGCACTACTTCCGTTGAGAGACCGTCCCCGCTAAAATACACAAATAAATGTTCTGTTGTGCTTTTGGTTACAAAATAATTTGACTAAGCATTGAGACTTAGTACCTTCCTTTGCCCTGTTAGAATAAATTGCAACTGACATGGAATGCAATGGTCTTACGTAAATGTGGTTTTGTTTGATGCGCAACGGATAACACTTTAAATTGTATAGTAGTTAATAAGTTGACAGTAATTACAACTCGTAATTGGTCTACACATTAATCTCGTGTGTGAGAAACAACTTGAGCAGATGAAAAGTTCAGATCTGTTAGCGTGTACCATATACCAGTAGCCAGACTATACATGCACAATTCGACTGCGAAAGCCAACAAAAAGAACGTGCTACCATAGTGATAATTTTGTTACTTGAATAAACAGGATGTTAAAGATATTTGATATTAATTAGATACCAAAAATCACTGCACTTGATAATGTGCCTATCTGAACAACAATTACCATACTGATTCAACGTAATAAAAAAATGTCCTACAAATCTGGTAATGGTTCCAAGTCTCACTCACAGCAAATATTTCTCATCTCTTTAGGTGATCTACTTCTCTTCTGATCAGACAAATCACTTTAACTGTAACTAACATTAACTGACTTAATAATCGGAACTTTCATTAAGACTGAGAAAAATCTCTAACTATGAACTTTACTGGATTTATGAACAAACTACTTTCTGCTCCCATTAATCGAGCAATTTGTCATGACAAAATGCCTACACTGAACTGTTCTAATTAACAAATAAATTTTACAAACACAATAATTATGCAACACTATCATAAGAAACAATAAGTAGAACGGATAGCAATTCAAATTAGTGAAAGGAACGAGGAACTGGTAAAATGACTCAGGGTTAAATGATAAATGCAAGCTGCACTAAACAGTACTCATTAGCAAAAGAGACAAACACCAACTACAATAATTCAAATACATGCTAGCAGACATAACAAAAGAAAAGTACACATTACCTTATTTAAGACAGATTAATTTCCATACTAAAATTACAATCTGCAGACTTGGCTGCGACTCTTCAAAATTATCTGAAATTCTTTTTACTCTTCGAGTTTAACACACAGACAGACTAACCCGACAGTTCCAAGACCACTACTCATCGACTCAACTTTACCGTAATCAGACATCAACTCTCCTTCACGAAGGTCACACACCGACTCTTTAAACGCAACAATTGCGAATGCAAGACATACTCCAAAGATAAAACAGTCTTTGGTTTACAGCAAAGATATGAAAATAAGTACAGTATGTTATATCGATTAATGAAATGGTACAAAATGTTACATAAATTTGTTTTCTACAGAATTATAGCTTAGGTTTTTGTAACAAAATATGCTCAAAGCTGTATGACAGGCAAAAATTAAGTGAAAATTATTTTGCGTACTTCTTTTCATTTTTTTTCCTTTTGGCTGGTGTTCGTCGACAAGATTAAAGTTAGAAATCTTCCCATTCCATTTTTACGTGGTGTGGTACAGCAACCGTGTCCAGTTGAATTCTTGAATAACAGAACGTCCTGATTGCAAATAATTTTTATTACAATGACGCGTTTCGCCGGCTTAGGGCATCTTCAGATATCTGACAAAGAAGAAAATATTGATACAGAACTTACAATATTTACATGACATTATTTCGAAAATTTTCAGCTACAAGCTAATTTGAAACTGTTTTAAGAAATTGTGATAATGTACGGTACTAATGTTTCATATACTCTGTGGTGGAGAGTGTTTAGATTAAAATGCGGTCATAGGATATATTACAGAGACAATAATATGTAAACCATTAATATCTAGTGACACTGACCGTTGAAAACACATTGATACATTGTTTAAGTGAATCCACAATGCATGATTTACCTTGTATAATGTCCTTGTACCTTAGGTCGTCAACATATTAATACGACTTGCATCGGTAGAGGTACAAGTACTGCCTGAGGCAGCGTTCACATTTGTGCTGCGAGTAACCGCCAATGAAGCTAAGTGTCCACAACACTGTAGGTGTTGGGTCGGTCGGGTAATCAAGGAATCGTCAACTTAGCATTAGAGGGAACTGCGTGGGGTAAAATCGGAGAGGGAGACCAAGGGACGAGTACAGTAAGCAGATTCAAAAGTATGTAGGTTGCCGAACTTATTCTCAAATGAAGAGACGTGCACAGGACAGGGTAGCGTGGAGAGCTGCATCAAACAAGTCTGCGGACTGAAAACCACAACAACAACAATCAGCAAAAGCCTTTCAATGGCATTGACTAAAGAATCTATCAAAACACAATTATTATTTTTAAAAAAAAGAGTACATAGTGTTCACAAGATATCTCGTTAAAAAAAGCTCCAAATTAATTAAAATCTAAAATAGAACCTCCAAAAAACAATATTTCTGTAAATCATTTACATGGCAGTAAACACATTATAATGGCTAAAACTATAATTTTTGGAGTAATACTAACAAGGTTAAGTATGACAGATGGTCTTCATTCATTTTATAAAATCACGGTCTCAGGTTACAGTGCTGAGTATCTAACGTAAGTCAATTTTCAGAAATGGGTCTAGAACATTACAACTGTTCAGTTAAAAATGCAGATTCGCCCGATGCCAAAAATCAGTCTTAAAATATTAGGGGCATTAAAAAGAAACGGGCCGTAACAGAAGCCAGCAGCTGTATGTTACAAGAGTTGATCCTGGCTGGCTGTTGAGACACTTGGCTGTCTACTAAAACTCCCTGGGCTGCAACGTCAACAAGTGCCACCCGTAGATTTGGACGTCATCGTCGCAGGTGAATCGTTTGGCTCTCAGAGCATTTTAAGGGGACCAGAAATGACGTAATCACAGGGAGAGGGGACTGAACTGTTTCAGAAATAAAGCTTGACTGAATTATAAAATTCTGAGAGGCTATACAAAATTTTATTACCGGCAGTTTTTATGCGTTACATTCTCTTAAAAAGATATGTACGATTTAAAAGGCAAACAAGTGATCTAATTTTTCAAATTCATCTGCAATCGAAGTAAATTGTCAAAAAGTTATAATTCCTTATATTATGTGCACGGAAAATATGTGTTTCAAAATAACAAGATGTTACACTTCACATGTGAAACGATGTCTGTCCGAGTGTAGAAAGAGATCACTTCGCACTGAAAAATCGTAGGAGAATGAATAATTTGTAGTTTTCAGGTTTTGCTATAATTACAATTTTTATACGAGGGCTGGAACTGAAATAGTGTCTACGGAATCTACTATTGTCGCTGATAGCACACTTTGTTCACATACCTGCCTCTTACCTCCGAACAAATGGACTCGCCAGTCCCACGTCACCGGCTTGCGCAAAATCGATGGAAACACAGTCACTTGTGAGCGAGTGGTCTAACGTAATGGTGTCACTATGCTGTAGAAACAGGAGCAACTGAGTTCGATCAAGACTGAATGTGCCAGAGGTCAAGCAGCACGACAGTGTCATCAAGGTCTTCAAGAGACGCCTGAAGACTCAACATTGCCGTACAAAACAGTGGCACGCTGGGTAAACGCCTTCAACGAAGGTCGGCAAACTGTGGCAGACATGCATCGGGCAGGTCGTCCTAGCGTCTCTGAAGAAGAAGTGCGTACTGTTGCCGCGAACTAAAGTGAGTCAGACCCCAGTATGGTGTACGAAATGGTGATTCTCGTGTACGATTGTGATGGGGCCGTAACACATTGCGTTCCTCCACGGCACAACGTCAATGCACAGTATTACTGTTCGTTTTTGGAGTATCACCTGCGACCAGAGTTGGGAAAGAAGTGTCAACCCTTTCTGCGCAACCCACCTATCATTTTGCACCACAATGCGCGGGCGCATACAGAACAAGCTGTGGCTGCTCTGTACGGTCGATGGGACTGGAAAGTATTGTACCATCCACCATATTCTCCGGAATTAGTCGTTGTGACTTTGATTTGATTGCGAAGATGAAGGAACCACTCCATAGCATTCGCTTCAGAAATGTTCCAGAGATTCGACATGCAGAAGACCGCTCCATCCGGACCATCACCAGAGCATGCTCTACTAACGGTATTCTACGCCTTGCACATCGCTGGTAACAGGTTCTATACAACGCTGGTGACTACTTTGAAGGACAGTAACAGGTGCAAACATATAACGCTTTTGTGTCGGTTGTGAATAAATAGTTGACTCTTTACGTTCCAACGCTCGTATAACACTTGTTCCTCTACTACAGTACGCCTCACAATCAGTCAAACGAGATAAACTCTGGTGAACAATATCTAACCGTCAGCTTTGACATACTATACCAAAAAATTTGAAAAGAACAACAGTTATTCGCAATGAAACGATAAAAGCACACAGACACTCCTCACTAGACTGAACAAGACACACCTGCTACTGAAGCCTGACACCATCTTTACCTCACCAAACACCAAGACGTTTGTGTATGTAACGCTTCTGAAACGAAATGACGTTGTAAGCTTTACGTGGTAGTCCAAACAAGTTTTACAGTTGAGATAATATTTGTGTTCTAGTTGAACGTAACGCATACGGTTCATTGTGTAATCGTATTTTGAGAAGAACACCAAGTTACATATACACACGTCTAAATCAGACTGGCGTTTTTGCAAGACCACTGAAATGAATACACGTCTTTTCAACTAGAAATACCACATTCTGCTTATAGTAGAACTTTTATAACATGCATACTACTCAAATAAAATACGAATTTGCTTCAAATTAGTAAGAGTTTAATAAATAAACACCACTGAAGGAACATAGCTGATTAATACATGCAACAAAACATAATGAATAATAAAGTTTGTCATACATGTATTACATCGTAGTTGTGCCACATACGTAAACTTTTTAACCTAAGATGGCGGGGAGAGGCTTCAGTAGAAGACGCGTTTTTGCCTGTGCGTTGCCTGTCTAGTAACGTATGGCGGTGACAAACAACATAAATGGCAATCGTAGTTCACGAATTATACAGCAGACAAAATCCCATTGAAAATTACCACAGAAAAAATGATATATGAACCCTGTACGTGTCTGTGACCAGTTAAAACTACAGTTTAAACGAATAGGTAACTAAAACAACATCTGCGTCCTCCTCTCGGCGCCCGGTGCGTTCCGCGCCTCCACCACTGCATCCCCCTTGCTCTCCACCTGTCCACACTCCGGATCCTTTTCCGTGGCAACTTCCGTACCCCTCCCCCCTCCCGGATGACGCCCTCCGACCTGACATCTACCCTTCATACCAGCTGTGATACTTCCCCTTGCTCCCTCTCCCCCTTCTCTCCTCGAAGGCCACGATTCTCCCTTCCTTCCTGCCCCTTCTCCCCTCTTCAATCCACCCAGCTGTCCCTCCGACTCCTCCTCTCACATCCCTTCCCTTTCCTTCCTGCCCCCCCCCAGTCCCTTCACCTTGGCCCTGTGGCTCGTCCCCACCCTTTCCCTCCCCCTCCTACTCCCCTTTCCCAACGTCTCACCTTTCTCCTTGTGGAATGCTCCGCCATCTAATACACTGGTCTTTTTTCTTCATTTTTTATATACCTATTTATTTATTTTTAAGTACGGTGCACTGCCAAACCATCGCTGACGGCTCAACTTTTGTGCGTGTGCTTCGTCTTCTAGTCATCGTTTTATTCAACTGTGAGCGGCCCACCCGTAGCCGACAACTTCAGTTTCTTAATTGTGTGTATCTCCAAATGCTGAAAGATGCATATAAGATGAAGATTAATAAGAGCAAAACAAGGGGAATGGAGTGCAGTCTAAGACAATCAGGTGATGCTGAAGCAATTAGATTAGGTAACGAAGCAATAAAGGAGGTAGATGAGTTTTGTTACTTGGGCAGTAAAATAACAAATAATGGCCGCAGTACAGAGGATATAAAATGCAGAATGGCAATGGGTAGAAAAGCGTTCTTGAAAAAGAGAGATCTGTTAACATCGAATATTGGTTTAAGCCTGACGGCATTTGTATCGAGTGTTGCCTTGTATGGGAGTGAAACATGGCCGATAAACAGTGCGGACAGGAATAGGATTGAGGCTTTTAAAAAGTGGTGCTACAGAAGAATGCTGAAGATTAGGTGGGTGGTTCGCATAACTAATGAGGAGGTACTGAACAGAATTGGGGAGAAAAGGAATTGCTGGAATACCTTGACTAAAAGAAGGGATCGATTGGTAGGACAAATTCTTAGACATCAAGGAATTATGAATTTAGCGTTGGAGGGAAGTGTGTGGGGTAAAAACCGCAGAGGAAGACCAAGAGATGGATACAGTAAGCAGATTCGGATAGATGTAGGTTGCCGCTCTTATGTGGAGATGAAGAGGCTTGCTCAGAATAGGGTATTGTGGAGAGCTGCATCAAACCAGTCTCCGGACAGAAGACCACAACACACACATCTCCAAATGTGTGCTGGCTCTTCATATTTCTTGTCTCTTTACTCATCAGCGAACGGCCAGACCGAAGCCGCCGCCCAATGCTTATTAAAGTTGTGGTGATTTGTGAATAGGATATCACTATGGAGTAAATTGACAATTGAATCTAAACAATAACACGTGTGGAGTCGTCCACATGAGTACGAAAAGAAATCTGTTAAACTTTGTTCACAAGATAAATCAATCAAAAGTGAAGGCCGTAAACTCCACAAAATACCTAGGAATTAGTATTACTTCAGACTTAAACTGGAAGAAACACGTAGATAATTTCGTGGGAAAGGCGAACCAGAGACTGCGTTTTATTGGCAACACCCTTAAAAGGTGCAACAGAACTACAAAAGAAACTGCATACACTACGCTTGTCCGTCCATTTTTAGAGTATTGGTGCCCAGTGTGGGATCCTTATCAGGTGGGTTTGATGGAGGACATCGAAAGAGTCTAGAGAAGGGCAGCTCGTTTCGTATTGTCACGATACAGGGGAGACAGCGTTACGGAAACGATGCAGGATCTGGCATGGGAATCATTAAAACAACGGCGCTTATCGCTGCGGCATGGGCTACTTACGAAACTCCAATCGCCAACATTCTCCTCCGAATGCAAAAATATATTGTTGACTCCCACTTACATAGGTAGAAATGACCATCAGAATAAAACACGAGAAATCAGAGCTCGAACGGGGAGACTTAGGTGTTCTTTCTTCCCGCGCGCTACTCGAGAATTGAATGGGAGGTAAATAGTATAATGGTGGTTCGATGCTCCCTCTGCCAGGCACTTAAGTGTGATTTGCAGAGTATCCCATGTAGATGTAGGTCATTCGAACGAATACAAATAAAGAATCGTAAGAATCGAATCTTGTTCCCGACGAATCGTCGTTCAAAAGAGTCGTCTGTCTCGTGACGATTCCAAGATCCAACGATTCATGATTCGAAAGCAAGTGGCGAATCGTGCCGAATAAGAACGAAAGCCAGAAAGCGTATGAACAAAGGAAGCACAGAACGAAGATCGTGAGTCGTTAATTATTAGCCTATTCAAGAATTACAGATGACAGAAACAAAACGCAGTGAAATACATAGTTACAAAATCATACGAATATACGTCTTTTATACAGTTTACATGTTGTTGTTGTTGTGGTCTTAAGTCAGCAGACTGGTTTGATGCAGCTCTCCACGCTACCCTGTCCTGTGCAAGTCTCTTCATCTGAGAATACGTTCGGCAACCTACATCCTTTTGAATCTGTTTACTATATTCGTCCCTTAGTCTCCTTCTACGATTTTTACCCCACAGGCTTCCTTCTAATACTAAGTTGACAATTCCTTGATGTCTCAGAATGTGTCCAACCAATCTATCCCTTCTCTTAGTCAGGATAGGCCAGAAACTCCTTTTCTCCCAGATTCGGTTAAGTACCTCCTCATTATTTACGTGATCTACCCATTTAATTTTCATCATTAGTCTGTAGCAGCACATTTCCAAAGCTTCTATCATCTTTTTATCTGCACTCCTTATCGTCCACGTTTCACTCCCATACAATGCTACACTCTAGACAAATGCTTTCAGAAAGGACTTTCTAAAATTTAAATTAATATTGGATAATAACAAGCTTCGCTTCATTAGAAACGCTTTTCTTCCCATAGTCATTCTGAATTTTATATCTTCTTTACGTCGGCCATCAGAAGTTATCTTGCTACCCAAATACAAAATTGATCTACTACTTTTATTGCCTCATTACCTAATCTAATTCCTTCAGCATCGCCTGATTTTTTGACATTGCATTCCATTACCTTCCTTTTACTCTTGCTAATGTTCATCTTATATCTTCCTTTCAAGGCACTGTCCATTCCATTTCTATTGCTCTTCCAGATCTTTTCTGATCTCTGACAGAATTTCTATGTTATCGGAAAACCGCAAGGTTTTTATTTCTTCTCCCTGCACTTTAATGCCCTCTGCAAATTTCTCCTCCCATTTCTTCACTGTCTGCTCAATGTACAGATTGAAAAACATTGGGGAAAGGCTACAACGCTGTCTTACTCCCTTCCCAACCTCTGCGGCCCTTTCTTGCCCTTTGACTCTAACAACCGCTGTCTGGTTTTTGTACAGGTTGAATATAATTCTTCGCTCCCTATGTTTTACCCCTGATACCTTCAGAATTTGGACGAGTGTATTCCAGTTGATATTGTCAAAAGCTTTTTCCAAATCGACAAATGCTAAAAACGTAGGTTTCCCTTTCCTTAGCCTATCTTCTAAGATAAGTCGTAATGTCAGTATTGCCTCCCGTGTTCTTACATTTCTCCTAAATTCAAACTGATCTTCCCCGAGGTCGGATTCCACAGGTTTTTCCATTCGTCTGTAAATAATTCGTGTTAGTATTTTGCAACCATGACTTATTAAACTGATAGTTCTGTCATTTCCCCATTTGTCGGCACTTGCTTTCTTTGCATTTGTAATTACACTATTCTTCTTGAAGTCTGATGATATTTCCCCTGTCTCATACATCTTGCATACCAGGTGGAACAAGTTTTTCATGACAGGTTCTCCTAACGATATCAGCAGTTCAGACGGAATATCATCTACTCCATAGACTCAAATCCTTCTGCGCTCTGTCAAATTCTTCTCGCAGTATCATATCTCCTTTCTCATCTTCCTCCACTTCTTCTTCCATTTCTAGAATACAGCCTTCAAGTTTATTTCCTTGGTATAGGCACTATATATCGCCTCGAGAGACCACGAACACCAACTGCCGGCGTGGCGCAGGGGATAGCGTCCCGGACTGCGGAGCAGAAGGTCGCCGGTTCAATCCCGCCCACCGGCAAAAATTTATTTCTTTGTAATTGACAATTCCAGAAGGTTCTACATCTTTCTTATGTTCACTTGTACATTCTGCTTGTTTCTTATGTTAACTGTTCTTCTAATTTCTGGTAAATTCTGTCTGTGTATAAATAGCAGAGCACTCTGCCTGAGAGGCAGTCAGTGCTGCGTGTATGTTGAGTTCGTAATAAACGTGCTTTCAGTATAAGTGCTGTGTTTAGTTGCCTTCGAAGTCAAGCCTACTTCCATTGCAACGTGACACTATATTCCTTCCACAGTTCAGCTTTCCCCTCTTTGCTTAGTACTGGTTTTCCGTCTGAGTTCTTGGTATTCAAACAGGTGTTTTTCTTGTCTCAAAATATCTCTTTTATTTTCCTGTAGGCGGTATCTATCTTTCCCCTAGTAATGCATTATTATACGGTTCTGGATTTGTCCTCTAGCTACTCCTGCTTAGCCACTCTGCACTTCCTGTAAATCTCAGGCGTTTCTACTCCCTTTTGCCTGCTTCACTTGCTGAATTCTCATAAATCAAATTCAATATATCCTGTGTTACCCAGGGATTTCTATTGGGTCTTGACCTTCTGCCTATATGATCCTCCGCAGCCTTCACTACTCTATCTCTCAGAGCTACCCACTCTTCTTCTACTGTATTTCTTTCCCCCATTTCAGCTAATTCTTGGCTAATGCTCCCTCTGAAACTCTCAACCACATCTGGTTCCTTCAATTTGTCCAGGTTCCATCTCCTAACTTTTCTACCTTTCTGAAATCTCTTTAGTTTTAATCTCCAGTTCATAACCAATAGGTTATGGTCAAGGTCTGTATCCGCCCCTGGATATGTCTTACAGTTTAAAAAACCTGGTTCTAAATCTATTCCTTACCATTATAAAATCTTCCAGTGTCTCCTGGTCTCTTCCATGTATACCACTTTCTTTCGTGATGATCAAACCAAGTGTTGGTGATCATTAAATTGTGCTCTGCGCAAAATTCTACCAAGCGATCTCCTCTTTCATTCCTTTTTCCCAGTCCATATTAACCTACTAAATTTCCTTCTCTTCCCTTTCCTACTACCGAGTTCCAGTCCCCCATCACAATCAAGTTTTCGACTCCCTTAATTTCTTCATGATTTCTTTTATCTCCTCATACATTTCTTCGATATCCTCGTCGCCAGTCTGCATTTCCTGTCAATCTCATTTTTCAGACGTCTGCACTCCCGTTTTCCTGTTTCACTTGCTTAATTTTTATATTTTCTCCTCTCATCAATTAAGTTCAGTATATCCTGTGTTATCCAGGGATTTCTATTAAGCCTTGTCCTTCTGCCTATATGATCTTCTGCGGCCTTCACTACCCTGTCTCTTAGAGGTACCCATTCTTCTTCTACTGTATTACTTTTCCCCGTTTCAGCCAATCCTTGCTTAATGCTCCCTCTGAAACTCTCAACCACCTATGGTTCCTTCAATTTGTCACGGTTCATCTCCTAACCTTCCTACCTTTATGCAGTCTCTTTAGTTTTAATTTGCTGTTCATAACCAATAAGTTATGGTCAGAGTCTATATCTGCCTCTGGGTATGTCTTACAGTTTAGAACCTGGTTTCTAAATCTATTCCTTATCATTATAAACTCAATCTGGTACCTTTCAGTGTCTCCTGGTCTCTTCCAAGTATACAACCTTCTTTCATGATGATTCAACCAAGTGTTAGTGATCATTAAATTGTGCTCTGCGCAAAATTCTACCAAGCGATCTCCTCTTTCATTCCTTTTTCCCAGTCCATATTCACCTACTACATTTCCTTCTCTTCCATTTCCTACTACCGAGTTCCAGTCCCCCATCACAATTAAGTTTTCGTCTCCCTTAACTTTATGGATGATTTCATTTCTCTCCTCATACATTTTTTCGGTATCCTCATGTGCTAGTTGTCACATAAACTTGCACTACTGTGGTGGGTGTTGGCTTCATGTCTATCTTTACTATGATAACGCGTTAACTATGCTGTTTATAGTAACTTACCCGCATTCCTATTTTCTTATTCATTATCAGACCTACTCCTGCGTTACCACCAACTGATTTTGTATTGATAACCCTGTGCTCACCTGACCAGAAATCCTGTTCATCTTGCCACAGAACTTCACTAATGCCTCCCATATCTAAATTTAACGTATCCATTTCTCTTTTCAAATTTTCTAGCTTACCTACGCGATTAAGGGTTAGAACATTCCACATTCCGCCCCGTAGAATGCCTGTTTTGTTTCTCTTGATAACGACATCCTCCTGAGTAGTCCCCGCCCGGAGATCCGAATTGGGGACTATTTTACCTCCGGAATATTTTACCCAAGAAGATGCCATCATCGTATAGTCATACAGAAGTAACGACTGTAGTTTCCCCTTGCTTTCAGCCGTTCGCAGTAACTGCATGGCAAAGCCATGTTAGCTGATGTTACAAGGCCACCTCAGTTAATCATCCAGACTGTTGCCACTGTAACTATTGAAAAGCCTGCTGCCCCTCTCCAGGAACTAAACGTTTGTCTGGCCTCTCCACAGATATCCCTCCACAGTTTATATACTATGTATTTAAACGAGCAATCCTTACACAGCCGCGGTGGAGTAGCCGAGCGGTCTAAAGCGTCTCGCTGCTCGCCGTGGAGGTTCGAGTCCTCCCTGTGGCACGGGTGTATGTGTTGTCCTTAGGTTAGTTTACCTTAGTTTAAGTAGTTTATAAGCTACGGACTGATGACCACGCAGTTTGGTCCGATAGATTTACAAACATTTGAACATTTTGAATCCTTACACATTTATATTTCGAATATCCCAGATATGGCTGTAACGATTTGGATTGTATTTTGTATTTAGAGAGGTTTAAGCTTTTCGAGTTGATCTACATAGCTGTAGTATTTGTAAAAACTCAGTTTTACAAAAAATTTCTTTTTATATAAGAACGTAATTTAAATGTTTTTAAAGACATCTCAAAAATCTTTTTTACCATTTTGGTTTTTACGTTGTCAGCTTTCCTGAAAGAGACCAATTTTACAAAATAGGAACATTTTAATAAATGCGAATTTCTTGTATCTCGAAAGGAATTTAATATTAAGAGACGGATTTTTATTTTTAATGTTTATTTATATAGAGGTGTTTCCTTAAACTAATTGATTTTACATAATAAGTATTTTATAATAATTAGATATTTGTTAATAACATCGATTTAATTAAATTTATATTTAAATGGCCGAAGTATTCAAACAGAACGAAAAAAAAGTTTACAGTAAGTGAGTGACCTACGTTCACTAAACCTACAACGCTACTAAATGAACTATGATGACAGCAGAAATAGTTGGTAGTGTAATATGTATTTATAACCGCTCGCGAAACTTCAAAGACTGTTTTCTCGAGAATTTTTGAGAGCTGAATCAAATGGCTTTGCCTTTTTATTATTTTAAGTCTGAACTTTGAGCACCATAAATATTAAAAAATCCGATATCCATATTGTCTCCCTTTTGGCATTCTGTAAGATTCGAGCCATCGCAGATCAGAAAGAATCGTGAATGAATCTTAGGAACAGATGCAAAAGATTAGGATTCCAACATCCATGTATTGCCATCTATGAGCAGGATCTAGAAGTAAGAATCGTGCCAATGCAGACTAAAAAACCCGCGAAATAATCGTGAACAAATCGTAGGAATCGATTCACAATATGGTATTGAACCGCAAGAAATCAAGAATCGATTTCTTAAAAGAATCGTGTTGTTCGGTTTTAATATTTATGTCATATGCCCATGTTTTTTTCTTTATTGTTATTGTAATTCCCCTAAAAAGGGGCGGGCCGGCAGCGCTCACTGGCGCTCTTCTGCCTACAGAAATGAAAGTCGACATAGGAGAAACATACGCACATAAAGGAGATAAAATGACGGAGATAACACATACATAAAACGGAGATGTAAAATGGAGATAAAACAAACTACATAAAATGGAGGGAAACGGTGGCGACATAAAGATTTGGTACGACGATAGTGGTGAATAAAAACAGCTGCTCGAAGGTCAGAGGCGCACACACACAAATAAAATGAGCACAGGGCGGCGGCCATGGTTAGACCGTCCGCTATTGTGGAGTTAAAACAAAAAATACAACACACACTCGGAGAAGTTCACAAGTTAAAAACTAATGGTGTCGGCTGCGGGTTGGCCGTTCACTATTGTAAAATAAAACGTTGGAACTAAAACGCACCACATTTGTCGAAGCACTCACAGGGGATCACAAAGAAGGTTCCATAGATGGTGGAACACTTACAGCAGTGAAGATGAGATGTGGGGGGAAAAGGGGATGAGAGGAGAGGTAGAGGGTGGTGTGGAGCCACAGGGCAGTGGGGAAGGGACGGGGCGGATAATGTCCCAGGAAGCCACAGCGAAGAAGGAAATGGGAGGGTGGGAAGAGGAGGATCCAGAGGGACAGCTGGGGAAATGAGAAGGGGAGAAGGGACGGGAAGGGAGGGATAGTGGGACCCTCAGGGAGAGAAGGGGGTGAGGGAGCAAGGGGAAGGATCACACGAGTCGGGGGAAAGGAATCAGATCATAGAGGATCCGTGTGGGGAGGGGGGATAAAGGGGGATACGGAAGGCGAGGCGGAAGGAATGCCGCTCTAGTATCTCCAGAGATTTGTAGAAGGATGGGGGAGTGGAGATCCAGGCTGGATGGGCGACACAGAGGATAGGACAGATGAGGGATTTGTAGGTATAGAGGACGGTGGAAGGGTTGAGGCCCCATGTTCGGCCAACAAGGAGTTTTAGGAGGTGGAGGTGGAAGCGGGCTTTTTCTTGGATAGTGCGCAGATGGGGAGTCCAGGATAGGGTGCGATCAATAGTGAGTCCCAGGTACTTTAGGGTAGGGGTGAGGCGGATCAGAAAGTTATGGAGGGTGAGATAAAAATCTCTGGGACGGAAGGAAGGGGTAGTATGACCTACGATGATCGCCTGGGTTTTGGTAGGATTTATAGACAGGAACCACTGGTTGCACCAAGCAGCAAAGAGGTCAAGGTGTTCTTGGAGCAGGCGGTTGGAACGGGCGAGGGTGGGAGCTAAGGCAAGGAAAGCGGTGTCATCAGCATATTGGAAGAGGTGTACTGGAGGGGCAGGTTTAGGCATATCAGAGGTATACAGGAGATACAGGAGGGGAGAAAGGACAGAGCCTTGGGGCACACCAGCAGAGGGATAGAAAAGGCGGGAGTCGGTGTTGTGGATGGTAACATAGGTGGGGCGGTTGGAGAGGAAGGAGGCAATGACATGGACGAGGTTGATGGGAAGAGAATAGGTTTGGAGTTTGAAGAGCAGACCAGAGTGCCAGACCTGATCATAGGCCCGTTCGAAGTCTAAGGATACAAAGATGGCGGCACAACAGGAATTTACCTGGAGGGAAAGGAGTTGCGTAGGTCGAAGGAGTTGGTCGTCAGTGGAGAAGGAAGGACGAAAGCCACATTGGGTGTCTGGGAGAAGTTGGTGTATTTGGAGGTGGTGATGGATGCGATGGGACCTTGCTGAACACTGGGGTGAGGCAAATGGGGCGGTAGAAGGAGGCATCAGAGGGGGGTTTGTTGGGTTTGAGGAACATGAGGACTCGGGAGATTTTGCACAGGTGGGGGAAGCAGCCAGTGTAGTGGTATAAAGGGAAGCAAGAGTGGTGAGGAAAGGGAGGAGACATTCCTTGAGGTGGCGGTATGTGATGCGATCGTGGCCGGGAACCTTGTTGCGTTTGGTGCGCAGTATCAATTATATGTCGTGTGCAGTGATGGGGGTGTTAGTGTCTGATTGGGGGATGTGGTCCTGGTAATGGAAGCCAGGAACCAGGGGTGGGATGGAGACATTGGTTTTCTCATGGACATCTGGGAACAAGGAATAACCAAAGTTAGGATTGTCAGGGATGGAGAAGACATCAGAGAGGAAAGCGGCAAAATGGTTAGCTTTACTGGCATTATCAGGAAGGGGCTGGTCAAGGTGGAGGAGAGGGTACGTGGGCATAGGTTTCGATCCAGTGAGGCGGTGGAAGGTGTTCCAATACCGGGACGAGTTGACGGAGAGGTGGGCATTAAGCCGTGTCACTGTCTGATGCCAGTCCCAGAGTTTTTTGGCAGTCAGGTGGCTGTGCACATGTCGCTGGAGTTGCCGGTGGCGGAGGAGTGTATCCTGGTCACGGGTTCGGAGGAAGGAGCGGTACAGGCGGCGGTATTCCCGCAGGAGAAGGACAGCCCATGGAGGGAGTGTGGGACGGTGCGGCTGGATATCTTTGGTAGGGATGTTGAAATTGGTAGCATCAGACAAGGTCTGCTGAAGGAAGGAGGCAGCTTGGTCGATATCGTCGGGAGAGTGGAGGGGAGAGGGTGACTTTCGACCTGATGGGTGATGGAGAGGCGAAAGGCTTCCCAGTCTGCTCGGGAATAGTCATGGTCGAGTTTAGGAGGTGGAGGCAGGTGAGGATTCCGTGGGCGATAGACTTTGGGGGTGAGGGTAAGGAGAACAGGGTCGTGATCACTGCCTGTGGGGTCAAGGACGTCGGTGATGCGCCCAAGGAGATTGGGGGAGACAATGACGACGTCAGGGGTGGTGTTCCTATAAGGGCAAGTGTGGCGTGAGAGCGGGACAATGTCATCATTGATGGTAGGAATGAACTGATGCCACCGATGGAGTTCAGCAGGAGTGCGGGAGTGGATATTGGGATCAGCGGCGACCACATAGGTCGTGAAGGGATGGGAATATGGGAGCAGACATAAATAGTAGCACAGGTGGCAGTAAAGAAAGGGAGGAATAGGGTGTGGATGAGATGATCATAAGGGATGTTGAGGAGGGCATGTGGCCACTGCAAGTGGCCGCTGCAAGTAAAATTTAAACTTATGTACGGTACAAAAAATAATTTTTTTTACTAGCTGTATCCCACATGCCTTGCAATGCCATGTAAAGAAAAATAAGTGCTTCTTCATTTGAATTTAAAACATAACGACATTCCTTCGTGTCTATTGATGCTCTAATTTACATAAGAATTCTTTGCAAGGAAAACGAAATTTATGTAGTTCCATTTCTGATTTCGGTCTATCCTCATTACATTTTGAGTGCGTTCTGTTTAGGAAAGGACAAAGTGAAACGACGTTAGTTACATAGTACACGAAATAACTAATTATGGCGTTGCTGCGTTTTTTCATTCTCGTAACTATGGTGTAATACACTACAAGAAGGGGTAAAATTTTACTTACGGCGGCGGCGTTGTGCACTTATGTTGGCAACGGCCGTTGAATGCTTTTTCAAAAATCACGTAGAAGAAAGGGAATAATTCTTTATGTTCACGATGAAATAAATAATTTATGGTGTTCTGGACAGTAAATTAATCATCCTCCGAAAGCTAACAGTTCGTTGCCAACGATAGCAAACTAAGCCGCTGTCACTACAAGTAAAGTTTTGCCCAGGTAGGACACAATTTTTTTTCTTCCTAGCTGTATCACAAAATGTTCAAATGTTTGTAGAACTTATGGGACTTAACTACGGGATCATCAGTCCCTAAGCTTACAAACTACTTGTGAACTAGCTAAGACTAAGGACGGCACAAATATCCATGCCCCGGGGGGATTCGAACCCCCGACCGTAGTGGCCGTGCAGACCGTGACTGGAGCGCCTCAGTCCCCTCGGCCACCGCGGCCGGCGCTGTATCATATATGCTTTGCAATGTCATGGAAAGAAAAGAAGTGCATCTTTCGACGGGTATAACCACTAAATTCTACATAGAGTAGAAATATCTATTGAGTTAGCGTTGCTTTCTGTGCATCTTCCCAACATAAACCTGGAACTACCACGTGATATTGAGACAAATCCACTCTTTCCACACATTTATTTGCTCTTACGATTGATTTGTACCGCAATGGCTGCAAAGAAGCCCCACCTCATTTTGTGCCCCGGCCGCGGTGGCCGCGGGGACTGAGGCGCTCCAGTCACGGTCTGCACGGCCACTACTGTCGGGGGTTCGAATCACCCCTCGGGCATGGATATTTGTGCTGTCCTTAGTATAAGGTAGTTCGTAAGTAGTTTGTAAGTTTAGGGACTGATGACTACGTAGATCCATAAGCTTAACAAACATTTGAACATTTTTTTAAATAATTGTGTCACGGAAGCAACAAGAAAGTTGAGGAAGCGTCGCTAAAAGGGCCATTTACACATAGTAATCCATCTTAACCAAACAAAAAAGGACCAAGATGAAGTCATCGATTAGTAGATTTTTCCCAATATCAGATGATATTTCCACCTTAATGTTGAGGACAGAAAATCTGTTCTGCGCATCTGAATGCTCACTCCAGAGATATTTCTTCTCTGTGCCTGCCACTAGAGATAATATACACACGCGAGCGACAAACTCATCAGAAACCTCCCTGCTTTGATAACTGTTTGGTACAATATTGCGATTAAAATTTGCCATTACCTACTTTTGGTGCAGACTGCATTAAGATAAAGAAAGACGTATATATAGTTCTATTACACAAGATCAATTTTAACTTTGTGCTTTACGAAGTAATCACTGCAGAATCTGAGAACATGTATTAGCTGAAAGAGTGGCCGATGCTGCTAACACAGTCAAGACAATTCACTGGAAATAATACTATATTTAATGGAATGTTCTATACAAACGAACAGCTGACGCCATTCCTTCAACGACTACGCAGACTTACTTTATCGCACATTGACAGCACTATGACGTCTTTTTTAAACAGATATGAACTGCTCTGTTGATTGAATTACTAGACTTCTAACATTCGTCGAGTTTTCGATAATAAGGAGCATTGCATACGGAATAACTACGTTGTCCCCAGTGCTACAATGTAACACTTTAATACTTCAGCATACACTTACTGTGAGAGATAAACAGTTCAGTACTACACCATAGAACCGATACATGGCGCTGTAGTTATTATTATTACTATTTCTCATCTCATCGACAGAAGTGTTTTCAGAAGTTCTTGCCAAACAAACAATTACACACCTCAGTCTTAACTTTATGAACACAAACTAACAATGAATTTACAACGTTCCAGAGTACTTTTTGTATGAAAAACTTTAGGAACATTCTCGTTTTCGACAATGACTTCTACTTAAATTTGACATCTTGGCTATGAGAACTGAGTTTATTGACAGAGTGATCCAACAAGGATTCTGTTTTTGCTGCCTAGGTCCGGAACCATAAAAAAACCATGATATACACAGGTCCATATTTAACAACCGTTGCGAAGCACGGGCATATTAGCTAGTTACGAATAAATAAGTTCAATTTACGTGTCAATTAAAAACAGGGATACAAGTCGTCGACTTTGATTAATGACCTCATATTTGAGTTAAAAACAATAGTTTGCTTACAAGCAGAATACAGATATAGATTACGATTTTGTGTTTAAAAAAATGTTCAAATGTTTGTATAGTCTATGGGACTTAACTACGGGGTCATCAGTCCCTAAACTTACAAACTACTTATGAACTACTTACGAACTAAGACGGCACAAATATCCATGCCCGAGGGGGGATTCGAACCACCGACCGTAGTGGCCGTGCAGACCGTGACTGGAGTGCCTTAGTCCCCTTGGCCAGCGCGGTCGGCGATTTTGTGTTTAAAAGTGATCTGCAGCTCCACTCTGTTGGTAAGGTACAGTTTAAACGAATTTTATTTATTTATTATTATTATTTATTTATTTATGTATTTATTTTGCGCTTTTGGCATGGCTCCTATTTCTCTTAGGTCACTGCCTAGCCATACACCGCCGGCCGCGGTGGCCGAGGGGACTAAGGCACTCCAGTCACGGTCTTCACGGCCACTGCGGTCGGAGGTTCGAATCCCTCCTCGGGCATGGATATTTGTGCCGTCCTAGTTCGTAAGTAGTTCCTAAGTAGTTTGTAAGTTTAGGGAGTGATGTCCCCGTAGTTAAGTCCCATAGATTATACAAACATTTGAACATTTAGCCATACACCCTCGAAAGAGTTGAAATGTTTGTAATTCTATGGGACCAAATGACTGTGGTCAACAGTGCATACGTCTACAAACTACTTAAACGAAGTTAAGCTAACCAAACGACAATTCACATACACCCATGCCCGAGAGGGGACTCGTACCTTCGGCGGTAGAGGCCGCGCAATCCCTGACATGGCGCCTAGAACCGCACGGCCATTCCCGCGCGCGGCCCTTGAAAGAGACAATATGCTGCAAAAAAAAAGGTAAACTCTCGCAGCTGGTCACATAATTAGCATTGTGAATTAATGACGCTAGATGTGACGCCATGACTCAAAGCCCAGTACTGGAGTCGCGCGCTGGATGTCGCCCCTCGAACTCTGACAAACAGCGGAGTTCTGCAAACCAAATTACCTCGTACGTAACTGTAGTGCTGAAGATGTACTCATTAAATTCACATATATCATATGTGATACATTATGTTGCATGTCCACAGGAAGGTAAATTCGACTTGATAGCTTAGTGTTGGGTGCGACGGATATCAGAGAGTCAATTGTATGTTTATGGCTTATACAATACGTGGCATTTCATGTTGCATGTCCACAGGAAGGTAAAATCAACTTGATAGCTTAGTGTTGGGTTCGAGGGAAAAGTGGGAGTCAGTGATACGTTTACGCCTCACCTTCTGACGGCTTTAGTTCCCGGGTGTTCTTACTGCACTTAACAGTTTCCCAAGATGTTGCTCACCGTGGACGGACACATCCATGTTGGCCGCCAGTCGTGTCGTCTCAGACTGTTGCTAGGCAACGAGGCAGCCCTCCGTGAGGACTCCCTATGTTGTTGAGAACCGCGGCATGACGCGATTTGTTGGAATAAAAAAATGTGTCGTGTTCCCCGCAAAAGATGCTCCACGCAATTAATAACGCTATCTAGCGATGGTAGCAGTAGCATAACTATGTAAATGCCTCGACGACGGACATCTCTCAAAAGAAGAGAATAGGGAAAATTAAAAGTTCTTGATTTGTGTGGCCATAATGTCCGAAGTTGCTTGAAAATTATGAAGGGTATTTTTTGTTCGTCTGTGCAACTAAAACGGTCAAAAAAGACGCTTCATCATAAAAATCTAATATTAATGGAAAAGGACAAATCAAAGATTCAATTTGTAAATGATCAGACCCTATTAGAAAACATTCTGACGCAAAGGTATATGAACCATTTGGATACCAATAATGTGGATTACAAAGGTTTTTCCATATCTACTGTCTACGAGGACAAAAAAGACCAGAGAATTTCATTGGCATGTTCTCATGTAATTCTCTTCCGTTAGCAGCACTTCTTACGTGAAGAAAAGGCTTTTTTTAACATACAAATACAAAAACTGTTTGGTATACAGGACTTAGCAGAGGTGAAGTAGATATACCCTGACTCGTGCAAAGATTCTTAATGTACCTTAGAATTTTTTGCACACCAACATCAAGCCACAGACACTAATAACTGGAAATTTTAATTTACAATGCTGATTTCAGTGCACTATGACACCATTCTCAAATGTGTAGATAGAAGAAAAGTCTCTAAATATTATAATAAATACTGACTAGCATTGGCCTTTAGATACATTTTATAAAGTACAGTTGACACAGTAGGTGGAACAAAGCCGCACAGAGAAACCCGCTCGACCCCAACTGGCTGCTGTGTCCAAAGCAAGTAATGTCAAACCACAAGTCAGTCCACACGTTAGCACAGCAGGGAATGTTGTATTGGTGTAACGGATTTGTCAGTTACACTCATTTGACAATAATGTCCAATCAAGTACAAAATTTAAGCTGTTGGAAAACCAGAGCATTATTTTCCCGAGATAAAACATATATGTTAATACTTGCGTTTCACATTGGTTTAGGTAGCACTATCAATATGACGAGGGTAGCGTAAATTGTTAAAGATTTATTCGATTCGTGAGAGAGTGTAACAGACATTCTGAAATTCTTGACCGGCAGGACTTAAAGCGAAGCGGCGTGAAATATTTCAAAAATGTCCTTGGCAAACGAGAAACGTTCAGCTCCCTGAACAACTATCACTTACAAATGGACCACATGGGTATCGGATTTTAGAATTTCTTTATATTTATGATAAGTGAAGTTCAGAACCTAAATAACAATTGGCCACAGCCATTCCAAGCAATTCTCAAAAATTCTAGAGAAAATGGACTTTGAAGTTTCGCAAGTACACGTAAGTACCAATAATTGAAACAGTTGGAGTGTCTGTTAGTGTAGCTCAGGTTCTGGCGTTCGGGTCTCCCAACCGTAGAGTCGGTGGTTCGAATCCCGCTGTGACAAATATTATTATTATTAAAACTTCCTGGCAGATTAAACTTGTGTGCCGGAACCGGGATTCGAACCTGAGACCTTTGCCTTTCGCGGGCAAGCGCACTACCGACTGTGCTATCCCGACACGTATATGTACATTGCTGTGTATGTACATTGTCAAAAATGAATACTGCGCAGTATTCATTTTTGACAATGTACATACACAGCTATTGTGTTTAACGATGCTTCCTAGCAGGAGATAAGTTTTATGGTAGGTAAGTTAGTTTCACTGGAATATTTGTTGGTACAGTCGTTTGTATATAGTGCCCTTATTATTCTACGTTTCCTTGTTTTACAGAACTTGATAATGGGATAATGTCGTCCAGAAAGATGTCGTGTTGACATATGTATTTTATTATTTACAACTGGTGCGTGAAGTACAGTAATTATTAATTATGAGTGTGAGAATGGGTAGAAAAAAATTTGACAAGAGAAGAGCTTCGCGCTAGTTTGAATCAACTATAAAGTGTGACTTGTATGTAATCGTGTATTTGTGTGTGTGTGTGTGTGTGTGTGTGTGTGTGTGTGAGTGTGTGTGTGTGTGTGTGTGCGTGTGTGTGTGTGTGTGTGTGCGTGCTTGTGCTGAATTTTAGTTGCTCAGGTGGTCCACTAGCGTTGCTGGTTTTCAGTAAACTTTCGTACGTGTCTCAGAACATAGTGCGCTGAAACATTTTAAGAAGAAACGTATGCTGTACCCCATATTCTTAGTAGTTTGTTTTCAGTTTTCCTCAAGCCTACATGTTTCGGTGGAGAATGCCACCGTCTGGCCATCCCCTAGAGCTTGATACACGTAGTGCCAGTTCCCCAGTACGTCTTGGGCAGCGAGCGGACGACTGTGTGCTAGGGGACGGCCTGAGGATGGTACTGTGCACCGAAACGTGTAGGCTACAGGCAAACGGAAAACAAACTACTACGAATATGTGGTAAAGCGTATATTTTTACATTGAAAACCCAAAGAAAGTGGTAGGCATGGTTATGCAAACAAAGAGATATGTAAACACTTGTGCGGCGACGGATTGGTTTATTACTTTCTTCCGTTTTTGTCTCACTTTGAGCTCTGTAATTAATTGTTTGTTATTGTGTGTGATTTTTTTTATCTACAGGTGCCTTTTCTAAAGCTTGAAAGTTACTGTTATGATCAGCCAGAAAGCGATGGAGAACGTACCGCTCTTAATCTTCAGTCAACTAGTGCAGACTTATACTCGTCGAAACTGTAATACAATGTTACTAATCTCTATTAAATTCAGAGAATTTGTAAAGTACAAGGAAAATGAATTTTTACAATTCTCATTAAATTTATATATTCTTTAAAAATATCGTACGCAGATCAGTTATTAAATTTTCAGGTGAATTACTGTTCCTATCTAAACAGTAGTCGTAACAGTTCAGGTACGTCTTCCACGCGAACTTCCAAATGATTAGCTTCACTATCCCGATTACCAAACAGCTTACAGACAATAACGCTCGTCTTAAATGTGTAGAAATTCTCAACAGTTGTCACACGGATTTTCCAATGTCTATGGGCGGAATCCCCGATTCTCTAGACTGATGCAGAACGATCGCGATCTTTGCTTGGCGTGAATTGCCCATGCTCTCCTACATACGGCCCCCGCAGCCGCGAAACGACGACGCGCTTATTCGGCGCGTACGGTGCTACGGCAGACCTCTGTTATTATAAGGAAAAAAAAAAGAAAAAAGAAAGAAAAGAAAAAAGTACTGATATCTCTGTACGTTGAAAACGTATAGAGTCGCAGAATGTTGTGCTTAATGCACGTATTGAAACTAGAACTAAATAAAATTTACAAATAAATATTTTCGCTATTTTGACTAGAAGAATTTTTTAAACAGCAACCATGATTCGAATAGGTGTGCTGAACTGTTCCTTTCTAACTTCCTGTACCCTTTCTATTTATACAATCTTCCTGAGATTTGACACAGTTTCACCTTCCAGCTTCGTAACTAAAGTGCAGTAGTACCAACCGTGTATTTTAATTTTAAGATACACTTAATGTACAACGTTTTTATGCCTTCAGAAAATGAATTTGGTTTCTTGTTTATAATTTGTGAATTGAATAAAATGCAAGCATAAAAACAATTCTGGTAGCATTTTACAGTAATTCACACTTGAATATAAAATTTATAGTTCTGTAGAATGTTTGTAAATCTATCGGATCAAACTGCGTGGTCATCAGTCCTTAGCTTACAAACTACTTAAACTATGGACAACACACACACACACATACCCATGCCCCAGGGAGGCCTCGAACCTCCGACACCTCCGACGGCGAGCAACCGCGCGCATAGTTTTGTAGAGTTAGCATAGTGTGGCTGTATGTTATGGACAGTTTTGGAGTTCTTGGTAAATATGGCTGTTCTGTAGCTGTGATGTTGTGCTGATGTGGGCGTTGAGCGCAGTTGTGCAGTCATGTGCAAATGTAGATATACATGAGGCGAGCATTCCCCGATGTTCAACTGGCGTACGAGAACTGAAGGACAGCTCGCTTGCCGGCCGCGGTGGCCGAGGGGACTAAGGCGCTCCAGTCACGGTCTGCACGGCCACTACGGTCGGGGGTTCGAATACCCCCTCGGGCATGGATGTTTGTGCTGTCTTTAGTCTTAGCTAGTTCATAAGTAGTTTGTAAGCTTAGGGACTGATGACCCCGTAGTTAAGTCCCATAGACTATACAAATATTTGACAGCTCGCTTCCCCACACACTCACAGGACGGCGCAACGCCTGTATAAGGCAGCAGGTATGTGGCGCAGGCGCTAGGTTGAATCCTGCCGCAGCTTATCACGACTTAACCGAGTCTGAACATGGAGGTGGGGCGCGGCGTCTCCGAGGTAGCGATCAGCTGCAGACTGTGCTGTACGACCTTCTCACGAGTGCACCGCGAATATCGGGTATCACCTCTCCGATATCGCTGCGCGTGGAAAAAAAATCGTGTTTGAGTGGGACCGACGAGTACTGAAAGTGGCAGAAAGTGCACCCCTCCTCAGATCGCTACGGATCCCAACGCTGCGCCATCAACACGTGTCACCATTCAGCGAAACTCATCGATACGGGCTTTCTGAGTCCAAGACCCACTCGCGTGCCCCTCCTGACACAGAGCTTCACGCCTCGCCTGGGCGACGTTGGACTGTTGATGACTGGAAACACGTTGCTTGATCTGGCGAGTCCACTTTCCAACTATACCGAGTGGATGAGCGTCCACGGGTGTGGGACAGCCTCATGAATCCATAAACCCTGCAGGGGACTGTTGAAGCTGGTGGAGGCCCTGTAGCGGTGTGGGGCGGGCGCTGTTGGAATGACGTGGGATGCCAGAAACGTCTAGATACTGTTCTGACAGATGACCCATACGTACGCATCCTGGATGATTGCCTGCATCCATTCATCTCCACTGTGCATTCCGGCGGACTTGGGCAATTCGAGGAGGCCAATGCTACGCCCCACCCACACGTGCAGAAACGCTAGAGAGTGACTCCAGCAACACTTTCATGAGATTAAACACGCTCGCTCGTCACCAAACGCCCCGTACACAGTAATTATGAGCACATCTGGGATGCCTTACATGTTACTGTCTACAAGAGACATCTACGCCCTCGTACTTTTACTAATTTATGTGTAGCCCTGCACGTTGCATGAAGTCGGTTCCCTCTAGCACCATTTCATTCGTTAGGCGAATCCGTTGAGGAAATTCCAACTCCTCTCGGGTTCTTCAGTGTACAGTTTTTTTTTTTTTTTGATCACTCCATTAGCCACATGTTTCAGTGGACAGACCCATTCTGAGACAACAACTGTTCGTTTTCCTAGAGGTATGTCAAGTTGCTGGGTAGCGAGCACAACGACAAAGTGCCAGGTATTGGTTGTATTGGTTATGTGCACTGGAACGTCTAACCTATAGACTACATAAAAAGAAACTCTCACTATAAGCTGAAAGCAATGCCATGAGAGACCACTCCACGGACGGCCGGCGTGGCGCAGGGGATAGCGTCATGGACTGCGGTGCTGAAGGTCGCCGGTTCAATCCCGCCCCCCGGCAAAAGTTTATTTCTTTGTAATTAATAATTCTAGAATGTTCTACATCTTTCTTATGTTCACTTGTAAATTCTACTTTTTTCTCATGTTAACTGTTCTTCTAATTTCTGGTACATTCTGTCTGTGTATAAATAGCAGAGCACTCTGCCCGAGAGGCAGTCAGTGCTGCGTGTATGTTGAGTTCGTAATAAACGTGCTTTCAGTATAAGTGCTGTGTTCAGTTGCCTTCGAAGTCAAGCCTGCTTCCATTGCAACGCAACAATATATTTTTAGTAAATAACTTACGTGTTTGGAGTCAGCTTGGAACCATAGATCCCCAGTTGCCCTGCTGATACATTTCCACAAAAAATCTTATATTACCTACAGTATGTCATCGATTATATTTATCAGTGTGTAATTACCATATTGACGATATTTTGGTCTTCTAGAGGTCACATAACAAACAATTGGAAACGGTTCTATTTCAGTGTTTCACATTCTGTTTCGGTCCCACCAGCGAAAATTAGCACGAGCAGCCAATTCACAATAGAATAAATAGAACTCGTTTACCTGAACCATTACGTTCTTTTCCGTTACTAAAGAAGTGTCATTTTCTTCTCCATTAGAGCTGACTTTTTTCAGTTATTTAATGAAAATTTCTTCATTAAATTACGTTTTCATTTTTATCCAGTGTGGACATCGACATCGGCCCTGTTGTGTTACCGTATTGTAAGGGCTAAATTAATTCCAGAAAGAACACTCAATGCAAAAAATATCCAAGTCGTCATGGAACATTAATTATTTGTGAATAAAACAAAGCAGAAAAACAAAAAGTCGATTAAGAAGGCTCATCGGACTAATCCCCTCGCACAAAGTGAGCGAGCGCAGCAGAAATACACTTCTCAAAACAATAATGGTGTCAGGTCACAAATCGTACACAATACGCACATATTGACGTATTGTATCCAGATATTGGTCACAAACATAATTTGTGTGTGACACAGTACGATATTTTGCTGTTTCAACTCTCTACTTGAGTTTTACATGGGGACTACTTAGAGCGAGGCGCCATGGGGTTACCATAAGAGTTAAAACGTCATTCTCGTTACCCTCTAATACGTTGTATGATCACCTCGGACGGCCAAAACAGTTCCAACTCTGCGTGGCGTGGACAGTGTAAGTTTATCGATTACCTCACGACTGATATTTGGCCATTCTCGGCAAATACAATGTGCGCAGTACCCAGCTCCGCAGCCGCTGTGGAAGGCGTTGGCCTGGCTCCAACGCGTATGCCAAAGTGTGTTCCAAACGTGCTGCATCGGATTTACATCCGGTGAAGAAGCTGGCCACTCCACTCCTTCGATTCCCTCAGTTTCAAGCATGTTGGCCACCAGTGCAGCTTTGTGGGAATGAACGGAGTCGTCCATCAGAAGGAATCCATATGACACCAGCTTAGGACACAACAAAAGCTTGAGTTCTGAGCAGTCAAAGTACCAGAGGTCCGTACGCCTACCAGTACTGACTGCTGTCCACACCATTCACCCACCACCATGATGCGGTGATGTTTCTTTCACGTAAGCAGGACTGTTCCGAGTTGCACGTTCTTTCCAAATGAGGGAACGACGATTGACTGGCTGAACACAAATCTTGACTCATCTGTGAACGGAACCTGGCGCCATTTGTTTCGACTCCAGTCTTGAAGTTCCTCTGTCCACTTTCTATGTTTTCATTTTCAAATTTAATTATATAAAAGATTTTGCAATCTCTGGAAATGAGCGTGTGGTTTTTTTGGCAAGGAGACCCCTTACGGGATTCTTCGGCCGCCCGAGTGTAAGTCTTTCTATTTGACGCCGCGTGGGCGACTTATGTGCCAATGATGATGAGATGATGATTATTAGGACAACACACAACACCCAGTGCCCTGCCGGATATCGAACCCGGCTCACCTGCGTGGTAGTCAGCGATGCTACCACTGAGCTACGGAGGCTGACTTGCAATCTCTAATTCCACGTGTTGTGTCAGTTTTTGTTTATTTGCATGTAATCGAGAGGAAAACCTTGTCATCTCCTAAAACGATGGTTGAGTAGGTCAGATGCCACGAAAGCCCCTAGTACCTACGGAGATGACATTCCAAAAAACACCGTCGTAGCTCTTCACAAACTGAACAATCTAAGGTTACCGTCATCAACTATTGGTCGAGACAATACGGTAAAAAAAATGTAACACGTTTGAAACCATCATTGTTAACGACCTTTTATAAAATATAGAAAATTACTAATAAACAAAAAAAAATGCATATTTCGTAAAAAATGCCATTAGATATTAAAATTGTGTAAGTATTCATACACTACGAAAAAAGATAAATAAAATGCGGCCGGCCGCGGTGGCCGAGGGGACTGAGGCGCTCCAGTCACGGTCTGCGTGGCCACTACGGTCGGAGGTTCGAATCCTCCCTCGGGCATGGATATTTGTGCCGTTCTTAGGATTAGCTAGTTCATAAGTAGTTTGTAATTTTAGGGACTGATGACCCTTTAGTTAAGTCCCATAAGCTATACAAACATTTGAACATTTTGAAACAAAATGTGGAAGATTCGAACCTTCGACCCAAGGGTTACCACAACGCTACGACTTTTTCTTCTTTTTTCTGGTATATCTATAGAGTTTTCGATCGTTGATTCGGTTCATTCTGGAGCGTTCGTTCAATTTCTGGCTCAGCTTTTCTCTTTTGTTACAGAGGGCGTTCAGTCCCCTAACCTGGCGCGCTGAGCCACGGCGCTACACCGTCAGACGCTGTGATTGTTTCAGTTGTTGATACTTACGTGTACTTGGAAAACTTCAAAGTCGATTTGGTTCAGATTTTTTTAGAGTTGCGTCGTATGGCTTTAGCTGATTGTTTTTCAAGCTCTGAACTTCACGTACCATAAATATCAAAAAAATTCTCCTTGTCAGACAACTCCAATTTTCTTTTAAGGCCTACATTTTAACTGTGTGAAATTTCCTTAAAGGCCAATTCACACTGTCCGTCACGTCACGTCACGTCACCGTCCGTCAGAACATTCCGCAATGTATTTGTAATGGCGGCGTTCACACTGTCCGTCACGAACCGTCACGTCACGTCAACGTCACGTCAAGCTTTCTCGCGAAGAATGTTTTGACAGAACGGTCGTCTGCTAACACGGAAGTTAACCTATTTTCGTCACGCGAATTAAATGTTGCATTCGACGATTGCGATGTTTATATGCAAATAAGTCTTATTCGCCTTTATTTTGTTGTTATACTTCGTTTTAGGGGTAAATCTCAAATGTTTCATGACGACTTAAATGTTTTTGTCAATTGAGTGGCCCCCTAAAATCGCGGTCGGATATCTGAAACCAAAAAAAATGCTTAATGTTACTTAACATTGTAACAGAAAAGACTGAAGCAAACTGTTTATTAGAATATGATTGTAATTTGATTACGCATTTCTCATTAAATAACATTTTAAATGAAAAAGTCAGTTCTAACGATATACAAAAATTCTGTTGCTTACGACGGTATTAACAATGTCAACGGGCAAATTGTATTGGATAAATGGATTTTGTTTGATGTATTCATATGTTTATTTTTTCGTTTGAAAATAGATGTCAATGTTTTGAAATGTTGTTTGAGTTCCCAGTAAGTTGGCCAAAAACATACACTGTAAAGTTTTATTTGGATGTCAATAACATTCAGCGTTGTTGTTCCTTCAATTCTAGTAATAAACTATGACTTTCTACTCACAACATCACTTTCAACATCGCGTATTGAGATCGGCCAATTGACGTGATGGACACTGACGGACAGTGTGAATACAACTTGACGTGACGGTGCCATGACGTGACGGACAGTGTGAATTGGCCTTAACTAGGTAAACATGTATTTTGTTATGTTTTGACGTGACGGACAGGGTGAATTGGCCTCGAATGTACCTCTAGAGCGGGAAACGCCTAAGCGGCGAAGGAGCGGACAGCGACCAGGTGGGCAGGCGTCCGCGCCAGCTGGCGCCACTGGCACTGGCTCGGCTGCCGCGACTGGCGCCAGGATTTCGTTATTGGAGGGTATTTTTCTGATTGGCCTCTCCTCACAGATTCGGGAAAGGTGGACATTTGCAACTTGGCGCCAGACTTGGATGCGCTCGCCGGCTCTTTACACAAAAGGTAGCGGGCCCGACCGGGAGGGCGCCATTCGTGGAATCTGCAGGCTGTGCCAGAGGGCCCCCTACCTGCTTGAGACAGACTTCGTAGTCTTACCAGGAAGACGTCCGCCTCCGTAGTCCAGTGGACAGCGTGGTTGGTTGCCACGCAGGGGGCCCAGGTTCGATTCCCGGTCGGGTAGGAGATTTTCTCCGCTCGGGGACTGGGCGTTGTGTCGTCATCATCATCATCATTGACATGCAAGTCGCCGAAGTGGCGTCAGATAAAGAGACTTGCACCAGGCAGGCTGAACACGACCCCAGTTGGGGTCTAACGATCATCATCATCATCAGGAAGACAGTCTGAACTCTTGCCGCCAGCGCACGGAGCTCGTATCAGAATGTGTGTAGCCGACGTGGCGACCAGGGAGCGTCACTTTCAGGAGGCCTTCCTAATGCCGTTCTCACACGGGACGTGCTGCCTGTCTAGCCGCTGCACGCTCTGAAACGCCGCGCTTCTTCCCAGGGAACGTGACGCGTTGCTCACCGTGTTTTGAGACTGCGGTACTCTCCAGCGACTATTGGGGGCTGGCGTGTAGAGCACTGTGTTTACAAACAACAAAGAGGAACGCGCACAAAGTTAGACAGTACCCTCTGTTAGAGGTCGCGACGGCGTGGCTTCCAGTACAGGAGGCCCTCCGCTGACAGCCCGGCGTGCAGCACTCCGCAACGAGAGGCAGCGCGTCAGCGAGCAGAGCGGCCGTCTTCCAGGGCGCTCTGTCAAATTCTTCTCACAGTATCATATCTCCTATCTCATCTTCCTCCTCTTCGTGTTCCATTTGTAGAATACTGTCTTCAAGTTTATTTCCTTTGTATAGGTTCTCTATATATTCCTTCCACAGTTCTGCTTTCTCCCATTTGCTTAGTACTGGTTTTCCATATGAGTTCTTGATATTCATAAAGCTGCTATTCTTGTCTCCAAATATTTCTTTTATTTTCCTGTAGGCGGTATCAATCTCTTCCCTATTTATACATTCTTCTACGGTTCTGCATTTGTCTTCTAGCCACTCCTGCTTAGCCACTCTGCACTTCCTGTAAATCTCAGGCGTTTGTACTCCCTTTTGCCTACTTCACTTGCTGAATTCTCATAAATCAAATTCAATATATCCTGTGTTACCCAGGGATTTCTATTGGGTCTTGACCTTCTGCCTATATGATCCTCCGCAGCCTTCACTACTCTATCTCTCAGAGCTACCCACTCTTCTTCTACTGTATTTCTTTCCCCCATTTCAGCTAATTCTTGGCTAATGCTCCCTCTGAAACTCTCAACCACATCTGGTTCCTTCAATTTGTCCAGGTTCCATCTCCTAACTTTTCTATCTTTCTGAAATCTCTTTAGTTTTAATCTCCAGTTCATAACCAATAGGTTATGGTCAAGGTCTGTATCCGCCCCTGGATATGTCTTACAGTTTAAAAAACCTGGTTCTAAATCTATTCCTTACCATTATAAAATCTTCCAGTGTCTCCTGGTCTCTTCCATGTATACCACTTTCTTTCGTGATGATCAAACCAAGTGTTGGTGATCATTAAATTGTGCTCTGCGCAAAATTCTACCAAGCGATCTCCTCTTTCATTCCTTTTTCCCAGTCCATATTAACCTACTAAATTTCCTTCTCTTCCCTTTCCTACTACCGAGTTCCAGTCCCCCATCACAATCAAGTTTTCGACTTCCTTAATTTCTTCATGATTTCTTTTATCTCCTCATACATTTCTTCGATATCCTCGTCGTCGGACGTGCTGGTTGGCATAAGATCTTGCATTACTGTGGTCGATGTTGGTTTTGTGTCTATCTTTGCTACGTAATGCGTTCACTATTCTGTTCATAGTAACTTACCCGCATTCCTGTTGTCTTATTCATTTCTCCTGCGTTACCACCAACTGATTTTGTAGTTATAACCCTTTACTCACCTGACCAGAAATCCTGTTCATCCTGCCACCGAACTTCACTAATCTCAACAATATCCATTTCTCTTTTCAAATTTTCTAACTTACCTAACCGATTGAGGGATAGAACATTCGACACTACGATACGCATAATACCTGTTTTTGTTTTCTTGATGACGACATCCTCCTGAGTAGTCCCCGCCCAGAGATAGGAATGGGGGACTATTTTACATCCAGAATATTTTACCCGATAAGATGCCAGCATCATATATTCATACAGTACAGCTGCATGTTCTCAGGAAAAGTAACGATTGTAGTTTCCCCTTGCTTTCAGCCGTTCGCAGTAACTGCATGGCAAAGCCATGTCAGCTGATGTTACAAGACCAGCTCAATCAGTCACCCAGACTGTTGCCCCTGTAACTACTGAAAAGGCTGCTGCCCCTCTTCAGGAACCACACGTTTGTCTGGCCTCTCCACAGATACCCCTCCGCTGTGGTTGCACCTAGGGTACGGCTATCTGCATCGTTAAGGCACGCAAGCCATCCCACCTCAGCAATGTCTATGGGTTGGTGATATTCACTATTCGAGGTTAAATCTAACTTTGGCAAAGAAATGCGTGAATTATGCTGCCACAAAAGTCTTCGTTAACTTACCAAGTAGCACCAAACGTCGAAAGGTATTTAGTATTTAAAAACATATGATAAGAATTTGTCAATTGTTACTCCTTCTACACTTAAGATGAATTTTTTGATAAAACTTAATGATTTTGCAAAAAATAAATAAATTACATTAAATTAAATTAAAATTAAAAAATTAAAAATATTAAGTGTCGTACATAGACACCATTTATTAAACTAAGACGTTACAAAACATTGCGTAATGACGTATTTATGATCGATGGAACAAGTATTAATCTAATCTAATCTCATTCCAGATCGAATGAAATAAATCGCAATTTGCGATCAGTTATGGCTGCACTGTACTAGGTTTAGATGGAATACCAAAGTGCGGCGAATGAAAATTCGTGCCCTCACTTTGGTATTCCATCTGAACGTAGTACAGTGAAGCCATAACTGATCGCAAATTGCGATTTATTTCATTCATTGAACGTTGTAACGTCGTCAAAAATATACAATTGTAAAAAATACATATAATCATTCCAGATAGTTTGCCAAGTAGTGTTTGAGAAGCCTCTGGTCTGTCAATTAGAGGTGGGACTCCATAACCTGCAATGTTCCGAGATATTTTGTTTTGATTATTGCCAGCTCGATATAGAGTTACCGGGGATGCGAGTTGCTACCCTTACTTGCCCAGGGTCCCATTGGGCTTTGCCGCTGATGGTTGAGGGACCAACTGATGAATTTGGCAGTCTTGCGGTCTTCAGTCCGGAGACTGGTTTGATACAGCTCTCCGCACTTCACTGTCCTGAGCAACCCTCCTCATAAGAACGACAACCCACATCCATCTGAATCCGCTTACTATATTCGTCTCGTGATCTTCCTCTGAGATTCTCCAACCCCCACCCCGCACACTTCCCTCCAGTGCTAAATTTATGATTCCAAAATGCTCAAATGTTTGTTAAGCTTATGGGACTTAACTACGGGGTCATCAGTCCCTAAACTTACAAACTACTTATCAAATACCTTATACTAAGGACGGCACAAATATCCATGTCCGAGGGGGGATTCGAACCCCCGATCGTAGTGGCCGTGCAGACCGTGACTGAAGCGCCTCAGTCCCCTCGGCCACCGCGGCCGGCATTTATGATTCCTTTATGTATAAGAATATGTCCTATCAATCGATCCCTTCTTTCGGTCAAGGTATGCCAGAAATTCCAGATATATATATATATATATATATATATATATATATATGCTGATATATTATCTTTAAGTTATACAGTTAGGTTAATGGACGAGGCTGAGTTAGTAAATAAGTCGCAAACTGAGGCAGACACGCCAGTACTGCGCGCTATGTAGGGGTATTTCTCTGCCACAATGACACGTCTGTCTTGTGGGTTGCAGCAGTGTAAGGAACCAAATAAAGTTACAGCTCAAGAGCGTCACTTATAGGACGCAAACGCTGCCACAAAAATTCCAAGTTCCAGGCTTTTAAAGCCTTCTCATACGATGAAACGAGTGTTTAAATTTACAGGTGGAGTCAGCTGAAAAGTAAAGCAATTTTCAGGCTTGTAAACGCAGTACTGGCGTGTCTACCTCAGTTTGCGACTTACTGGCTCACCCTCGTAGATGGTATGAAATCTTTGAAAACAAGTCTTCTGAGCCTCCTAGTGTTCTATTTCGGCTCTCTTATCGCGGCTGCGACTAGCGGTTCACCTGTGTTGCTCCTTTACAGCACACGCGCCAAGCCGAGCTGCTGTTAGTCAGCGTTGTTAATGGCGCGCAGCGGGGGTTGGTTACCCTCTATGGCTGCGCCCTCGCAGATTCTCTCCCCCAACCCCCCGCCCCCCAACCGCCCCCCCCCCCCTGGCGGCGTTAAACGAGTTAGCGCGATCCGGGTGCGGCGCCGCTGGGGAAATTGCCTGCTGCGGCTTCCTTCCTCCCCCTGGGTGGGGGTGGCGGCAAGTGGCCCTTCATTACGCCACGGCGCTGCTTCCCCTGAACCCGCCCTGCCCTGCCGCCTTTGACGACCTTGACCTCATTCTCTGATCCCCTGTTTTTCTTACACCAAATCCCACTCGCTTCATCCCTTCACATACGAGGGTCGGAACTTAAACAGTGGCAACACTGCTGCGGAGACACTACGTAGTGGAACCGGCTGTTGCCACTGAGAGCACACGTTGCCCGCCTCACCTCAGAGCTAATGGACTCACCCCTGTCACCGGCAAGTGCACAATCGTAGAGAATACTGTCACTTGTGACCGAGCGATCTAACTTGACGTTCTCGCTATGTTTTCGAAAGAGGAACAACGGATTTGGATCGAGACGGAATGTGCCAGAGGTCGTACAGCACGACAGTGTCATCGAGGTCTTCTAGTTGCATGCGGGGAATCGGCATTGACGTACAGAAGAGTGACGCATCAGGTAAAAACATGGGGTAGGCCATCCTACAGTCTTTGAAAAAGAAGTGCAGTGTCGCCGCGTTAGTGGACAGCGTACGACGCCAGACGATTCGTGAGTTCGCCCACGAAAACGAATCAGTGCATACGCATTCGGCTTCCCGTCTCGACGAAATCGCGTCGAGTTCCACACGAATTGACCGAATTGCAGAACCTGAAGCGTTACGACGCCCCTCAGTAGCGCGAAGGAGAGGTTTTGTTACGCCATATCGTAACACCGCATGAGATACGGGCCACTTTGCATAACGTGCGGGCGAATACAGTGCAAGCTGTGGCTGCTCTGGGCATTCGATCGGACTGGGGTAAGTAGTGTACCATCCTCCACACTCCCTGCACTTCTGAGTTTGATTTCGAAGATGGAGGAACTACTTCGTGGCATTCGCTTCAGAACGGTTCCAGAGATTCGACAGGCAGTAGACCGCTCCATTCGCACCATCAACAGAACAGGCTCTGCTAACGGTATACCACGCACTCCACATTGTGGCAACTGGTTTTAAATAAATAACGCTGGTGACTACTTTGAAGGACAGTAACAGGTGCAACACGTAACGATTTTTTACCGGTTATGAATAAATAGCTGCCACTTTTTAAGTTCCTAGATTAGATTACCACTCCCATGAACCACAGACATTGCCGAGGTGGGGTGGCTTGCGTGCCTCAACGATACAGATAGCCGTACCGTAGGTGCAACCACAGCGGAGGGTTATCTGTGGAGAGGCCAGACAAACGTGTGGTTCCTGAAGAGGGGCAGCAGCCTTTTCAGTAGTTACAGGGGCAACAGTCTGGATGATTGACTGAGCTGGCCTTGTAACATCAGCTAAAGTGACTTTGCCACACAGCTACTGCGAACGGCTGAAAGCAAGGGGAAACTACAGCCGTTATTTTTCCCGAGGACATGCAGCTCTACTGTATGAACTTATGATGATGGCATCCTCTCGGGTAAAATATTCCGGAGGTAAAATAGTCCCCCATTCGGATCTCCGGGCGGGGACTACTCAGGAGGATGTGATCATCAGGAAAGACAATACTGGCATTCTACGGGTCGGAGCGTGGAATGTTAGATCCCTTAATCGAGTAGGAAAATTAGAAAATTTAAAAAGGGAAATGGATAGGTTGAAGTTAGATATAGTGGGGATTAGTGAAGTTCGGTGGCAGGATGAACAGGATTTCTGGTCAGGTGAGTACAGGATTATAAATACAAAATCAGTTGGGGGTATCACAGGAGTAGGATTGATAATGAATAAGAAAATAGGAATGCGGGTAAACTACTATGACCAGCACAGTGATCGAATTATCATTGTCAAGATAGATACGAAGCCAACTCCGACAACAGTAGTACAGGTTTATATGCCAACTAGCTCTGCCGATGATGAGGAGATCGAAGAAATATATGAGGAGCTAAAGGAAATTATTCAGACAATTAAGGGAGAGGAAAACTTAATTGTTATGGGAGACTGGAATTCGGTAGTAGGACAAGGAAGGGAAGGGAAGATAGTGGGTGAATATGGTCTGGGCAAAAGGAATGAAAGAGGAAGCCGCCTGGTAGAATTTTGCACGGAACATAATTTAGTTATAACAAACACCTGGTTTAAGAATCACAAAAGAAGGTTGTATACGTGGAAGAGACCAGGAGACACGGGGAGATACCAGATAGATTTTATAATGGTAAGACATAGATTTCGGAACCAGGTTTTGAAGTGTAGAACATACCCAGGGGCAGACATAGACTCTGACCATAACTTGTTGATTATGAACTGTAGGCTGAAACTGAAGAAACTACAGAAAGGTAGGAAAATAAGGAGATGGGACCTAGATAAATTGAAGGAACCCGAAGTTCTTAAGAATTTCAGAGGGAGCTTCAGGCAACAATTGACAGAAACAGGAGAAAATAAAACAGTTGAGGAGGAATGGGTAAAATTGAGAGATGAAATAGTGAAGGCAGCAGAGGACAAAATAGGTAGGAAGGCAAGACCTACAAAGAATCCTTGGATATCACAGGAGATACTAAATTTAATCGATAAAAGGAGAAAGTATAAAAATGCAGTAAATGAAACAGGCAAAATGGAGTACAGACGACTAAGAAATGAGATTGTCAGGAAGTGCAAAATGGCTAAGCAGGAATGGCTAGAAGGCAAATGCAAGGATGTAGAAGAATGTATAAATAGGGGAAAAATAGATACAGCCTACAGGAAAATAAAAGAAACATTTGGCGATAAGAAAAACAGCTCTATGAATATCAAGGACACTGATGGAAAACCAGTTCTCAGCAAAGAAGGGAAAGCTGAAAGGTGGAAAGAGTATATAGAGAGGCTCTACAAAGGAAACGAACTTCGATACATTATTGTAGGGAGGGAAGATGATGTAGATGATGATGAAATAGGAGATACTATACTGAGAGATGAATTTGACAGAGCACTGAAAGATCTAAGTCGAAACAAGGCCCCTGGAGTAGATGATATCCCGTCAGAGCTACTGAAGTCTCTGGGAGAACCAGCCATGACAAAATTGTTTCACGTTGTGTGTAAGATGTATGAGACAGGTGAAGTACCCTCAGACTTTAAGAAAAATGTTATAATCCCCATACCAAAGAAAGCAGGTGCAGACAGGTGTGAAAACTACAGAACCATCAGTTTAATAAGTCATGGTTGCAAAATATTAACACGGATTATATACAGAAGGATGGAAAAGCTGGTAGAAGCCGACCTCGGGGAAGATCAGTTTGGTTTCAGGAGAAATGTAGGAACACGGGAGGCAATACTCACTTTACGACTTATCCTAGAAGATAGATTAAGAAAAGGCAAACCAACATTTCTAGCTTTTGTAGATTTGGAGAAGGATTTTGACAATGTTGATTGGAATAAACTCTTTAAAGTTCTGAAGCAAGCAGGAGTAAAATATAGGGAGCGTAAGGTTATTTACAACTTGTACAAAAACCAGACAGCGGTTGTCAGAGTTGAAGGGCATGAAAGGGATGCAGTGGTTGGAAAGGGAGTAAGACAGGGTTGTAGCCTTTCCCCAATGTTGTTCAATTTGTACATTGAGCAAGCTATAAAGGAAAGCAAGGAGAAATTTGGAGAAGGAATTAAAGTTCAGGGTGAAGAATTAAAAACATTGCGTTTTGCCGACGACATAGTGATTCTGTCAGATACAGCAAAGGACCTGGAAGAGCAATTGAACGGAATGGACAGTGTGCTGAAAGGTGCATATAAGATGAATATTAACAAGAACAAAACTAGAGTAATGGAGTGCAGTGTAAGAAAATCAGGTGATGCTGAAGGAATTAGATTAGGTAACGAAACAATAAAGGAGGTAGAGGAGTTTTGTTACTTGGGCAGTAAAATAACAAATGATGGTCGCAGTACAGATGATATAAAATACAGAATGGCAATGGGTAGAAAGGCGTTTTTGAAAAAGAGAAATTTGTTAACATCGAATATTGATTTAAGCCTAAGGAAGTCCTTTCTGAAGGCATTTGTATGGAGTGTTGCCTTGTATGGGAGTGAAACATGGACGATAAGCAGTGTGGACAGAAAGAGGATAGAGGCTTTTGAAATGTGGTGCTACAGAAGAATGCTGAAGATTAGGTGGGTGGATCGCGTAACTAATGAGGAGGTACTGAACCGAATTGGGGAGAAAAGAATTTTCTGGCATACCTTGACTAAAAGAAGGGATAGATTGGTAGGACACATTCTTAGACATCAAGGAATTGTGAATTTAGCGTTGGAGGGAAGTGTGTGGGGTAAAAATCGCAGAGGGAGACCAAGAGACGCGTATAGTAAGCAGATTCAAGTGGATGTGGGTTGTCGTTCTTATGGGGAGATGAAAAGGCTTGCTCAGGATAGAGTAGGGTGGAGAGCTGCATCAAACCAGTCTCTGGACTGAAGACCACAACAACAACAGATTAGATTAAATTAGTTTTTCGTTCCATAGATCCATGTTTAGGAGATCCACATGGGTAAATAGTTTATATACAAATACACACTCTTTTTCAAGGTTTTTTAGCAGATAATCTAATAATACTAATATAGTACATGCACCATTTGGTACAATTTAGAAATCCACTAATGGAGTAAAAGGAGTTGGCCACTAGAGAGTCTTTTAGGCTCCTCCTAACCGATCTTTATTCCTAGCTAAATTTTTTATACTTGGTAAATTCTTGAAAATTGTGTTCCTGAGTAGTGGACCCCTTTTTGAACCAAAGTAAGCGCTTTTAAGTCCTTGTGTAGATCATCTTTGTTCCTAGTATTATATGTATGAACTGAATTGTTTGTTGGGAAAAGGAATATATTATTTGTGACAAATTTCATTAAGGAATAAATATACTGAGAGGCAGTAGTTAATATACCCAGTTCTTTGAAGAGATTTCTACTGGACATCCGTGAAATTACTCCACAAATAATACGTATTGCACGCTTTTGGACTCTGAAGACTTTTAACTGACTTGAAGAGTTACCCCAAAACATTATACCATACGACATTATGGAATGAAAGTAAGCAAAATATGCAAGCTTTTTTATTTGTAGGTTTCCTATGTCTGATAACACTCGTATTGAAAATACAGATTTGATGAGTCGTTTCTATAGCTTGTGGTGTGCTCCTCCCAACTGAATTTATTGTTGTTGTTATGGTCTTCAGTCCAGAGACTGGTTTGATGCAGCTCTCCACCCTACTCTATCCTGAGCAAGCCTTTTCATCTCCTGATAAGAACGGCAACCCACATCCATTTGAATCTGCTTACTATACGCGTCTCTTGGTCTCCCTCTGCGATTTTTACCCCACACGCTTCCCTCCAATGCTAAATTTACGATTCCTCGATGTCTAAGAATGTGTCCTACCAAGCGATCCCTTCTTTTGGTTAGGGTATGCCAAAAATTCCTTTTCTCACCAATTCTGTTCAGTACCTCTTCATTAGTTATGCGATCTACCCACTTAATCTTCAGCATTCTTCTGTAGCACCACATTTCAAAGGCCTCTATTCTCTTCCTGTCAACACTGCTTATCGTCCATGTTTCACTCCCGTACAAGGCAACACTCCACACAAATGCCTTCAGAAAAGATTTCCTTACACTTAGATTAATATTCGATGTCAGCAAATTTCTCTTTTTCAAAAATGCTTTTCTTCCCACTGCCATTCTGCATTTTATATCCTCTGTACTGCGACCATCGCATGTTATTTTACTACCCAAGTAACAAAACTCATCTACCACCTTCATTGTTTCGTTACCTAATCTAATTCCATCAGCATCACCCGACTTTCTTAGACCGCATTCCATTATTTTTGTTTTGCTCTTGTTAATGTTCACTTTATACGCTCTCTTCAACACACTGTCCATTCCATTCAACTGCTCTTCCAGGTCCTTTGCTGTCTCTGACAGAATTACAATGTCATCAGCAAAACGCAATGTTTTTATTTCTTCCCCCTGAACTTTAATCCCTATTCCAAATTTTTCCTTGCTTTCCTTCACCGCCTGCTCGATGTACAAATTGAATAACATCAGAGAAAGGCTACAACACTGTCTTACTCCCTTCCCAACTGATGCTTCCCTTTCATGCCCTTCGAGTCTAATAACTGCGGTCTGGCTTTTGTACAAGTTGTAAATAAGTCTCCTTTCCCTATATTTTATCCCTACTGACTTCAGAATTTGAAACAGTGTATTCCAGTCAACATTGTCAAATACTTTCTCCAAATCTACAAAAGCTAGAAATGTAGGTTTGCCTTTCCTTAATCTATCTTCTAAGATAAGACGTAAAGTGAGTATTGCCTCCCGGGTTCCTATGTTCCTCCTGAATCCAAACTGATCTTCCCCGAGGTCAGCTTCTACCAGCTTTTCCATTCTCCTGTAGATAATTCGTGTTAAAATTTTGCTACCATGACTTATTAAACTGATGGTTCTGTAGTTTTCACGCCTGTCTGCACCTGCTTTCTTTGGAATGGGGATTATAACATTTTTCTTAAAGTCTGAGGGCATTTCGCCTGTCTCATACATCCTACACACCAGTTCAAATAGTCTTGTCATGGCTGGCTCTCCCAGAGACTTTAGTAACTCTGAAGGTATGTCATCTACTCCTGGGGCCTTATTCCGACCTAGGTCTTTCAAGGCTCTGTCAAATTCATCTCTCAGTATGGTATCTCCTATTTCATCTTGATCCACTTCCTCTTCCCTTCCTACAACATCGTCCCTAAGTTCATTTCCTTTGTAGAGCTGCTCTATGTATTCTTTCCACCTTTCAGCTTTCCCTTCTTTGCTGAGAACTGGCTTCCCATCTGAGTTCTTGATATTCGTAGAGTTGCTTTTCTTGTCCCCAAATGTCTCTTTTATTTTCCTGTAGGCGGTATCTACTTTTCCCCTTCTTATACATTCTTCTACAGATTTGCATTTGGCTTCTAGCCACTCCTGCTTAGCCATTTTGCACTTCCTGTCGATCTCATTTTTTAGTCGTCTGTACTCCATTTTGCCTGTTTCATTTACTGCATTTTTATATTTTCTCCTTTCATCAATTAAGTTTAGTATTTCCTGTGTTATCCAAGGATTTTTTGTAGGTCTTGCCTTTCTACCTATTTTGTCCTCTGCTGCCTTCACTATTTCATCTCTCAATGCTACCCATTCCTCTTCTACTGTTTTATTTCTCCCTGTTTCTGTCAATTCTTGCCTAAATCTCCCTCTGAAATTCTCCAGAACCTCACTTTCCTTCAATTTATCTAAGTCCCATCTCCTCATTTTCCTATCTTTCCGCAGTTTTTTCAGTTTCAGCCTACAGTTCATAACTAACAAGTTATGGTCAGAGTCTATATCTGCCCCTGGGTGTGTCTTGCAGTTTAGAACCTGGTTCCGGAATCTATGTTTTACCATTATAAAATCTATCTGATACCTTCCGGTGTCTCCTGGTCTCTTCCACGTATACAACCTTCTTTTGTGATTCTTAAACCACGTGTTTGTTACGATTAAATCATGTTCCGTGCAAAATTCTACCAGGCGACTTCCTCTTTCATTCCTCCTGCCCAATCCATATTCACCTACTATTTTTCCTTCTCTTCCTTTTCCTACTACCGAATTCCAGTCTCCCATAACAATTAAGTTTTCCTCTCCCTTAACTGTCTGAATAATTTCCTTTAGCTCCTCATATATTTCTTCGATCTCCTCCTCATCGGCAGAGCTAGTTGGCATATAAACCTGTACTACTGTTGTCGGTGTTGGCTTCGTATCTATCTTGACGATGATAATGCGATCACTGTGCTGCTCATAGTAGTTTACCCGCATTCCTATTTTCTTATTAATTATTAGTCCTACTCCTGTGATACCCCCAACTGATTTTGTATTTATAATCCTGTACTCACCTGACCAGAAATCCTGTTCATCCTGCCACCGAACTTCACTAATCCCCACTATATCTAACTTCAACCTATCCATTTCCCTTTTTAAATTTTCTAATTTTCCTACCCTATTAAGGGATCTAACATTTCACGCTCCGATCCGTAGAATGCCAGTATTGTCTTTCCTGATGACAACATCCTCCTGAGTAGTCCCCGCCCGGAGATCCGAATGGGGGACTATTTTACCTCCGGAATATTTTACCCGAGAGGATGCCATCATCATATTTCCATACAGTAGAGCTGCATGTCCTCGGGAAAAGTAACGGCTGTAGTTTCCCCTTGCTTTCAGCCGTTCGCAGTAGCTGTGTGGCAAAGCCACATTAGCTGATGTTACAAGGCCAGCTCAGTCAATCATCCAGACTGTTGCCCTTGTAACTACTGAAAAGGCTGCTCTTCAGGAAGGCCCTCTTCAGGAACCACACGTTTGTCTGGCCTCTCCACAGATACCCCTCCGCTGTGGTTGCACCTACGGTACGGCTATCTGCATCGTTGAGGCACGCAAGCCACCCCACGTCGTCAATGTCTGTGGTTCATGGGGGTGGACTGAATTTATTATCAAGCTGTAATCCCAAGAATTAAATACTGTCAACCTCTTCTATCTGCTCTTCTTCATACTTAATGCATATACGGGCAGAAAACTTCTTCCATGTTCTGAACTACATGTAGTGAGTCTTTTCAAAGTTTAATGACAATGAGTTGGCTTTAAACCACTTATTAATGTTCATGAAAATATCATTAGCAAACCTTTCTATAACTATGCTTGACGTATTTTTTATTGCAACACTTGTATCATCTGCAAACAAAACGAACTCTGCTTCTGGTAGTGTAACTGATGAGAGGTCATTAATGTAAATAAGAGAACCTAAGATGGAAGCTTGTGGGACACCACATGTAATTTCTCCCCAATCCGATGATGACTGTTGGCTTAATTCACTAGTCACTTGCACTGACACCCTTTGTTTCCTGTTAGTAAGGTACGAATTGAAGCATTTTGCAGCATTTCCCGTGACACCATAGAATTCTAATTTACTTATGGTTCACTCAATCAAATGCCTTTGACAAATCACGGGAAATACCTGCTGTTTGCAATTTATTATCTAATGAATCCAGTACATTCTCACTGTAGGTGTAAATAGCCTTCTCGATATCGGAACCTTTCAGAAATCCAAACTGTTTTCTGGACAATATGTCATTCGTGGTCAGGTGGTTGAGAATCTGCTTGTACATTACCATTTCAAGAATTTTGGCACAGAAAGGGGTGAATTATGCTGCCACAAAAGTCTTTGGTCACTTTCCAAACAGAGTCAAACGTCTTACACATAGACAACCACATTTTTTTTAAAAAATTAAAATAATTTTTGAAATTTAACTCCTATTCAGTAGACGGGTTTTTATACAACTAATAAATTAGTAATTTTCCTCTGATATCAAGTACAGCTACCTTTTATTAAACTTGCATGTTTCACATAATTACCGAATGATCTATGCTAGAAGAAATAATCTAATTTAGTCGTCAGGTAATTTCTAACTATTTCCTGTCACTATCGATGCTACTGACACCAGAGTCTAACATTAGAATGGCGATACCCCTAGTAACTTTGCGACTGCAAAGTCGCCAAGCAGGTGGGTCGTAATAACACCGTGGAAAGATTGTCTATTTGGTGTGCAGCAGTACATTCAAAATGCCGTCGTATTTAAGAGGTTTTGGGCGCTAAAATTGTAGCAGCTATAAAATTATAATGCGGAAATCTCTTATAATAAGAGAATAATATTATGTATAACAAGTGTTCGTTTAAAGTGGTTCGTTACACTTTTTGGCATGGAAAGAAAAACCGCACACAATTTATTCTCTTCGAAACTTCGATTCTTAATGAGAATCGCAAATTCTTAATCACTATAAGTTTTATATATTCGGTGTCGTTTCGTTGAACTTTGCGTGAGCTTGGAGTCTTGTAGAGACGAGTAGTTGTGGAGCAGAGTCACTTCGCCCACCAAAGTGATCCGGCGCAGTGGTGGCACACTGGACTCTCATTCGGAATGATGGTGGTACAAATCCACCTCCAGCCATCGAGATGTAGGTTTCCATTTACCTAAATCACTCCAGGCAAATGCTGGGATGGTTCCTTTGAAAGTGCAAGGCCGATTTCCTTCCCCCTCCATATCTGATCTGCGCTCGAGGAATGTGGTATCAGACCTGGACACAGTAAACTCTGTCCTACAGGCCTCGAAAGGCCTAACAGGTACCGACCGACCGCCGTGTCATCCTCCGCCCGAAGGCATGGATGCGGTATGGAGGGGGGCGTGGTCAGCGCCCCGCACTCCCGGCCGTTATGTCAGTCTTAGTGTCCGGAGCCGCTGCTTCTCAGTTGGCCTCACAAGAACTGAGTGCGCCCCGCTTGCCAACAGTCCTTGTCAGACCCGGACGGTTAACCATCTAAGTGCTGTCCTAGTCCGACAGTGCTAATCTTCAGTGATCTACCCACAACCGGTGTTTCCACTGTGACACGAACACTGACGAGCATCAGATCTCGGTTGTCGAGGAAGATGGTATCACCTTGCCTGCTGAGTATACAGCTTTTTTTGCGGGTGGACTCATACTGCCCTCGAAGTTTCGGTACGTTATGCCGATGTGTCAGATGCAGGCTTAAAATCGGTTGGGTTGTTACGACGTTTCGTACTTTCTCATTTGAACACTTCTTACAAAACACAACGTCTAATACCATCTCTTTCTCTCCATTTACAATCTAGTGTCAACTTGTAAGCACAGGGAGTTTTGGAAGTCAAAAAATGCTACAATTTTTTCCCAACAAAAACATGCATAGTCCGTGGAAAAGTAATAGCTTATACACCTCTGTTGACGCTTTAAATAATCTAAATTGGTTCCACGTTTGCTATGTTAGCCATTCGTAGGAGACAGAAGAAAAGGTACTTATTTTTCACTTAACATTGCTCTTGAAATTGCTTCTAGGATTCCGCAGGATAATTGCCGAATATTTTCTTCGACGATGACTTAATCGCATTTTCAGAGTTTATAGTAGTTTACAAATTAATTATGGACAAGAAAATTAAATTTAACTGTGCATGTTAATTACTCTATGTATAAAACAGTAGCAGTTATGTTTCCTCATTTCATATTAATGACCTTCTGAATAAGTTGTACAGTAGATTCAGCTAGATTACAGCAAATGTTTTGTAATTCGTCATCATAAACTTCCCTTCTACAATATTTTGTTTGGATCAGAGCTAGTGCTTGTTTATACCGTCAGTCGTTGGGTGTCGAGAGCACATCTCAATTTCGTCTGCGCTTTTTCGTTTCAGTTTTTAAATTTATTCTGTGCTCTTGTGCATATTAGATTGAAATTCGAGTTTAAGAAAATCAAATGTTCAAATGTTTGTTAAGCTTATGGGACTTAACTACGGGGTCATCAGTCCCTAAACTTACAAACTACTTATCAACTACCTTCAACTAAGGACGGCACAAATATCCATGCCCGAGGGGGGATTCGAACCCCCGACCGTAGTGGCCGTGCAGACCGTGACTGGAGCGCCTCAGTCCCCTCGGCCACCGCTACTGATAGTGTAAACGGCTTCCTAACCGAAGCGACATATTTTGACTGTTCTGTGAGGTTCTTGCTTCTCTTTATTAAATTTCTCGGGTGATCGGATGTACATTAGGTAAAAATTCGCGTGAAGTATTTGGTTAGCGTATTCTTCCGCCGTGTGAATCTCGAGAGTCGTGTCTTGATTTCTTTGGATTAGTACCACCTCCAGTCGTCTCCGTTTACCTTAGTTACCCTCTGTCGAGCCTACATCGCGTCTTTCTAGTCATTAGTTTTTCTGGGTATTGTAATCGTGAACAGGGACTTTGACTCCTGTGTGCGGATGCAGTCTGAATTGGTGACACTTTGCTCCCAGCTTCAGGCTGTGTTAACCTCGGTTTCACAGCTTGAGGCTGCGGCCGAGGGGCGTCGTTGTTGTTGGCCGGTCGTGGTAATCATATCCGCCTATCGGCCTGCGGCCGCGACAAGCGCTGTCACTGAGGCGGAAACCCCACCCGTGGTGGCAGGCAGCGTAAGACATTCCGGGGGACCGATCGTGAGGCCTCCCCAGTTCGTCAGGTTTGAGGCGCTATCTGTTCAGCACAATGTTCCTGAGTCGCTCATCCTAAAGTCACCACGCGGTCTGCAAGATCAGGGCTTTCACAGAGGTTGGATTTGCTCGAAGTTGGGAGCTCCAACGTTAGAAGCGAAATGGAGCCCCTTAGAGAGATGGCTGCCAAAGAGGGGAAGAAGGCCAACGCCCTTCCAGGTGTAGAACGGGTCCTTCCAGATACCTTGAAGCAAACTGCAGGTGGTGGCTCACGTCGGCACCAATGATATGTGTCGCTTTGGATCTGAACAGATTCTCTCGGGTTTTGCCGGTGGCGTATTGAGTGCTGTCACAGGCAGTTTATCCTGTAGTGAAATTGAAGTAGTAGACAGTCCCTGCGAGTTGGTATGGGTAGAGCATATACCTGACAACCAAAATAAATTGATATTTTGTTCTTTTTATCGACCTCCTAACTCAGACGATTCGATTGCAGAAATGTTCAAACAAAACTTGGATCAAATTTCAAAAACGTACCCAAAGCTTACAATTTTAATTGGTGGATATTTTAATTAACCCTCGATATGTAGGGGGGAAAAAGGTTCAAAACCGGAGTCAAGCATAAAACATCATCCGAAATTGTACTGAACGCATTCTCCGAAAATCATCCAAGAAATTCATGAGCCCACTAGAATAGTAAATAGTTGTGAGAACATAAATGACCTCCTAGCAACAAATAACACGAAGCTATTAAAGAGCATCAAAACAGACACAGTTAGTGAACACAGAGTTGTCGTAACAAGAGTGAATATCAGACTCTCCAAGAAAGGCAGTACGAGTGATCCGCAACATTACAGGCCTGTATCACTGACGTCGGTCTGGAGCAGGATTTAAAAACATTTACTTTCCTCAAACATTATGAACTACCTCTGAAAGTGTGGTGTCGCACAAGTACAAAGTGCGCGCCACCTACTTTCGCCGCGCGCCGCCAGGCACGCACGGCGTGGCGTTCTCACGACGACAGCCACGAGCGCCCTCTGCGACAACTCCGCTCGTGGCCACGACTGAAGGACATCGCCACTTCGGACTGTGATAGCAACGAGTTAGGACCTTCGTATTCAGATAGGCACCAGTGAAGACTTTGCTATTGTACAGGCACTAGGCAGGCCTCTAACAACAATGTATCAACATTCTGCAGTACTATATAAAAGTTAAGTATTGTTACATTCTGTGTAAAATATATCTCTTTCTAATTTACTCTAGTGTTTGTAGTTTCTGGCTGCTCCCCTCCGTACCTGCACCGGCGTGCTGTCTTGTTACTGTGTCGGTCTCGTTCCACTCGGCCACCGACACCTACGACGAGGCTGGGACACAAAAGCGGCGATGAAGTCGGGACACAAAAGTGGCGACGAGGATGGGATACAAAAGTGGCGACGAGGATGGGATACAAAAGTGGCGACGAGGAGTGATAGAACCTTGGATCAGCCCGCTTGCAGCAGCCAGACAGCAGCAGTCGGAGCACGCAAAAATTGCTCCCGCCCACCCACCCTTATTTTAAGAATTTTGGGGGAACATTTTCAGTTACGTGTTTGTGGACTTTTGTGTTGCAGAGCGTCCTCTTTCATATTGCATTTGTGTTTTGTTATAATTTACTTGTATGCGCGGCGCCTAATCGGTCAGCATGGCCACTACCCCGAACCCAAACTTAATGGAAATTATTCAGTTACAGACGGCGCAAATTACCCAGCTACTCCAGGCGGTGGCCCAGCTCACAGCGCAGGCAGCTAACCAACAACAACAGCCGCCGCTTCAGCAGCCCACACCTGCCGCCGCAACACTTCCTACGTTTCGCCAATACAACGAACGTGAGGAAGAATGGAGTGATTATCTGGCGCAGTTTCAAGAACTCGTCGCGGCTCATCAACTTACAGGTCAGACTGTTAAGCATCTTTTATTGTCTGTGGTGGGCCCCAAAACTTTCGTGTTACTGCAAAAACTATTCCCGCACGCATCTCCTCGTGATGTAGACTTTGAACAAATAGTAGAGGCACTAAATGCTCATTATGAGAGAAAAGTTCTCGTAGCTGCGGCTCGGTACCGATTTTTCAGACTTAAAAAATTACCGCAGCAGTCACACCAAGAGTGGATTACGGAATTGAAGGGCTTAACCCGCCAGTGTAAATTTACTTGCTCTTGTGGACTATCGTATAGTGACGTGATGTTGAGGGATGCGATTACGCAGAATATTCAGGACCCCAGAATTAGAGCAGCAATTCTGAAACAGTCTGACCCCTCATTAGACAGTGTACTGCAGCTTATAGAAGCGCATGATACTTTTGACTTAGCAGATGTAGCAATGCAAAACCACAGTGTAAATTCAGTGCGCCGCAATGGACGCTTTCCTAGCCGTAGTTCTCAGTATAGCACTAGTGATTCTTATTTTTCTACCGGCCGTGCTGAACAGACAGTGAACAGTAGCCAGAGTAAAAGTGCGACGCAAAGGTCGCCCCGTAGTGTTAGACACAGTAATTTGAATAACGGGCGCCAACGCCCATTTCAGAAAAATGTACGTAAATCTTGCCCCCAGTGTGTGTCTCGCCACAAGCGTGCTCATTGCCCTAGTCGCAACGCGACCTGTTATCAATGTGGCAAATCAGGACATGTGCAGTCTGTGTGTATGCAAATTAAAAACTCAAAGAACGATACCGTTAGAAACAGTGCTTCGCAGAGCGCGAGAACAGTTCATTCTGTAAATGTTATACGGGCTGCGGAATTGAAAGCTTCTTTCCTTGGATCTCAATTTCAAGAAAGTAGTTCTGCGCCTATGGCAAAACTATATAGTGCCCCACGTAGCAAGCGCCAACGAGCGCGTAAAACAGTGCAACGGAAAAGGGTTCGGGACAAGCAAAATGACTATGAACAGTGCATTCCTGTCGTGAAAATAGTGCCTTCTGCATCTGCTCATTGTAAAAGTGCCCAGTACTGTGTAGATAGTAACAGTAGACTTGGTGTAGCTACTCAAAAGTTTAGTGCAGTATTTAGTAAATCTGGAGTAGCTTCGCAGGCTTGCGCGGACGCCGATCCGGCGGTAGTGTCATCTAGTGACAGTGTTGTTAATCCGCTGCGTGCCGAGTCTGCGCCGCTTCCTTCACTACGCGGCCCGCGCAAGCGCAGTAAACAAACCGTAGCAGACGTTGCCCACATTCGCGCACCTGTCGTGCGCCAGAAGCACAAACTTTTTGTCAATCTCTCCATAGAAAATAAGACTGTGCAATTTCAACTTGATACTGGTTCCGCTGTTACATTAATAAATAAAGATACTTATGAACTTCTGGGTTCGCCAAAATTGTCGCCGTCACAGCAAGTGTTAACAGCTTATACAGGTCAATATATTCCCGTGCTAGGAACGTGTAGCCTGCCCGCCTCTTTTCAAGGTGTAACAAAAACAGTTGCTTTTGTTGTTCTTCAGGCCAAATCTACACAGAACATTTTTGGACTAGATGCTTTTGACTTGTTTGGTTTATCAATTCAAAGAGATGTGCTTCAAATTTCGTCAATAGTGCCTCAGGATAAAATCAATGCATTGTGTGACAAATAGAGTGACTTGTTTTTGCCGGAACTAGGTTGTGCAAAAGACTTCGTGGCACATGTAACTTTAAAAGAATCTGCAGTTCCAAAATTTCGTAAAGCTAGACCAGTGCCTATCGCCTTGCGTGATACAGTTGCCGAAGAACTTAAACGTTGGCAAGATAGTGGGGTGATTTCTCCTGTTTCTGCGAGTCAGTGGGCCTCGCCTATAGTAATTATACTCAAGCCGTCAGGAAAAGTTCGTCTCTGTGCGGACTTCAAATCAACAGTAAACAGTCAAACAATTGTAGACACTTATCCCCTGCCCAGACCTGACGAACTAATGGACAAATTAGGACAGTCTCGTTTCTTTTCTAAGATTGATTTAGCAGAGGCATACTTACAGATTCCACTTGATGACGAGTCAAAAAAGTTTTTCGTCATTAATACTCACATGGGCCTTTTTCAATTTCAACGCCGACCCTTTGGAAGTTCTTCCGCTCCCGCTATTTTTCAGCGTTTTTTGGAACAGCTGACAGTCTCTGTACCGTGTTGTTCGAACTATTTAGATGACATTGTGGTATCCGGACGTACAGTTGAAGAACATTTAGCAAACCTGGAGTGCCTTTTCAAAGTTTTGACTGCAGCAGGTCTACGTTGTAATAAAGCAAAGTGTTCGTTTTTTCAAACTGAAATAGAGTACCTAGGTCATGTGATTAATGTCCAAGGAATACATCCCTTACAGTCACATCTTCGAGCAATCAAAGACTTGCCTCCTCCTAAGAATGTGCATGAATTGCAAGCATTGATGGGAAAGCTTAACTATTATTTCAGGTTTATTCCCAATGCCTCTCAGATTGCAGCTCCACTGCATCACTTACGTAGGAAGAAGGTTCCTTTTGTATGGTCTAAAGATTGTCAGGTTGCCTTTGACAAACTAAAGTCTGCACTACTCAGTGATGCATGTTTGATTCCCTTTGACCCACAGAAGCCTGTAGTGTTAGCAGTTGACGCCTCGTCGTACGGTCTGGGTGTCGTTCTGTCGCATCGTATTGGATGTCACGATCGTCCTATTGCCTTTGCATCCAAGCTACTGACGCCGACGCAACAGAATTATAGTCAGATAGAAAAGGAGGCCTTAGCAATCATTTACGGCGTCACAAAGTTTCATCATTATCTCTATGGCAGAAAATTCTATTTGTTGACAGACCACAAGCCTCTCACGTCGTTGTTCTCACCCACAAAGCCAATTCCGCCACGTACGGCACAAAAGCTTCAGAGATGGTCCTTGATATTGTCAAATTATCAGTATGAGATTTTGTACCGACCTACCACTAAACATGCCAACGCGGACACACTTTCCCGACTTCCGGTTGGCCAGGATGTATCATTTGATTCTTCAGAAATGGCATGTTGTCAGATAGACTCCAGAGATGCTTCCGCTGTCGCAGACTTTCCTTTGAACTCTCGTCGGGTTGCACAGGAAACAGCTGCGGATGCAGACTTAAGTGTGGTAGCACGTTTTGTTCGCTTTGGTTGGCCTGCCAGAGCCAAAGACATTGATCGGCCTCTGGTTCGACGTTATTTTGCACAACGTCATGCATTATCTTTAAGGCAGGGTGTACTGTTGTTGCATACCGACAACGACCAAGCAAGAGTGATTGTTCCTCGTTCCCTGCAACGAGAAGTGTTACGCCTCCTGCATCAAGGACGTTGGGGTATTGTTAGGACAAAGCAACTGGCCAGACGTCATTGTACCTGGGTTGGTATGGACGCTCAGATAGAGAGCATGACATCACAGTGTACAGTTTGTGCGGAGCATCAGGCGGCTCCTCCACAACGTTTCTCGGACTGGCCACGCCCCAAGGGACCATGGCAACGTTTACATATTGACTTTGCCGGACCTTTCTGGAATACGCGATGGTTGTTGTAGACGCTTTCAGCTAGTTTCCTTTTGTGATTGCCATGAACTCAACGACAGCTTCTAGTACAATCAGTGCCTTAACATCAGTGTTTTGCATCGAAGGCTTGCCTGAAACTATCGTCAGTGACAATGGACCTCAGTTTGTTAGTGCGGATTTTCAACAGTTTTGTCGTGTGAATGGCATTCAGCATATTACCACTGCACCTTTTCACCCTCAGTCCAATGGTGAAGCAGAACGTTTCGTTCGAACATTCAAGTCTCACATGGAGAAGATGAAAGGTCAGCACTCCAGGCAGCAAGCTCTTCAAATTTTCCATGCCACGTGACGGCCCGTCTCCTGCCGAGCTGCTACACGGCCGCCGTCACCGCACTCTCCTTCACCTGCTGCAGCCTCCCACGCACCGAGTCGGTTCGTATGGCGCTACGCGTTTTCAGGTTTCTACGCCGGTGCTGTACAGGGTGTTTGCTGGAAACAAGAAGAAATGGATGCCGGGCATCATTCAGCGCGTGCTCGGGCGCAATATGTTTATTGTACGTTCTTCCACAGGGTCGGAGCTGCGGCGCCACGCAAACCAATTGCGTCTGCATAGGCCGCGCGATCCTGTCTCCGGTTTCTTGATTCCAGACCCAGTTCACCGCCAGGGAGCACAGCCACATCGTTCGTCCCCGGACTACGAGATCCCTATGAAGGTCGACGCACCTCCGATGCAGTCGTCGCCGCCGCAGATGACAGCGTCACCGAGAGGGACTCCGGGACCGTGCGGGCCACGCACCTCAGAATAAGATGACCTGCTCCCTCTGGGCGGGGGCGGGCGCCCTTCCCCAGGTTTCGGCGGGTTCCCTGGAGGATCTCAAGGCGGATTCCGGGGCGCGGACGGCGTCTCGATCCCAGCCTCAGCTACGACGCCCGTCCCACCAGTAACGCCCCCGCCCAGGCCCTCCTCCCAGTGCCGTCGCCGTGGCCCTCAGCCCTACGCCACGACGGCGCGGCGGTTTGGGGGGGAGGGGTGTGGTGTCGCACAAGTACAAAGTGCGCGCCACCTACTTTCGCCGCGCGCCGCCAGGCACGCACGGCGCGGCGTTCTCACGACGACAGCCACGAGCGCCCTCTGCGACAACTCCGCTTGTGGCCACGACTGAAGGACATCGCCACTTCGGACTGTGATAGCAACGAGTTAGGACCTTCGTATTCAGATAGGCACCAGTGAAGACTTTGCTATTGTACAGGCACTAGGCAGGCCTCTAACAACAATGTATCAACATTCTGCAGTACTATATAAAAGTTAAGTATTGTTACATTCTGTGTAAAATATATCTCTTTCTAATTTACTCTAGTGTTTGTAGTTTCTGGCTGCTCCCCTCCGTACCTGCACCGGCGTGCTGTCTTGTTACTGTGTCGGTCTCGTTCCACTCGGCCACCGACACCTACGACGAGGCTGGGACACAAAAGCGGCGACGAAGTCGGGACACAAAAGTGGCGACGAGGATGGGATACAAAAGAAAGAACCATCTATTGTTCCATAGTCAACACGGATTCATAAAGTACAGCTGTTGTGAAACACAGCTAGCTCTTTACTCACATGATGTGATGAGTGCTATTGACAAATAGATTCAGTAGTTCTAAATTTCCGGAAGGCTTTTGACACTGTACCTCAAAAGCGTCTTCTAATCGAATTGGAATATCGCCACAGTTGTCCGATTGGATTCGTGATTTCGTGTCAGAAAGGACGCAGTATTTTGTAATTGACGGTAAGTCATCCAGCAGAACAGAAGAGATATCTGGCGTTCCCCAGGGAACATACGCCCCCTACTGTTCCTTATAAACGATTTAGGAGACAATCTGAGTAGCTCTCTTAGACTGTCCGCGTATGATGCTGTTATTTATCAGTTAGTAAAGTCACCAGAAGATCAAAAGCATGCAGATAAGATATCTGCATGGTGCAAAAATTGGCAATTGACTCTTAATAATGACAAGTGTGAGATCATCCATATGACCACTAAAAGAAATCCTTTACACTTCAGTTACACGATAAATCAGTCAAACTTACAGGCCGTCCATTTTACTAAATACCTGTTGTTGTTGTTGTTGTGGTCTTCAGTCTGCAGACTGGTTTGATTCAGTTCTCCACGCTAAAGCCTCTTCGTCTGACAATACGTCTGGCAACCTTCATCCTTTTGAATCTGCTTACTGTAATCGTCCCTCGGTCTCCCTCTGCGATTTTTATCCCACACACACTTCCTTCTAATACTAGGCTGACGATGCCTTGATGTCTCAGAATATGCCCCACCAACCTAGCCCTTCTCTTAGTAAAGATATGCCAGAAACTCCTTTTCTCCCCAATTCTGATCAGCACCTACTCATTAGTTACGTGATCTACCATACAATCTTCATCATTCGTCTGTAGCCCCGCATTTCGAAAGCCTCTATCATCTTTTTGCCTGAACTCCTTATCGTCCACGTTTCACTCCCAGTGGACAGTGAAGACAGATGACGTCAGACTCCTGGCTTGATGTATGACCGACCGTGCACAACCGTTATGTGCGTATGTTTCCGAAACAGATTGAAAGCCAATTCCGTGGAACCGCAGCGTGCAATAAAGTTACCACCGGAAAATAGATTAATGTCAGCAGAGGTTGCCGATGGAAACCACTAGACAAAACTAAATAGTCAACGCTCGCGAAAAATTTCTAAGATTGCGGACACTTCCGAGTGGAAAAGTTAAAGAGTCCAAGAGACTTGAGCTACACACCGAAGTCTCAGCACACAGGCTGAGACAAGACAACCGTACATTACGGCGTCTGACACTAGACTCCCCGGCATCATACACGACGGTGTCCGGCATACCAATTCTAGTGACCACGCCCAGACTGACGTCGAGCCAATCGGTGAGGTCGCAAATCTGCATATCCAATATTTTTACGGGAAACTAAGCCACGACTCTACAGTTCGGACGCACGCTTCCCCGCGTAAGCCAGAGTTTTCCTCGAAAACGACGGGATCCTGACTCTCGAGATACAGATTTTCAGACTCGTTCACAAATTTTATGCTGTTTGTCGCCAGTATCCAGCTGTGCTTTAGTCCCGGTGTCTCAGCCGGAAGTCTTTCCCCCGTGACCAACATGCGAGCCCAAGTATCGGAACCGTTCAGAACCCGGAAACCCACACTGTGGGTGGTTATCTGGAAATTCTAACATCTTGGTGGCGAACAACATTCGCACGCCGGTGAGACGTCCGACTGCCCTTTAGTATATCTGCAGGTGTGTCTGGAAACGGAAGAACCCACTACAACGGTCATGATTACAATGTCCCAGACACACCCAGCATGCGGTCGTGGCCTGGAGCTTCAGCCCAAAGCAAAATGTACCGTTATCCCTGTGTCTGCCTAGAGAACACTTCACACCAGACAGAATCTTCCCCAGTTCGCATACTCAGAAATGTAAAGTCGGCATTCACGGTGGGCTAAAGGTAGGGGGCTGGTTCCCCCCGGCCGGGAGCTCCTTTAGATCTCCAACTGTGAAAGGCCATCATGGCGAGGAAGAGTTAACCCTACATCCAATGGTGCCCCTGCTGACCGATCGCTTCTGTGCGGCCACGGCCGGCCAGAGCTCACGACAGGAAGTAAATTCTGTCATAACCCCAAGGTGACCTACGCTCACTTCCCTTACTCTTATACTCAGTACAAACCATGAAATAAAATAAACACAAACAGTACCAACGATAACACAAGAAAATTAAAGAACAAACATACACAGAGACAAAGAAGGACGAATATAACTAGTAAAATAAAGTAGCCACCTCACATTGTTCATTTTATACCTTCCTTTCAAGACACTATCCTTTCCGTTTAATTGCTCTTCCAAGCCTTTTGCTGTCTCTGACAGTATTAATATGTTTTCAGCAAACCGCAAGGTTTTTATTTACTCTCCCTGGGCCTTAATTCCCTCTCCAAATTGCTTCACAGTTTGCTCAGATTGCACAACATTAGGGAAAGGCTACAACCCTGTCTTACTCCATTCCTAACTACTGGGACTGATAACCGTAGTCGTTTAGTCTTTTAAAAACAAACCATCCATCCATCCCAACCACTGCGACTGTTTCATGCCCTTCGACTCTAATAATTGCGGTCTGGTTTTGGTACAAGTTCAATATAACTCTTTGCTCCCAATATTTTACCCCAGCTACTTTCAGAATTTGAAAGAGTATATTCCAGTCAACGTTGTCAAAATCTTTTTACAGATCATAAAAACGTAGGTTTCCCTTTCCTTAATCTATCTTCTACGATAAGTTGCAATGTGAGTATTGCCTCGCGTGTTCTTACATTTCTCCTAAATTTCTCCTGACGGGCGATTTAGAGAAAATTCAGACAAGGGCAGTTCGTCTTGTATTGTCGCGATATAGGAGAGAGAGTGTCACGGAAATGATGGACGAATTGGGGTGGAAATCATTAAAAGAAAGGCGTTATTTGTTACGGCTAGATCTATTTGCGAAATTCCTTTTACCAACTTTCTCTTCAGGATGCGAACATATCTTGTTAGTACTCACCTACGTAGGGAGACATGATCATGATAATAAAATAAGAGAAATCAGATCGAAAACAAAAATATTTAGGTGTTGCTTTTCCCCGCGAGCTATTAGAGAATGGAACTATAGAGAAACATGGATGAAGAGCAACAGGCGGATTGTGGTTTTCTCGACTTAAAAAAACCGTTTGACGCAGTGCCACTCTGCAGACTGCTAACGAAGATACGAGCTTATGGAATAGGTTCACAGATTTGTGACTGGCTGGAAGACTTCCTAAGTAATAGAACGCAGTACGTTGTTCTCGACGGCGAGTGCTCATCAGAGACGAGTGTATCATCAGGCGTGCCCCAGGGGAGTGTGGTCGGACCTCTATTATTTTCTATCTATATAAATGATCTGATGGGCAGAGTGTGTTGTAATTTGCGGCTGTTTGCTGATGATGCTGTGGTGTACGGGAGGGTGTCGTCTTTAACTGACTGTAATAGCATACAATTTCTAGTTGGTGTGAAGAATGGCAGCTAGCTCTTAATGTAGAAAAATGAAAGGTGATGCGCATGAGTAGGAAAAACAATCCCATAATGTTCGAATACAGCATTAGTAGTGAGGTTCTTGATGCTGTCGCATATCTAGGCGTAACATTGCAGAGCGATATGAAATGGAACGAACATGTAAGGACAGTTGTGAGAAAGGCGGACAGCCTACTTCGGTTAATTGGGAGAATTTTGGGAAGATGTGCTTCATTTGTAAAGGAGACGGCGTATAAAACGCTTGCACGACCACGTCTTCAGTATTGCTCAAGTGTTTGGGACCCGCAGCAGATCAGTTTAAAGGAAGACATAGATGCAGTTCAGAGGCGAGCAGCTAGGTTTGCTACTGGTAGGCTCGACAAATGCGCGAGTGTCACGGTAATGCTCCTGCAACTCAATTGGGGATCGCTGGAGGAAAGACGACGTTCTTTTCGTAAATTTCTGTTGAGGAAATTTAGAGTGCCGGAATTTGAAGCTGAGTGTGGTACGATCTTGCTGCCGCCTACTTATATTTCGCGTAGTGATCACAAAGACAAGATAAGAGAAATTAGGGCTCGTACGGAGGCATATAGGCATTCTTTCTTTCCTCGTTCAATTTGGGAGTGGAATAGGAAAGGAAATGCCTAGTAGTGGTACAGTGTACCCTCCGCCACGCACTTTACGGTGGATTGCGGAGTATGTATGTAGATGTAGATGACTTGCAGAGTATTTATGTAGATGTAGACAGACAATGTGAAGAAATAAGAAAGCGCTCTACCTGTACGCCACAAACGAGCACTTGTCCACCTGGGCAGGGCAGCCGCTTCAAGTGTAAACGCGCCACTCGCAGTATGTCCGCCGCGAACAGGTGGGGGCGGTGGGGGCGGCGGGGGCGCCCGATCGATGGCGGCGGCAGTCGCCAGACGCCCCACGCTCATCTGCAGCTGCAAAACCACTGACAGGAGCGAGGTTCGGGCTTCATTAGTTCTGCCAGCTGTCCCAGATATTGTGGAAAACCGCGTATTGGCCCACTTTAAGTTACGTTAGTAACACTAAAAGTGGGCCTTGTGATCGTCTTTTGATAGCTCGAAATTTAAATTAAAATAACGGCTTAACCATTCATCTGACACGAAAATTGAATAACCTAATTCGTAGAGGAGAAAATTCTCTCCAACTTTGCTCTATTATGTTTTTTCATATCTCGTATCGTTTCAGAGATATTTGAAAAAATAACGGCGATTTTTGGGATGTCTGTCTGTCCGTAACGTCTTCCCTGTATTTGAGACGAACCGTTCAACCGATCAGCACCAAATTTTACACACATAATTGTAGGCCGCCAGAGACCAGAACCGACCTTTTTCAAATTTTTCGGACAAAAAATAGGGTAATAATACCAAAAAAGACGTTTGTAATATAATTGTAATTGCAAACGAACCGTTAATCTGACATGAAAATTGAATAATCTAATTGGTGGAGGGGAAAATTCTCTACTACTTCGCTCTATTATGTTTTTTTCATATATTGCATCGTTGCAGAGATATTTGCAAAAATAACGGCGATTTGACGATGTCTGTCTGGCTGTAACGTGTTCCCACTTTTTAGGTCGTACCGTTCAACCGATTGGCACCAAATTTTACAGACATAATTATTGGCTACCAGAGATCAGAATCTCGCTTTTTCAAATACTTCGGACAAGAAATACGTTAGTAATACCAAAGAAAGCCGTTTGTAACGTAATTTTAATTCCAAATAAACCGTTCATTGACGCGAAAATTGAATAACCGAATTTGTGGAGAAAGAAATTCTCTATAGCTTTGTTTCCTTATGTATTTTTTATATCTCGTATCGTTTGAGAGATATTTGCAAAAAATACGGAGTTTTGACACCCTCCATTGAATTAACGAAAACCAGCCGTTCGCAGATCTCACGTGACATTCCTCGCCCAGAACTCTGTCTGGCATACGCCGTCTCGCGTTGCGTATTTGATGATTTTCTTATTGTAACTTACACGTTGTCATTTCAAAGCAATGGCACACTGAAGAATTAACAAAAACACGCCGTTCTTCGTACGATAAATGATAATCTACTGTCTACAAATACCATATTAGCATCAGTTAACAATGGCCATCAATACTATGAGATTAAAGAACCTAAATTCTAATTGTTAGCTGTAGCGTAGTAGGCAGTGCGTTGGTCTATGACTCTGAAGGTCAGTGGTTCGGAACCCGCCACTACCTACATGTTTTGTTTTTTTTTTTTTTTTTTCCTTAAAAGAGTTTCAGACACTCTTATTAATTTTTTATTATTTAGAATAATTATTTTGGTCCAAAATTTTTGCAAAAACTTATAAAACTACAAATCTAAAGTGGGCCGTAAAACACGTCAGTGCGATTTTTTTTTCCTTAATTTCGCCAGAAAACCACGGGTCCCGTACTTTTTGAGTTGTTACCGCATTTTCAAAATACCCGCCATACACTCTCTTAAATTGACGATGATTTATTTGACGCTATTTGTTCTTCCCTTCCTTTTTCGTGGCGATGTTTCAGGGGGCTTGCAACAGCGCGGAATGGCCGAACGGTCTAAGGCGACATGCTACGGACTGGACGGCTGTTGCCGCCAGATGTGTGTGTGTTGTCCTTAGCATCCGATAGTTCGATTAGTTTGTGAGTCTAGCGACTGATGGCCACTGCAGCCGGGTCCAGTCGGTTTACGAACATCTGGCCATCTGTACAGGGGGCGGCTTGGTACATCTCAGTGTGTGATGTTCAAGTGTCTCCAGTCCTAATGGATCAAACTGCTAAGGTTCCTAGGCCTGATAACTACTTAAAGTAACTTATCCCAGGGATAACACAAACGCAAATCCATGCCCCAAGGAGGAGTCGAACCTCCAGTAGGAGCGGCCGTGCAATCCGTCACCTGACGCCCCAAACCCCGCAGCCATTCCCGCGCGGCGCGATGTGTGAAGAACTATTCCTCTTTCAGTATCGCTCAGACGGTGTAATTGCCTTCTAAGAGGACAATGTGTATCGTTTAGGCGCCTTGTTCAAATGAAAATATACAAAACGACACTTGGGCATAACTGAAGTCTTTATTCAAAGATAATCACAAGAAGGCTGAAGACAATTATCACGCTGTTTCAGGAGCCGAAGGATTCCCTGTTCCCAGAATTCATGTGGCTGTGACACGAGCCAGTCCTGTACTGCGTCCTTCAGTTCGTCGTCCGAGTAGAAGTGGTTTCCTTTGAGATTTTTAATACATTTTGCTGTCACAAAGCGACACGTCCGGGCTGTAAGGCGGCTGCTCGACCTGCTGCCATTGAACTGGGGCAGGACACTTCGTGTGGCGCTGGACATGTGAACGCGCGTTATCGTGCGGAATGAGTGGGCAGTAAGATAAGTGTTTTCTACCGTACAATAAACTTAGTTTCGGTGCGGGCCGTGGCGGGTTGAACCAAGACTGTTTTGGCTTCCCTGAGAAAATCAAGAGAAGTGTTTTGAGTAGCGGAAGGTAAAGTGCGGTGGGATAAGAGGGGGAGGGGGCGGGGGAGGGACAAGAAGAAGAGACCTCTGCTCCTGCTGGAGGGAAGGAGTGCAAAAAGGAGCTGTAACCTAGGCAAATTGAAGGAACCAGAGGGAACATTAGGTAAGGATTGGCCGAAACAGAAAAATGTAAGGCCGCAGACAAAGAATGGTTAGCTCTGAGAGATAAGAGTAGAGAAGGCCACAGAGGATCATATAGGCTGAAGGACAAGGCGTAATAGAAATCGCTGGAAAACACAGGATATACCGGATTTAAACTATGAGAGGCGAAATTATAAAAAATGCATCGAGTCAACAAGGCAGAAGGGAGTACAGACAGTTGAAAATGAGGTTAACAGAAAGAGTAGATTGGCCTAGTAGGAGTGGCTAGAGGACAAATGCAAGATCGTAGAAGAATGTATAACTAGGAGAATGGCGGATACCGCCTACAGGAAAATAAAAGGGACATTTAGAGACAAGAATATCAGATGCATGCATATCAAGCACTCACATGGAAAACCAACACTAAGCAAAGAAGGGCCTATACAAAGGAAATAAATTTGAAGGAAGTCTTCTAGAAATGGAAGACAAAGTAGAGGAATATGAGATAGGAGATACGATACTGCGAGAGGATTTGACAGAGAATTGAAAGATTTGAGTGGAAACAAGGCCCCTGGAGTAGATTATATTCTGTCTGAACTGTTGATATCGTTAGGAAAGCCAGTCATAATGAAATTGTTCCACCTGGTATGCAAGATGTCTGAGACAGGAGAAATACCATGCGACTTCAAGAAGAATATAATAATTCCAATTCCGAAGGAAGCAAGCGCAGACAAATGTGAAAATTATCAGTTTCGTAAGTCATGGTTGCAAGATACTAACATGAATAATTTACAGACGAATGGAAAAACTTGTGGAATCCGACCTTGGGGAAGATCAGTTTGGATTTAGGAGAAATTTAAGAACACAGGAGGTAATACATTACGACTTATCTTAGAAGATGCGTTACGGAAAGGCAAACCTACGTTTTTAGCATTTGTAGATCTGGAGAAAGCTTTTGATAATAATGAGTCGAATACACTCTTTCAAATTCTAAAAGTAGCAGGGTTGTAGCCTTCCCCAATGTTGTTCAATCTGTACATTGAGCAAGCTGTGAAGGAATGCAAGGAGAAATTTGAAGAGGGAATAAAAGTTCAGGAAGAAGAAATAAGAGCTTCGCGGTTTTCCGAAGACAGTAAATCAGTCAGAGGCAGCAAAGGACCTGGAAGAACTTTAAAACGGAATGGACAATGACTTAAAGGAAGATACAAGATGAACATTAACAAGAGTAAAATGAGGGTAATGGAATGTAGTGTCAGAAAATCAGGAGATGCTAAAAGAATTACATTAGGTAATAAGACAATAAAAGTAGTAGATGAGTTTTGTTATTTGGGTAGTAAGATAACTTCTGATGGCCGAAGTAAAGAAGATATAAAATGCAGAATTCCTACGTGTATAAAAGCGTTTCTGACGAAGCGAAATTTGTTGACATCCAATATTAACCCAGATGTTCCTAAATTTCTTTCCGGTTACTTTTGGTTTAAAAGATAGTTTATTACATCTTTAATAGATCAAATGTTGCAACATCGATTTTACAGGAATTGCACTCTTAGTCTCGGCACAATAGACCGTCGTTCTGGAACTAAGTAAACATGAAAACACTTACATTACATGTTAGATATGACATTTTAACTGTAAAGCAATCCATATGTTACTGAATAATAAAAACAAAATTGATGTCTAAGTACTTATACATCAAAAATCATGAGTTACTTCATAAATTGCTTCTGAATCACTATCTTCAAAGATGAGTAACAGAGAATGCCGTGCTAAAACAATTATTGTTAGTATTTGCATGCCAATGATCGGAATGACAATCCGATGTCAGAGAAAGTGTTTTGTGCCAAAGAAATTATTTACTTTAAATGTTTAAAAAACGAAGCACCATTCCTCTGGAAGGACGTCAGGATCATCTGGGTTAACTTACATGTTAGGAAGTCCTTTCTGAATGCATTTCTCTGGAGTATAACATTGTATGGGAGCGAAACGTGAACGATAAGGAGTACAGACAATAAGATGATAGAAGCTTTCGCAATGTGGTGTTACAGATGAATTATGAAGATTAGATGGGTGGATCACGTAACTAATGAGGAGGTGCTTAACCGAATCGGGGGGGGGGGGGGGAAGGAATTCCTGGCATATTCTGACTAAGAGAAGGGATAGGTTGGTTGGACACATTCTGAGACATCAAGGAATCGTCAACTTAGCATTAGAAGAAAGTGTGCGGGATAAAAATCGTATAGGGAGACCGAGGGACGAATACAGTAAGCAGATACAAAAAGATGTATGTTGCCGAACTTATTCTCAGATGAAAAGGCTTGCGCAGGGCAGTGTAGCGTGGAGAGCTGCATCAAACCAGTCTGCGGACTGAAGACCACAACAACAACAGTTTGGACCTGTTACCTTCAAAATTTTATAGAGCGTATTGTAACCGAAACTTGTGTAATTAAGTTAAAATTTCTGTATATCTACGTTGTACCACAAATCACTAGTTTTTCAACATTTTTGAAAATCTGTTCTCTGTACTAAGCCTTCCTGAGTGTGTCAGCCTAACCAGTAGTCCGTGGAAGATGTCATGGGAGGCCTACAGATTTAGACAAATCGACACCATTATAACGCGAAGTTAATAATGTAAAGGCTTTAACCCTTTAATGCATGACTCTTTATTTGAAGCTATAAAAATCACCATAATTAATGTATAGTGCGTATATAGTGATAAAAATATTGAAAAAATATTCCTTAAAATTATTATGCAGAACTAGCAACAAAAAGTTCATAGCTGGTCATATATATAGTGCTTCCATGATGTACCCGATGTAGTAAACGTCACTATTATGCCTCTCATATTTCCCGAAAGTAACTCATAATGCAACTGTAGTATGCGATTAACTAATTTTACATGGCAAAGGAGAAATACTAATGTAAACAAACGCACATGTTAGGAGTAACTCAATGCAGCTAACTTTCGAAATGATTCAGTAGCACCCTGCAATTTATAATTTCTATGACGAGCTACTAGCATATGTAACATTTTGTGTACAAGTGGCTACAAATGACTTTATGATAAAAATTTTCTATTTGAGAAATAATTGGAAAAATAAGATATTCAGCTGATCAGCTACACTATGCATTAAAGGGTTAAACCTTTATGCTGCCAATATAAATGAATATTTAAAAACTTTGTTTTAGGAAAAGCCATATTTTTTTACACGTGTATTCTTTTCGAGCTCGATTTTCTTCTTTTTCGCACGTAAATTTCTATAGTTCGATGTGATCCCGGTCCCGTTCACCTCGAACTAACGAGACTACCGTATAGATACCACATATACCACAGTCCTTAGGTACACAACAGACATGCCAAATTGATACTACGAAATGTCATCGCATTACCACGACTGCCCCAATACAAAATACGCAGAAAGTTATCATTCAGTTGCGTACCAAATACATATTTAGAGGAGGGGGGCGCAATAAAACCTGTTTACTGACTTCGTCTTGGCGATTCCAGGACTCTGGTCTGGGGGTAGCGGGCGAGGTCGTGGAACTATCATTTAGCCGAGGTGTTTTCTAAATAATAACAATAACAAGAATAATAACAATAATAATATTTCATTCGTCAAGTTGCGATTGCGTCTCATTTACATGTAATGGCGACCTTGAGCGCTCCATTAGTACAGATGTTGCCCCTATTAGCAGTCGCAGACGGAGAAATAGGACGAAATGAGAGAACGGATTGTAGTAGGTGCGCGCGGCCGTTCGCCATCGGGGGTTCGAATCCTTCTCTCGGGCATGGATGCTTGTGTCGTCTTTAGTATAAGGTAGTTCTTAAGTAGTTTGTAAGTTTAGGGACTGATGACCTCGCAGTTTAAGCTTAACAAACATTTGAACATTTTTTGAATAACCACGCAATTGAGTCCGATAGATTTACAGACATTTGAACATTTGATTGCAGTAGTTGTTACAAGATGCTTCAGTCAAAGGCAAAACTGGCTGCCATCAACAATAATGGGGAGGGGGGCCAAAAACCGTGTCTCGCTCCTCCAAAGTTTCAAGCAGGGGGTGAGGGCATCGACTGCCCCCCCCCCCCTCGGTTGATATGCCATTCTAATCATTTGTTTGCTTCCATAAGTAGTCTTTACGATTTTGTTCTTGTGAGCGTTAGCTTTATGTTGCTATCTTCACTTCCGTTTTTTGCCTTCGACATCCTACTTTACATATCTAAATTCTGGCTTTCCTGAATATATATCAGCTTCATCCAGTACCGCAGAAAATATTTCGAAATATAAAGTCACAGTTTCGATTAACAGTATGATTGTTGTCTGTATAAATTTACGCAAACCGAACAGGTGTGTACCACATGACCAATGTTTCCCAAACCCATATTAATTATTAAAAAAAGGTCCTCACTTTCAAGGAAACTCACTAATAAAACTTTATAGCCCAACAATATGATAACGCGTTCCATACTACATCTACATGGGATACTCTGCAAATCACATTTAAGTGCCTGGCAGAAGGTTCATACTATTTATCTCCCATTCTATTCTCGAATAGCGCGCGGGAAGAAAGAACACCTGAATCTCTCTGTTCGAGCTCTGATTTCCCGTATTTTATTCTGATGGTCATTTCTACCTATGTAAGTAGGAGTCAACAATATATTTTTGCATTCGGAGGAGAATGTTGGCGATTGGAGTTTTGTTAAGTAGCCCACGCCGCAGCGATAAGCGCCGTTGTTGTAATGATTCTCATCCCAGATCCTGTATCATTTCCGTAACGCTGTCTCCCGTATATCGTGACAATACGAAACGAGCTGCCCTTCTCTGGACTCTTTCGATGTCCTCCATCAAACCCACCTGATAAGGATCCCACACTGGGCAGCAATACTCTAAAAATGAACGGACAAGCGTAGTGTATGTAGTTTCTTTTGTAGTTCTGTTGCACCTTTTAAGAGTTTTGCCAATAAAACGCAGTCTCCGGTTTGGCTTTCCTAGGACATTATCTACGTGTTCTTTCCAGTTTAAGTCTGAAGTAATAGTAATTCCTAGGTATTTTGTAGAGTTTACGGCCTTCACTTTTGATTGATTTATCTTGTAAACAAAGTTTAACAGATTCCTTTTCGTACTCATGTGGAAGACCACTCTTCTCATTATTTAGAGACAATTGCCAATTTCTACACCATACTGACATCTTATTCAAATCGTTCTGCAGTTGGCTTTTATCTTCAGATGATTTCACTAGACGGTAAATAACGGCGTCATCTGCAAACAACCTAAGAGACCTGTTTAGATTTTCTCCCAAATCGTTTATGTAAATAAGGAACAGCAGAGGACCTATAACACTAACCTGTGGATCGCCCGATATCACCTCTGTTTTAGTCGATGCCTTACCATCGATTACTACGAACTGTGTCCTCTCTGACAGGAATTCCCCTATCCAATCGCAAATTTAGGGCGATTACCATAACCACGCAATTTGATTAAAAGCATTACGTACAATACTGAATAAGTTAAATTGTTACTAACAAAATATATCACTATAAGATACGACTGTTTTATATTGCGCTTAACAACAAAAAGACTCGTAGCAGTTAAAAGGCAAACCGTCAACTGAGGTGAAGCGTTATTGTTGTCTTTAGTGCACGCTAGTTTTTTAAGTAGTTGTAAGTTTACCGACTGACGACCCGCAGTTAAATACCACAAGATTAACAATCATTTGAACATTTTGTTCTTGTTCAGTGAATCCATCCACATCGCGACCGAACCATCACTAAGTTCAAGGAAGCCAATTTCGGCCAAGCCGAAGATTCGGCTGATTTCTAGGCGAAACCGAAACTGGTCGTAACCGAAAGCGAATATTCGGTCGGTCCTTACCGAAAACCTTCTCCGAGTCTACAAAAGGTATAAAAATAAATTTACTTCTTGTTGAATCTTTTAAGATAGATGGTATGGTCAGTATCGCCTCGCGGGTTTCTGCATTCCAGCGTCAACACCGCGCTTCATGACTGTAACATTCTGTTGCGATCCTGCCATTTCGCGAAACGTGGGAGTGTGTACGAAAAAGCAGTTGAACTCTGATCACAGAGTCACTAATTTCGTTCCGCAGACGGACGCTCTAACCCCCAAAGCAACAGGTCCCCCACCCCGCTGTTCCACTCCCTCCATCGACACTACACCAGTCAAATCCTTGTGTTCTTTTTGGACCACCTGTAGAAAGAGCTGTACCTCCTTTGAGGAGGACCTTAACTCGCAAATTTCTACCTTTGAAGTATTTCCGCCAATTTCACTGAATTAAATCCAAACTATAATCCTCCTCCACTTCATTATTTTTACTCCAAAGAGCCGGTTGCGACTACCTCTCCCTAGAAACAGCCGTGTGGCACATGAAAGACGGCACTCGAGGCCGACTTTAAAGGCTGTCTGGAACTGTAGGCAGCGGCTGTCTGACCGCCCCAGCCACCGCGTCCTGAACACGCAGTTTGAGAAGTTCCTTAGGAAACTTTTCTAATGCTCCCCACAGTCGACTTACCTGAGGAGATCTGTAAACAGTGGCTTTCGCTTGCGGTGCGTCGAGCTAACGCGAAAGACAAAAACGTCTCTTTACCGCCTGGAGTGGATGGCTAGCAATGCTGTGGATACTGTTTCATTTCATATTTTCTTCTCTTTTCCGTTCTACGTATTCGCCCATATTCCAACCTCAATGTCTTCTTTAAAATGATCGTGCTTTACTTTGGGTCTATAATGTAAGGTCAACCTTGGATTTCTTCCTGTTTCCATATGTACCTTTCAGCTTTGTTTGTATGTGTACTTTACCTAGTCGTTTACTAGGGTATGGTGGTACAATTATGATCATTTCGGACAAATGTTATTTTAACTGGAAATATATTGCGAAAAGAAATAATTTTAACTATGTCCCATGTCCTTGAATGTTTAATGAATATGTAACACAAATATTAGAAAATTACAACTGATGGAATAAACACAAAAGAGGATACACAATTGAGAAAATTCGATCGAAAATGTACCACACTAGGTACAATTGTGATCACTTCCTGGTAAAATTTTAATCACTGGCATCTTCCACAAAAAAGCACGTTTTCCTTGCTCATCAACGCATACTTCGTCATACCAAACATTGCATTTTTGGCAGCGAATCAAGACACCCTCAACTAGAAAATTTATAGGAGCTCGTTAGACTAAGTAGCTTCATCACTCCTTAACAGGAATAAATTTATATCTCCGTAGCATAAAGTGGTGTATTCTTGGAAAAGACACAAAGGCAAGTGCTATCAACACTACGAGACACAAATTATGTTGATCGGAATTGTACCTATATAGAATTTTTACAACCTTACACTATAAAAATATTCCGCCCTCGTCAAAATTTTTCGTTAGGATCTAGTTCATACTTGTGCAACATTTCCGTATCTACTGGTTACTCTGCGTATCACACTGAAGTGCCTGACAGACTGTTCATCGAACCACTTTCATACTTTGTATCTACTACTCAGTTCTCAAACAGCACGCGGAAACAAAGCACAACTAAATATCTCTCTTCGAGCTCTGATCTCGTATTTTGTTTTCATCATCATTTCTCCCACTGTAACAGGACGATCGACATTTGTAAAGTATATCTCGCCGTACGAAATTTTGTTGTATTGATTCACACTCCAACGCCTGTATCATTTTCAAGACACTTTCTAACCCACATCATAAAATTACAAAACGAACAATCCTTCTTCTTACTCTGTCGAAGTCCTTCGTCTATCCTACCTGATAAGGATAAAAAAAAGTTTGTATAGCTTATGGGCATAACTACGGGGTCATCAGTCTCTAAACTTACAAACCACTTATGAACTAACTAATACTAAGGACGGCACAAATATCCATGCTCGAGGGAGGATTCGAACTCCCGACCGTAGTGCACGTGCAGACCGTGACTGGAGCGCCTCAGTCTCCTCGGCCACCGCGGCTGGCGATAAGGATCCCACATGCTAATATCATTAGTAATTCTGTTACATTTTTAAGTGTTCTGCCAATGAACGCAGCCTTTGGTTCGTTTTCCCACATTTTCTATATGTTATTTCTATTTTAGGTCTGTCATTCCTGAATTTACCGCCTTCAGATTTGACTGATTAAGCTTGTGAACGAAGTTTCAAGGATTGCTTTTACACTACTGGCCATTAAAATTGCTACACCAAGAAGAAATGCAGATTATAAACGGATATTCATTCGACAAATATAATAGATCTGACATGTGATTACATTTTCTAGCAATTTGGTTGCGTAGATCCTGAGAAATCAGTACCCAGAACAACCAAATCTGGCCGTAATAACGACCTTGATACGCCTTGGAATTGAGTCAAACAGAGCTTGGATGGCGTATACAGGTACAGATGCCTATGCAGCTTCAAGACGATACCACAGTTCATCAAGTGTAGTGACTGTCGTTTTGTGATGAGCCAGTTGCTCGGCCACCATTGACCAGACGTTTTCATTTGGTGAGAGATCAGGAGAATGTGCTGGCCAGGGCAGCTGTCGAATATTTTCCGTATCCCGAAAGGCAATAAAATGTTCAAATGTTTATTAAGCTTATGGGACTTAACTGCGGGGTCATCAGTCCCTAAACTTACGAACTACTTATCAACTAACTTACACTAAAGACAGTACAAACATCCATGCCCGGGGGGGGGGGGGTTAGAACCTCCGATAGGGAGCGGCCTCGCGCATCGGAGTACAGCGCCTTAATTCGCTCGGCCACTCCGCCGCGGCTCCAGGAAGGCCCGTACAGGACCTGCAACATGCGGTCGTGCATTATCCTGCTGAAATGTAGGGTTTGTTCAAATTTTTCTCAAGTTTAAGGGACTGGAAATCGGGTTTAAGTCCGAAGAACTAGCTGGACACTCCGTTCGTTCAATTCCCTCCTTCAAGCATGTTGTCCACCAGAGCAGCTCTGTGGGGGGCGAGCGCTACCGTCCACCAGAAGGAACCCACCTCCTGTGCCACCAGGTCGAAGGATCTGTGCGGTAAGGCGCCATTCTGAACTACATAGAGGTCCGTACGTCCGCCAATACCGACTCCTGCCCACAGCATTCGTCCACCACCACGAAATGGTCATGATTCCTGCACATAAGCAGGGTTGTTCGAAGTTCCACGTTCTCTGCAGATGAGAGAACGACGATTGTCCGGCCGAACACAAAATCTGAGTCATCTGCGAACAAACACCATTTGTTACGACTGCAAGCATGGTTTTCTTCCACACAGTTTCCGCGGGCTAAACTATGGATGGGTTACACGCCATATACCCCCGAAGGGTAATTCGGACTGTTTGTGTAGACATTATGCGTCCTGTTGCTGCCTGGAGGATGCGTTGCAGCTGAATTGCATTCAGCCTCCTTTCTCGACGGGCTGTTAACCGGAGATAACGGTCATTTCTTGCTGATGTTACCCGTGGCCGACCTTGGCCTTGTCTTCTTTTAACGGTTCCTGTTGTCTGGAATCACGTCCAGGTCCTGGAGATTACACTTTGGGACTCTCCAGTAGCTGCAGCCACCTCCCTCTATGTCGTCCCGCTTCCATAGTTCCTATGGCTCTCCACGCCATAGCTTCGGCTAAGTCACGTTATTATTGCATTGCACTACGTGTTCACTACTGCTGGTGCAATTAGTTTGGTAGAGTAAACACACATCAACACCAAGCCCCGCTGCACCAACTTCCTGTTATTACCACCATATCGGTTTTGATAATGTTATCTACAAAGGAAATGAACTTCGAGACACTATTGTAGGAAGGGATGAGGATGTAGATGAAGATGAAATAGGAGATACTGTACTGAGAGAAGAATTTGACAGAGCCCTGGAAGACCTAAGTCGAAACAAGGCCCCTGGAGTAGATGATATTCCCTCAGAGCTACTGAAGTCTCTGGGAGAACCAGCCATTACAAAATTGTTTCACCTGGTGTCTAAGATGTATGAGACAGGTGAAGTACCCTCAGACTTTAAGAAAAATGTTATAATCCCCATTCCAAAGAAAGCAGGTGCAGACAGGTGTGAAAACTACAGAACCATCAGTTTGTCATGGTTGCAAAATATTAACACGAATTATATACAGAAGGATGGAAAAGCTGGTAGAAGCCGACCTCGGGGAAGATCAGTTTGGTTTCAGGAGAAATGTAGGAACACGGGAGGCAATACTCACTTTACGGCTTATCCTAGAAGATAGATTAAGAAAAGGCAAACCTACATTTCTAGCTTTTGTAGATTTGGAGAAGGCTTTTGACAATGTTGATTGGAATAAACTCTTTCAAGTTCTGAAGCAAGCAGGAGTAAAATACAGGGAGCCTAAGGTTATTTACAACTTGTACAAAACCCAGACAGCGGTTGTCGGAGCTGAAGGGCATGAAAGGGATGCAGTGGTTGGGAAGGGAGTGAGACAGGGTTGTAGCCTTTCTCCAATGTTATTCAATTTGTACATTGAGCAAGCTATAAAGGAAAGCAAGGAGAAATTTGGAGAAGGAATTAAAGTTCAGGGTGAAGAATTAAAAACATTGCGTTTTGCCGACGACATAGTAATTCTGTCAGAGCAATTGAACGGAATGGACAGTGTGCTGAAAGGTGCATATAAGATTAACATTAACAAGAGCAAAACTAGGGTAATGGAGTGCAGTCTAAGAAAATCAGGTGATGCTGAAGGAATTAGATTAGGTAACAAAACAATAAAAGAGGTAGATGAGTTTTGTTACTTGGGCAGTAAAATAACAAATGATGGTCGCAGTACAGAGGATATAAAATGCAGAATGGCAATGGGTAGAAAGGCGTTCTTGAACAAGAGAAATTTGTTAACAGCGAATATTGATTTAAGCGTAAGGAAGTCCTTTCTGAAGGCATTTGTATGGAGTGTTGCCTTGTATGGGAGTGAAACATGGACGATAACCAGTGTGGACAGAAAGAGGATAGAGGCTTTTGAAATGTGGTGCTACAGAAGAATGCTGAAGATTAGGTGGGTGGATCGCGTAACTAATGAGGAGGTACTGAACAGAATTGGGGAGAAAAGAAATTTCTGGCATACCTTGACTAAAAGAAGGGATCGATTGGTAGGACACATTCTTAGTCATCAAGGAATTGTGAATTTAGCGTTGGAGGGAAGTGTGTGGGGTAAAAACCGCAGAGGAAGACCAAGAGATGGATACAGTAAGCAGATTCAGACAGATGTAGGTTGCCGTTTTTATGTGGAGAGGAAGAGGCTTGCTCAGGATAGGGTGTTGTAGAGAGCTGCATCAAACCAGTCTCCGGACTGAAGACCACAACAACAACAATTTTATCTCCACTGAGAGAAATATGTCGAACCATTTTATTTCATTCTGCCGCAGATGACAATATTTCGGACTCTAGATATCTCAACGGATCCCCTAAATTTTTTGGCCAGTGTAGATAAGAAACCGCAGAGACTCTATAAAGCCAGATGTGACTGTTCTGAAATTAAGAATAGACTGTTTAAAGCAAATGTTGCAAAATCATTAATCCTTTCCAAAATAGTAACCAACAGATTTAAACACATAATTAAAATGTGCGATGTAATTATTTGTATTTCTTATTAATTTGAATGATACGTAATATATACAACTTCAGATGTACTTAGACTGGCTATTTAAGTTGCAGGTTACTAATAAGACATGTAAAAAATTAATGGATCTTGTTCATTAATGGAATGGTCGGATTTGTTTGATTTTCCTTTCTTAAGGCCCTCAAATTTGGGTATCAGTTGTTGACCATTCTTTCGCTACTCCTTAATTACTGTCTTTAATAGCCTCACCTACAGCAAAAGTTACCCATCCACAGATATTTTATGCGATATATAATTTGCTATTCCCGCAGCAGTCTCTTTTTGCATAATGTGTATCCTGAAAATAATGAGACACGTTTCACTTAACGTATCAGTTACGAAAGCTCACCAGACTTAAATTGTAATTGCTGTTGTAGCGAAAATTGAATTATTTCAAGCTTTTGTTCTCATATCACAACATGTTTAAATTAAGTTGCAAATCACGTCAGGTGACAGGCGTTTAACCAAGTATTATTTGCTGCCAGCGCCTCATCGACAATTCTGTCGCTTGACTGACATCATAATGCCGCTGCAAATTGAATTTCCAGACCTTAGTGCAAAAGGTCAGAGGCGGTGTTGTATTTTAGATGCTTGTTAACCACTAGTGGATGAGCATGTGGTTGTTAGCTTCGGTATGACTAATGGTAGTACCTGTATTTTTCAAATTAGTGCATAAACAAAAGTTCTCAACACTACACCGAAAGCTGCGCTCAAATTCTGCAATATCTACGACCGTAAAATAGTAGAATTTGCTACTGGCTAGTGATCTTCGAATACGCACCACAGAAGTTTTTTGTTTTACACCTAACATGGAAGAAGAAAAAATCTACAATAAAAAGTACGTTACAGCAACCGAGATAGCGGTAATAACAGAAAGTTGCTACAGTGTACACCCAACGAATACCTATTACATTAGACAAAGCTACCTTTTAACTTCAAGAACCTACAGTTTCCAGAGAGACTTGCATTTTCTATTACGATTAATAAATAACATTGAAATCTATTAAATGCTGCGGATTGGATTTGTCATTTCCATGTTTCTCACACGGACATCTTTGTCGCTTGCTCCGGGCTGAGCTCAAAGGTGAATTTATTCATATTAGTTCTTGGACACGTAACAAGAAAAAACGTTGATTGTCAAGTTTCGAATTAAATGAATGTATGATGAATGTTACATACCATTTGTAATTTGATTACTACCTTTCTTTGTTTGGATACTGCTATTATACTCTTGTACATTATGCAAGATGGCCTTATTTCTTATTTATTCTCCCATACATACAACAAGTTTTTGAAAAAGAGGAGAGGTACAGAGACAGAAGGAATAGGAGAAGAACTGACTCAAGGCTGGAATAAATAAAGAAATACCCGGGCAACGCGGGTTTTCAGCTAGTATAATATAAACCGAAACAGGCAGGGATGTACAGGATGACCAGCCAGTCTAAAACAAGTTAGGGAAATAATTCAAAAAAAAAATTATTTCAAAACTTCACCTAAGTTTTACAAGTGTTCTTCCACTGCGACATACGCCTTACCAATGTGACCAAGGCTGTCCACCTTGCAGGACAGAGCCGGACAGAACCAGTATTGAATGCTGATTCTAAAATCACGCCACCCTTCTGGCGTCCGGGCTGAAACTACTGACGTTTCCATGCTACCGTGGAGCCAATAGCAGACACCCACGTTTGATCACGTGTGCTACTGCTGCAGGACGCAGAGGTGCGAGAATCAGTTCCTTGGCTCTCTTCAGTTTGAGTTCTCGTACAGAACAGACGCACTCGAGAGGTCCAGCCTCTGTGCGGGGGGAACGGCCGCATGCCGTCCGCTCCCGCCTAGCGGCTGTTCGGCGTCAGCCACCAACTATGTGAACCATAACCATTACCGTAACCTTTTCCATTTTCTAATCCGTTTAGACTGGCATTCATTCATTGCATCCGATACCAGGGCGAATCCCGCCATGTATCCCATATTTCAGAATATACCAAATATTAACTTCAATTCTATCTTTTATTTGCCATTCAGCCACCCTTTCCTAGGGCGTCCACAAGCCTTCACCGCTCCGCCTTCCATCCTGACAACGCCTCCAACTCATCTTATTTATGCAGCACTGGGATGGGTTGTATAATTTTCCTATCATCCGTGGGATAAGGATTAAGTGCTGTACAGGGACGCGTATGAGACGTAATGACAAAATTACGCCTAGCAAGGAACTCATAAGCATTTCTTTTGCTATAAGTTAATGTGCGTGAGTGTCAAAGATCAAATTCAGCAGGTGGTCCAACTTTTGCCGAGTAATGATTGTACGAGCATAGATGAAACGAGCAGTAAATTAAAAGCGATACACTTGACAAAGCAAATATTGGCAGGCGGAACTCGCAGCCACGGCTCATGTCCGATGCAGCACTGACGCGAATTAAATGCTACGTGTCGCATTTTTCTGTTTACCTCGGGAAAACGCAGATGAAAAATCACTTTAAAAATTGCAGGAAACTAATCTGACAGTATTCCAGCACTGTTGAAGGCACAACATATTTTCCGTAAATAGAATTCGCTGTTCTTATTCACAAATACAAACGTTGTTAATCAATCAGTTGTAAGTTCATAAACGGAAAAACAACGTGCAAGTATCACATATAAACTGACCTTTTTTGGCCATAGGAGATACATTCATCCTGTCTACGAAGCCCTTCACTTAATTATGTGAAACACATTTCGATAATGTGCACGTAATTTCACACAGCTGATGCAACGGAATTTTGACTACAGTTGGAGACGACGAATATAGCACTTGTAATATTTCATTGCGTTTAACGATTTTTTCCTATCGAAAAAAGAATTACATGTAAATGATGCGCCTAAGCACTTACTTTGAATTTACGTACTGTAAGTCAAACCCTGTTTTACGCATATCTCTGAAGTGTGACATAAGCTATAGAATTTTGCTCTTCGTGTATTTGTCGTTCGCCGTTTGTTTAGGAGATCTTGTCCTCGATACGCTTCGGCCTGCCATTCCACTGCGCTCTTGTAATTACTGACAATATTTGTGTTAGACTAATCTAGTAAATGCAGCACCGTGTTAAACATTCAGTTTATTTTGTTTCGAATTCAATCATTACTATTTTGTATGTATTATAATTTATCTGAGTGTAGGCCTATTTTCAGTCAAGAATACTCGACAGTGGATTGTTGTTGTTGTGGTCTGCAGTCCGGAGACTGGTTTGATGCAGCTCTCCACAATACCCTATCCTGAGCAAGCCTCTTCATCTCCACATAAGAACAGCAACCTACATCTGTCTGAATCTGCTTACTGTATCCATCTCTTGGTCTTCCTCTGCGATTTTTACCCCACACACTTCCCTCCAACACTAAATTCACAATTCCTAGATGTCTAAGAATGTGTCCTACCAATCTATCCCTTCTTTTAGTCAAGGTATGCCACAAATTTCTTTTCTCCCCAATTCTGTTCAGTACCTCCTCATTAGTTACGCGATCCACCCACCTAATCTTCAGCATTCTTCTGTAGCACCATATTTCAAAAGCATCTATCCTCTTTCTGTCCGCACTGTTTATCGTCCATGTCTCACTCCCATACAAGGCAACACTCCATACAAATGCCTTCAGAAAGGACTTCCTTAGGCTTAAATCAATATTCGATATTCAGTAGCTCTGTGGGAATATCATCTACTCCAGGGGCCTTGTTTCGACTTAGGTCTTTCAGGGCTCTGTCAAATTCTTCTCTCAGTACAGTATCTCCTATTTTATCTTCATCTACATCCTCTTCCCTTCCTACAATATTGTCTCGAAGTTCATTTCCTTTGTAGAGCCCCTCTATATACTCTTTCCACCTTTCAGCTTTCCCTTCTTTGCTGAGAACTGGTTTTCCATCAGTGTCCTTGATATTCATAGAGCTGTTTTTCTTATCTCCAAATGTTTCTTTTATTTTCCTGTAGGCTGTATCTATTTTCCCCCTATTTATACATTCTCCTACATCCTTGCATTTGCCTTCTAGCCACTCCTACTTAGCCATCTTGCACTTCCTGTCAATCTCATTTCTTAGTCCTCTGTACTCCATTTTGCCTGTTTCATTTAGTGCATTTTTATATTTTCTCCTTTCATCAATTAAATGTAGTATCTCCTGTGATATCCAAGGATTTTTTGTAGGTCTTGCCTTCCTACCTATTTTGTCCTCTGCTACCTTCACTATTTCATCTCTCAATTTTACCCATTCCTCCTCTACTGTTTTATTTTCCCCTGTTTCTGTCAATTGTTGCCTAAAGCTCCCTCTGAAATTCTTAACAACCTCAGGTTCCTTCAATTTATCCAGGTCTCATCTCCTTATTTTCCTACATTTTTGTAGTTTCTTCAGTTTCAGCCTACAGTTCATAACCAACAAGTTATGGTCAGAGTCTATATCTGCCCATGGGTATGTCTTACACTGTAAAACCTGGTTCCGAAATCTATGTCTTACCATTATAAAATCTATCTGGTATCTCCCGGTGTCTCCTGGTCTCTTCCACGTATACAACCTTCTTTTGTGATTCTTGAACCAGGTGTTTGTTATAACTAAATTATATTCCGTGCAATATTCTACCAGGCGGCTTCCTCTTTCATTCCTTTTGCCCAGACCATATTCACCTACTATCTTCCCTTCCCTTCCCTTCCTTGTTCTACTACCGAATTCCAGTCTCCCATCACAATTAAGTTTTCCTCTCCCTTAATTGTCTGAATAATTTCCTTTAGTTCCTCATATATTTCTTCGATTTCCTCATCATCGGCAGAGCTAGTTGGCATATAAACCTGTACTACTGTGGTCGGTGTTGGCTTCGTATCTATCTTGACAATGATAATGCGATCACTGTGCTGGTCATAGTAGTTTACCCGCATTCCTATTTTCTTATTCATTATCAATCCTACTCCTGTGATACCCCCAAGTGATTTTGTATTTATAATCCTGTACTCACCTGACCATAAATCCTGTTCATCCTGCCACAGAACTTCACTAATCCCCACTATATCTAACTTCAACCTATTCATTTCCCTTTTTAAATTTTCTAATTTTCCTACTCTATTAAGGGATCTAACATTCCACGCTCCGACCCGTAGAATGCCAGTATTGTCTTTCCTGATGATCACATCCTCCTGAGTAGTCCCCGCCCGGAGATCGGAATAGGGGACTATATTACCTCCGGAATATTTTACCCGAGAGGATGCCATCATCATATGTTCATACAGTAGAGCTGCAAGTCCTCGGGAAAGGTAACGGCTGTAGTTTTCCCTTGCTTTCAGCCGTCCGCAGTACCTGTGTGGCAAAGCCACATTAGCTGATGCTTACAAGGCCAGCTCAGTCAATCATCCAGACTGTTGCCCCTGTAACTACTGAAAAGGCTGCTGCCCCTCTTCAGGAACCATACGTTTGTCTGGCCTCTCCACAGATACCCCTCCGCTGTGGTTGCACCTACGGTACGGCTATCTGCATCGTTGAGGCACGCAAGCCACCCCACCTCGGCAATGTCTGTGGTTAATGGGAGTGGCGACAGTGGATTATCAGACGATATTAATGACAGAACTTTCACAGTGTTCCGTCATAAATTTTTCTCTTTATACCGGACTACGTCCCTGGAATCTGGACCGGTCACTTCTTTGTATCTTGTCGAATTATTCGAGCAAGCTATGTATTGGGGGATTGCGTCATTTGTCCTGTAACAATAATGTTGTCGCTATGCCTTCACCAGTGTGCGACAAGTCACACGATTTACTAATTTTTTACATTTACATAATTGCTCTGCCAATCTCATTTAAGTGCATGGCAGAGGTTTCATCAAACCGTTTTCACGACATTTCTTTACCTTTCCATTCTCTGTTAACTCGCGAGAAAAGGAACCTAAATCTTTCCGTTTTCTACCTGATTTCTCTTATGTTATTATGACGATATTGTGTCCCTATGTAGGTGGGTGATAACAAGAAAGACCTGCTCACATTCGGAGGAGAAAGTTTGTGAAAGAAATTTTACAAACAGATCTCGCTGTAACAATCAAAGCCTCTTTTTTATGATTTCCACTCCAACTCGTGCATCATTTCCATGACACACTCCCCCCCTACATATCGCGAAAGTACAAAGTAGTTTCCCTTCTCTAAACTTTCTCTATATCCTCCGTCAATTTCACTTGGTGGGGATCCCATAATACGCAGCACCACTAAAAAATAGGTTGCACAAGTGTAGTGTAGGCAGTTTCTTTAGTAGCACTGTTGTGTCTTCCAAGTGTTCTGCCACTGAAACGTAGCCTTTAGTTCTCCTTCACTACGATATTTTTCAATTAAAGTTGTTAGTAATTGTAATTCCAAGGTATTTAATTGAATTAACGGACTGTAGATTTGACTGATTTATCGTGTATATGAAATGTATAGTGTTCACACGGATGACTTCACACTTTCCATTATTTAGGGTCAATTGCAAATTTTCGCATCATGCATATATCTTATCTAAATCGTTTTAATCGTATTACAGTTGACTTTGATCGTCTGGTGATTTTTTAGCATCATCCGCGAACAGTCTAAGAGAGTTGCTCAAATCGTCTCCTAAATCGTTCATAAAGAGAAGGAACAGGAAGCTGTTCAAATGTTTGTTAAGCTTAAGGGTCTTGACTGCGGTGTCATCAGCCCCTAAACTTACAAACTACTTGTACACTAACTTATACTAAAGACACCATAAACATCCATGCCCGAGGGAGGATTCGAACCCAGACGGGGAACGGCCTCGCGCATCGGAGCATAGCGCCTCAATGCGCTCGGCCACTCCGCCGCGGCGGAACAGAATGGGCCCTACAACACTTCTCCAGATATGACTTCTGTTTTACTCTATCACTTTCCTTCAGTTACTACTTACAATGATCTTACTAACAGGAAATCGCGAATCCAGTCGCACAACTTTGGCGATATTCCATTAGCATGCATTTTGATTAGAAGTCGGTTCTGAGGTATAGTTTCAAAAGCCTTCAGAAAATCTGGAGATATGGAATCGTTTCGAGAACCCTTTCTGACAGCAGTCATCACTTCATGGGAGTAAACAGCTAACTGTGTTACACAAGAATGATAATTTCTGAAACTTTGTTATCTATGTATTAATTTAGAGAAAATCTTTATTCAAATGTTCAAATGTTTGTAAAGCTTATGGGACTTAACTACGGGGTCATCAGTCCCTAAACTTACAAACTACTTATCAACTGCCTTATGCTAAGGACGGCACAAATATCCATGCCCGAGGGGGGATTCGAACCCCCGACCGTAGTGGCCGTGCAGACCGTGACTGGAGCGCCTCAGTCCCCTCGGCCACCGCGGCCGGCTCTTTATTCAAAACGATTTTCTCTAAATTGTTACCAGTCACAACGAATGTAATAATCAGTAAGCTCTTGTATATTTCTCCCCAATTTTTAATGTTATAGCTGTAGCCTGTAAGACAACAACAATAACAAAATTATTAATAAGTTCATGATCGACTCTCAATAATGTAATACCGCATGTTGGGGGCGGAGCTGGCCATATATAAGCTCGGCCGTAACCTCAGTGTTCCGCAGTTGATCTCCACGGACAACGGTTCCTGACCCGCCCACAATCGGCTGCCATGGGTATGACATTTTTACTGTTTATTGCCATAATATCGAGATTTGGACATCCTTCTTAATATTTGTAACACTACTGTATTGCAATCGGCCTGAAGATGGTGTCACAAGCAGACTGAAACCGATTCCCTAAGGGCAATAAAAATTATCTTGCGATCGAAACTGTGTATTTAAAAATATAATTTCATTAACGATCGCTTTTTTTTCCAGAAATGTATTCTAAAATTGTTTTAGCCGTGTGTCTGAAGTGCTTATTTTCAGTTGTAAACAGATACATAGCAAAATACTATGGAATGTTTTTAAACAGGGTCTATTAATAGCGTCTTATCACGTTAATTCAAAATAAAGCGCATCCCCGAACTTCACAGTCTGTATCACAACATAACTATTACTACAATACATCTACATCTACATACTCCGGAATTCACCGTAAGGTGCGTGGCGGAGGGTACACTGTACCACTACTAGGCATTTCCTTTCCTATTCCACTCCCAAATTGAACGAGGAAAAAAAGAATGCCTATATGCCTCCGTACGAGCCGTGATTTCTCTTATCTTGTCTTTGTGATCTTTACGCGAAATGTAAGTAGGTGGCAGCAAGATCGTACTACACTCATCTTCAAATTCCGGCCCTCTAAATTTACTTAACAGAAATTCACGAAAAGAACGTCGTCTTTCTTCCAGCGATCCCCAATTGAGTTGCCGGAGCATTTCCGTGACACTCGCGCATTGGTCGAACCTACCGGCAACAAATCTAGCTGCTCGCCTCTGAACCGCCTCTATGTCTTCCTTCAAACCGATCTGCTGCGGGTCCCAAATACTTGAGCAATACTCAGGACGTGGTCGTACAAGCGTTTTATACGCGGTCTCCTTTACAGGTGAAGTACATCTTCCCAAAATTCTCCCAATAAACCGAAGTCGGCTGTCTGCCTTACTCACAACTGTCCTTACATGCTCGTTCCATTTCATATCGCTCTGCAATGTTACGCGAAGATATTTGAACGACGCGACAGCATCAAGAAGCTCACTACTAATGCTGTATTCGAACATTATAGGATTGTTTTTTCTACTCATGCGCATCACCTTACATTTTTCTACATTGAGAGCTAGCTGCCATTCTTCACACCAACTAGAAATTTTGTCTAAGTCAGCCTGTATGCTATTACAGTCAGTTAAAGACGACACCCTCCCATACACCACAGCATCATCAGCAAACAGCCGCAGATTACAACTTACTCTGTCCATCAGATCATTTATATAGATAGAAAATAATAGCGGTCCTATCACACTCCCCTGGGGCACGCCTGACGATACACTCATCTCTTATGAACACTCGCCGTCGAGAACAACGTACTGCGTTCTATTACTTAGGAAGTTTTCCAGCCAATCACAAATCTATGAACCTATTCCATAAGCTCGTATCTTCGTTAGCAGTCTGCAGTGTGGCACCGCGTCGAACGCCTTTTTGAAGTCGAGAAAAACACAATCCGCCTGTTGCCCTTCGTCCATGGCTCGCAAGATGTCATGTGAGAAAAGGGAAAGCTGAGTTTCACATGAACGATGTTTCCTAAACCCCTGCTGATTCATGGAAAGAAGCTCTTCCGTTTCAAGGAAATTTACTATATTCGAACTGAGAATATGCTCCAAAATTCTACATGAAACTGATGTCAACGATATTGGCCTCTGAAACTTATAAAATAATAGGTGACGGGAAATTTTAATGCGGTAGGTCAACACAAGAAATGTTACACTTTCTGCGGAGCTATGAACATGGTTTATTGTATCATTTTCCAAAGAGTTACACCACAAAGATATAATTTTTTAAATGGAACAATAGTTCTTTCTATCGTGCATTGGATTCGTTGAAACCAGCTGCGTCCAAATCAATTTAAACTACATTCCTATCACTGATAGTTTGGGAGCTACAACCCTTCAAAGTTTAGGGGGCGGAGGCTACGACAGCGTAGCTAACTGGCTGGTGGTCATGAGACAGTGGGCCGTGCCCCAGGGGATAGCCACTCGGCCAGTCAGCTACGCTATCGCAGCCTCCGCCCCCGGAACTTTGAAGGGTTGTAGCTCGCAAATTAACAGTGATAGGAATGTAGTTTAAATTGATTTGGACTCAGCTGGTTTAAACGAATCCAATACACGATAGAAAAAATTATTGTTCCATTTAAAAAATTATATCTTTGTGGTGTCACTCTTTGGAAAATGATACAATAAACCATGGTCATAGCTCCGCAGAAAGTGTAACATTTCTTGTGTTGACCTACCGCATTAAAATTTCCCGTCATCTATTATTTTATAAGTTACAGAGGCAAACACACTTAGTGAAACACCCTGTATAGCATTGTCAACCTGACGACTACTATAACAGCATTCGCAAAAATACAACATTATGCCACAGAAACAAACAATACAGCTCTAAAACGTAATCTTCCAAGTTTTAACGGGCGATTCTCCTCGCAGATTCTGGATCTCATTACTGATCTGTTATAACTTAGTTTTGGGAAAGTAAAGGGAACGAACTCCTCCACGTCAGGGGTTCGAATCCTTCCTCGGGCATGGATGTTTGTGCTGTCTTTAGTCTAAGTTAGTTTATAAGTAGTTTGTAAGTTTAGAAACTGATGACCCTGCAGTTAAGTCCCATAAGCTTAACAAACATTTGATTTGAACGACCTCCTAGTCGCAGTGAAACTGAAAATGGACATACACAAGAAATAAACAAAAACAACAGCAATAAGCAAATCACAGAAATATACGTACTATTAATTCTGCTAAATCTAAGAACTTAAATAATCAGTTATTGGAATAGGCATTGTTCAAATGATTGTAAATCTATCGGATTCAACTGCCGGTTACCAGTCCGTAGCTTATAAACTTCCTAAACTCAGGTAAACTAACCTAAGGACAACACAGCACCGCAGCACGGCGCCCCAATGCGCACGGCTAATCCGCCGCAGCTCGAATTGGCATTGTTTAAGAAAGTGTTGAACAATAGGTGCAACTAAATGAATTTCAAAGAATGGTAGAGTTCATTTATGTTAGTAAGATGAGTAATCAATTCCATTACAGGCTGCGCGTCTAGTGTTTCCCTGCACACAGCTGACTGCGAGCGATGGTTTAGTTGCATGAAGAAAAAGAAAGTAGAATTCAGAAGTCGTCTTTCTGTGGAAAGAGTTACTAAACTTCTTATGATTGCATATTGAAGGCCCACCTACTTATCTAATGCATAATATCAAAATGCAAAATACGCAAATCTATACTCACCATTTAGTGAAGTGTAAATAAGATATTGAAGATGTGGATCTACACATTTATAAGTTATTTAAATAATAATAATAAAATTTAATTTAAAAGATTACTGTTAAAGTCACTTCAGTATAAAGGTATTTCACTGTTACAACCCCCACTAATAGTGTAATTCATGAAATGTTCTAACATCAGTATTTTGCACACGTATAGACTCTTGCGACATTAATTTATTTCACTGCCCCTCCCCATAGCTGAGCGCAGCCGTTCGCCCCCAGTTTTCCCCGCGCCTGTTTGAACTTTCTGTGGCGAGCAGAAAAAGCTGAACCGTAAGGCAGCCAATAACGACCACGGTGGCCATGCATTCCAGAGGCCATTCCGTTTTCCACTCTTTCCGTCGCCTCGCACATATAACGAGGGACAGCTTTGACGTCGAACCTTGCAGACCGCTCGAAACCACGCTTACAATAACGCTCCGTCATAGGGGAACAATGCTGTGCGTAATATCCGTGCAAAACTTTGCAGTGTTCCACAAGAATCTTTTTAATAGAGGGAAACGAAGGAACAAGATATCAATACCATAGGACGGCAATTATACGTCATTCAACGATGCCTGTGTATCATTACACTTTCAATCGACAGTCCCATGAACCCTCTAGCGCTAACTAGACATATCCTACACAACTCACGGTGCTTATACATGATGACACATAAAAACGGAACATTTCCACAATCCAATGAAACAAGAAGTTACGAAGGAAATAAAGTTAATTAATAGTAATTGAAAACGTACAGTTTTGCCATTTACGTGACACTGATGTCGTTTACTGTACGAATACATTCGTGAAATCTGCTGTGTTGGTTTCTCATTGACCGCTGCAACATCTCAGCTGGGATACTGCGAATTTCATCTCGGGTTCTTGGTCGAGTCGTGTAGACTTTGTAGAGGAATAATCTGTAGACTTTGTAGTTCAAAACCTAAAAAAAAGATAATCTTTCTCTAACACTTAATGCTTCTAAGGTCACAGAGCCACAAACAGTTGGAAATAAATTCAATGAATATTTCACCTCACTAGCTGAAGATCTCATTCAGGCAAACTGAAGGATACCGTTCACAAATTCAACCAGTAAGTCAAACTCCAGTAATGCTACAATGTTTGTTTATGAAACAAACCCTGATAAAATCATGAAGATAATAAAATTGTGGAACAAAAAAAACTCTAGTGGCTATGATGGATTACCTGACTTCATACTAAAAGCATTTGTTGCATTCATAGTAAACCAATTATCAAACATATTTAACCATTCATGAAAACCTGGCATTTTTTTCAGATACCCTCAAAATAGTTAAAGTCTCACCGCTGCTGAAGAAAGTATCCAATTATTGACCATTGTCCATTTTAAGCATTTTTCAAAACTACTAGAAATTTTTTATGATGACATAAATTACATAAATAAACAAGCACCTATCAACATTCAACAGCATGACTTTAGAAAATCTATGTCCACCCGAACAGCAATTTTTGAACAGTTGGACCACACATTAAAATCACTCGACCAACATAATATATCTGCTGGTATCTTCTTTGATCTTTCTAAAGCTTTCAATGTAATAGTTTATAAAATACTGTTTGATAAACTGGAAAGGAGAGGAATAAGAGGTGTGGCACATAGCTGGTTATGCTCTTACTTACAAAACCGTACACAGAAGGTATCACTTCAATTTGATGTTAATGTACAGAGCAAAATCAGTAATAAAGTTTTCCATTCTGATAAAAGAGCAATAAGATGTGGTGTTTCTCAAGGGTCTGTTCTAGGACATTACTTTTCCTCATTTATGTAGAAGACCTTGTTGATCATATGAGCCCACAAAAAACTATTCTGTTTGCTGATGATAAAAGCATAGTGTTGACAGGATCTAGTTCTGAATAACTGCAGTCAGTGTGTGATAACTCTATGAAAACACTATCTGAGTGGTTCAACAAAAATGGCCTAATTAATACTGGAAAAACTGTGTATCAATTTCAACTTAATTCCACCATCCTGCCAATCCTAGTTGAAAATGTAAATGAAACAATTTTTTTTTGGTTTATGGGTCCAACAAGATTTAAAATGGGATATACATATAAACAACTTGTCGAAAACACTCTCTTTGTTGTGATGTGGATTAAGAATATTGAAATCTACTACAAGTAAATCTACAGTAATGCAAACGTACCATGCACAGTTCCACTCCCGGTTTCACTATGGAATCATCTTCTGGGGAAACTCAACTTACAGTACAAATATAATCAAACTACAAAAAAGAGCATTGTGGATAATTTGTGGTATCAAAAAGATGCAATCCTGTAAATGTCACTTTGTAAAACTGAATCTTATAAATGTCCGATGCCTATTCATCCCAGAAACAATCATATTCACCAGAGAATACCTCATGAGAATAGGAAAATTAATCCAAAACAAGGATATTCACACTCATTTTAACAGAGGACAATGAAATCTCCATCAAAACGTTTCAAGAATATCATCATACCAAAAAAAAAAAAAAAAAAAAAAAAACAAAAAAACAAAAAAAAAACATAATTCACATTGATGTTAAGTTACTCAATAAGATTCCACATCAAATAAAACAAGCTCCAGATCCAATATTTAAAAAGAAACTAAAGGCATTTCTGACAAAGCACTGCTTCTATTCAGTGCAAGAATTTATGAATATGAAAAACTAAACACCTCTGCTTTCTATTAAAAATTCTGAGGTTAAGAATAGATAATTTAAAAGATTTTTTACACTTAACACCCTTTATGTATTGTTACACCTTGTTTAGTATTAATTTTCATAGTCTGTGCATTTCCAGTGATTTTGTACTTGTTTAATGTATATTTTTTAATGTAGTTCTCCTTGGTTTATATTTCCAGTGGTTATTTTCAGTATTTGTACATTTGATTATTTGTGTAAATTTTTGAGTGTAAATCAATTGTCTACGTAATTATTCGTTTATCATGTTCATTGTTTGTATAATTTGCGTGTTACTACATTCGTCAATGGCCAGTTTCTCTGCATCCATTCTCATTGTATTAATTTTTAGAGAGTACAGTGTTCTAAAAAACTAAATGACTTGTCCCATATCATGTGTACAACATGTGATCTACAGGATAAATAATAAATACAAATACAAACTAAAATCGTTCAACGTCTTTCTGTCGCTTCTACAGAGTGGAGACAACAACATTATATCAACGGAGATAGGGGTAATAACAGGAAGTTGCTACAGAGGGGTTTCGTGTTGACTTGTATTTACTCCACCAAACGAATTACACTAACAGTCGGATTCCGCTAGTGTAGTGAGCAGGTAGTAAAAAAGCAACAACAACGTGACTTAAAACGAATCTATGAGATAGAGAGCCATAGGAAGGCTTAAGCGAAACAACACAGACACACACACACACACACATACACACACACACAGAGAGAGAGAGAGAGAGAGAGAGAGATCGTTGCAGGAGTGTCCCAAAGTATAATTTCAAGGACATGCACGCGATTTGAGACAAAAGGGACCGTAAAAAGGAAAAAAAGTCCAAGATCGATCACGCATATCATCAGCAAGAGATGACCGTTATATCCGGTTAACATCCGGTTGAGACAGGAGGCTGAATGCAACTCAGCTGCCACGCACCCTTCAGACAGCAAGAGGACGCGCAATATCAACACAAACAGTCCGAACTCGCCTACGGGAATGTGGTCACTGCGCAGGAAGACCTATGGTGTGTGTCCCATTTAAACCGACACCATTCAGCCCGCAGAAACTGAGCGAAGAACCATCAGGATTGGAGTCGTAACGAATGGCGCCGGATTCTGTTCACAGATAAGATTTTGTGTTCAGCCCGACAACCGTCGTTCCCTCATCTGGAGAGAACGTGGAAATCGGAACAGTCTTGCTGATGCGCAGGTGCAAATGGTGTGGGCGAGGGTCAGTATTGGCGAATGTGTCGTTCATATCTGATAACCTCATATACTGTCCAAGCCATGCACTCTGCAACTGTACTGGCCGTCAGAGGCGATCATACACCTTATTAGAGGGCAACGAGAATTACCTTATCACTATTATGGTAGCACCATGATACCTCACTCTAAGTAAACTCCATTGTAAACCTCAAGTAAACAGTTTAGACACAAACAAATTACAATGGCAACCAATATCTGAATACAATACGTTACCATATGTATACTGTGTATGATATCTCTCCTGATCCCCTAATTGTTTTGAGCGGTGTACATTGGGCACACCAGGTGGAGTAGTTTCGTCATGGATGGCTCACCCACCAATATATTTTTTTATTTTCCTGTAAACTGCATCTATCTTTCTACTGGTTATACATTGTTATCTGACTTACTTTTGTGCTCTAACCAATTCTACTTAGTCAAAATGTACTTCGTACAGACCTCATTTTTTAACAATCTGCACTCTCTTTTGTCTGATTCATTTGCTGCATTTTTATATTTTCTCTTTTTTCGTTTAGTTTCAGTATTTCCTGTGTTACCAGAGGTTTTCTTTCTACCTGTTTGATTCTCCGCAGTATTTACTTTTCTATACTTCAGAACTACCCATTCTTCTTCTGCATTACTTTCCCCGTTTTATTCAGTCTTTGCCTAATGTTCTGACTGAAACTCTCAACAACCTCAAGTCCTTTAATTTTTCCAGATTCCATCTAGTAACTTTTCGGTGTTATTTTTTTATTGTTATTAATCTACATTAGATAAGATTTGTTCAGAGTTTATATCTGCCCCTGTGTATGTCTTCCAGTTTAAAACCTGGTTTGGAAATCTATTTATACCATTATAAAACTAACCTGAGACCTTCTGTTGTCTCCTGGTCTGTCTCATGAATATAGCCTTCTTTCACGAGTCTTAAAACACGTGTTTATGGTGATTAAATTACACTCTGTACAGATTTCCAACTGGCGATTTTCTCTTTCATTCATTTTCCCCAGTGCATATTCGTCAACTATTTTTCCTTCTCTTCCTCTTCGTACTACCCAATTCCATTCCCCCAGCACAATTAACTTGACCTCTCTCTTAACTGTTTGAAGTACTCCTTTTATTCCATCATACATTTATCATCATTGCCAGAGCTAGTTGGCATATAAACTCGCACTTCTGTGCTGGGTATTGGCTTTGTCAGATTATAGAGGCCGAAACAGTATCCCAAAATATAGGGCAGACCCACCCCGTGTGGCATCAGAAAGACCGGGACGTTACTTTCGGCTGTATCGGCAGCTACTGTAGACACCACCGTACTATTTCTGATATCTCACGGCGCAGCATTCACGGAGAGAGCTGTATCAAGGCTAATAGTGTACACACGGTTTCAACAGAGTTGCCTTTACTGTCAGGAGACTTGCTGCAAGTGTGCTGCTGACGCGCGCCTTCACAGAAGGGAACCTCAGTGGTGGAAATGTCAACAGGCCACTTGGATGGTCGAACAAAGAACCGACGTACTTTTCACTGATGATTGACGATTAAAGCTGGGGAGTGGTTCTCGGCGGGTTCGCGTTTGGAGGGGACGTGGAACACGATTTCAGGATCCAAACATTGTGCAGAGAGATCGATATCGAGGAGAACCCGCAATGGTACAGGCAGAAATTGGGTTGACCACATAAACGTCGCTTCATGACACTGTACGGGTGAATCGTCAAGATTTAACTGCTTTCAGGTATCGTGACGAGATCTTGGGAGATCCTGTGCAGTTGTTATACCAGACATCGTATTGGTGGACGATAATGCTCGACCTCACAGAGGTGACTGATGTTTTCTTGTAAACCGAAGATATTGCACGCATTGTGCGGCCTGCTAGGTATTCCCTTAGAATGTGTCTAGGACGTACTGAGGTGAAGCGTTGCATAACGTAAGCATCCGCCAACAACCCTTCAAGATCTTCGAGCAGTTATGCAGGAGAAATGGGCGTCACTGCCTCAACATGGAACTGGTGACGTCATTCACAGCATTCCCAGTAGTTGTCAGGTCGACACTGCTGGCAGAGATGTTCTCCCCCCCCCCCCCCCACCACCCCACTGAGAACATAACCACTTATCGTAATGTGAGACTAAATCCATTAAGTTAGAAAAATGTTTGTAAAACCGTTAAGTTGGAAAAAAAGGAAAATATTGGTGTCTAACGTTATGTATGTTGCACTTGTTTCTACTTTAATATCACTTGTTTAATAAAAATTAATGCAACCTTGCGCAATTTCCGTTTGCTGTTTTCATTTTGAATACCACCGTATATTGTGAAGCAGTTGTGGAGGCAACTACTTTCTTTTTTTTATGTTTCGCGCGATTATCTAGAAGAAGCTCCAGATGCAATTCTTGTAAAACGTATCTGTTATGTTCTGAAAATACTATCCCTGTCACCTGCTTTTCCTCAAAAAGTGATTCCGTGACTCACAGTGAATGAAAATACACGGTACCTAAACTCGTCATTTTTAAATTGCGTATAGTAGCAATCATATGTAAATGTAAGCAAACTAATGTTTTTAATTAATTCTAGTGAGGTTTGAGACCTATAGTCCGAAATCTTCAATGCCTTCTACTTCCTGCATTTCATTGTTTGAGTTTGTTATTTTACAACTTTTGCTATTCGGTGAGACCTACTGAAATTTATATACAAAGTCCTGACAAAATTTGAGGCTAACCAATTTTATGTATTCCAACATTTCGTTAGTTTGTCTTACTCCTGCTGTCTAGTATAACCTGCATTTATGCGGTTGCTAACAATAAGACAATTATTTAGATATTACAGAAACCACAGCTTTAAATTCTGAACGATCACGATGGTATTTACACACTATGTTTTCTATCATCCATGTACGGTATAAACTTCGAACTTGCTGTTTTTAACCTCAGTAGTTAAGTCCCATAGATTTCCAAACATTTCAACTTACACAAGCAGAGCATGGTTCACAATATCAAAAGCATTACCTACGCTGCAAAAATTTCGCATGGAATTATTTCTGATTTATAGATTCTAGCATATCATAGCTGTCAAGAAAGAAATACTTGCAACCACGTCTTACCCTCTAATTGTCACTAACCATTATCGATCTTTGTATCTCAGTTTTTGACACGAGACACACACACAACAACGACTTTCGGAAAGGCCTCATACGACGCATTATCCAGCTGTTTCCGTAGTAAGTTGGTGACTGGTTAACAGCAGAGCGCGCCGTAGCTCGACGCGCTGTGTGCCCGACTGACGTTAAATCGATTCAGCTTCTGTTGTCATAAACTCGTTCTCCATTTTAATGAGCGACACGGCGCGGGAATTGCTAGAGCGTTATTTCGCGTGACTCCAAGTGGCATTAGCAGCAAGGACGCAATCGAAACTTGTCTTCAAGGTAAGAGTTTCAAGTCTCCGACACCTTTTGTAGAAGCACGAAGAAAACTGCAGACATTATTGATTTCCATGCTTGTGCCATCACACACATATCTAATTTTAAACTTTGGTAATTACTAGGAAAGTAGTATTATTTCTTGTTTAGAACACGATCTAAATAGAAATCATATTCACAATATAGAATTCTAGGTCGGTATAAATCATTCACTGTATTTAAATGCCTAATTACTTTTCTTGTTAAATACTACAGTATTTGTTGCAGAAATCGGCGGTGATTCGTAATACATTGTCAGTTATGTAGATCCACGTTTACTGATACTTCTATCATTTACTTTAACCCGTATAAATTTCGATGTTATATGCAATGAATGGTGTAAACAATTCTACGCACTCCCAGCTTCGCCCTGAAGTAGTCACTTGTCCATTGTGTGTGAACACCGCGCCGCTTAAGTACAAGCTTGAAGTGCCCAATCCTCATCCCCCATCCGATGTAAAGAGGACGAAATGATCAATAAAGAGGGAAAAAACTCCTGTTACGTACTTTATCAAGCAAACTCCGTAGCCGCAAGGGAAATTGTGGCAAAACTGGGTACTTTAAATTTTAATTCGAATAAACTATTTTCATTGACGAACAAGTCTGCAAATTAAGGTTATTCAGCTTCCTTATATAGGGCGTGGCATTTAAAACAAAATCTCAGGTTATTTGAAAAAATACAAATATGGTTAAAAAAGTTTTATGAAAAGTTTCTCACCTTGAACTTAAAGCTCGAACCCTTCCACAGCCCCCAAGGGCGAGGAGGAGTGGCCCTGAAATCTTAAATGGAAACTCCTATTTTTGTTGCGGAATAGGATTCTCCGATTTAAAAAAATATGTAACTCAAATATGAAACTATTTTTCGTTTAATGTGCGTCAAAAATAAAAACGAGTTGAAAATTGTTAAACAAAAGGTAATATCACGAACAATTAGGCATCTGACTATTTTTCTTTGCTTAACACTTCCAATTTCAGTAAACAGTTGGGCAATACTGCGAAAAGTCGTTGCAGGAGAAACATATCTATCAGAAACAGATTATCATACTTTTTACGAGCTTCTTCAACGTTTCTATGAGCCTCTCTCTCTGGAACTGTTAAAATTGTGAAACAATTGCATAGGGGTGTGAACAGGCCAGATCATTGAATCAATGAACAGTCTGGGCGTAGCCTCAGAGCATGATCAGTGACCACAGTCTGTGTTTCATTCGATTCTGGGAGGCGTCACATGAGAGCAATTATTAAAGATATCAAAAACTGTAGCCTACTTTCATTGAGATATTACAGTTATTCAACAATTTTCCACACATTTATATTTTTCCGGACTACAGAGCCATCTATCATGAAACGAAAGAATACTGTTTCACACGAAAGTTAAATATTTTCCACAGAGAATCGAAATCTGCAATAAAAACTTGGATTAATATTTAAGATTTCAAAGTTACCCCTCCCGCCCCCGTGGATGGTGATGAGGCGGAATGTCACTCTTCGAGATGAACAACTTTTATTGCAACTTCTTTTTTAATCCGATATGTATTTTTCCAAATATTTCTAAAACCAGCTTTAAGCGCCATGCCCTGTGTATTCAACATCATAAGACTAGTCCGGCTTCAACTTAAACTACCTCAGCCTAAAAAATAATATCCAGTTTCTGGCCCACTTTCGATGTAAAATCTATTATCCATTTACATAAATCGAAGAAAACTGTGGAAAGAGATTAAAGCTAAATTCTGCAGCAAGAAAACACATATCATTACTTAAAAATACCACAAAGTGATATCAAAAGTTTATTTTATGTACTGCAACTGGCTTACAACAAAGAGCTTAAAAATTATAAAATGTTTCGCTAATATTAGGAAATTTCTCGAAATTTTATAAGTATATACCTTATTAATACCAGAAAACACAGACGAAACAGTAATATATTTTCTCAGTATTGGAACATACCTCATGAGGCAAGTTACGACATGATAAAAACTGTAACCATTTGTAATTACTCTGAACATGGCCTGTCACAAAATATGCGTGCTTTGAGTTCTTTGTCGACGAAGTGGTGTCCAATCGAAAGACTTGCACCAGGCCACTGAGCCACAAGAGTATTATTATATTACCTCATGAAATAGAAGAAATCTGTTTTCTTCTTCTTTTTCTTTTCCTTAGCTGGTCTAGTTTTCCTACTGTCTTTCTGTGCTTCCTCGCCTTTTTTGTGGCTTACCGCTTTCGGATCTCCCTCACAAAAGTTGCATTTTGTGTTTTTCTTTTCTCGTTGGCCTCTCCTGGCTTTTTCGTCAGTTTCCCAACCATTTTGCATTAAGAGAAAAACAGTATTATTACTGTTTTGCTCTTCTCCCCATCGGTGACTTTTCTTTGCACTTTCTACAAATTCAACCATCAGAGGAAGCGTTAGAAACTTTGATAACACAAAGAATGACGATGGCCAATCGCAAGTTCTAGAAATCGCAGCTAATCGGGCCGATATCAGTTCCGAACTTCAGGAAGTGTTTCGATTGTTGAAGATTGAAAAACTTTATATTGGATCATTTTGTCTTGATATGTCTCACCTTATGACACTTCAACTTGAGAGATTTACCTTGAGGTTCTCTTTCTTTTGACAAGGATACAGGCAGGATTTTTTTTTTTTGCATTGATGTACGATTTCGCGAAAAGGACACTAACTTTCGCGTTATTAATGTTATAACCTTTTTGAAAAGATTATAAAATTCAAAAAGATTATAAAATTAATATATATCAAAAGTTCAGTGTTATTAGACAATGCTCTGTGTAGACCTATATGACACAATTAATACACCCGAAGAAGGGCAATAATTGCTCGAAACCGGATGTAAATAAATCTGCAACCTTGCAACTTGTGGCTATTTCCGTTTCTAACCAATTATGTAAAAGTGTGAAATATACGAAATATTGGTGTAGGGGTTAGTACTCCTATATTTAGTAGATGAAACTAACGGTAAAATATATCATTTGTGGTAATATATACTATTAAATTCATGAGTTGTCATTGAAGTAGAAATTGACAGGGTATATGTCAGTGACTAACGAACATAAATAATAGAAAATGGACTTGTAATCCAGTAACTACAAACATTCGTGAAAACCTATGGAAGAGACATACTGTATACACCAGTCAACAGAATGGTAGTAAAAATCTTACTGCAATGACAGCTCATTAATTTAGTATTATAAACTGTCCTAAGTAATGCATTTTATTGTTAAGTTTCACCAGTACTAATCCCCTACACCAGTGTTTTGTATATTTCACCCTCCTATATCATTTCTGAATATTTTGACACATATGTACTGGACCTCTAACTGAGATATCTTAGGACACAAACAGTTTGATTAAATCTTATTGATTATATACAATCAACACCATTGTTTATAAAAGTAATATCTTTCAGATACTTGATTCTTGTATTATTTATAAATATTATTTTATTCCAGTAGTCCCATTGTATAGTACCATTCATTATGCCTTATTATATAACATCAGTGCTGATTGTTGGCTCATATGTACTTCTTGTTCTTTCCATTTTATATAGCACATGTAGAGCACGATGCTTTGGACACAACAGTGATTTGTAGTTTTATTTGTAGGGGCCTGTTGAAAAAAATGTTCAACTGTTTGTTAAGCTTACGCGACTTAACTGTGGGGTCATCAGTCTCTAAACTTACAAACCACTTATAAACTAACCTATACTAAAAACAGCAGAAACATCCATGCCCGAGGGAGGATTCGAACCCCCAACGGGGAACGGCCTCGCGCATCGGAGCATAGTGCCTCAATGCGCTCGGCTGCTCCGCCGCGGTTATGGCGCCTGAAATATGATATTAAGGTAATATCGAAATCGGTCGATAAATAAAACAACACGAACTCTATGGCTGTTGGTGAGTAAAGCTATAATTGACGTGGCGCAGTTCCGAATCCATTACAACATGGAGCGGCTTCGGAGGCATTTAGAGGTATTACAAGCAGAATTTTCTGATGTTTATGGTACGTGAAGTTCAGAAGTCAAATATCAATCAGCCGGGCTCTGAAAAAATTTCGAGAAAATCGACTTTTAAGGTTTGCAAGTAATCGTAGTACGGAGAATTAAAGTACTTGTAGCATCTGTCAGCGTAGCTCCGGTTGTAGCGCTCTGGCCTTCCAACCACAGGGTGAGTGGTTCTAATCCTGTCGTAACTTCTTCTTTTTACTTTTTTCCATTGTCTTAGAATAGTTACACAATTTTAATATATAATGGTAATTTTTACAAAAAGTGCACAAGTTTTTGTTTATTCTTAATTTTCTATATTTATAGAATGTTGTTAATAATTATGGTTTCAATCAAATAAACATAAGTTACATTTTTGCAGTATTGTTTTCAGTATTAGTTGACGACGGTAGTCATATGATAGTGTTTCTGGAATGTCATGTCCAGAGCTACTATGGCTTTCCAAGCAGCTAACCTACTCAACCATCGTTTTACGTGACGACAAGGTTTTCAGCTCGTCTACATTCAAACAAAAACTGACAACACGTGGAAGTAGAGATCCCAAAATGTTTCATATGACTGAATTCAAAAAGCAAAAAGAAATTGCCACAGTGGGGTTCGAACCACCGACTCTACGGTTGTGAGACCATGACGCTATCACCTGAAATACACAGACAGATACTATACCTGTTTTAATTATTGGCGCCGCGGCGGATTAGCCGTGCGTACTGGGGCGCCGTGCTGCGGTGCGCGTGGCCATTTGCCGTCGGGGGTTCGAATCCCCCCTAGGGCATGGATGTTTGTGTTGTCCTTAGGTTAGTTTACCTTCATTTAAGTAGTTTGTAAGATACAGACTAATAATCACGCAGTTGAGTCCGTTAGATTTACAAACATTTGAACATTTTATTGGTACTTTACGTTGTGTTGTTGTTTTAGTCTTCAGTCCGCAGACTGGTTTGATGCAGCTCTCCACGCTACCTTGTCCTGTGCAAGTCTCTTCATCTGAGAATACGTTCGACAACCTACATCCTTTTGAATCACTATATTCGTCCCTCGGTCTGCCTCTACGATTTTTAACCCACACGCTTCCTTCTAATGCTAAGTTGATCAATCCTTGATGTCTCAGAATGTGGCCAACCAATCTATCCCTTCTCTTAGTCAGGATATGCCAGAAACTCCTTTTTTCCCCGATTCGGTTAAGCACCTCATTAGTTACGTGTGTAAATAATTCGTGTTAGTATTTTGCACCCATGACTTATTAAACTGATAGTTCTGTAATTTTCACACTTGTCTACACTTGCTTTCTTTGGAATTGGAATTACAATATTCTTCTTGAAGTGGGAGGGTATTTCCCCTGTCTCATACATCTTGCATACCAGGTGATACAATTTTTTTCGTGACTGGCTATTCTAACGACTTCAGCAGTTCAGACGGAATATTATCTAACTCCAGGGGCCTCGTTTCGACTCATGTCTTTCAGCGCTCTGTCAAATTATTCTCGCAGTATCATGTCTCCTATCTCAACGTGTACTTTGAAAAAACTTCAAGGTCTATTTTCTCGAGAATTTTTTAGAGTTGCATCTAATGGCTTTGGTTGATTGATGTTTAGGTTGTGAACTTCTAAATTCTAAAGTCCGGTACACAAGTGGTCTCCTTGTTAGATGTTCACTTTGAGCGACTGGCAGCTGGTGCTACAGAAGCGCGCGTCTCGTGTGCAGGCGCAGGCCTGACGGAGGCGATGAACGCGACCGGCGCCGCCTCCGCGCCCCCGACCGCCGCCGCCGCCGACACGACCGCCCCCGCCGCCGCCGCCGCCGCCGCCAGCGCCTCCGACACCGCCTCTGCCGCCGGCTCGACGACGATGAGCCCGCGCGAGGCGGCGCGCGCCGAGTTCTACGGCACGTACGACCCGATGACGGGCATCCGCATCGCGGGCACGCTGGGCGGCTTCTTCGGGCTGATGGTGCTGCTCGTGGTGTACAAGAGCCGCTGCAAGGGCGGCAGCTCGCGCTGCAGCCTGGCCGGCGACCCCGCCGTGCAGGCCGCCTGGGCCGAGCGGCTGCAGCAGCAGGCGGACGCCGAGGACCGCAGCCGGCGCGAGCAGCTCGCCAAGATGTACGCCGCCGCCGCCGCCGCCGAGCGCCTCTCCCACCGCGTAAGCAGCAAGCAGCCGCTGCTCCCACACTGCGTAGGCGACCACCTCTTCCAAGCATTCTCCCACTGCGTAACAAGTGCTCTCACACTGCATAACAGCTACTCTCCTATCATGTAAGCAAGTGCTCCCCCACAGCGTTGTCTGCTTTTTCCGAAACGTGTCATTTTTGAGGACACGCTATACATGAAGTGTAACCTATAACGAAGAATTTGGGACCTAACCAGCTTCACAGCAGTACTTCCCAATCATTTCATGATGGTCGCCTGCCTACTCAATGACTTTATGTCGCATTTACAATACATAATCAAGTATTCTCGCACTGTGTGACAAGAGCTGTCACATCACTTAAGCGAGTATTCTCCCGCTGTGTAACAAAAGCTCTCATCCCGCATAAGCGAGCACTCTCTAACTGTGTAAGCAAGTACTCCCCCACAGCGTAAGTAAGCACTCTCACACTAAGTAACAAAGTGCTACCGGACTGGGTAAGTAACCACCTCTCCACCACTTAACCGAGTATTCTCCCACTGCGTAAGAAGTGCTCTCGCACTGCTTAAGCAGGTACTCTCCTATCATGTAAGCAAGTGCTCCCCCACAGCGTAGGCAAGCCCTCTCCCACTGCGCAGGCAAGTGGTCCTGCACTGGATAAGCAACCACTTTTCACACTACATAAGCAAGTGATTGGGTAGTACTGCTGTGAAGCTGGTTAGGTCGCAAATTCTTTATTATAGGTCACACTTCATGTACAGCGTGCCCTAAAAAATGACGCGTTTCGGAATTATCATCATCAGATTAGCATCTCTTCCGTGCTATGTGCACACGTGAACAGATGTTCAAATTATTTGTTAAGCTTATGGGACTTAACTACGGGGTCATCAGTCCATAGAGTTACAAACTACTTATCAACTACCTTATACTAAGGACGGCACAAATATCCATGCCCGAGGAGGGATTCGAATCCCCGACCGTAGTGGCCGTGCAGACCGTGACTGGAGCGCCACAGTCCCCTCTGCCACCGCAGCCGGCGTGAACAGATGTAAGATGTTATTTGATATACATACAAAAGCAGACTAACTGCGCAACAAGTGCTCTCACACTGCATAAGCAGGTACTCTCCTGTCACGTAAGCAAGTGCTCCCCCACAGCGTAGTCTGCTTTTGTATGTATATCAAATAACATCTTACATCTGTTCAGGTATGCACATGGCACGGAATAGATGCTAATCTGATGATGGTAATTCCGAAACGCGTCATTTTTCAGGGCACGCTGTACATGAAGTGTGACCTATAATAAAGAATTTGCGACCTAACCAGCTTCACAGCAGTACTACACAATCATTTCATCAAGGTCACCTGCCTACTCAATGACTTTATGTCGCATTTACAATACATAAGCAAGTATTGTCGCACTGTGTGGTAAGAGCTCTCACACCACTTAAGCGAGTATTCTCCCGCTGTGTAACAAGAGCTCTCACACAACGTAAGCGAACGCTCTCCAGCTATGTAAGCAAGTACTCCCCCACGGCGTAAGTAAGCACTCTCACACTAAGTAACAAAGTGCTCCCGCAATGGGTAAGCAACCGCCTCTCCACCACGTAACCGAGTATTCTCCCACTGTGTAAGAAGTGCTCTCGCACTGCTTAAGCAGGTACTCTCCTATCATGTAAGCTAGTGCACCCTCACTGCGTAGGCAAGCACTCTCCCACTGCGTAGGCACAAGGGGTTCAAATGTTCAAATGTTTGTAGAGCTTATGGGACTCAACTACGGGGTCATCAGTCCCTAAACTTACAAACTACTTATGAACTAGCTACGACTAAGGACGGCACAAATATCCATGCCTGAGGGGGGATTCGAACCCCCGACCGTAGTGGCCGTGCAGACCGTGACTGAAGCGCCGTAGTCGCCTCGGCCACCGTGGCCGGCGGCAAGTGGTCTTGCACTAGATAAGCAACCATTTTTCACGCCACATCAGCAAGTATTCTCGCACTGTGTGACAAGAGCTGTCACATCAAATGTTCAAATGTTTGTTAAGCTTTTGGGACTTAACTACGGGTCATCAATCCCTAAACTTACAAACTACTTATCAACTACCTTATACTAAGGACGGCACAAATATCCATGCCCGAGGGGGGATTCGAAACCCCGACCGTAGTGGCCGTGCAGACCGTGACTGAAGCGTCTCAGTCCCCTCGGCCACCGCGTTCGGCTTGTCACATCACTTAAGCGAGTATTCTCCCGCTGTGTAACAAGAGCTCTCATCCCACGTAAGCGAGCACTCTCTGTGTAAGTAAATACTCCCCCACAGCGGAAGTAAGCACTCTCACACCAAGTAACCAAGTGCTCACGCTTGAGTAAGCGACCGCCTCTCCTCCACGTAACCAAGTATTCTCCCACTGCGTAAGACGTACTCTCACACTAAATAAGCAATTACTCCCCTATCATGTAAGCAATTGCTCCCCACAGCGTAGGCAAGCACTCTCCCACTGTGTAGCAAGTGCTCGCACGCTGCATAAGCAACCACCTCTTACACCATATAAGTAACTACTCTCCCACTGCATGTGCAAGCACTCTCCCACCAGGTAATCAAATGCCTATTACAACACATAAGCAAGCGCTTCAGGCGCATGTGAGTATGCATTCCTCTCTTCACAGAAGTGTGTGAGTGAGTGACACTACCAAATGTAAGCAAACGCCTCCTACTTTCTGCATAAGCATGCACCTCCCCAAACCCAAGAACAAGCTACTATTCAACAACATGTGCTCCTCCCGCTCTGTAAGTAAACAGTTGTCTTACCACATAAGCTAGTACTTCTCCTAGTGCATAAACGAACACCTGTCCTACCGTGTGAGCAACTACCTCTTACGACACATAGGAAAGTGCCTCTGCCACAATCCTACCACATAACTGAGCATTTCTATCTCCGCATAAGCAAGCACCTCTCTGGACCCATAAGCAAGTGCTCTCCCAACGTGTAAGTGCCAGTCTCAACATGTAAGCCGCTGCCTCTCCCATCACATAAGTAAGCACCTCAACCACTAAGTAAGCACACACCCATCATCCACTCTTAGTGGCACTACCAGCACATAACAACTGCCTCACTTTGTGCATAATCACCCCTCAAAATGCACAAACAAGCTCCTCTCCCATAAAGTTAGCATGTGCCTCACCTCTCTTGCAACCATGCACCCCCCTCCCCCCAACTGTGTAAACAAGCGCTTCTCCTACCATGTAAGCAAGAGCCTGTGTAAGCATTCTCCTCTTCCACTATGTTAAGCTGTGCCTCTCCCACCAAATGTCCTCCCTCACCAAGTAATCAGCTTCCTCACCCATGACATAAGCATCTCCCACAGTGTGTAAGGAAGCGCTACTATCACCACATAAGTAAACAAATGCCTTCCCCATAATGGAAGAAATCACCTGTCCCAATACACATGAATGTACCTCTCCCACTGTGTAATCATGTGGCACACCCACCAGATAAGGAAGCACCTCTATCGACACAAAACCTGTGCCTCTCTCACTGCAAAAGCAAGCGTATTACCTCGCCCGTCTCTCACACCCAACAATGATTTCGATACTCCACCGAGCCACAGTATGAAGATGTGTCCAGCAAGCGCACACGGCTTCTCGTGCTTCCGCAGATGCTGTAAGGAAAGGTCGCGTGATATAACCTGGAGCTAGCTCCGAATCCTATTCTCCTTGTGAACAATTCACGATACCGTGCCGTTGACTGTCATCGCCAGACTTGTGCATTTCAAATGTCTTTATGTCTAAGCATAACTCTGCTGTCTTCACGCACTATAGGTAAGAGGAAAATTTTTCACACTTACACACATGTGACTGTATGAAATATCGTTAAATTTTGTTAGATCAAGAAAATGAGGAAGCCATTCCAACTACACCGTACAGAGAATAAAGACAGAGAAGGAAAAGATACAAGCTGCAAGTGCTTTTAAAGGCAGAAAGACAGTGTACAATAAGAAGAATTTCTAGCAATTTCTATAGCGACCGAAGCACAATTTACAGTAACACGTTCTAATATTCCATCTCATTCTGTCAAGATTCTATTATCCGCATGTAATTAAGTGAAACACTATATTTTATCCAGAATGAAATTATCACTTTTCAGCCGAGTGTGCGCTGATATGAAATTTCCTGTCAGATTTAAATTGTGTGTTAGACTGGGACTCGAAGCCAGGACCATTGCCTTTCGCGGGTAAGCGCGCTACCGGCTGAGCTACTCGAGCACGATATACGTGCCGTCCTCACAGCTGTATTTCCATGAGTACCTCGCGTCCTACCTTCCAAACTTCACCGGGAGCTCTCCAGCCTAACTTGCTAGAAATGATCCCCTAGGCTGTTGCTAAGTCATGTCTCTGCAACATCCCTTTTTTTCTAGAACTGCTACTCCAGCAAGTTTGGCAGGAGAACTTGAGTGAATTTCCTCCCTTCCCCTTGTCTCTCCTCTTACCTCACATCAGTGCTTGATGAGAAGGCTTTAGGAGAAATATTTAAAATTTGTGAACAGAACATACTGATAATCATTTTTTCGATTTCCGTCGTCCTTAGTTGCATATGAAATTGATGGAGGTATATTACCGTCTTTAGCAACTAAATGAAAGGCGTTTTGTGTGTGCCATACGCGTTTCGCTTCTTTATTTATGAAACATCATCAGTGGCCTGTAATACATGTTATTTTTGTATAATATTATGACTGTACTACAATATTATACAAAAATAAAATGTATTACAGGCCACTGATGATGCTTCATAAATAAAGAAGCGAAACACAGTATGACAGTTAACAGTCTGTGAAAAATACCTATAATATTATGACTGTACTACAATATTATAGCCGGCCGCGGTGGCCGAGGTGACTGAGGCGCTCCAGTCACGGTCAGCACGGCCACTACGGTCGGGGGTTCGAATCCCCCCTCGGGCATGGATATTTGTGCCGTCCTAGTTCGTAAGTAGTTCATAAGTAGTTTGTAAGTTTAGGGACTGATGATCCCGTAGTTAAGTCCCATAAAAAAAAAATAAAAAAAATAAAAAAAACAATATTATACAAAAATAACATGTATTACAGGCCACTGATGATGCTTCATAAATAAAGAAGCGAAACGCGTATGGCACACACAAAACGCCTTTCATTTAGTTGCTAAAGACGGTAATACACCTCCATCAAGAGCATACTGATGTTTAAGTGAATAGCGTATGTGGTGGAAGCAAATTAACAGTCGGAAGTGTTTATAAAACGTTGGAGTCTGGCTTGATTGCCCCTTTTAGGGGTCTTGAGACTGTCAATAGCCGAGTCCAGCCACGTTGTCTTTCAATAGCACATTTTTTTTTTATATTCATGTTTTTTTTTTTTTTTTTATATATATATATATATATTCATGTGAACCACCCCCATGAACCACAGACATTGCCGAGGTGGGGTGGCTTGCGTGCCTCAACGATGCAGATAGCCGTACCGTAGGTGCAACCACAACGGAGGGGTATCTGTGGAGAGGCCAGACAAACGTGTGGTTCCTGAAGAGGGGCAGCAGCCTTTTCAGTAGTTACAGGGGCAACAGTCTGGATGATTGACTGAGCTGGCCTTGTAAGCATCAGCTAATGTGGCTTTGCCACACGGTTACTGCGAACGGCTGAAAGCAAGGGGAAACTACAGCCGTTACCTTTCCCGAGGACATGCAGCTCTACTGTATGAACATATGATGATGGCATCCTCTCGGGTAACATATTCCGGAGGTAAAATAGTCCCCCATTCGGATCTCCGGGCGGGGACTACTCAGGAGGATGTTGTCATCAGGAAAGACAATACTGGCATTCTACGGATCGGAGCGTGGAATGTTAGATCCCTTAATCGGGTAGGAAAATTAGAAAATTTAAAAAGGGAAATGGATAGGTTGAAGTTAGATATAGTGGGGATTAGTGAAGTTCGGTGGCAGGATGAACAGGATTTCTGGTCAGGTGAGTACAGGATTATAAATACGAAATCAGTTGGGGGTATCACAGGAGTAGGATTGATGATGAATAAGAAAATAGGAATGCGGGTAAACTACTATGAGCAGCACAGTGATCGCATTATCATTGTCAAGATAGATACGAAGCCAACACCGACAACGGTAGTACAGGTTTATATGCCAACTAGCTCTGCAGATGACGAGGAGATCGAAGAAATATATGAGGAGCTAAAGGAAATAATTCAGACAGTTAAAGGAGAGGAAAACTTAATTGTGATGGGAGACTGGAATTCGGTAGTAGGAAAAGGAAGAGAAGGAAAAATAGTAGGTGAATATGGACTGGGCAGGAGGAATGAAAGAGGAAGTCGCCTGGTAGAATTTTGCACGGAACATGATTTAATCGTAACAAACACGTGGTTTAAGAATCACAAAAGAAGGTTGTATACATGGAAGAGACCAGGAGACACCGGAAGGTATCAGATAGATTTTATAATGGTAAAACATAGATTCCGGAACCAGGTTATAAACTGCAAGACATACCCAGGGGCAGATATAGACTCTGACCATAACCTATTAGTCATGAACTGTAGGCTGAAGCTGAAAAAGCTGCAGAAAGGTAGGAAAATAAGGAGATGGGACCTGGATAAATTGAAGGAAAGTGAAGTTCTGGAGAATTTCAGAGGGAGATTTAGGCAACAATTGACAGAAACAGTGGGAAATAAAACAGTAGAAGAGGAATGGGTAGCATTGAGAGATGAAATAGTGAAGGCAGCAGAGGACAAAATAGGTAGAAAGGCAAGACCTACAAAAAATCCTTGGATATCACAGGAAATACTAAATTTAATTGATGAAAGGAGAAAATATAAAAATGCAGTAAATGAAACAGGCAAAATGGAATACAGACGACTAAAAAAGGAGATTGACAGGAAGTGCAAAGTGGCTAAGCAGGAGTGGCTAGAAGCCAAATGCAAATCTGTAGAAGACTGTATAAGAAGGGGAAAGGTAGATACCGCCTACAGGAAAATAAAAGAGACATTTGGGGACAAGAAGAGCAGATCTACGAATATCAAGAACTCAGATGGGAAACCAGTTCTCAGCAAAGAAGGGAAAGCTGAAAGGTGGAAAGAGTACATAGAGCAGCTCTACAAAGGAAATGAACTTAGAGACGAGGTTGTAGGAAGGGAAGAGGAAGTAGATCAAGATGAAATAGGAGATACTATACTGAGAGATGAATTTGACAGAGCCTTGAAAGACCTAGGTCGGAACAAGGCCCCAGGAGTAGATGACATACCCTCAGAGCTACTAAAGTCTCTGGGAGAGCCAGCCATGACAAGACTATTTGAACTGGTGTGTAGGATGTATGAGACCGGCGAAATGCCCTCAGACTTTAAGAAAAATGTAATAATCCCCACTCCAAAGAAATCCGGCGCAGACAGGTGTGATAATTATAGAACCATCAGTTTGATATGTCATGGTTGCAAAATTTTAACACGAATTATCTACAGGAGAATGGAAAAGCTGGTAGAAGCTGACATCGGGGAAGATCAGTTTGGATTCAGAAGGAACATAGGAACCCGGGAGGCAATACTCACTTTACGTCTTATCTTAGAAGATAGATTAAGGAAAGGCAAACCTACATTTTTAGCTTTTGTAGATTTGGAGAAAGCATTTGACAATGTTGACTGGAATACACTGTTTCAAATTCTGAAGTCAGCAGGGGTGAAATATAGGGAAAGGAGAGTTATTTACAACTTGTACAAAAGCCAGACCGCAGTTATTAGACTCGAAGGGCATGAAAGGGAAGCATCAGTTGGGAAGGGAGTAAGACAGGGTTGCAGCCTTTCTCCGATGTTATTCAATTTGTACATCGAGCAGGCGGTGAAGGAAAGCAAGGAAAAATTTGGTGAAGGCATTAAAGTTCAGGGGGAAGAAATAAAAACATTGCGTTTTGCTGATGACATTGTAATTCTGTCAAAGACAGCAAAAGACCTGGAAGAGCAGTTGAATGGAATGGACAGTGTATTGAAGAGAGCATATAAAATGAACATTAACAAGAGCAAAACAAAAATAATGGAATGCGGTCTTAGAAAATCAGGCGCTGCTGAAGGAATTAGATTAGGTAACGAAACAATGAAAGTGGTAGATGAGTTTTGTTACTTGGGTAGTAAAATAACATGCGATGGTCGCAGTACAGAGGATAAAAATGCAGAATGGCAATGGGAAGAAAAGCATTTTTGAAAAAGAGAAATTTGCTAACATCGAATATTAATTTAAGGGTAAGGAAGTCTTTTCTGAAGGCATTTGTGTGGAGTGTTGCCTTGTACGGGAGTGAAACATGGACGATAAGCAGTGCGGACAGGAAGAGAATAGAGGCCTTCGAAATGTGGTGCTACAGAAGAATGCTGAAGATTAGGTGGGTAGATCGCATAACTAATGAAGAGGTACTGAACAGAATTGGTGAGAAAAGGAATTTTTGGCATACCCTGACTAAAAGAAGGGATCGCTTGGTAGGACACATTCTTAGACATCGGGGAATCGTAAATTTAGCATTGGAGGGAAGTGTATGGGGTAAAAATCGCAGAGGGAGACCAAGAGACTCGTATAGTAAGCAGATTCAAGTGGATATGGGTTGCCGTTCTTATGAGGAGATGAAAAGGCTTGCTCAAGATAGGGTAGGGTGGAGAGCTGCATCAAACCAGTCTCCGGACTGAAGACCATAACAACAACAACAACATTCATGTGAAATGATTCAGCATCGAGATTAACAACCTTTAGGCCTTAGATTTCATAAAATATTGTGTGACATTCCCATTACACTATGTGCAATATTTCTTTGGCCAATACTTTGATAGTGTAATAGCGGCCTAAAGGTACGTTTAGACGAGCAACATTTTACCTAAATATTTAGCTGAAATTGTGTTGCTGTCAACACTGCTGCAATATGACTGCAATACACAGCAATATTTCGGTATGGACGGTCGATATTGCTGATGTTGCAGGTAGTTGCCGAGTGATTGCCGAGGGGTTGCCGTGTTGTCCGGGAACGGTGGAGAACATTTCGTATTACAGGGCAATAACTATCTCGGTCCTTGTCTGTAAATGCTTTCCTCTCGCTCTCAATGCTGTTTGTGCTTCTCTCCCGACAGCGCTGCAGTCACGAAAACGAAGTATCGTTTGGCTTTTGTTGTTTCGAAAGTTGCGCGCGCTGGTTTGTTTTGAAAGTAGTATTCATGTTTATAGTTACCATATTAGTGTATTGTTTTCGAGCTTACCGTGACTGTTTTGAAGGAAGGAATGAAGGAATAATTCTTACTGTTATTGTCGTCTTGAGGATTTTTTTCTGTCATATATGGAAAAGTAGTCTAACGAGAAAACAATCTCATTTATTAATTCTATTCATCTACGTCCTGAGTTGTGGGAAGTAGAATGCAATTATAAAGACAGGAATGTGAAAAAAGATAGTTGCCAGGCAGTTGCTGACGAATTTGGCATTGTAGTTCAGACTTCTATACGAGTCTCCAGTAGCTAAAAATCGAAGTGTGATCGCAAGTCGTTTTATTACTGGAATACAGTCTCTCATGTTTGTATTGGATTTAGCTATCTTCGGACCAATTAATTGGGCGAGATATGCGAAATCGTTTTTAGACATACGAGTAAAGTTCTGGAACAGGTACGTATCTAGCATGAACTCACGAGTTAAATTTCCTGAATTACTCCGCCTACTCAAAAAAGGACGCATCCAAAGGGTCCGATTTCTCTCTTTTTGTTTCGAATAGCATTAACACTTGTTTCATGTAAAAGTAGGAGAGCCGCACTCACTTCTATAACGTCGCGCTTTTGTATGAAATTGTGTAGCCTCTGCCGAAATTAGTTGCCGCAAACATTGCTGAGCAATAGATGCCGATGTGTTGTCACTTGTGCTGCTGCAATACATGTGGCTGCAATGTTGCCCGACAACATTTCCGGGATATAATGTCGACAATATGCAATTTTCATTGTCTGTAACACGGCGCCAATACTATACACTTCAGTTTCGTTGTTTTGTGAGTGCCGTAGTCGCCGTAGAATGGAAGTTTTGGTAGCTGTACGAGTTGTTGCGAATCTATTGCTTGTCTATGTGAAATTACTGCATAAGATAAGAAACGTGTTTGGGTTCGTGATGGATTAAAAAAAAAAAAAAAAAAAAAAAAAAAAAAACCCTCAGCGACCTTGCTGAAAGAAATTGTGATTGAAGACTCTAGAAGCTATTCTAATCAACTTAAAATGTCACCAGAGCAGTTTACGTTCCTTTTAAAAAGAGTTAGTAATTAAATAAAGAAACAAGTTATCGTTATGCGAGAAGCATTGTTACCAGAACTGAAATTACAAATTGCATTACGTTTCTTGTGAAGTAGATATTCGTCTCTGCAGTACTTGTACCGTGTTCCGAAATCCACAATTGCCATACTTCGTTTGTATAGGTATTTCGAAATGGATGTATTTTATTCTGCAATTCACTGATCTTCAACCCATTAATATTTAATTTCACAGATAATTGCCAGAAGAGCACTAACACGCCGTTAAAATCGCACAAACACCTACGCAACGCATATATGTTCAAAAACCGAATTATTTCTTCTGTTCTCCCCCTTTATGTTGTTTTTTTGTTCTGTATTGGTCATAACCTAACCTCAAAACACGCGCAATCAGTTGCGCCAAAGTTGGAAGGTGCCGAAACTGTTTAGTTTCGCCAACGAGTTGCGCGAACGCCTGCCGCGCATGCGCACTGGCCAGTAGCGCAGTTTCATGCAATTTAGTGTCGTAGTGTAAACTAGACTTTAGATTTGATGAAATACTGGGCGACATTCCCATTACACTGTGTGCAATATTTGTTTGCCCAGTACTTTGATAGTGTACTAGCGCCAACCGGCTGACGGAGTGTCGCGTGCCGCAGTCGTCGGGCAGCACGCGGCGCTCGTCGCGCGGCGGCGCCTCGCCGCGGCCGCAGTCGAGCGCGGCGTCGTCGTGCCTGGCGCTGGGGCTGGGGCCGCAGCCCGGCGAGGCGGCGGCGGGCGGGCGGACGGGCGCGCCGCAGCTGCTGGCCGTGCCCGGCTGGTCGCGCCGCCTCAGCTCCGTCACCTGCTCCTCGTCCGACACCTCCTACCTGGAGCGCCGCGGCTCCGCCGTCGAGTGCGGCCTGCCCGCGCCGCCGCCCGGCGCCTTCCGCCGCCTGCGCCCGCCGCTGCTGCCGCGCTGCGACGACGTGCTCGACTGGGACTTCTACTACCCCATCGACATACAGGTAACAAACACAGCTGTGTCACCGACTGACGCCCGACCGCTTAATAACATCGTATATTGAGAAAGTATCGACCAAAATTTCGATATAATTTGCGCCGTGTAGTAGGACGTACGTAAAAAGCGTAACTGTGTATCAAAGCAACACCTGTCCTAAGACTGGTTACACACGTGGCGGATTTTTTCCACCACGGTCAACTGACCGTCGCCGAACGCAAAATTCAAGTGTTCAAATGTTTGTAGAACTTATGGGATTTAACTACGGGGTCATCAGTCCCTAAACTTACAAACTACTTATGAACTAGCTTATACTAAGGACGGCACAAATATCCATGCCGGCCGCGGTGACCGAGGAGACTGAGGCGCTCCAGTCACGGTCTGCATGACCACTACGATCAGGGGTTCGAATCCCCCCTCGGGCATGGATATTTGTGCCACCCTTAGTCTTAGTTAGTTCATAAGTAGTTTGTAAGTTTAGGGACTGATGACCCCGTAGTTAAGTCCCAAAGACTTTACAAACATTTGAACATTTTTGAACAAATATCCATGCCCGAGGGGGAATTCCAACCCCCGACCGTAGTGGCCGTGCAGACCGTGACTTGAGCGCCTCAGACCCCTCGGCCAACGCGGCCGGCTCGCCGAACGCAGAAAGTTGACATTTACACAAATGGCAGTAAAATCTCCATCGCAATTGTACGAGTCAGCCAGTTACTGTGTTCAAATGTTTGTAAATCTATGAGACTTGTCTACTGCGGTTATCAGTCTGTAGCCTTCACAAACTACTTGAACTAGAATGAAACTTTCACTCAGCAGCGGAGTATGCGCTGATATGAAACCTCCTGGCAGACTGAAATTGTGTGCCGGGACTCGAACCTGGGACCTTTGCCTTTCGCGGTCAAGTGCTCTACCGACTTAGCTATCCCGGCACGGTTCACAGGTTTACTTCCGCCGGTACCTCGCCCCCTTCTTTCCAAACTTCAAAGAAGCTCTCCTTCGAAACTTGCAAGACTAGCACTCCTGGTAGAAAGGTTATGGTAGACACATGGCTTAGCCACAGCCTAAGGGATGTTTCCAGAATGAAACCACCATATCCTTTCTTCCAGGAGTGCTAGTCTTGCATGTTTCGCAGGAGAGCTTCTGTGAAGTTTGGAAAGTAGGAGGAGAGGTACTGGCGGAAGTAGAGTTGTGAGGCGGTATCGTGAGTCGTGTCGGGATAGCTCAGTCGGTAAAGCGCTTGCCTGCGAAAGGCAAAGGTCCCAGGTTCGAGTCCCGGTTCCAGTAAATTTCATACTTAAACTAACCCAAGGGCAAATAGACACATGCATGCACAAGGGAGGACTCGAATCTCAAAAATGTTGTATAGTCTATGGGATTTAACTACGGGGTCATCAGTCCCTAAACTTACAAACTACGTATGAACTAACTAAGACTAAGGGCGGCACAAATATCCATGCCCGAGGGGGGATTCGAACCCCCGACCGTAGTGGACTCGAATCTCCGAAGGGGAGCAACCGTGCACTCCGAAAGCGCGCGATGTTGTTTCAAATAACAGAGACCAAATTCTGCGTTTGTTGTTACTGCATCGATGACTGAAAAGGAGAAGAAACAATCGACTAATCTGTGTTCATCCAGTTAATGAAAGAAAAGGGGAGGCTGGAGCATTCCACACGTTGTTTCAAGAGTTGAAGCAGGACGACACGAAATTCTTCAACTACTTCAGAATGTCGGTGACTTCCTTTGACTGACTCCATGGGTGGTTGAAAAGTACCATTCAACGCAAAAATACCAAAATTGGGAACTGTATTAAGCCTGTAGAAATGCTGCCAATAACACTGATGTAAATGTGGAATAATCGTTTTCAAACTAATTGTAAAGATAACAGTATACAGGGTGTTACAAAAAGGTACGGCCAAACTTTCAGGAAACATTCCTCAGACACAATGAAAGAAAATATGTTGACATGTGACCGAAAAAGCTTAATTTCCATGTTAGAGCTCATTTTATTACCTCTCTTCAAATCACATTAATCATGGAATGAAAACACACAGCAACAGAACGTACCATCGTGACTTCAAACACCTTTTTACAGGAAATGTTCAAAATGTCCTCCGTTAGCGAGGATACATGCATCCACCCTCCGGCACATGGAATCCCTGATGCGCTGATGCAGCCCTGGAGAATCTACATCTACATATACATGGCGTATTGTATCACAGCCATCCACAATACGAGCACGAAGAGTCTCTACATTTGGTATCGGGGTTGCGTAGACAAGAGCTTTCAAATGCCCTTATAAATGAAAGTCAAGAGGGTTGAGGTCAGGAGAGCGTGGAGGCCATTGAATTGGCCCGCCTCTACCAAACCATCGGTAACCGAATCTGTTGTTGAGAAGAGTACGAACACGTCGACTGAAATGTTCAGGAGCTCCATCGTGCATGAACCACATGTTGTGTCGAACTTGTAAAGACACATGTTCTAGCAGCACAGGTAGAGCATCCCGTATTAAATCATGATAACGTGCTCCAGTGAGAGTAGGTGGATGAACTAAAATGAACTCTGACATGGAAATTAAGCGTTTCCGGACACATGTCCACATAACATATTTTCTTTCTTTGTGTCTGAGTAATGTTTCCTGAAAGTTTGGCCGTACGTTTGTAACACCCTGTATATATATGTAAAAACGTATCTGTATTTCTGGAGCTTCACATATACAAATACACTGTAATACATGATAATAAACAATTCAAAATCGATGTCGATTGTCCTCGTATCTGTCGAGAGTTTTATCCCACAAAACAGACCTTTCTTCAGTTAAAGCAATTAAAATTTCGTTATTTATATCCAGATTACTCATGTTTTCAAGAGAGAAAAAATTCCAGTTAGCAGCCGTGAACACTCACAAAGGCTCAACTCGTACTGAAGTAAACGACTGTCGACAGTAAATAGTCGGTGCGTCACTACTTGGGCGGTGACGGCAAAACTGGCCACGGCGCCAGTGGCAGCAGGGGTCGCACAGCTACCGCTCGGTTTTCCTTCCTCTTAGTGTACAAGTTCTCATTTACTTCAGTGCACAACTGTTGGAACGGCGGCGACGGTCAATTGACCGCGGCAGAAAACTCCGCCCTGGGTGTAACGGGCCTACGGCGTACAGGAAAAGCATATCTGAGAGAGAGAGAGAGAGAGAGAGAGAGAGAGAGAGAGAGAGAGAGAGAGAGTCGTGTTGAGCTCCCGTGGGAAAGTCGATAGAGTGTACGTTTGTCGCTTCAGAGGTTAGGTTTCAAGCCTGACTGATGATATTTATTTTATTTTTCCTGTATTACGTTGGAAATAGTTCTAAGTGTCATAAAGGGCAACATGTTCCTGGCATGTGAAAGGACTGTTCAGATGTTATTCAAATGTTCAGATGTTATTAAATGACTGACTGAATTTTAAAAAATTGCATTGTCGGTATTTAGTGATAGAATTTAAATTGAAAAAGATTTCAGAACTCAGCAACACAGAGATGTTTAATTTCGAAATCTGGCAGATCAGTTAACGCAGCGCTGCGTTGGTTGAAGGCCGTTGTTGTCGGCAGTGTGGCCGGACTTTAACATGAAAGTTCAAAATGTTCAAATGTTAGTAGAGCTTATGGGACTTCAGGGTCATCAGCTCCTAAACTTACAAACTACTTATGAACTAGCTAATACTAACGACGGCACAAATATCCATGCCCGAGGGGAGATTCGAACCCCCGACCGTAGTGGCCGTGCAGACCGTGACTGGAGCGCCTCAGTCCCCTCGGCCACCGCGACCGGCTCAGATGTTTTGACGCTGTATTATTGGCAGTTTTCTTCCATTCTGAAATGTACAGGTTGGATGCTCAAATATGACATCCATCAAATGCTCTTGGTGCACGTAAGTAATTTGCTTCGCACATTTATTTGTGAAAAACTGTTACCGCAAAACCATCGTTTCTGAATAAACGAGACTGTGCGATCATGGGAGTGTCTGCACTTTACGCACTTATTGCTACTATCATTACTTCAATTACGCTTATTATTTTCATTGTTATTGTTGTTACTGTTATTATTATGTCCTAATTGTGTTCGTTCTGTGAAACTATGAATAAACCCTAGAGGTTTGCTACTTTCGAACAAATGAAGCAAACAGCCGATAACACACCGCCATAATACCAAAACTGCCCTTTTTACATTTTAGGAAATCGTTGCCCCATATAACAACTATCAATATACTGCACTAAAAGGAAGTGCTAGTATCAGGGCTTGAACCCAGGATCCTCGGTATGACAAACGAACGCTCCACCAACTTGCCCACAGCAGCTTGACATGATAAATTATTACAGTTACGCTTTTCCTCTACTTCATAGGTCACGTGGTACATATTATTATACTGCATGCACGTTCTCCTGGACAACAGAACATGGTACGAATTATATCGGAATTTTGGTTGATACTCTTATCAATATGTGTTTGCTACCGATCTCACTGTATGTAATCTGGAGGTTTTGGTCTGCGCCAGTGACGCCGCACCCTATGCGTTCACTGGTTCAGTGAACACATGGAAAGAAGGTTGTCATGGAAAAAAGTAAATAAATAAAAAAGGTGTTTTTAAACTATCATTCTTCGTTTCGTTCTTCCATCAGATCATTTTATATGCACATTCAAAATATTTTTATCGCATCAGAAACATTTTATGTCGCAGAGACAGCACGTATATGAGTCGTAGTGTGACTCCTTAATGTAGACGGCAGTGGCCGCAGCGTTGCAATGCGCATGCGCAGATGAGGTTCACATTCTCTTCTGAACCCCCTGGAGGCAGCATATGGGCGCTCCCGCGGCTGGGAGGGGCGAGGGGAAACGCCGTTTTTAACATTAGCGTTGGAGCCGGTGGAGACGGCTGGATTCTCGAGCTCTGGCGGTTACACACAAATGGTCCAGAAGCAAAGCAATGGAGCTACTGCGCACCTTGCCTTGCGCATCGGCAAATCGTCCATTAAGGTAACATCGGCTCCTCATATTTGTTTTCGACGCATTGAATGTTCATTAAAAACACATCATATAATTACAAATAAAAGACGCATCAACATAAAAGCCTTCAGAAGATACAATCATGAATAATAATTATTAAGCCACTCTTCACCTAGTAAGAATTGTCATATGGTTAGCGGCATAGCGTTGCGCCGTCGAAGGCAGTGGGTTTGAGATCGGCTGGAAGTAATTTTTTTAAACCCAATCTTTTTAGCAGATACTTTTGTATTGTTACTTGCACTTATCTTTGGACGTTTTAGCAAATGTGTTGCGATTTTGAGGGTAAATGACATTTATACTCTTAGTTGTAACAAACATCCAACTGTTTGAAAAAATGTGGGGGTGAGCAGCCTTTGCACATGCGTAAGGATAGGAGGGGTTGCTGCTTACAGTGACACGTGACCTACAGGTAGCTTGTCTTTTCACTGTAGCAGATTGATTTTGTTACAGTCACTTAACAGTGTAATCAGTTACTTACTGTGTTTTTGTGTTTATATACATATTCATATGTTCTTAGTGTTCTTTTAGAAACAAATTCAGCTTTAAGCTTGGAACAAAAGTGTGAAATAAAGAAGCCTCAGATCTGAGCAAGTGGATACAAGCCAAGGTAAAGCATTCTGCAGATCTAATGACGAAAATATATCTAAGCGAGGAGGGGAGCAAACCGGGGCACCTACACCCACAAAAATACACGGAAGACCAGCGGAGCTGGTGGACCAGACCAACCACAATATTATAAACACATAACCCCACCCCCCCCCAAAAAGTAATAAAATAAAAATGTTTATTGCACATTTGTATAAATTTTTATTAGCTACAGTGCTTTGTGTATTATACTAATTACTGTCTACTTAGCATATTTAATATATTTAGAATTTACATAAATGATGTTATATAAATGGAGGTTATGTAATGAACACTTCAGACTGATTCCATTATATTGGGTGCAAACTTTTTGTCTGGGTCCCACCATCGAAACTGACCACGAGCCGCCACCGCTGTTTTGCAGCAGAAACGTGGCCGAGGAACATCAGGTTCTGTTCACAGATGAGTCAAGATTTTGTGTTCAGCCACATAATCATCTTTCCCTCATCTGGAGAGAATGTGGAACTCGGGACAATCCTACTTATGTGCAGGAAACATCACCGTATCATGGTGTGTACGAATGGTGTGCAGGAGCCAGTATTGGTGGACGTACAGAACTCTGTCGTTAGGAATGGCGCTTTGATTGCTCAGAGGTATAGAGACAATATCCTATGAACTTTTGTTCTGCTCTATACTGGAGCCATAAGAGATGGGTTTCTTCTGGCGAACGATAACGGAAGAATGGAGTGGCCAGGATGTTCACCGGACTTGAAAAGATTAAGCATGGGTGAGATACACTTGGCAGACGCAGATCTTAAAATACGATCCACAGTAGCGCATCTTCAGTTAAAACAGAGTTTAGATCCCATGGGAGAATCAAATTTGTTCTCAGACCGTCAGATAAAATGCACTCCATTAAAATACGCCGTATCGACAGTTGTCTTCCACGTCTATCATACACTGGCAATGTAAATTAACTCTTTCAGTCTTGGTGGTTAGTGTTACTAACCACCTCTTTTCGATCACGGTACTTCTATTCCACGCCATCTAGCGATAAACGGTTGAATTAGTATGGCCGTTTGGACTGTGCTTCAAAACAAATGACAGATTCCGGGTACATTGCATGAATGCCAGTGCATACCAGTTGCATTGAATATAGCGCTAACGTACCTTGTCTCGAGTGGCTGATAAAAACATCAATACAATTGGTATGTAACATGTTTACTGTAATGTATTTTATTGAACGTATTCTCATAGACCTATTTTATGTGTGTTGGCATGCAGATACTCTTACTTTTGTCTTTTCACTGAGTAGTTACAAAAGGAATGTGGTGGTTTGCTTACAAACCACCATGACGGTGGCGGGTTAGCTTATGCATGTAAAGTCATTTGCTTTTTTTTTCACATTCTTTGCAGTATGTCGCGCCGCTTAGGAGAGAACGAGATTGGACAATACTTGTTTGAAGACATCTCTTCAGGTAACGAGAGCATTTGTATCTCTGACAATGGCGAAGAAGAGGCAGCAAATCAGCCAAATCCGATGGTGTTAGCTGATTTGAGGGGAGTTCAAAGTGCTCCTGACGACAGTTATGATTCGGATGATAACCTCCCTTTGTCGTTAGCGTTAGTGACTACCGCAGTCCTTGAAAGCCTGAATACCTATATTATGTTTCCTCTATTGTCTGTGATATTTCAGTTGTAACAGTTTCTTCAATGAACAGACATTGATAATTATGTACCTATTGAACAAGTGTGAACATACATTGGTAATTATGTTCCTATTGTAAAAGTGTGACTGAAAGAGTTAAACCATTTGTTAGTGGGCAATGTGCTACTCTAAGGGGGGTTTAGGCTACTTCATGAGTTCGTCAAGGTCAGTAGGAGGTACGCTATGGGTGCACTGTAGATTTTACTGAGCGTAATTTATTTTTCACATCCTTCCACTGAGTCTCCTATCAAACATGGTTTTCTGTGTCACAAATGTTGTAATAGCAGCCTTCAGGGGACAAAGCAGCATACGGTAGGTGGAAGGAACCAAGCCTCCTTGGCAGGCACACAATCCTGGTCCTGGTCGTTTGGGATACTGTTACTAGAATTGGAAAATAATGCCCCCTTACAATACAATTTGCTATGTATTCATTGTGAGTGGACCCCGCTTGGCCGACCGTGGTGGCCGAGGGGACTGAGACGGTCTGCACGGCCACTACGGTCGGGGGCCCGAATCCCCCCACGGGCGCTGTTTGTGCCGTCCTTAGGATTAGCTAGTTTGTAAGTTTAGGGACTGATGACCCCGTAGTTAAGTCCCATAAGCTATACAAACATTTGTACATAATTTGCCCCCGGCCGCAGGTGATCCAGCCGACGCCCGACGCGTCGCCGTGCGGCAGCGAGCGCACGCTGTACGCGGCGGTGCTGCCGCAGGCGGAGGTGCTGCCCGGCGCGGCGAGCGCGCGGCCGTCGCTCAGCAGGCCCGCCTCCCCCGCCGCCGCCGCCTCCGCGTCGCTGTCGCCGCCCGCGCCGCCCCCCAGGCTCGCGCCGCTCGCCTCCATCAGCTCCTGCGCCGCGTCGCTGCGGACCGAAGACTGCGCCTCTGTCGGCTCCGACTCGGTCTTCCTCGACGATGACGACGTGCTGGACACCGAGGATGAGGTAATGCGCTGTTTCACTTGCCAGAGTTTTATGAACAGTCTATACATTTGCTTTATAGGTAAGGTCCATGTTTTTTTTTATTTCTCCCATACATGTTTCACTGGCGTTGCAGCATCATCAGTGGGATGTTTAATTCGTATTGTCCGTCAAATTAACAATGAAATGATTGTTACTTTTGTACATTAACAGTAAAAACTACAGATAATAGGGTATTTGACTGTTTTCTGGAAATCGTTTTAAATTGTTAATTATGTCATATTATGGTACGAACATGCTTTTTTACCTCTTGGATTTCAGTACTTTTTAAAAAAAAAAAAAAGAAATGAAATTCAAATAATTTGAAAGCTTGTTAAAACGCTACATTAGAGTCACGTGATGCCTGTGACGTCATACAACACGCTGCTGCTGCTGCTGCGCTCGTTAGATAAACAAATACTGGTATATTGTTTGGGCCGAGGCCTCCTGTTTTGGCATTAACGTTTGCATAATGACCTACAAATATTGCTTAGTTCCGCACTTTACCAATACATCTGTCAAGACTCCAGAAAAATTGTTCTTGGAAGTACCAGAAAATGAGAAGATACGCAAAAAGTGGTTGACACTGGCGCGAAGAGATCCAAATGAAATAGCGGCTACTTCATGTGTGTATTTCTGTGAGGATCATTTTGATGTAAGTAAACAATATTATTCCATTGGTAAACTAAACTGTTTGGTATCATTCTCTTCTACTGCAAAGGTGTAAAGTACCGTAATATTATGTGTAGGTTAATGACCTGATGTTTAGATTTGCGAAGTAAAACTTCATAATGTTGCACGCCTACGATTTATGTGTAATTAAAGCCGTTTCCTAACATATTTGGTGAAAGAACAACATAAATATTGTTGCAGCCCACTAAAAAGTATAGCACTGATTATTTATCTCCAGGAAGTGCAATTTTATCACCAATAGATCTTAGCCAAAAAACCGTTTTATACGTCGACAACGCCCTTTTGGTTACTTTACAACAACTTACCCTATCGTAATATACGTATATGGGAGATGTCTTTAATGCACCGATTTATTTAGCTTTCAAACTTTCGTAATATGCAAGTGTAAATACGATTAAAAGTGTTAGTTACCCAAATATGTGTTTATTGAAGCTTTACTGGGTTAAATTTTACTAACTATCCCGGCGGCTTCCTGTGACTATGTTGGCAACAAATGCTGAATAGCGAGAATCATGAGACGTCGCCATTAGCCAGTCACGTGACAGCGCAAATATTTTGTCGTGAAACCTTTGATTTACGAGGGCAGTTACTTTTACTGACCGGACAAGGGTACATACAAGAATCATAGAGGAGGAACAGCATTATTTATTTACTTCATGGTCTGTACGATACACTTATCTAGTCATTCCATGTGGTCTGAACATCTGGACAAAGATTTTCTATCGTGTTGTTGATGTTGCCAACATAATCACTCTAGGCCGCTTGGATAGAAGATAAAATTTCACCCTGTATTGTATAATATGGTGACTTCAGATTAAGTCTGCTGACATCAACAAATAGGGTACTTTTTTCCAATGGCATAATATATCTCTCGAAATAATTAGCTTTAAAATGTAGGTATGCGTTACTTACAATGCAGTTTTCACGTTTCTTATTTATGGCACGTAAAAAATTGGATTGTTTTTTAAAGAATGAAGACACCATAATTGCGTCAACTTTAGGGAGGTTTCCGCTGTCAGCCTTCACATAACCGTCTTCCATTGTGGCATAAAAACTGTAAACGCGTTTAGATCACGCAAAAACTGAACTTAAAGCTGCGAAATGGAGGAAACGCATACAATAATGCAGCTCAGACTTCTAGTTGCCGCGCTGTAGGTGTTCTATGACGTCACCAGTACTTCAGGCAAAAACGGAGCGTTTTCGATCACGTGGTCTAATCGTGAAATTTGATGATTTTTAAGCTTTAATTACGTAAAAATAACAGATGTTTTGTAAGACTTATGAGCGAAAATGCTGTCTGAATGTTATAATCACTCAGAAAAACAATAATTCGAACCGTAATTTTAACACAGGAAAATACCCTATTGTGAGACTACTATACATCGTTTCTTATTTTTATAGGTATGCTAGGCCTACCTTAACACCACATGTAGTTATGTTTGTGGTTCTTCCACTCACAAAACGTCACTGACATTTTTTGACAGTTTGTCATCTGCAAACCAAAACGCGTGTATTTAATGTGGTGAATAGTTAACTAGTAAAATATCGGGATTTTTACGAAAATACAGGACGTAGTTTTTGTGTTTTGGTTTGCTTTTGTTGTAGCTACTGCTTCTATAACAAAATGTCTAAGTGTTTGTAGCAAGTTGTTGTTACTTTGGTGGATATGCGCTGTTTTTCGTGCTGTGGACAGGCACTGTGTCACTTTCACTCAATGTTTATGTTATGAAAGCAAGATGGTGGGCAGTTGAATTCTGGGAGTAGTGTTAAAATGTTCAAATGTTTGTTAAGCTTATCGGACTTAACTACGGCGTCATCAGTCCCTAAATTTACAAACTACTTATCAACTACCTTATACTAAGGACGGCACAAATATCCATACCCGAGGGGGGATTCGAACCCCCGACCGTAGTGGCCGTGCAGACCGTGACTGGAGCGCCTCAATCCCTTCGGCCACCGCGGCCGGCGGAGTAGTGTTAAGAACAGCTGACTGTGGTGGGAGCGGGAGTTTTTGAATCATTTTGTTTTCGTTTTAGTGTGTGTGTGTGTGTGTGTGTGTGTGTGTATGTGTGTGTGTTTATGGGTTTTCTGTAAGAACTTTGAGGGCAGAGAATATGGTTCCGTTGCAGAGGGCTGTGTATTCATTTATTATTTCTTTTCTTTTTATTATGCCTTTCTGTATATAGTAGTTTGTAAGCAAACACGGAGATTGAAGAGCTTTTCAAACCTCAAGTTTTCTGAATTTTGACTTTCTCAGCAAATCTCTGCTTTTGACAATGTCGACTGGAATAAACTCTTCCAAATTCTGAAGGTAGCAGGGGTAATATATAGGGAGCGAAGAGTTATATTCAACCTATACTAAAACCAGACAGCGGTTACTAGAGTAGAGGGGCAAGAAACGGACGCAGAGGTTGGGAAGGGAGTAAGGCCGACCGCGGTGGCCGAGGGGACTGAGGCGCTCCAGTCACGGTCTGCACGGCCACTACGGTCGGGGGGTTCGAATCCCCCCTCGGGCATGGATATTTGTGCCGTCCTTAGGATTAGCTAGTTCATAAGTAGTTTGTAAGTTTTTTGAACAAGGGAGTAAGACAGGGTTGGAGCCTTTTCCAATGTTGTTCAATCTGTACATTGAGAAGGAAGTGAGAGAATGGAAGGAGAAATTTGGAGAGAGCATTAAAGTGCAGGGAGAAGAAATAATGACATTGCGGTTTGTCAATGACATAGTAATTCTTTTAGAGACCGCAAAAGATCTGCAAGAGCAATTGAATGGAATGGACAGTGTCTTGAAAGGAAGATATAAGATGAACATTAACAAGAGTAAAACGAAGGTAATGGAATGTAATATCAGAAAATAAGGCGATGCTGAATGAATTAGATTAGGTAATGAGAGAAGAAAAGTAGTAGATGAGTTTTGTTATTTGGGTAGCTAGATAACTTCTGATGGCCGAAGTAAAGAAGATATAAAATGCAGAATGGCTAGGGCAAGAAAAGCGTTTATAAAGAAGCGAAATTTGCTGACATCCAATATTAATTTAAATGTTAGGAAGTCCATTCTGGAAGCATTTGTCTGGAGTGTAGCATTGTATGGGAGTGAAACGTGGACGATAAGGAGTTCAGATAAAAAGATGATAGAAGCTTTTGAAATGTGGTGCTACAGACGAATGATGAAAATTAGATGCGTAGATCACGTAACTAATGAGGAGGTGCTTAACAGAATCAGGGAGAAAAGGAGTTTCTGGCATATCCTGACTAAGAGAAGGGATAGATTGGTGGGACACATTCTGAGACATCAAGGAATTGTCAACTTAGCATTAGAAGGAAGCGTGTGGGGTGAAAATCGAAGAGGGAGACCGAGGGACGAATACAGTAATCAGATTCAAAAGGATGTAGGTTACCGAACGTATTGTCAGATGAAGAGACTTGCACAGGACAGGGTAGTGTGGAGAGCTGCATCAAACCAGTCTGCGAACAGAAGACCAGAACACAACAACAGCAAATGTCTATGATAAACTTTTCTCGGTTTATCAGTCGAGTCGGGGCATCATTATGTGCCAACGTTTCATCAAGTTTCCTACTTGTTATCCTCAATGTTGGGTTTGTGTTCTGTCTCGCTCTTTATAGTTGCTGGACTACAGGCTCCTCTGGTTCATCAGTACTGCCAATCGCGCGCCTCCGGAACGAGTGATGCAGCCTGGCTTTGGGGGGGGGGGGGGGGGCGTTGGCTGATGGACTAGCACTAGCGAGTCTGACCATTCCATTCACCCATTCACTGCCTTCGCTGGTTTCATATCGGTGTGTTGAAATATTGGCCCACTTTAGGTTACGGTAGTTACACTAAAAGTGAGCCTTTGCGATCGTCTTTTGAAGCTCGAAATTTAAATGAAAATAACGGCTTAACCACTCACCTGACACTAAAATGGAATAACCGAATTTTTAGAGGAGAAAATTCTCTACAACTTTGCTCTCTTATGTTTTTTTCATATCTCGTATCTTTTCAGAGATATTTGCAAAAATAATAGCGATTTTGGGTTGTCTGTCTGTCTGTCTGTCCGTAACGTGTTCCCTGTTTTTAAGACGAACCGTTCAACCGATCAGCACAAAATTTTACATACATGTTTTAGGCCTCCAGAGACCAGTCGCTTTTTCAAATATTTCGGACAAGAAATACGTTAGTAATAAAAAAAATTCCGTTTGTAATGTAATTTTAATTGCAAATAAACCGTTCATCTGACGCGAAAATTGAATAAACGAATTTTCAGAAGAGAAAATTCTCTACAACCTTGTTCCCTTCTGGGTTTTTTTTTCCCCCACATCTCGTATCGTTTGATAGATATTTACAAAAATAACGGAGTTTTGACACCCTCCATTGAATTAACGAAAACCAGCCGTTCACAAAATGTCTGAAAATGCTATATTAGCATCAGTTAAAACAACAGCCATCAATAGTATGAGATTAAAGAACGCAATTTCTAGTTGTTAGCTGTAGCGTAGTGGGCAATGCGTTGGACCGTGACACTAAAGGTCCGTGGTTCGGAACCCGCCGCTACGGTTTTTTTTTTTTTTTTTTTTTTTTTCTCTCTCTTAAAGGGGTTTCAGAAATTCTTAATTATTGATTTTTTATTATTTAGATTATTATTTTGGTCCAAAATGTTTACAAAAACTTATAGAACTACAAATCTGAAGTGGGCCGTAAAACACGTCAGTGCGATTTTTTTTTTATGATTGTAGCATCCCATGCATCAGTCCAAATATAAAGAAATGAAATATGGGATGATTCTGCCAGGTAGCCAATAAAAGTTATTTCACAAGACAAGAACCAATTTACAGAGGTAATTTTTGGTGTTTTCTTCTCTGATCTCTTCTCCGGCGGTAGACTTCTTGCTTTGGTTACAAAGTTGTTACATATAATACATTAATTTGTCAGCACAAGTAGATATTATTCGTACAAAAATTCTGTGTGATTTTCAATCGTAGTTCAGTAACTAGTTTTACAATTTCAAACATAAAATAATTAATTTTATACAATATTGTTACCAAAAGAATATTTTTGCTACTAAGGATATGGTATGATTTCTGGACAGCACAGTTGATTGAAATAAATAACATTAAATTAAGAAAATGCGATACCATAAGTTAATTTGAATGAACAAACAGGCTAAATTATCTTTTCTGGAACCTCATTAACAGAATAAGTAAAGTCTACAAGTCATAATGGATAAAAATGAGTTTACACAGTAACATTGGGTACATACAACAGAACTGTATAAACAATACATAAATTTCAGAAAATGAAAAACTATAAAATTTTAGAAATACGGCATAAAAACTAGCTACGCTCACTTTCATATGAAATAAATAGAAAGTGAAATACTGTAACTCATGTGAACATAGAATCACCGAGAGAATGCTTCAAACATAACAATATCGTTCGTTCGATAGACTCCATTGGCTATGTAAAACGAAAGTAGTATGTAAAACGAAAGGTTAGCTTCACAGATACACATTGTTTTAAACCCTTCAGATAGGTTACTTTTTTGTCGTTCGTTTTCAAATGTTCAAATGTTTGTAGAACTTATGGGACTTAACTACGGGGTCATCTGTCCCTTAGCTTACAAACTACTTATGAACTAGCTAAGACTAAGGACGGCACAAATATCCATGCCCGAGGGGGGATTCGAACCCCCGACCGTAGTGGCCGTGCTGACAGTGACTGGAGCGTCTCAGTCTCCTCGGCCACTGCGGCCGGCTCGTTCGTTTTCTCCGCAAACATACAGATCAGTTTACCGACTGTGGACCACATTAGTAAACAGCTATTGTTTTCTACATTTGTTCCATCTATTTACTATCCGATATGTTTGTTTCCTGCTCCCCTACTATCTATCTCTTCATCCTCCCTCTATCTAATCCCCGGCCTCTGTTCATCACTCCCTTTCCTTCCCTCCATCTTCAATCTCCTCCTCCAGCTATGTCTATGCACGTCTCGTCTTTCGCTCGTCGCACGTACATAAAATGAAGAAATAAAAAATTACGGAATTGCTTCAAATTATTTGTTATTTGCTGGAAACTATCACAAAGGTACTGTTACATAAAATAAAATGAAATTACGACGCGCATAAACAACGTTTTGTTCAGAAATCTTTTCTATGGTGTTTTGATTTCCACTGCTAATATCATGATCTATCTTACTGAAAATTAACCATTAAAAATGAGCGTATATAAAACGCGTTTCCACGAAAAATTGTTACTTTCGTGTCGCATTTTTTCCATAGCACTTGACCAGTACGCAAGGCAGAAGTTGGTACCACCTCAATTTTCTACGCTCACTTATTTGGCAGCTGGAAAATTTAAAGCGTGATCAGAGATATAGATATGAAAACATCTGCTTCCTTTTTCCTCTCTTAATCGCTACGTACACACATTATTTTAACGGCCAAGCTCATTGAGGCCCTATGCTACGATGCGCGAGGCCATTCCCCGTCGGGGGTTCGAGTCCCCTCTCGGGCATGGATGTTTGTGCCGTCTTTAGTATAAGGTAGTTCATAAGTAGTTTGTAAGTTTAGGGACTGATGACCCCTCAATTAAATCCCATAAGCTTTCAAACATTAGAACATTTGAACACACGATTTTCGTCTTGCACGCATCTATGGCAAAGCTCCTTTTGAATTGTGTAAGTTTTATTGGCGTCCTTGTAAAATTATAATCGAAAATCGATTCGTCATTTTTCATGTTCATGTATTTGCATAATTTCGGTAAAATTTCACTTACGGCAGCGGCTGATGTTGCCGAAATCTCTTGACTGCTCTTTGAAAACTCAGTTACATACTATGAGGCTAATAATGTTCCGCGTATACCATGAAATATGGCACGGATGCCGCAGCTGCCGTAATTAAAATAACCCCTTCATTTCCAATTAATTCTACAATGGTTAATGTACATTTTTAGTCGGCAGGGATTTAGAAGCGCACATTCGATATATATCGTTAGAGGCCGGACTACTTCATTATTATAAAGCATCTGGTTCCCGAGCGTTACTCGGGAATGTTGTACTCTATAATGCAGTGGTAATTCGGAGGACATCCTTATCAGAATGAATATTTAGAATAAATCGCTTTCTTACCATGAAATAACCATTTATGCAGTTGTGTTCTGTCGTTAATATGCTCCTGTACGAGCCACTGTTAATAAATTAACTATCGCTCTGATTGAAGGGTTGTTTCGTTGCCAACATTGGCAAGCTGCGCCGACGCCTTCAGATAAATTAAATCATTGTCTCAAGACTGTAAGAGTAATGAGGTTATATCTTTGTGTCCATATCCCTGACGTTTATTTCCACTGTGGCGCTCTGGGGGTCAATATGTGCATCGTAGGGCCCATATGTTCATCGTACAGCAATTCGTTGAGCGGCAGGATCGTCCTCCCAGTCGTCCGACTTGGTAAGTGACTTTGTAAGCGACTCCGCTGTGCTCCGCTTGAAAATAATCAGTATATAACAGGGAGCACTGCATAGACCACCTTCGAGAGAGATCACAACAGCTTGCAACGCATAATATCTATAAATAAAAGACAATGTTCCGAGTGAGTGATTGACTGACAGATTAAATGAACGACTCATCATTGCCCAGCCAAAACCACTGATGATAAAAACTTGAAATTTGCAGAGAGTGTTCATCTTGCACTGTTGGCAACGTTTAATAAGCGATTTTTCGATATTCCGTCCCAAAGGGAGAGAAATACGAGATGAAAAGTTTTTTTGAAAATACGCTGTTATCCAGTCAATTTTGATGCTAGAGGTACATAAATTGGTATACGGATTCTTGGTTAGAATTTTAAAAAGGCGTCTTTCAGCTTCCCCTGAAAATCAGCCTTTAAGGGGGTGAAATAGGGGACGAAAATAGTTTTGAAAAATGCTACTATTAAGCTAGATTTGCGCCCTGAACTACAAAAACTGGTATTTGGAGTCTTGGTTACAATTTAAAAAGTACATGTATATCTCCCCTCCCCTCTTCGTCATTGACTACCCTTCCTGTATCTCGTCAGAAATCTAACTTAGAATGATGTTTACCCTTATGTTCAAAATCTTACATCTCCGAAAGTTCTTGACCGAATGCTTTGAAATATTGATACAAAGTACTACTGGATTAGGCGGATATTTTTATATACCTATTATTTAAATATATATCACTACGAATTTATATAAATTTTACATTGTGGAAACATCGAGGCCAAAATTGCAAAAGTGCCATATATATATATTAGGTTATGAGTAATATATTAAAGAAATAGGTGTCTAAGAACCTTCATGTGTTACAGTGCAACGTTGTGGCAAATTTGGAGCGCAATCAGTGAAGAGCGTTTTGAGATTTTCAAACACACACAAACCAACACAACATTTTATACGTAGAGATGATTACTACATGAGTTAACAGAGCAATTTTTAAGATACAAGTATACTTTAAGTATACTTTTGGAAAACTATGACATTAATTTTAATTATTAAATATTTTAATGCAGAAACAATGTAATCAATGCAAATGTAGTTTGAACCAGTAGTTTTATAAATGGGAGCACTACTAGTTCGGCACTTGTGCGAACCACACACAAGCATTTGAAAAATTCAAAAAATATGCTACTGTAAATATTACATCCAAACCCTGTATAGCTACAGGTTAGCAGATGGGTATAACGCCACTATAAGAAACGGATGTTGAGCTCATCATTATTAAATTTTATGAATGCATTATCATTCATATTATTTCAAGAATACAGCATTTAATCTTCCCAATAACCCCCATAAGTGACAACAAAATACCCAGCCGTCAAGGCTCATTAAATTTTCATATCAGAAGACAAAGTACATAGTCAAATTTGGTTCACAAAACTCATAGTCAAGATCAGTATACAAATACGTGAAATCAGTGGGACAATTATTCATAATCATAAATTTTAAATGACAAGTACACCTTAAAATGTCTTGCATAAAGATCATTTAATCCCCCACTTTATAAATAATTTTGCATAAGTCTGTTGCCAAAATTAAAAATACAATCTATTCACAAATATCAGCAATGAATTTGAAATATATCTTGAAAGCACCTTATAATAAATATGTATTACTTATACAGTTATGGTTTCAAGGTTTAGTGAGGCCTAAAAACATTTCATGACTATATTCTATGGTATCAGTGTGTCGTATGGTCTATGCAACAGATTTAGTAAAGCATGGAAAATACAGCCTTCTTACAGAAATCGATTTGAAAAATTTCTTGAAATGAAAGAATTTAATAAGTTTTTAAGATTTAATGAAAAATAAAAATTTTGTGAGAGAGCCATATAACATCCAAACATTTCATATAAGTCAAACAAGAGACTGTGTTTAATAGGAGAAATATGATTTTATCCGAAAAACAACATCACAGATAGCTAATTTTAAATGTATCCTCAAGTTCAAGAAATAAAAATTATTAGAATTTTAGGATTATATGTATATACACCAGGAATGTTTCCCTGCATTTACCAATAAACAGGATGTATAAAAAATATGAAGCAGAATTTAACTTACAAAATGATATTGCAGCCAGTTAAATGAAAAAGAATCCCCAAGTTTCTCATATTTCTTATGGTGTGTAATTCTGAAGAGTATTCATAGCAATGATGCAGAGCATTGTTTCATTATGCACATACTGTCAGCAAATATGTCAAACTTACATATGTGACATATGTACAAAAAATACCAAAACTTCAAAAGGACCAGAGTAAATATCAAAAAGTTTACTTAAAATTTATCAACTGAAGTTAAAACTATTCCACATACCTGTTTAAATTAAATACAATTAATTACAATGCCTGAACCAGCTTGGGATTGAGTTTCGATAGTAGGAGTATCCATTCCCTGAAACCTTTTCCTACATCTTTTTATTTTACGGTATTTCCACCATTTATGATATACCTTTTATCCAACTTAAGTCTAGTTTGTAGCAAATTTTATAATACCTGCCATTCTTGTAATTTTGACCTAATGTTTTCAAAAATCCTTCATTTTTGTTAGTCAAATCAGGTAAGTTACAGTCAATTGTACTTAAGACAATACAATTCAGATTTACATTTTCAACATTACATTCAAGACAAAATAGGTCTGATCAACATATTCCCTGTTTACAACATTTTCATTCTCAACACAAATATTTTTAAACCCTTCATGACAACATCATGCACCCTACTTTAAACATTTTCATCTTTAATACACTGCTTAGTACACAATCTACTAACTGTTTCACTACCATCTTTCACATATTCCCTACTTGCAATATTTTCATATTCAGTCCTATCATATTTTTCAACATAGAACTTATCCTCAACATCAATAATATCAGGCCATTATTATTCACAACAATGCTTCTACCTTATTATTGTAATCAAAATTCTCAACATCCTTATCCTCATCAACAGAACACTCATTTCATGATTGAAAGTGTCATCACAATAAGGTATACTATTTTTGCTTTTAGAAACACATACATTATCCAAATTACAATTGTCAATTTCAGGTACAAAAATATTGTCACATTTTGATACAGACCTACATTCATTTTCCAGTTAAAAAATATCAATTCTAGGTATTTTATGAAATTCGTCATGTTATTGATTTACATTTTCAAGAGTTTTAGCAAAAGTATATTCAAGTACAATATTACTTGAACTCTCTGCCTTACGGGTGTTATTTTCAAACACATTAACATCATTTTGAAATACACAATTAGCAAAGCCATTGTTTTCAGCATTTCTTACGGTTTCCAAGTCATTGTTATTATACATTGGTGTTTTAATGCTATGCTCCCCATCATGAAATTCATTTGAAACAGTTTGAATTGAAGGTACATCATTACATCCATTGGTACATTACATTTTTCAAATTTTGAATCAACCACTAGTCTATTACATTTGTGTTTGTTAACCCAATGTTCTCTGTTATTCAAATTGATTTGTTTAGGATTACCTCTGTATTTATTATTTCCATAATAATGTGGATTGTCATAATTATTATTATTTCTGTATCTTTGCCACTCCCACTCTGTTCATTACTGTAGTTAAAGTATTGTCTCTCAGCAAGTCTGTCATTGGATAAACTGATTTGATCTTAGGAAGACACACAGACAAAAGCTGACGAATACAGACTAAGACAATGTTGGAGCCTAAGACTTGACAAAGTAAAGACTGAGTATTGACTCCATGTGTGCACCAATTTGCACGTATTTATAAATCGTGGTGTTTTCTAGAAAATTCTGGAATAAATTTGTTACATTACAATGTTTGAAATCCATTATTTGTTAGTCATAAATAAGTTCATCACAAACATGAAATATATAAAATTATTACAATAATACTAAAAGTATTTTTGTAACTAGGAAAGTGTTGACATTTGTTTTTATAATTTAATTTGAACAATTTACAACAATAATATGACTTCGAACTAAATAGATCCTGACAATCAGTTATATAGGTAACGAAATACATCAGTAAATGTTAATAGGCTATTTCAAACCATTGCCAAAAACATATTGTTGCCCAACACAGGTATCAGATTTCCTACAAACAGAAACAATTTTTAAAAAATGAGTTAATAACATTGTTGATATTGTATAGTATTATGGTAGTGCAAAGATAAGTAGTGAGTAGGCCTAATTATTTTTGAAGATACACAAAGTTATAACCTCAATGCACACGAAACTATAAAGGTAGACTAATCTTCACTCGGCCGATTACGCTAATTTCTGGGGGTTAAACACATTACAACAGGAAGGGCAAGGTAGAAAAGCAATCCGCTGGGCTAAAAGTAGCGTTGAACATTGCACGACATGGAACAGCAAAAATGACAAATGGTACTTTATAGAGCCGGTCAAAACGGCCGCCACTCCCGCTCGCTTCCCGCCTCGCTCGCGGCTCGCTCTCGACGGGTGACGGCGGGGAGAGGAGCGATGACGTCACACTGTCGAGAGAAAGACGCTTCGGGACGGGGCGAGTCACGGTGCTCTCGGGTAAGACTCCCATAAACCCGAGCTGAACTGTCCGCCATTTTTCCCCAAGTTGTAGGATTTGCCATGTTCCGGACGAGCTCACGTGTTACCTCGCTTTTCATTCAACTCACTCATACAAACTACTCACTGTATGAACGTGGAATTTTCATCAATGTCTTCGTTAAGGACTACGCTACATTTTCATTTAAGCTTTTTATGCCAATAATTTATAAAGAGCAAATACTGATAGTTTACGAACATGCACTTTCTGACTACGTTACGGAATATTCGACATTTATAGGTTACGGTAGTAACACCACAGTCTAACACATACAGTCACAACACTCCCGCAGATTTTTGTTACACATTACGACTGCAGCGCTCCAAGCGGCCGGCAAGCTACGTTTATGAATGCGATATTGGACGAGTGCGAATAGTATCGTTTATATTGATTTTTACAGACTTTTCACACTATAGAACGTATGTAATGCAAAAAAAGATAGTAATTAAAAATTAGCTGTATCTTTGTCTTTATTAGGTTTACTGAGATCCCTGATGAGGTACGAAACGGTACATTGCAGGACAGTTTATAAACTATTATCTTGCTACAGGCTTTTGCTGACTTATATCATTTTCTTTTAAAAATAGGAAATGGCTAAGAAACACCGGAAGACATGCCTTTGGCAAAAAGTCGTCGCTTTTCTACTCAGGAGCGTTATGGTTTCTTCACTACAATTCCAGTAAAATCGATGAGAGTGGAACGTAGGAAAAGAATATTGAATGCAATAACTACACTATTTAACGTACCAAAGCAGCCACCACAGATGTAGCTGAAGGAGAAACGTCACAGATCTGGCAAGGAAAAAAAATCTGATTTAAACAAAGATGAACCCAATTACACAATTGTTGCTACAACTGAACCACAAACGGTATCTCTCTTCAAGACATTGTCTTCTTAAGCTGAAGTAATGACACTCAAACGAATACGCGCGTATCAGAAAGACGAGTGAAGCCTAAAAATGTTCGAATTATTAGACTACACACCGAATTTATACGCGTGAAAAAACTCTTTATCATGGTAAGCACACACCCTAATAGAAATTTATGTTTCTCTTATTTTTATATTCTACTTACTTTCAGCGGCATAAGCTGCAGAACAACACATATTCGTAAGTATTCGTTAATGACGAAGTTGTTCATTACACCTCTGAATCAGTTAAATTAGGCTGTTTTTACATCAATGTCCTTCTTACGTAGATCTCTTAATATTTTACTAATGCTTGTAACGCAGAAACTATACCAACTATTTCGTTAATTACGCACACAAATAATTATAAACAAACATCCCTCCTACGGCGGCTTTCCCACCACTAGGAGCGCTAGTGCCGTTGCAACTGTCAGTTGGTCACAACTTTCACAGCAGTGAGTGTCGCGACTATATATGTTAGACTGTGCTAACACTGAAAGGGGGCCTTTGCGATCGTCTTTTGACAGCTGGAAATTTAAATGAAAATAACGGCTTAATCATTCATCTGACACGAAAATTGAATAACCGAATTTGTAGAGGAGAAAATTCTCTACCACTTTGCTCTGTTATGTTTTTTCGTATCTCTTATCGTTTCAGATATATTTGCAAAAATAATGGCGATTTTGGGATGTCTGTCTGTCCGTAACGTGTTCCCTGTTTTTAAGACGAACCGTTCAACCGATTAGCACCAAATTTTACAGACATAATTGTAGGCCGCCAGTGACCAGAACCTACTTTTTTCAAATTTTTCGGACAAAAAATATTGTAGTAATACCAAAAAAACTGTTTGTAATATAATTGTAATTGCAAACGAACCGTTCATCTGACACGAAAATTAAATAACGTAATTGGTAGAAGGGAAAGTCTCTACAACTTCGCCCTATTATGTGGTTTTTTTTTTCATATCTTGCATCGTTGCAGTGATAATTGCAAAAATAACGGTGATTTGACTATGTCTGTCTGGCTGTAATGTGTTCTCACTTTTTAGGTCGAACCGTTGAACCGATCGGCACCAAATTTTAGACGTAATTGTTGGCTACCAGAGGCCAGAATCTCGATTTTTGAAATATTTCGCAGATGTCACGTGACATTCCTCGCCCAGGACTCACTCTGACATACGCCATTTTGCGTTGCGTAGTTCATGATTTCCTCATTGTAACTTACACGTTGTCATTTCAAAGCAATGGCGCACTGAATAATTAACAAAGCCACGTCGTTCTTCGTACGATAAATGACAGTGTCTACAAATCCCATATTAGCATCAATTAACAACGGCCATTAATAGTAAGAGATTAAGGAACGCAACTTCTAGTTGTTGGCCATAGCGTAGTGGGCAATGCGTTAGACTGTGACGCTGGTCAGTGGTTCGGAACCAGTCAGTACCTATTTTTTCTCTTTTCCTAAAACGGTTTCAGACACATGAACACATTTAGCGAATGAAATGTTCAAAATACATCAAATTTTCATCCTCTCCAAACAGCAACTCTGTGGGAAATGGATAATTTGAGATAATGTCACTTAAATATGACGCACTGTGATCCGCCCACCCGTCTAGTAGTAACACGTCTTCCATATTAGAGCTCCTAATAATTAGGCACATGTTGTTACTACATAACGTCCATACTGGAAGATACTGGTACTGACGTCTTCTAACCCATTAAATTTAATAGTTGCAAACTTCAAAAGTGCTGTCTCTCTATGTAATATGTAACATGCAATGTCAATGTTTCAGTTATATCAAAAGGATATTCTAAATATCTCAATACATAGTGCTTTATTATGGGAGGAAATGAGGATAAGTCAGTTTGTTATCTAGTGAAGATATCCTTGTTATCTGTCATTTTCAAGTATTCTCACATAAAATCCTCTTTCGCTCTAGTAACTTCCATTCTGTTACTGCTAGGCGTTAAACTGAAGGAAATGTAGGGCCTAACTCCTATTAGGTTTTGGAAACGGAGTAGTGGCTCTGAAACACATTGGACAAGAAGCAAAGAAATAAGCATTTGTGAGTGACGAAGGAATGTCTGCAAATCGAATAATAAATCACTAACTTTACTCTTTTTCATCCTAAAACTATATATTTCCTTGAATAACGCGACAGTTAATGAAGTTTCGCGTAGTAACCATGTGGCAAAATACTCCCCTCTTTGCATGTTATCATTTGTCAAAATATCATTTTGACACCTCTAACCGTGTATGAGATACGCAATGATTCATTCTGGCCTTATCGCCATCGGTAATGAGTGCGCTAAATAAAATAAAGTTTAGCGGTGGGCGTGAATGGTAAAGATATTCTCCTAAGTCAAAATAAAATTCATTAGGAAAGTTTCATCCGCAGCAACATATGGTGCAAGATGCACCAAACGGAATATCTTAGCAGCCTCTATTTTTTACTGCAAACTTTTCCTGGTGTAGCGCAGTCTCTTATTTCGAAGCCAATATCTTATTAACTATGACTATTAACGAAATGATGAGCATTTCGTCGCAATGCTGACATATAAAGATGTAAGTAGTGGAAAAATTAAATATTTCTACAAATTAGTTTTTGCGAAATCGTTTGTGAAAGATGGCAGGCACTCGCCTCTACGCTGTTAGTGCAGCGCTATTCCGACCATGTTGGGGAAAACATGGCGGACGAGTCAGCCTTGGTATTTAGGAGCTCTACTCTTGGGTTCACGTTGGTTCACGTCGCCATCAGCTGAGTCGAGCTGATACTAGATGGTGTTGGCTGAGCCGCCCTTTTAGCCTAGGTCGGCGCACGCCGCCGGCTGCGTGTTCACACTGTGCGCCGGGCATGGCCGAGACGAAAAAAGGGGGAAAATACACCTTTTCGATTTTCACGTTGTAAAAATTGTTCACGGTATACAAGACCATGTTCCATCATTTTACGAAACTTTCCCCCCCTTACAAGCTTTGTCTTGCCTGTGAAAAAATAAAAAGTCTACTTTTCATTCCGCCCGAGTTTTTTTAGTTCCGTAGCGCCCCTCACTCGATTTTGATGAAAGTATGTGGTTAAAAAAATCTTACTTTTGGACACATTGTAGTGAAATATCTTACGTTTCGAATGAAACATTCACCTTTTCGTAATTCGTAACAGTCGTTTTCAAACAACGCTATTTGTCGAGTATATGTATTTGATTTATAAATCGTGTATTGAAAAACTTAGATAGCGGGCAGCTTACTGTTCTCTCCATTTTAGACCATGTATTAAAGCGAGTGAAATGGAGCTAAAAGAACAAAAAAGTTTTTGAAATGGTAGTCGCACTGATATCTACCTCCTTTTACAAGTAATTGCGAGTTATCTGAGCGGTTTCGGGCCGCGATAGCCAGCCTACGAACTCAGCCTGTGTTGAGCGTAGTGTGAAACACTGCAGTGCCGAAAAATTTGAATTGCTGTTTCAGTTTGCCGGTCCCTCGTGAAGTGTTAATGATCCGTAACCAGAAAACAATTATGAACTAATTTTTCTTGGTTGGCGACCGATTCCAATGGACAACGATCTGCTACGGTTTTACATCAGATCATACTCGACTTCATGAGTGGCATACATCTGGTTTTTTGACCACGTGGAATATATATTTCGTGTTTGGAACTAGAAGATAAGAACAAATTAATGTAAACTGCGACTCTGCTGTTGATGGACTGAAATAAAATTTTCTAACGTTACGATTAACGGCTTTTTAGTTGAAGACGAAGAAGCCCAAAACACGTTCTATCTACACGTAATACATAATATATACTTTTTGAAAATTTTTCTTTTGTTGCTTTCAGAAAATGTGATACCACAAGATGAAAATAGTTGTATATCGGGCTTGATACCGTGGTGGAACTTGTGTCAATAACTGTATTTGACTTGTAGAAATGTTCAGCAGTCAGTCGTAAAAATATTAATTTATTGCCAGATCAGTACGAACGCAACCTCCATCATGGAGGTCGAGATGTTTCAAGAATTTTAATCGTTTTTTAAGCATTGATAATGACCACACAGTGATCGAAATCTAGATCTGCCAATAAATAAATATTTTTACGACTGATTCCTGAAAATTTATACAAGTCGTACATCGCGTGTTCCACATAAATTCGGTATCTTCACGTCTGAGATTAATGTAAGAATGAACTAAGTTGTTTTTAGGAACTTGTCTGAGAGGAACAAAGTTTCTACGAACACTTTGCTGAATCAATGGAAGACAATTGTCTTTCTCTGCAGTATGGTACTTTCGAATTTTCTACATAAGCTAGTTTAGTTTACCTTCAGACACTGCAGGACAGGTCATTAAAGGATGAGAAGTGTCACTTTTTCCGGGGGAGAGGGGGCCTTGTCCCCAGCAATAAGGAATTCCCAGCCACTGTCAGCAGAAGATCGATTGCCAGCCGGCCGCAGTGGCCGAACGGTCTGCGGCGCGTCAGTCAGGACTGCACGGCAGCTGCGGTCGGGGATTCGAATCCCCCCTCGGGCATGGATGTTTGTGCCATCTTTAGTATAAGCTAGTTCATAAGTAGTTTGTAGGTTTAGGGACTGATGACCCCGTAGTTATGTCCCATAAGATCTACAATAAGATCTACATTTTTTAGATCGATTGCCGTCTACTTCAACAAGCCAGCTAACAGTTCATTGATTTTGTTATTTTATTACTATTGTCATCCCACTGTAGTGACTCGTCGAATTTTATGCACATAAGAAATAGTTGATAATGGACTCCTCCCATGATTTTAGACTAACATTTAGGATAGTTTTTCGTTGCGTGAACATTCGGTATGTTTAATATCCCCGGCGCAAGTCGGCGCCGGCACGAACCGATTGGGCTATGGTGCTGCTTGTGCAGCACAAGTATCACAAGTCTCCAGCCTGCTTTAAAAAAAATGTTCAAGCGTTTGTAGAACTTATGGGACGTAACTACGGGGTCATTAGTCCCTAAGCTTACAAACTACTTATGAACTAGCTAAGACTAAGGACGGCACAAATATCCATGCCCGAGGGGAGATTCGAACCCCCGACCGTAGTGGCCGTGCAGACCGTGACTGGAGCGCCTCAGTCTCCTCGGCCACCGCGGCCGGCAGCCTGCTTTCAGCTGAAGCTTCTCTGAATGGTTTTTTTTTTTTTTTTCAATTAAACTTACGAAAATATGGTGGTTTTTTTTACTTCTTTTGTACTAATATGAATAAAAATTTTAAGAAATGCTTAGTTGTTCACATAAGGAAAAACTCTCCTAAATGTTAGGCGAAATTAATAGGATGAGTCCATACCACATATTTCCTTATAAGGAGGTAACTAAATTTTAATTTTATTGTTCTGTATTCCTTTTTACTTAGTTCATATCTACTTTAGTCTCGGCCGTGAGGAGTAGCGCTTTTATGTGAGACGCTGTATACAAATTGTTTCACCATGTGGAACATTTTCCGAGAGCTACAAAAGCGAAAATTAAAAGAAAGCTAAATAGTGTAACAGTCATCTTAGGTGTAGATGCATCAATAACTGTAAGTATACATGGTGTTACAAAAAGGTACGGCCAAACTTTCAGGAAACATTCCTCACACACAAAGAAAGCTAATACGTTATATGGACATGTGTCCGGAAACGCTTAATTTTCATGTTAGAGCTCATTTTAGTATTTCTCTTTAAATGTAAATTGAAATAATTCGTGCAGACAATTGTCAAAATACCCTATTGTTTCGTTAGGACGTGCTGTACTTCCTCGATTCACCGCCAGTTGGCCCAATTGAAGGAAGGTAATGTTGACTTCAGTGCTTGTGTTGACCATGCGACTCATTGCTCTACAATACTAGCATCAAGCACAACTGGTTAGTGTTCATCACGAACGTGGTTTTGCAGTCAGTGCAAGGTTTATAAATGCGGAGTTGGCAGATTCCCATTTGATATTTGGATTTGCACGAGGCAATAGCCGTGGCGCGGTATGACCGATGGATTGGTAGAGGCAGACCAATTCCATGGCTTCCACGCTCTCCCTCTTGACTTACATTTATGGTGACATATGAAAGCTCTTGTGTTCGCAACCCCGGTACCAAATGTAGAGACTCTTCGTACTCGTATTGTGGACGGCTGTGATACAATACGCCATTCTCCAGGGCTGCATCAGCGCATCAGGGATTCCATGCGACGGAGGGTGGATGCATGTATCTTCGCTAACGGAGGACATTTTGAACATTTCCTGTAACAAAGCGTTTGAAGTCACGCTGGTACGTTCTGTTGCTGTGTTTTTCCATTCCATGATTAATGTGATTTGAAGAGAAGTAATAAAATGAGCTCTAACATGGAAAGTAAGCGTTTCCGAACACACATTTATTTCCTTGTGAGGAATGTTTCCTGAAAGTTTAGCCGTACCTTTTTGTAACACCCTGTATTTTTTGCTTTTTCCGTTTGTCATCTCGAACTAGAAAATGATTAAGTAGAAATTCAGAAAATTTTATTTCAGTCCATTAACAGCAAATTCACAGTTTACATTAATTTATTCTTTTCTTGTAGTTCGAAACACGAAATATGTATTTCATCAATTATACGATGTGCACAACAAATTAGTTGTATACCTTTTATTAAGTGAAGTATTACCTTACGTAAAACCATAGCAGATCTTTGTCTACATCTAAATCTACATACATACTCTGCAATCCACTGTAAGGTGCGTGGCGGAGGGTACACTGTACCACTACTAGGCATTTCCTTTCCCATTCCACTCCAAAATTGAACGAGGAAAAAAAGAATGCCTATATGCTTCCGTACGAGACATAATTTCTCTTATCTTGTCATTGTGATCACTACGCGAAATGTAAGTATGTGCCAGCAAGATCGTACTACACTCAGCTTCAAATTCCGACACTCTAAATTTCCTCAACAGAAATTCACGAAAAGAACGTCGTCTTTCCTCCAGCGATCCCCAATTGAGTTGCCGGAACATTTCCGTGACACTCGCGCATTGGTCGAACCTACCAGTAACAAACCTAGCTGCTCGCCTCTGAACTGCTTCTATGTCTTGCTTTAAACTGATATGCTGCGGGTCCCAAATACTTGAGCAATACTCAAGACTCGGTCGTACAAGCGTTTTATACGCGGTCTCCTTTGCAGATGAATTACATCTTCCCAAAATTCTCCCAATAAACCGAAGTCGGCTGTCCGCCTTACTCACAACTGTCCTTACATGTTCGTTCCATTTCATATCGCTTTGCAATTTACGCCTAGATATTTGAACGACTCGACTGCATCAAGAAGCTCACTACTAATATTATGGGATTGTTTTTCTTACTCATGCGCATCACCTTAAATTTTTCTACATTGAGGGCTTGCTGCCATTCTTTGCACCATCTAGAAATTTTCTCTAAGTCATCCTGTATGCTATTACAGTCAGTTAAAGACGACACCCTCCCATACACCACAGCATCATCAGCAAACAGCCGCAGATTACAAGTTAGTCTGTCCATCAGATCATTTATATAGATAAAAAATAATAGAGGTTCTATCACACTCCTCTGAGGCACGCCTGACGATACACTCGTCTCTTATGAACACTCGCCATCGAGAACAACGTACTGCGTTGTATTACTTAGGAAGTTTTCCAGCCAATCACAAATCTGTGAACCTATTTCATAAGCTCGTATCTTCGTTAGCAGTCTGCAGTGAGGCACCGAGTCAAATACCTCTTTGAAGTCGAGAAAAACACAATCCGCCTATTGCCCTTCATCCATGGCTCGCAAGATGTCATGTGAGAAAAGGGCAAGCTGAGTTTCACATGAACGATGTTTCCTGAATCCGTGCTGGTTCGTAGAAAGAAGCTTTTCCGTTGGAAGGAAATTTACTATATTCGAACAGAGAATATGTTCCAAAATTCTACAGGAAACTGAGGTCAACGATATTGGCCTGTAATTATGTGGATCAGTTCTCTTTCCTTTCTTATAAACGGGAGTCAGCTACGCTTTTTTCCAATCACTAGGAACTTTGCGCTGAATTAAAGATTCGCGATAAATGTAAGCTAAGTAAGGGCCCAAGGCCGCAGAATACTCTTTGTAAAACCGAACTGGTATTCCATCCGGACCAACAGACTTTTTCGTATTTAGCTCTCTCAGCTGCTTCTCTACACCGGAAATACCTATTCCTATGTCCTCCATTTCGGAATTAGTACGTTGATCAAATGATGGTACATTTGTGCGGTTCTCCTGCGTGAAAGATTTCTTAAAGGTTAAATTTAGAACTTCAGCTTTCTGTTCGCTTTCTTCTATTACTGCCCCGGAATGATCAACGAGTGACTGGATAGTGGGCTTTGACCCGCTTATCGATTTTACATAGGACCAGAATTTTTTCGGGTTCTCGGAAAGATATTTTGGTAAGGTATGGCTGTGGTAATTATTGTATCCTTCGCGCATCGATCGTTTTATAGACGAACGAATCTCTACTACTTTTGCCTGTCATCATTTGCGTGTTCTTTTGGACCGAGTGTGCAACAGTCTTTGCTTTCTCAGTAGCTTTTTAACATTACTGTTATACCACGGTGGATCTTTTCCATCCTTAATCGACTTTACAGGCACATATTTCTCTAACCCTTTACGTACAATGCACTTAAATTTAGTCCACAATTCCTCTACATCCATAGTCCCGGAATTAAACGATGCCCATTCATTTTCTAAGTGCGATCCTAACATTTGATTATCGGCTCTTCCCAACAAAAACACGCTCCTAGCCTTCTTGATTGGTTTATGAACTTTGGTCACCATCGACGCTGTGATGATATTATGATCACTAATTCCTGTCTCTACACAGACATCGTTAATAAGATAAGGCCTGTTCGTGGCTGTAAGGTCTAAAATATTTCCATTGGGCGTGGGTTGCCGGTTTAACTGCTCAAGACAGTTTTCGGAGAATGTGTCCAAAAGTAGCTCACAAGACTGCTTGTCTGTACCGTCTGAAATGTAACTGGAAAGGTCCCAATCTATACTCTTAAGGTTGAAGTCTCCCCCGACCAATATTACATGCCCTGGATACCTACTCACTACCTGGTGTAGACTTTCTTTGACTGACTCTAAAACTGCTACAGCAGCACTGGGGGGCCGGTAAAAACACCCGATTATTAACTTTACTTCTTTTAGGCCTGTTATACATGCCCAGATAACTTCACACTTACTTTCAACCTCGATCTCAGTGGAAACAGTATCCTTGTCCACAGCGATGAACACTCCTCCCCCAGTTGTGTCCGATCTATCTTTCCGATATACGTTCCACGTCTCGCTAAATATTTCTGAACTTGTCACGTCATGATTTAGCCAGCTTTCGGTGCCTGAGCACAATAATTTCCATGCAGCGCGGCAAATTCCGAAACTTTGTTTTTAATACTTTGAAAGTTCATGGCTAATATATTGACAGTCGACTGCTCATCAGAGTTATCGCCTAGCCTAAAAAAAAAAAAAAAAAAACATGTGCACTCCACAAGTACTCTGCTACCCGAGAAGCCGCTTCCTTAGTGTAGTGCACCTCTGATCTATCTAGGGGCACCCTACAATTCCCCACCCGATAACGCATATCCAGAAATCTGCAGCCATGACTCACAGAGTCGGCGAAGCCTCTGGTTCAGGCCCTCCACTCGGCTCCAAACCAAAGGACCCCGATCAACCCTGGGAACAATGCTACAAATCGACAGCTCTGCTTGCACCCCGTGTGCGAGAGCAGCAGCCTTCACCAACTCCGCCAGCCGCCCGTAGCACCTGAGGATGTCCTCAGAACCCAAGCGACAAGCGTCATTGGTGCCGACGGGAGCCACGACTTGCAGTCGGCCGCACCTCTCACCCTCGACAGCCGCCGGCAAGGCCGCCTCCGCATCTCGGATGAGCCCCCCCCCGGCAGACATACCGAGTGCACGTTGGACTTCTTTCCGGATCCCGACACTATCTGCCTAAGGGGCTCCATTACGCGCCTAACATTGGAGCTTCCAATAACTAATAATCCCCTCCTCCCGTGAACCTGCCCGACCCTGTTGAAGGAGTGGCCACACGTTCACTCACAGGACGAATGGGCATGGAAGAACGGCCAGCCTCCACATTGGCCTTCCGTCTCGAGCGACGCGAACGCCTTTCAACCCGCCACTCTCCTTGCGGAGAGGGCGGCTCGACCATGTCCGGTACATCTGACGGTGCTTTGGTAGCAGGGACAGAGGGCGAAGCATGAGACACCTGCGGTGTTCCACTCGACGCACCAGACTCCCCACCACCGCCGGGCGCGGTGGCCGAGGGGACTGAGGCGCTTCAGTCACGGTCTTCCCGGCCACTACGGTCGGGGGTTCGAATCCCCCCTCGGGCATGGATATTTGTGCCGTCCTAGTTCGTAAGTAGTTCATAAATAGTTTGTACGTTTAGGGACTGATGACCCCGTACTTAAGTCCCCTAAGCTTTAAAAACATTTGAAATCCCCACCACCGCTGCACCCCGAGTCAGCAGCCTGAAGACGGCTGACCGCAGCCAACAGCACGCTCAGCTGTTCGCGAACTGCGGTCAACTCCTTCTGCGTCCGCACACAGCAGGCACACATCCTATCCATCCTATCGATGGAATTAACTGTAGAAAGTAGAAAACTAAATAATCAACTTTTAACTAACCCAGTACATTAAAAAGGCGGCTGGAAGCTGACTGAACTGTGGTTAGTGGTTACTACACTGTCAAAACAACGAAACTGATTCCGGCAGTTTTCAAAATAAAACAAGAAAATCTATGGAATACACTGTTATCAAACGCACGGGAATATAAACTTTCTTAAAGCAGAACACGAAATATGGAAGAGACAATAAGACCCTTAAATCACGTAGCTTGCAGCAGACGAAAACTATACGCACGTTATTTATCAAAATACGCGAGAATAAACTCTTATAAACAGAAGCACAAATGAATCTGCTAAGTAGGTAAGAAGAAACCTCTTAAAAACAGAAGCACTATCAAAAATTAAGAAATTAACTGGCAACGAAATTTCACGCAACTAAATTACGATACTTAGCGCTCTGGGCGATGGACTGTCCATTGTAATCGGTCGCCACCCAAAAAAAAAGTGTATAGTTATTTTCTGGTTATGGATTATTAACACATCACGAGAGACCAACATACGTGACCAGCTAATAATATTTTCGGCGCTGCAGTGCTTCACGCTACGCTCAACAAAAAAAAAAAAAAAAATGTTCAAATGTTTGTATAGTCTATGGGACTTAACTACGGGGTCATCAGTCCCTAAACTTACAAACTACTTATGAACTACTTACGAACTAGGACAGCACAAATATCCATGCCCGAGGGTGGATTCGAACCCCCGACCGTAGTGGCCGTGAAGACCATGACTGGAGCGCCTTAGTCCCCTCGACCACCGCGGCCGGCGATTTTTTTACACAATAAAAACGTTTGTATTTTACGACTTCTGCATATGCATATGCCAGTACATAAACCTTACAAAGTACTCGCTATTTAAATTAGAATAAGTATGTGCAAACACAACAAAAACTAGTTTTATAGCTATACTGAATGTTCTGTATTCAAATATAGCTGTGTACACCTCTATTAAAAGCATATCTGCACTAGAAATGACTTACTTGATGAAATATAAATTTAGTCAAGACCAGTTAGAATTGTCCTCCCGTCGATAATTATATTCTTCAGTTAAAGAAAAAAAAATAATGCTGCACAAACACTATCTGTAATTATATTTCTTGTGAAAAGAACTGAATAAGTGTCAATTCGTCACATATAAAAACGATCATAGCATAAATATTATTATAATTGTGCAAAAACTATATTACCTTTAGTGTGTACAATTACCTTTAATGTGTAATAAGCGTACAAAAGTCGTTTTACTTGACTAGAACTGTTTCTCATGAGAGGTTCGTTTAAGCAGCTACCAGTTACCACTTTCCAGTACACTAAGCATGCGCAGAGCTGCTGCAGTGCCTCGATAACAGCTCTGCGCATGCTCAGTTTACGGGAATATGGTAACTAGTACCCCTGCTTAAACGAACCTAGACTCGCAGTCTATGCTATATTTAGTCTATAGTTTACAGCAACGACCTGTATAAACAACATAGACAGGCCCACAGACATATATTACTGTGGACAGGCCATGGCACCGCGATCTTTGAAGCAACTTGAAAACTGAGCCGCCATGTTTGGTAACGTCAAGGTGCAGCCTACTCGTCGTCTGCTAACGCTGAATGTTACTATTTTTTACTATGCAAGGCGTAAAAAAATCTGTACTGACAATCGTATTTCTCTACTTCACAAAATATAGTGGTGAAGGCTAAGAGAACTGAAACACGCCGGCCGCGGTGGCCGAGGGGACTGAGGCGCTTGTCACGGTCTGCACGGCCACTACGGTCGGGGGTTCGAATCCCCCCTCGGGCATGGATATTTGTGCCGTCCTAGTTCGTAAGCAGTTCATATGTAGTTTGTAAGTTTAGGGACTGATGACCCCGTACTTAAGTCCCATAAGATTTACAAACATTTGAACTGAAACACACTTGTGACATAGATTAATTGAAAAGTTTATTGCGACATGTTTCAGTTAATTTCGCTGCAATACCAATTAGATTACGCCAAAAATAAATTTAGATTACGCCTAAAACAATTTTAAATAGCTCAGTAGGTCCAAAACACAGTAATTAACAACACAGGAACATGCACTGCCTCTTTATATAGGTCGTTGGTGCAGCCTACTCTTCGTCTGCTAAAACTGAATGTTACTATTTTTTTTACTATGCATGGCGTAAAGAATCTGCATTGACAATCGTATTTCTCTACTGCACAAAATATAGTGGTGAGGGCTAAGAGAAATACAACACACTTGTGACAGATGAATTGAAAAGTTTATTACGAAGTGTTGGATTTTCATTTCGCTGCAATACCATATAGATAAAGCAAAAAAAAAGAAAAAGCAATTAACAAAACAAGTACATTCACTGCCTCTTAATCAGTTTTGTATATATTCGTCGAAAATGCTTTTTTTTTTTTTTTTTTTTTTTTTTTTTTTTTTTTTTTTTTTTTTTTTTTTTTTTTTTTTTTGACCTGGTTCTGCACAAATTGTGTAACCCACAATTTAAATACTGTTGTGACAGCATCTTGACTAGTTTATGTAGCTCCTTGGTTTGGTTTGCAGATAGGCCCACGCAGCGCGAGACATTTGTTAACTGAGTGTTTGATACTGTATCGAGCTCTCCGCTGTATCGGGAAATATTCGAATGCGAGTACCGTTTGCCCAGCCCACCCGGCATGGCCGTCTCCCGAGTCCCGAGTGTGGCGGTCTAGACAGGCGTTCTCACTAGCGGGAACGAGCGGAAGCGAAGCCGCATTTGACGGCCTCTAGTACTTTCAAATGTTTGTAAATCTATCGGACCAAACTGCGTGGTCATCAGTCTATAGCTTACAAACTACTTAAACCTAGGTAAACGAACCTAAGGACAACACACACACCCATGCACCAGGGAGGGCTCGAACCTCTACGGCGAGCAACCGCGCGCTCCACAGAGAGATGCTTTAGACCGCTCTGCTTCTCCACCACGGCTCTCTAGTACTTTAGTAACCTAAACTGTCACTGATGCAAATGAGTTAAATAAAACTTAAATGTCATGTCTTGGAATTAATTCCATAAATAGACAAATAAAACCTCTTCAAGTGAAAAAGTTCATTGTACAGACTTAGTCCACTAAATAATTTATTAACTGGTCAAAATCGATATTGAGCTCCAAATAATGCAGTCGGCTGTCACAACTAACTCGTACAGATGTACACAAATTGGACTGTAATCATACATTTTATTTTTTAATTTGCTATATGATATTAAGAGTAAATATTATTACTTGTCGCCAAGTTAAATTCACTAAATGTGCGAGAATCCTGTTGCCTTTGTGTAGCAGAAAAAACTTATTTACATATACCAATCCTTTGATAATGGTGTCAGAATACAGCTTTCTCATCACGGAAGATGTTCAGATATGGTTACAATATAAATGTTACCAAATCAGGACCAACACTGTTGTTAGAAAAAGGTGATTTTCAATCTGTGTATCATTAAAGCTCAACGTATACTCGACTTCTATCTCTATTCCCACACTAAGGATATTACTATTTTTAATATGATAAGACATTTACAGTTATATCCATTCTGTGACTACCTATAAGTCATCAAAATAAAATTATTTTTGTTGAAGCTATATTAATTCTGTATTTTTCTTTATCCCATTTAAGGTATGTGCCCTATTAATTCAGAGTTACACTAATAAGCTGTGTGAATAGCATGAGCTAGAAGCTTAAGATATTAGTAAGATGTTTCCTTGTATACTCAGATAGATACTGTGTATATTTAGTCGTTAACTTGTGTTTATACTTAATTAGAATAAATGATTTCTTATTAATATACAAATAAATTATTATCCTTTTCTCATTTATAAATATATAGAATGTTTTTCCTTTTATTTGGTTTATCCTAGATCATTGACTTCTGTTTCACTTTTTTTAAAAATATATATATGACCAGTACACATTCAAAACTGACAAGGGTGAAGAAATTACAGATTCAATGTAGCCAAAAAATTTTTTTACAAAAATCGAGCAAATGCTTGACCTTTTATTAGAAGAACACATTAATAAACAATCTTATTTTACAGTTTGTTATTCAAACAGCCATGTACAATAACTAGCGCAGCTGTCGAGCGATTCCTGTCCTATCACCCTGCTAACAATCGTTTTATTAGTAGAATAAAATAAAGTAACAGAAACCACTGCTACTTTTAGCCTCAACCTCAGGATGTTATTTCATCAAAACTCTGTCTCTTCAGGTGTTGGTGATTTACAGACTCTGTTAAGAATTTCAAGTTTCCTCCTTTATCACTTGAGAGGTAATAACAGGGTACTGACTTTAGCTCTTTTAACTTTGTGTGGTCTGACTAGACTAAGCTTAGTGTTTTTCTCCACCTATCTTATGTATTGATTCTAGCAGGGATTTGCAGAAATACCAATTATAGTGCTACTGAATTAAATTCAATACATTAAGTCATGACTTCTGAGTAAAATTTAAAGTGATTGATTGATATATGTCTATCAATATTCAGTACACAAAAGTTTTGTTGCTTGTAAGATTCCTTCAAGAACATGTTTTCGACCAAATAACAATCTAATACAGCAAAAGAGAGCTCCCTTCAGGACTAACTCTAAATATTTCTGTCTGAGATGAATTAATTTGCATCAAGGGATCAATAGATACATAAATTAATTATCTAGCAAATTTTGGTGTAGAATTCACTAAGTTTTTAGCGACAAATTTCAATTATACATCAGGGGGGAAAAATTGCTGCTCACTGCCGAAACTAATCTGAATTAAACCTTAGTAACTCAATATTCAACACTACAAGCACTTCTAATCATGCCTGATACAAGTCAGTAATACCTTTACCAGGTTAAATACGGTACTGGCCAGCTAACTCAAGGACTTACCTTAACAAGAAACCAATGTCATGTATTTTATGCGTCCCAGGTTAGATTAAGTTCATAACCTCATTAATGATGACAGCAGATAGTACCACTACTTATGGTCTTGCTCTCAACTTTTATGGTTTGCTGGTCTGAACTACAACTAACTGCACAATGACAATCTGGAACACATTTGTGAACAAGAAACTACATTCTTTCCCTTTACAATAATTAGTTATTGTCATGTAGCCAATTGTTAGACTCTTCTAGCCACCAGCTTCAGTGTTGCACATATTATCCTGTGTGATGATGGTGGCATACATTCGATCTCTGGATGTACACAATCACTCACCTGATTTTGTGTTTACATATCTGCTGTTCTTCTAAAACATATTTCAATACAGCAAGCATTAATTTACATACAACAAAAATAACATAGTATAATTTTCTTTTTAACTTGAAACCCTTTATACTAATAACTTACCTTTGCAGTAAGTTGGAGTGAAATTATAGGATTTTCCGTAACAGGCTATAAAAACAACCTTATTCTGTTATTATTAACTTACACTACAGCATTAAGGCCGGGATGAGAAACTATATTCTCATCATTATCTCACTGACTTCCAAAATAGATTTGTCGTCTATTCCTAAAGTCTTAAAATTTATTTCTGAGATACATTAATTGGTTATTTTTGTGTTATAAATTACTGTATTATGCTGTAATTAATTCATGAGCATAAATAAAATAGAGCAAACAGATCTTAGAAACCAAACTGGTATGTTTGGTGGTTGCATAACAGTTAATTACGCCAACGGCATTGTTCATTATTCTTAAATACCAAAACCCATGCTCAGTAAATATAACAGACTTACCTAAAACTATATTGAGAACTTTAGCAGTGTGCAATATGGAAGAAAGAATCCAGAACATATAATAATTTGAAAAGAATCCTATACCTATTATCATCTCAAACACAATAAGTGTCAATATTTTCTACATCTACATGGGATACTCTGCAAATCACATTTAAGTGCCTAGCAGAAGGTTCATCAAATCACCTTTATACTATTTATCTCCCATTCCATTCTCGAATAGCGCGCAAAAAGAAAGAACATCTGAATCTCTCTGTTCGAGCTCTGATTTCTCGTATTTTATTCTGATGATCATTTCTACTTATCTGAGTGGGAGTCAACAATATATTTTCGCCTTTGGAGAAGAATGTTAGAGATTGGAGTTTTGTAAGAAGCCCACGCCGCAGCAATAAACGCCGTTGTTGTAATGATTCCCATCCCATTTCATGTATCATTTCTGTAATGCTGCCTTCCCTAAATCGTGTCAATATAAAACTAACTGCCCTTCTTTGGACTCTCTCGATGTCCTACATCAAGCCCACCTGATAAGGCTTCCACACTAGGTAGCAATAGACCAAAAAAGGACAGACAAGCCTAATGTATGCAGTTTCTTTAGTACTTCTGTTGCATCTTTTAAGGGTTCTGACAATAAAATTCAGTCTCTGGTTCACCTTTACCACATCATTATGTGTTCTTTCCAGTTTAAGTCTGATGAAATAGTAATTCCTAGGTGTTTGGTGGAGTTTACGGACTTCACATTTTATTGATTTATCTTGTAAACAAAGTTTAACGAATTTCTTTTCGTACTCATGTGGATGACTTCACACTTCTCATTATTTAAAGTCAATTGCCAATTTTTACACCATAGTGATATCTCCAGTGATTGTTCACCCTTGTTTTCAGGTGGAAGGATTCTCAACAGACAGTGATGATGGTGATGGTGGTAACCGTGTACGTCACTTCCTGCAAGTGCCACCTACTGTGAGGACGTTCACCCCTACAAAACGATGGAGTGATGGAGCTGCTTCCTATTATCGGCCACGAAGGCTGCTGCCACGCCAGGCAGCTATAACCTCTCAGTTCTCAGCATCGGCGGACGATGCAGCGGCAGCAGCAGAAGTGGAACGTGTCGCTCGGCGGCCGCCCTGTCCGCTACCACCGGAGGCCCGTCATTCCTCGAGCAGCTCGAGTGGCAGTCCCACGCTTAAAGAGACACGCTTCTAAATATTCACTGCAAAATTCATGGATAATAAATGCCCATGAAGGTAGCAACATGTTCCTCACTGAGTAAACTTACAGAACCACTATGCAGGACCTGTCAATTTTTGAAAACATTCATCTGTAAGAAGCTAAAGTGTATGCTTAATGGCAACGAGTGTTAATGAAAGGAACCTGGGTAGAACAAATTTAAATTCTGCCATATCTCAGGAGCCCCTATACAACAAGAGTGAAGACATACTTGTAGATGTATTAATGTTAGCTGGGTGAAACTGTTAATGCTGTATTATCAGTAGCACGTTACAAAATATATGAACTGTTGGGGATGGTGCTCAGCAAATGTTCCAAAGATCTGAGTTTTTCTTATCAATAGTGTGGAGTTTAATAAAGTTATGGTGCTACTACAAGAAGTCTGTAAACCACAGCAGTAAAATGATTTTGCTGTCCAATTTCTGTACATGACTGTTATAGTTAATGTATGGTAGGCCTCTCTGTTTATGTTTAGAGCCCTAAGGCAAAAGTCAAATAAATACCACCTTCATAATAAGCAAAATTAATGTGATATAATATTATGGGTTAATCATATCAAATAGAGGTGGAAATGGAATATGTGTAACAATTTCTGAAAAATTAATAATTATAATGGACAGCAATTATTAATGGTTAAGAAAACCTAGTACTCAGGTGAGATGAGTACCTGTTTTATGTATTAAAGGAACATGGTAGGTTGTGTTCCACTCTTAGTGTTCTCTGATGCCTAAGAGTAACAACTTACAGAAACCAGAAAATGTTGGTGCACCTCCCTTGAAACACAAGAATTCCTGCATTGTGGCAACACTGTACTGAAGTTGAATTCTGTATTGTGCCTGGTTGTACACATCAGTGCATACATGATATGATGGTTATAAAATACTGTTTTTCACTTATATTAATTTCTCTGGGCAAATGTATTTCTGTGCATCTCCATTTGCTGACTCTTCAAGAACATCCCTAAATCTAGGTTAGAAAATGGTCAGTAAGTGTACAGAAGTATGCACATTTTTCTATGCTGTTATGTAAAACTTAGTGAGTGAGTCAGCGAGTGAGTGCCACAGGTATCCTATATGATGCTTAACCATTACAGTGTATATGAATGTTCACACTGTGCCTTGTTATGTATATGCTTTCCAGTGTTAACAAGCTCACAATTCAACAGTGCAGGTAAAAGCCACTCATGAGAAGTATATTATTATTATTATTATTATTATTATTATTATTATTATTATTATTATTATTTACAAGCTTTTTTACAGTGAAGGTGTATTCATTTTTTATTTTGCTGATAACAATAGCTGGTAATTGAGTGACTTACTAATAATTGGGATATGTTTGAGAAATCACATTAAATCATAAAACAAATTTCAGTTTATGTGACAAAGACACAATAAATATTATTTAAAGAAAGAACCATACAGTAACCCTGTAAATACCATTACCGATAAAATGTAACAAGTGGCCTCACAAATACACACTCATTCTGAGCATCCAATATCAAATGCATGATAATTTCTTAACCAGCTTTCGTTTGATAAGAGACCATTGTCCACAGTTTAAAGGCCACGAGAAGGAAGGATAGAAATATATCAGTTGGTCACAATCCTATATTTTTTCCAATGGAGTTGAGACTGAACACTGTATTTATATCCATTCTTAACTTCTATTACTGGTTACAATAGTCAAAATATTGTTTGCTATTGCAGCGTTAGATGGCTCTTCAGCATAAGCATATATTGCGATTCAAAATTAATGGCAGTGAAGAACATCTTCACATTAGCAAAAAGTTCTTCTTCAGCATATGTGTTGCTTCATTTTTACTCTGCAAAGTTAACAATTGAAATATTCATTAAAAATACAGGAGACAGTATTGCAAATAACTGAATTGAACCAGTACATATATGTCTTTTAGTATGGATAGCTGAAGTTCACTAAGAGCTAGTACTACTGAAACAATTCTCATTTATACAACAATTGTTTGCACATCAGTGCTATTTCTGTATGATCCAGACAAACCGAATTATATGAGCTTCAGTTGTAGTGGCCTTCCAGGTAATTACCATAAAAATATGGTACTCCTAATAAATCAAGTATAACAAATGGATGTGGTGTCAATAACCCAGATAAATTGTCATACATGACATACATATGGAAAAAAATTATTTTTTTCCTCTGTGTGTGTGTGTGTGTGTGTGTGTGTGTGTTGTGTGTGTGTGTGTGTGTGTGTGTGTGTGTGCGCACGCGTTTACGAGTCCGCGCACACGTGCGTCTGCACACACATGCTTATTACTGTGTTTAATGGTGCTCAGCAACACAATATAAGCATTATTTTTATTTGACATATTATAATTTACATTTCCATGACAGTGTACAAGTTCACAAATATTTATCCAGTGAAAAACTGGATCAACAATTAAAAGCTTCCAACAGTAGTGAAAAATATTGTGATAAAAGAGAAATATAAACATTAAACAACAATGCAGGATGTGGTGGGCAGAAATTTATTTATTTATTCTTCTTTGTACTATGTTGCATGTGTCTAAAGTTGAATGAATATTTGTAAATGTGATTCCAGTTCATATCATTAATCTAACTTTATAAAATATGTTGCTTAAAATGAGTTACTGTAAAAAAAAGACCAGAACTGTTTCAAGACAAAATAAAAGGTAGCTGATGTCTGTCACAGGAAAAACAGTGTTCGGAGCTCATCAATAAATCATTTGTAAACTGCAATTTAGAAGTACATAATATTTGACATAGCAGATAGTCTGTGTGCATTTAATATGTGAAAGCTTCATTTCAGTTTGAGAGATCAAAGTAAGGTGGTATGGAACAATATACACAATCTCATAAGACTAGCTGATGAGCTTCCTGCATAAATAAAACTAAATAAGTAAAAGGTGTGTTGAACATGTAGTAGTCTCATTACAATAAGACTTGTATCAAGTCTTTATATGTTCTCTATACAATAAAATTGTCTTTCAGCCACAAGTATGTATTATCCCCTACTAAAACATCAGTATGCCACATGAAAATTAAGTAACTTGCTTTGATGCTTCATTTATAATGAGTCGTGATGCAGTAACAGGGACATTGACAAAAAATGCTAACAAACATACATGATTAAAAGTGATCAACTTAATAGCAGTTTTGATCTTCTCAACCAAACAACAGAGTTTTTTGACGTAATACTTTTTCAACAATATTGGAGTGAATCAACAGATAATTCAACTTCTCCTTTGCTGCGGCATTTCTCACGTCTTTCATTCTTCTATACAGAAGATGCTGAGTGTAAAGGTGTCATTTTAAGGTTGTAATAAAAGTTGTCAGTATGTTTGTAATAATGACTGAACAAACATCAAGTATATTTTGTTCCTGGTACTCAGTATATTAACAACTAGTACAGTCCTGGTTCTTACAAATAGTTCCCATTTTTTTAAAGCACCAAATTAGCTACTGAAATCTGAATATTTTTTCATAAATAATTCAAGCCAGTTTTGTTTATCAACATACATATTCTTTTTAATGTTGCTATACCTAATTCTGGTCTTTCAGTATAGTACCCCTGTTATTCAAAGAGAGAATTCCCTTTCTGATAAGTTTTAGTACTTGATCTAAGACATCATCAGTATCCATCTGTTTCTGCCATAAGTAACAGCAATGAAGAGCTCTTCCAAAGAAGAATAAAAAAGGTGAAATATAGGTTGATTCAGTTTAAGTCGTAGTATGAGGAGTCTTGTCTTGATAGTAGTAAGTACAAGATAATACATAGTCAACTTAGTGATGGGAACAATCATATGAAAACAATCGATTCATTCGATTGTTGGAAAAAATCGATTATTCGGTTGTAGTTTCTCGTATCGATTGTTTCGCATCGACTGAAACCACTCAAACTCTGCCAGTGAGTGAAAACATTCATACGGCCACATAGACTATTTTCATTCGGTTGTTTCATTCGACTGAAAAAACTGACTGAACGAAAAAACAACTGATTGACCAATCGGTTGTCCCTTCACTATCTAAGTCAATTACATTTTCACAGCTTCTTAGTTGTAACTTTTGTGAAGGGTGGGCACATTTCTTGTCATGACGAAGCTCAGACTTTGGTCTGTGCTATCAATTTCAACTCAGAAGACCTAAACTCATTTTGCCAATAATGAAAATCTGATGTATTATTTCTTGACTTTCAGTGTCAGATTCTTGTTTAAATAAAGCTAACGTGTTCACCCTTTTCCAACATCTATTGAGCAGTCATTCCAATCAGTAAAGGAGTTGTGGTACAGGAAGTTTCTCTCTTGTTTAAATGATAGGTCATAATTAAGACTACTAACATAGGTGTTGTCATCATGGTCTCCAAAAATTTCATACTACATAACATTTTTCTTCATGAGCAACCACCAAGTATTATACATCTGTGAATGTTTTTGAGCTTACCTATCTTGAAGCAGTGTTTATTTTCACACAACAAAACTGTGTAAATCACCACACCATTGACTGCTGGCAGTAACAATGCCAATTATTTCATAAATTACAATGACAGTGATGGAACAGTAATGTGACACACACAAAACACAACTGAGTCCATGAATAATTATTTGCCTGTATTGTACATTAAGCTATTAGTAGTTTCAAATGAACATCTACTAACTACATATGAACACTGAAACTTATTGCAAGTAAAGTGCTAGCTCAAGTGCTTAATGTCATCAGAATAATGGCACAGTCTGGATAGAAGTGGGATAATGAGTTCCTTAGTAGATTGGTGTAATTACTGATATAAATTATGTGGATGCTAAAATATGCCTACAATCTAATTGTGATAACACAGAGCCTGAGTCACAATTGATACAAGAGTTTAACACACTTAATAAAGATCCTCACTTTTTTCTAAATATTTCTATTTATAATAAAATTAATAAATTATTTTACTATAGATGTATTGAAATTTAAAAAAAATAAAATAAAATAAGAGTGGCTGACAAATACTTATCTCAGTGCAGCAACAGTAGCACAAAAATAGGACAAAAATACACATAGCTAGCTTTCAGAATCAATCTTCAGGCAGGAGAGAGGAAGGGGAACAAATTGGGATACAAAGGAAGGTGGATCGCTTTACTTACAACCTAGTCCATGAGGTGAAGACTGTTGTGTGGAGGTGTATTTCATCCTGTTTTTATGTTACTATAAGCAGTAACGAGCTGATGAGTACTGGCCAGCCACTCTAGCAAGAATAATTATTGTTGCATAGAAACTTTACTTCAATATGGCAGCATATGCTGCTTCTTTGCTCTATAAAATACATACGATATAAGAAAAACAATGTTTTGGAAGCTGCTTTTTACGGTCAAACTTCTTAATATAATACTAAATGTATGTGGTCACCTACATTGTCCAGTTCTTCAACATTTATAAAGAAAAAAATGGACTAAAAATCCATAATGCATTTGATGTAACTATCACATAAACTACATTGAAAATTGGGAAGAAAATTAGTACTGAGTACTAAAATACCAAACACAAAAAATTCAAACCTTATAATGGAAATTCCAAGTAGGGATTCAACAATATAATAAAGACAGTTTACAACTAATGAAAAAGATGCACAACAAGCTGTGACAATCACATAAAAAAGAAACACACTTACTTGTCACAGTGGAAACCACCGCCCTATAACACCAACATCCCACACGCCCTAAGCCTAGCCGCTCTTGAATACTACCTCTCCCAACATCATTCTGAATTTGAGCCCAATGCCTCATTCCTCATAACCCTCACCAACTTCATCCTAACAAACTAATTCTTTTCCTTTTACAGGGAAGTTTACCATCAAATCCGCAGCACAGCCATGGGCATCTGCATGGCACCTTCCTATGCAATACTGTCTACGGGCTTTCTGGAAGAAACCTTCTTAGGATTCCAAAAACCAAACCCTCTGATCTGGTTCAGGTTTATTGGTGATATTTTCATGATCTTGACTTGCGCTCAGGTTACGTTATCCTGTGCCTTCTAAATGTCAACTCAGTCTCCCCCATCCACTTCACCTAGTCTTCCTCAATGCCTCATGACACATTCCTGGATGTTAATCTACACCTCACTGATGGCTCCATCTATACTTCTGTCCCTACGAACAACCGACAGTACCTACACATTGACAGTTGCCATTCCTACCACATTAAAAAATCCCTCCCATTTAGCCTGGCCCCCTGAGGATGGTGTATTTGCAGTGACAAGAACTTCCTTTCTCAGTATGCTGAAGGTCTCACAAAAGCCTTCACAGACAGAAACTTCCCCACAGACTTAGTCTACAAACAGATCTTCCATGCCACATTCCCACACACCCCAAATCCCTGTTTACCACCAGTAAACAACCACCCTTGTCACCCAGTACTACTCTGGATTTGAACAACTAAACTGTACCCTTCACCAAGGTTTTAATTTTCTATCATCCAACAAGAAATGAGAGTCACCCTGCCCAAGATTCTACCCACTCATCACAAAGGGTGCTCCATCGCTCCCCCAACCTCCATAACATCCTAGTCCATCCCTATGGAAGACCCCACTGCAAGACCCATCCAATTCACCCATACAGCTCTTCCTATTCCAGTCCTGCCACAGGCTTATCCTACATAACCAGAGGCTGGACCACCTGTGAAAGCACTGTGTAGTTTATCAACTCTGCTGCAATCACTGTGCATATTTATATATTGGCATGACTACTAACTAGCTGTCGATCAGGATGAATGGCCACCGTCCAACATAAACAAAGTAGGCCACCCTGTGGCACAACATGCTGCAGAGCATGCAACCTCTTCAAATTCGTGTGTGTGTTTGTGGCCACATGTGCAAATGGTTGCATTCCTCTTTTTCTCCACCCCTTTCCACTCCATTCCTAAACTGCATCTCATTCCAGCCATCTAGTATGTACATGCTGCATAATGCTGCACTGTATCCATCCTCAACATCACAGCGCAATCTTGCTCCCCCCCCCCCCCCTTCTTTCTGAGTACAGCAGCCAGAGATGACAGTTGTGTGACTGGAAGGCCAATAGCTGATAGCTTTGTGTTGTATGTGTGTGTCTTCTTTATGTGCCTGTTGTTGTTGTTATGGTCTTCAGTCCGGAGACTGGTTTGATGCAGCTCTCCACCCTACCCTATCTTGAGCAAGCCTTTTCATCTCCTCATAAGAACAGCAACCCACATCCACTTGAATCTGCTTACTATACGAGTCTCTTGGTCTCCCTCTGCGATTTTTACCCCATACACTTCCCTCCAATGCTAAATTTAAGATTCCCCGATGTCTAAGAATGTGTCCTACCAAGCGATCCCTTCTTTTAGTCAGGGTATGCCAAAAATTCCTTTTCTCACCAATTCTGTTCAGTACCTCTTCATTAGTTATGCGATCTACCCACCTAATCTTCAGCATTCTTCTGTAGCACCACATTTCGAAGGCCTCTATTCTCTTCCTGTCCGCACTGCTTATCGTCCATGTTTCACTCCCGTACAAGGCAACACTCCACACAAATGCCTTCAGAAAAGACTTCCTTACCCTTAAATTAATATTCGATGTTAGCAAATTTCTCTTTTTCGAAAATGCTTTTCTTCCCATTGCCATTCTGCATTTTATATCCTCTGTACTGCGACCATCACATGTTATTTTACTACCCAAGTAACAAAACTCATCTACCACTTTCATTGTTACGTTACCTAATCTAATTCCTTCAGCATCGCCTGATTTTCTAAGACCGCATTCCATTATTTTTGTTTTGCTCTTGTTAATGTTCATTTTATACGCTCTCTTCAACACACTGTCCATTCCATTCAACTGCTCTTCCAGGTCCTTTGCTGTCTCTGATAGAATTACAATGTCATCAGCAAAACGCAATGTTTTTATTTCTTCCCCCTGAACTTTAATCCCTATTCCAAATTTTTCCTTGCTTTCCTTCACCGCTTGCTCGATGTACAAATTGAATAACATCGGAGAAAGGCTACAACCCTGTCTTACTCCCTTCCCAACTGATGCTTCCCTTTCATGCCCTTCGAGTCTAATAACTGCGGTCTGGCTTTTGTACAAGTTGTAAATAACTCTCCTTTCCCTGTATTTTACCCCTGCTGACTTCAGAATTTGAAACAGTGTATTCCAGTCAACATTGTCAAATGCTTTCTCCAAATCTACAAAAGCTAAAAATGTAGGTTTGCCTTTCCTTAATCTATCTTCTAAGATAAGACGTAAAGTGAGTATTGCTTCCCGGGTTCCTATGTTTCTTCTGAATCCAAACTGATCTTCCCCGATGTCAGCTTCTACCAGCTTTTCCATTCTCCTGTAGATAATTCGTGTTAAAATTTTGCAACCATGACATATCAAACTGATGGTTCTATAATTTTCACACCTGTCTGCGCCCGATTTCTTTGGAATGGGGATTATTACATTTTTCTTAAAGTCTGAAGGCATTTCGCCTGTCTCATACATCCTACACACCAGTTCAAATAGTCTTGTCATGGCTGGCTCTCCCAGAGACTTTAGTAGCTCTGAGGGTATGTCATCTACTCCTGGGGCCTTGTTCCGAACTAGGTCTTTCAAGGCTCTGTCAAATTCATCTCTCAGTATAGTATCTCCTATTTCATCTTGATCTACTTCCTCTTCCCTTCCTACAGCTATCACAGCTATTGTACATCTCTGTGGTGAGTTGCAAACCATCCTTATAAATTCAAACCTTAGATGGTAAGTTGCGCTTGTTGTGTGGTGCTAAAATGCAAGTTTTGCATTCAAACATAATGCTTAGATTTAGTCATAGCTAAAATGACAGCAATGTTAACATTATAAATTCAGACAAACTTTGCTATTCACACACTTTTCTTCATACATACTGTACATTTTTATTAACTGTACAACTACTTCTACAGCTGCTCTTCTTTATTTGATACGTATTCTTTTACAGCTTCTTCTACCTCTTTGTAGAGAAAAATGCATGTGCAATAAGAATTTCTAGCATTACATGCTTATTTTTTCATCAGCTTCAGATGGAACAATCAAAATTGTCTCCGATAGATATAAACCTCACAGTAAAGTACAAAGTTAGTAGCAAAACAGATTATCTTAAAAAGAGGCACTAAAAAGTTAATTGATTATTGCCCACAAGCTAGACAACTATAACTCATCTTAGCAATGAGAAAAATCAGGGTACTTCAGCAATCAATATCAAATTTCTTTGGACATTTGGACTGGGGAACACCTACTAAGAAGGGAGGAATTACGGAAAAGATTAAGAAAATATAAATTTTCACAGTGCCAAATTCAGTTTAGAGTTGGTAGATCATAGTGATAAAGTGAAAATTAAAAATGACTTTGTAAGAAGAAAATAAAATGGCAAGTAGAGAGAATAATGAAAATAAGATTTAATAAGCAGAAGAAAAAATGGAGTGATTTCTTTTAACAATGGTAAATCGGATAGGAATATCAATAATGGAGGTAACAACTCACCATAAAGAGGCTCGCTGAGCTGCTGACAGACATGAAAATAGATAATCACATTCACACAACTTAAATTTTCGGCAATGGCCTTCATCAGAAAAAGAAGTACAGTTGTCTGAGTAATTGTGTGAATGTATGTGTTTCTTTTTCTAATGAAAGCCCAAGCTGAAAATTTTAATTGTGTGAATGTTATTCTCTATTTTCGTTGTTTGTCAGCAGCTCTGTGAGTCTCTTTACGGTGAGTTGTGACCTATCCTTCGTTATTGATATTGGAGTAGTATTTTTGGGAGAGAACAAATAAAACAATAACAACAAACTCAATGGAGGAAAAACAAAATTGAACAAATAATCTAACTTGATTTCTGGAATGTGAAAAGATGACAATACATTTTGGAGAGAGTATTTCCACATCCACAGTACAGAGAAATGGCTGCTGAGTGGTAGCATCTGAATGGCTCATGTGATCGATCATTCTTACAGATAATGGAGTGCTTTCCACATGCAAGGCAGTATATTAATGGGTCATAGAATTTGGAAATGTTCTTTCAAAAGTGACATGTGGAGTCCACTGAATATCAGAGATGGATGATATTTCAAGGCTTGACATGGGAAAATACTTCAATGATAGAAAGAGGAGGATACAAGGGCCTGTGGTTTTTTTGTGGCCAAGACCAATGGAATAGGCACAAGAGATGAAAGCCCAGTAAAGGTTAGTGGTATAGGTGTAATGGAAACAGGATGGAAAAGTTTCATTTATCACAAAAACTTAGAAAGCATGAAAGTGAAAATTTGTTATGGAAGGGTTGCAGTTACAAGGTTGGAGATATTGCAGCCAGCCAATGTGAAGGGAATTGAACTTCACATGTGTGACCCATTAAGTTGGGTGTATATGCCTAGAAAACTAGACAAGAATGGGCAAGGATGAAGTGAATTATAGCTGGGAAAACAATTATTAAGAATAAAGCAGATTTTCATGAGTAGTTCATAAAGCAAAGGTATTTATTACCCCATATCATGTCAAAGGGTCACCTTCTAGAAGATGGTTTATGCTTTTTCCATGTGGCCCCGTGTAAGACTGTTATAGGACAAAGCCAATCAGGTTCTGTTAGTCACTTACTCCTAAGGAATTAAGAAGGACGCAGTTTGTTAGACAGTATCAACCATGTCTTTGATCCTATCAGAGGTATCTCAAATTGCACTCTGGAATGACATCATCTCTACCTGGTTTCCTGCCAACATACACTTTCACTTCCTGTTTCTCCCTTCATGTTTGCAGTAAAACACATTCTATACATGTTATATAACTACACCACTGCAAAAATGTAAAAACTGCAAAATGGAGGGCCACATTAATTCAAGGTAAAAAGAGATTCTTCTTCAAAATGTAGTCATCTCATAGTCAGCCAATTTTAGACATAACCAGTAACTGTGGTTTTTGTTCTCTCTCTCTCTCTCTCTCTCTCTTTCTCTCTCTCTCTCTCTCTCTCTCTCGTTCTTACTAACCGCACTAAATTTCTGGTGGACAGGAAATCTGAAAACTTTGTTTCAATAACCACAAATCTCAGATCCGTTTTCTTTGCTTTTCTTGTCTAAGAACCATCCATCCAATCATTTGATTTCTAATTCTGCAAAAATTTTCTGCTACCTTTCTTCACTAAACTATAATCACTGTCACCAGGAAAGTAAGAATTTGTGATTAATGACTGACACATTTGTGTTTGAATCTTGACAAAGCTTCATTAGAGACAATGACACTTCAATGTTTATGTTCTGGCCAGTACAAGAGTCCGAATATAAAATTATTTTATTATATGTAGAGGCATGTAATTTAAAATGTTGCACTAAACATGAATCTAGCTCTTAAGATCCTCTGTCTCCATAAGTTTCAGGCCACATGCACATGGAAGATTTTCCTAGATTAACAGAAAATATCCCAAAATTGTAAACATACATATGTCTTTGCCAATAAGCTGTTGAGGTGATGAACGTAGGAAATGGGACAGCTTATTGCAGGTCAAATGTAATGACATACTATAAGTTTCATTAGATGCAGTTGCCTTCACTCTTTAAATCATAGCTTCACTTGATCTACTTTTGCCAGATGTATATACTTTTTAGTCTGTAAACCTGCTCTCTTTTCAATGTTGGGTTCACATTTAAGTTGTAATTCTATTTCACCACAAGTGCGGCAGGTGTCCTTCAAGGGTGGCTTAAATTGCAAATTAAATTTAGGCTAAATACATCACAATAGTATTTGTTTTTCAAAGGGATGTTATGTTCCTCTTCACATTTTTCACATACAACTCAACATTTTCTGTATAATTAAATCAGGATGATATTTTCATTCTGGATTCTTCCTTGGAGTCTAATGGATTTGGAAACATTAGAAAGAAATTGTATGTTCATCAAATTTAGTATCATTTATTACCTGGTTTCCTCGTACCTCGGCCAAATAACACAAACTTCATCTTTACTAATACTTGTAGTGTGTGTTCTCCCACTAATTTAAAATACATTGTAAAAATACTTTATAGACACCCTCACAGTTTTCACTCCAGTCGGTAAAAGTACTTAAAGCTCATGCCTTTAGGATTTCCAGAGCCATCTCTTTTTTGACATCTGATAATCAAACCTGACTGAACAAGTCCCTGTACATACACAGTTTGTGAAGTAGTCATAATGCTTCAAGAAGGAATGAAATGTGCTTTCCCTCTACTCTTGTTTCAGTAGAGTGTGGCACTTAAGCTTGCAGCATGGTGTATTAGCAGGAAGGCTCTTACCTGAAACTCTTGCACCCATCCTTGTTGTGTATTCCAGCCCAGAGTTATGCTCTTGTAGCCTAATATTTCTTTTCCACTTCTCAGGATGCCGAATTCATCGTCTTCATCTGCTAAATGCTTCATCTTGATTACAGTTATAATTGACATGGAAGCACCACCTTCAATAGGTGCTACGCCCTGTTCTGCATTTTAAAAGAAATTAGTAATGTAACAAACAATGACTGTGAAAGTATCATGTTATATAATATAGTCTTATATTTTAGTTACAGTCCACTATAAAATAAGCACTGGTGTCATACATCTTCCATATCTTTAGAAGAATCACTCATAATCAGCAATTTACTTTCTCAGAGCTCACATGCCAACAAAATAAGCAATACGGACTATGACAATTGACTTGTTCTCATTGTACTCTGAACAAAAGACTTCGTCTTTCCATGTGCAACAATGTTGTCAACATTATAGCAGCAGTTTGTAATACTTGGACATGGATCTTTGATGCTCTGAAAGGATATTGTCAAGTAGCACCTTAAGGTAGAATAAGTAAAAAATTATTATTAAAAGAAAAAGCGGACTCACCTTCTCTTATGCCCTGAACACCAATATATTCACATTTATTCTGTTTTCTAAGTGCCCCTTCTTTTTTTCTGCACTTATAATACTTTCTTTGTTACCTTTCATCAGACAAGTTCCAGGCCAGCTTTCTTAATAGAAAACTGCATTTACCAAGTAATGTTCCTACCTAAGTATTCCCCTTGGCTATCTATACACAGTTGCCAATGTTTCTGGAGGTCCTTGAGGCAAACAGGTAAACTTTAACTCATTTGTCACAGCCTGCTGAATGCCTGTGATAACTGATGAAGCTTTTCTTTCTGTTACCATTTCACTCACGGAAACAAGAAAAATCCCATTGTGATAAGTCGTGTGAATATAGTGGACATGGGATGGCAATAAAAGAATGGCTGGCCAGATACTGACTAAAAGATAACGCTGTATGGGATACTGCATTCACAAATGAAAGTGGCAAAATAAAATTGCTTGTCACAAACATTTCAAAGAATTTAGTTCACTGTTTGACCTACAGGAACATATTCATAGTGAACTAATCATCCACTATCAAAGAATACCATCAATAATATATTTGTTTCCAAAGTTTTAGTTTGACTGATTTTAAAGGCTAGTGGTCCAGGAGATGCTACAGTTCGACACTTTGATGCTCATATGTGGATCATACTCGGAGTACCAACGTTCACCATCATCATCATCATCATCATCATTAGAGACTGATGATGCCTTTCAGCGTTCAGAGTTTTATTAGAGGTACCAACGTTCACCTCTACCAAAAATCTTTCACAGAAATGTTAGATTATTTCTGGCTCTATCTAGTATTTCAGCAGAAATTCATCTCCTCTTTCTGTTCATCTGTTAGTGGGTGAGGGACAAGTTTTGCATTAGGTTTCCACTTCTCTTGATCTTCACATATATTGCTATGTCATACATCACAATTAAAATTAAAAAATTAAAATTAAGTTCCTCTGATACTGCATGCAAAGTTATGTGATGATCTTACAATAACTGCCTCATACACCCTCAATTTGTATCCGTATGTCCTGTAGATAGATGATCAGCTCTGGGATCTACCTTGCACTGATTCTCTGACTTCACAAAAATCTTTTGTACAACTTGAAAACATTGTCCATGTTTCCTAGGGGTTTTTCCTGATCTTAACACAGAACTTAATGTATACTTTTTGCTCACAATCAGCATCCATTGTGCCACCTTAACTAACATGTCAAGCACAATACTGCCACTTATGAAATTTGTGTGGAAACTATCCTGAAACTTTGCTGACAAATGGGACTATTTTATCATCTACTTACAAATGTATTTTTATCCGCACACAGTGTCTATCTTCCACAATCTTTAAACTGAAGAGTGACTGAAGAAGAACTATCTTCAATTGACTTTCTCGGGAACTTTTTCCTTCAATTTGCATAACTCTTTCCTCATACATTATGAGATACCATAGCATGATTTCAAAGTGAACACTCCATCCCAAATTGTCTACCTTTGAATCATCGCCACCATGAAAAACAAATTAGTAGTCATGGATTTTTAAGATTATAAAAATTTACTTGTGTGTGCTTCTGTTCGCTGATATGGAAGTTGAACTATTTGAAATTGTGGTAGACATTAAGCAAATAACTCAATAAATTTTTCTTTGATTTCTTCTTGTTCTTCCAGAAAGAGTTCATTCTTTCCGAAACGCTTCTTTACGCTCATCTGACCACTTTCGTCTGTATTGTTTTTCTTTTGGTTACTCTGGTATAACTTCCAATTTGTCTACTTTGTGTCTGAAGGTGTCTCTTCCTAGAATGTCGGCTGCTCTTATGTTTGCATTATTTAGGTCCTTTCAAACTTCATCTAGGCAAGGTGTGGAATTCTTAAGTGAGGTCACATAATCTATTATACTCTTCGTCAATTGATTTTCTGGAAGTCAGCTGAGATGACCAAAGAATTTAATTCACCTTTTCCTAGTCTGTTTGAATGTTTGAAAACTTTTCTGTTGTTTTAATTGAGTGTAGCCTATAACCGTATTGGGTATTTCTACATCCTAGAATTTTCCTGACAATCTCCCTCTCTTCTTTTTTCATGTCTTCAAGTTGTTTTCTCTTAAGGGTTAGTGTTTCAATTGCAAAGTGGGTAGCTGGCTTTATGACAGTATTGTAACGTTGAATTTTTGGCACTCTTCACATTTATTTTTTATTGTATAGGTTTTGGCATTAAACCTAATACTTTATTTATTTATTTTTTTTTTTCTGGAGGCAATACCCATTGTTTCGATGAATTCTCCAAGGTATTTAATATATGAGACCCTGTTTATTCTACCATATTTTGTTTTTAAGCATGTAATTTGTGTTTTTGAACAAGAATTCAGTTTTCTCAAATGAAATTTGTAAACCCACTTTTTTCTGCACATTCTTTGAGTTTTTTTCATCTGTTTGACTGCAGTTTGCTCATCTTCTGTCAGTATCGCCAGGTCAGCCACAAATGCAAATTATGGTATGTTGAGATTATTTTTGTCGGATTGGCTTCAAAACCCCACATTTCTTGAGTTCTTTCTTCCATAACGTTGTCTAGAACTATGTTGAACTGAATAGGAGATAGTCGATCACCTTGTCTCACAACTGTTTGAATTTCAAGTGGGTTCTGAGATCCATCCATAAATTTTACTTTAGACTTTGTGCTAGTTAGTGTATGTTTTATGATTTCTATTGTTTCAGGATATAATCGCCTCTCTTCTAAAATATGAAATAGAGAGAGACTGTCTATCAAATTGTGGTATTATCATCATCATCATCATCATTATTACTCTTCTACCACACACTCACTCCATTTTCATGAGTTAATCATCATCAGCAGCAATTCTAGTTTCCCATGTAATGTTATTTCTCTTCCACATTATACTGTCAATGTATAACTAGTCACAGAAAACCCGATACATTGTCCTTCCTGAAGTTGCAAGATTTTCCTTGATCATGTTTAGATTATGCCAATATGAAAGTGAAATTCATTACTTCCAAAGCAGCTAGTCCCTTCTTCAAATAGTTTCTAGTAACATTTGACAACTTTAATAAAACTTTTTTTTATTTAATAGAATGGGTTTCTGTTCTTAGTTAAGAGTCACTTACAAGAGCTTAATATTTTCTGGAAATTCTTGTGGTTCAGAAATCGCAACAGCAAAAGTTTAACAACTTGCAGGGGTCTTTCATTTTTTAAAGTAACAATAACTTTATCAGTATATGACTTTATCAGTGTTAACTATATCTGATCTATTTTAGTCAATGGTTACTGTTTTTTCCATCACTTCCAGTTGGAGGATGTGATACGCACAGCTCCAGGTTCATATAACTATGTCAAATAAGCAGGAAATACTCCTGGGACACAGTAAACAAAATGCTGTCCTATATTTTTCTAGATGTTGGAAAACTTTGTATTTGGGATTCCTCTTTATGTTGCAAATTGTATCCTTGTTCTAGAGCAGTCCACCTTCAGAATATTATGAGGATAAATGTTGTCAGCCTCCACAGCCTGATTCATAAAGCTAACTTCAGCACCTTGTAATTTCTTTCTTTTTTTATGTTCCAAACTCCAGTCAAATTTACGTACGTCCAACAGTGCTGTGAACAAGTTTCTTGACAGCTGGTCCATTGTGTTCAGTTCAGTACGCAACCACTTAACCTGTGGTGTATGTTAGCCTCAGGAATCTCTGTTCTACCTGGATGTCGAAATTTAGCTGTCTCCCAACCATAGATGTTCATTTTTTGGTTCTTGCCAACAAGGCTGCTACAAAATGTTAATAGAACATGAAAAGCATATATTATTTGACTTCACTTCCACGCCAACCTGTTACATCACATATTGACATAAACTTCAAAACAAGATGCAAGCAAGAAATACTTTGCCATGAACAGACTGATGAAAATTTGTTTGCCAAATTACAACCTGACAGGGAATAAATAACACGTGAATGCATGGGCATGAAGCAGTTATATACTCTGGGACTACTTTTACACATTTACATAGCATAGAGATCACCCAAGATCACTAGGAAGCACTGAAACAGCCTAGTTGTTAATTGCTGTTGTAATATTGTTACACAACTACAGAGGTCACTACAGAAACCACACATCCAGAAAGGATGGCACGAAGGTCAGCTGAAGGGACAGAGTACGTAGCAGGATGAAGCAGGAGAGCTGCATCCTTTGCGGCAGCATCACCCCTTGACACACCGACATGACCTGAGACCCAAAGGAACAGTACAGTGGCACCATTGGCAGTAAGAGTAACTATGTTATATTCACATCCTTTATTTATATGTAGCTGTAGATGTTTCATTATATTGTTTGTCTTCAATTCTGATATTTTGTTGCATTCTTCAATTCCTTCTCCATGATCCAGATTTGCATCAGCTTGTCAATATTGTTAATATGATCATTTTTTATTTGTAATTTTCCTTTATGAATGCTAATAAAGGCAAACATTGATATTAAATGCTTTCAGGGAAATTACTGAAGAGTGCAGTTATTTACAATTTTCTGCATGCAGGTTCGGAGGTCATATTGGGACCACATGTTGTACCTCATATTTTTAACCAAAGCTGTGGTTTCATTACAAAAGTGTTACTTAGCCTCTGTACAAAAAAAAATAGATAAATCCTAAATGTTTCTGCCAACATTAGTCTAACAGTTCAATAATTAAATTTCCACAGATGTGAATTACATTGGTTGGTTTTGTTGAAGCAATTTAACTATTGTGTGAACTAATAATATACTCATATTTTGAAGGAAAGATCATAACACTACTAACTAAACTACATTGAAGAAAGTCTCTAAGTAAGAATTTGTTTATGCCTCTTTTTATTAGGAACCATTAATGTAAGAAGAAATGAGAATTTTGCAATTATAGCACTGCAAAAATGACATTAATTAGCAGAGGATAATTGAACTATTCAAAATTTTTCTCAGTCAATGGTTTTCTTCTAAGATTAAGTATGTTTTTCAAGGACATAATAATAATAATAAACCAAAATGCTGCTATTTAATAATATATATATATTAGAACATGACAGTCCTGTTTCGGCTTACATTGCCATTTTCAAGTGACGGTTATGTCTAAATGGCCTGAGATACATAAGACATCTAGGCGTCTATATACAGACTGTCAAATTTGGTTGGAACTTTTAATTATGATTTTGTATTTTGACAGTTACAGCCATGATGTTATATGTTTACAAAGTACCAACCAAATTTGACAGTCTATATGCAGACTCCTAAATGTCTGATGTATGTCAGGCAACTAGACATAAATGTCACTTGAAAATGGCAATGTAAGCCAAAACGGGACCATGGAACCATCGTGTTCAAATATATGTTATTAAACAGCAGCATTTTGGTTTATTATTATTATTATCATTATTACATCACTTGCTGACTTTTACTACACTGTGGGACCTATGGAATATAAAATGTTTCCAAAGGCTACCATCATGTATGTTGGTTCTTATCCAGAGGATGGGATCAGTTTGAGAGTAGGCTATAAAGTCTCCTTAAATATGACTGACCAGAACTGTGATGATCTCATTTTTAAAGTACAAAATGGTCTGTCTTCCAAGTTTCATATGCAGCTCGTAGTCAGCTAGTCAGTATTGCTGCTTCTAGATTTTTCCTGACAAGATCAGAGTTTCTACAGTCAAGGTCAGGGTGTTTGTGTTGTCCAAACCATTTCATTTCACTGTCATCACATAGAAGTGGCATCAAATAGACAGATTTACAGTAGGTGGCTGAACAATCCAAGCAGGTTTATCCTGACCAATAATGCCGCATGACTATTTCAGTTTTCCACCTAATCATCACGGCTTACACAAATTTGAAGCCATTTTGAGTGTCTGAAGAACATTATTAGAAATAAAATCGGACATCTTCATCTGTTTCAATAAAGCAGGATCAATGAATAGCATATTTGTAGCAATCAGCAAACTATCACATTCATATCCATACAGAGTAATACATAACAGGCCAAATTATAGAGGTAGAATCGATTGCAGTAGTGAATTGTTAAGCAATTATGATATATAACAATAACAAATATAATACACTAAATAAAATGACAGTGAAAACAACTATAACACAAACAATAATAACATAATAATACCTATTTATTACCTCATACAGTCTCAATAATATTACATTTTAAACAAAAGTATTCAAGCAAAATAAAGTTCTCTTTGATGATTAGCTACTACATAAATTCTACACATGAAAAACTATTTTGTAAATACAAGGAAATGAAGTACACATTTTCCTGATCTTCTTTTGGCTCTAGGCAGCTAAGTTGTAACTGCACACACACACACACACACACACACACACACACACCACACACACACACACACACACAGCCTCTGCTCGCTGTGCCACAGTCATATTGGTTCTACAGTGAGTGCAATTCAGAATGGAAGGGGAGGGGATGGGAGGGGGAGCAGAAAGGTTTGTGGTAAAGATATATGTGCTGGCTGGCAGACCGTTCAGCTACTAAATGAATGGAAAACAATGTGAGATGCTATGAGGAGGGGGGTGGGAAAAGGAGAGTAACAGATAGGGGGAAAACAGTGGCAGGCAGTGAGGGGAGGGGGGGGGGGGGAGGAGGTGTGGGACAGGAACTGGTGGGTGAAGGGTGCAAGGACTTTACGTTGCAGACAGGATAATTTTGAGACTAGAGAAACTGTTGTAAGTCTAACTTCCATATTTGCAGTTCATAAACGATTGTAGTAGAAGGGAGATTCCAGATGTCCCAAGATGTGTAACACCCATTAACATCCCAGTATGTTATGCCTAACTGCAGGTTGTGTCACAAGATGTGCCGTTTCCTGGTGGTAGATCAATGTTCTTGATGTTGTTGAAGATCATTGCTCTCGGTAGCAGCTGGCTGAAATCTCGTGGGGCGAAAACTAATTCACTTCAAATAACGAAGGCAACACACAGAATTGCAGTTCTCTAACACTTTTAATTCATTACAAAGGTCATCCACCTTACTCTTGGCCACAATTTGGCAGTGGTCATTCATTTCGATGGACATGGGCACCAATGTGGGAACTTCCATAAAAGGGGACAATTGGGAGCTAATAAGGAATTTTATGGACATCCTACAAGTCTCATCAATTACAATTAATGTGACCAGTAATGCACATGACACATGTCAATAATACGAATACAGTTCGTTTGTGGAATACTCAAGTGAGGTGTACAGTGTGGTACAAATATGGATTAATCACTGTACACTCCTTACCAGCTTTTTGTGCCCTTTGTAGACCCCCTGCCTTTTATGTACTTTTTATGAATTCCTAACTTCAAATGTGTTGTTGTGCCTGATTGGTGCTACTAACTTCCATAACTTTAACTGTAAAAGGGTGGAGTCAAAAACAAGAAAAAAGGAAAACAAAGATGTTAAGTATCACATATTTATTGATTTAAATGACACAAATGTATATTTAACAAAACTGGTATATGCAGGCTTTTAGTGGGAGGGATGTAGCTGATGCTTTTTTTAAATAAATCATCAATATTTGGTTTCAGTTTTGTTAGGTTTAACCTTAAATCTTCCCTTTCAATTATTTCCAGCCTGTTTCTTTTATTCTGTACGAATATTGCCAACAGTTTCTGTTGAATCTTCACATCGTTGAGGGGTGAAGGCTGGGTTAAAACACAGACTGAAAATTTCTGTGATCCGACTGGGTTTCACACCCACAACCTATCGGTTGCTAGTCAAGCGCTTTACCCCGCGACCACCAGGAGTATAAAAAAAAGTCATCAACCTATGTTTCTTTGACCACTATTTCAAATGTTATAAATTCTGTACAGTAACAACTGCTACACGAAATGCAGAAAAAGTCAAGAAGCCCAAATTCACCCACTCCACAATATGTTAATATATCTCTTGATGAATGACGAAACATTTGCTGGCCCTTTTTGCGCAGCATCTGAGACTCCTCCCACTCCTTGGAAAAGGGCAAGGGGCGGTAGTTTAGGTAGTGGAGCTTTGAAATTAATAACGTACCTGATGGTATTGTAATTGAAGAAGATGCTTAATTTCCTCTTTGTAAGATTTGCATTTAATAAAATGTAATTTAGGTAGTGGAGCTTTGAAATTAATAACGTACCTGATGGTATCGTAATTGAAGAAGATGCTTAATTTCCTCTTTGTAAGATTTGCATTTAATAAAATGTAATATTATCTCTATTGAAATACATGTGCACCTTTAAATTTACTTATATTTTAATACTTTAAAGTTAGAATACATGCGTCATAATTGATCTCCCCACCTCACAAAAAAAACTAACTACGGGTCTGCAGCAGGAGATCGGAAATGCAGAATTCCTCTTCTCTTTCACTTAGCCAATGACACGAACAGTGAGATACAGAGGATCAAGCTTCTGCCTTGTGAGAATAATTGTTTGCGACCTTCCTAGATGTGAAGCACTATCGTGGGCCACATTTACAACAAATAGACCCCCAAATTATTTTTCCGCTGACGTCTATATAGACCACTCTGAGAATCACTGGTCTAGAGGAACCCTTCCTAGCCTCCCGAAATACCAAACCACTGTCTAGTTCAGGTTCACTGTTAACATTTTCAACATTTGGACTCAGGTCCAGGAAATCCCATTTTCATTCCTTAACAATCCAAACTCACACTCCCATATGCTCCTCCTCCACCTAGCATGTCATCTTCCTGGATAGTAAACTTCACCTCACTGACCGCTCCATCCACACCTCTGTCCATATTAAATCTAATAATCACCAACAGTACCTGCATTCTGACTAGCATCACCAAAAAATTCCACCCACACAGCTAGGACCCACAATGAGGCATTTTGCGATGATAAGAACTCTCTTGCCCAATATGCTGAAGATCTCACAAAGAGCCTCAAATACAGGCAATATCCCCACACCTGTCTGCAAAAAGATTTCTCATGCCATTTCCACACTCTCCCCCAAACCCTACCTCCACCCCAAATAACCACCTATAAAAGAACGGCTGCATAATCACCTGAAACCACCACAGACTCAAACAGCTGAACCACTTCTTCCATCAGGGCTTTGATTATCCATCACCATGACCTGAAATGACATTCTTTCTACCCCACCTAAACTGGTGTTACTTCATTCACCCAACATTTACAACATTCTAGTCCACGCAGAAGCCTCTTCCGATCCCATACCCCCTTGCCGCAAGCATTATATATCTGTGCAAAACACTCAATCCATGTACCTAGCACTTACTATTCCAGTCCCATCATAGGCTTATCCTAATGCATCCAAGGACAGGCCAACTGTACAAGCAGCCAGGTCATTTGCCTACTCTTCTGTAATTATTGCACAGTTTTTTTTATATTGGAGTAACTACAAAACAAGTATCCATCAGAATGAATGGACACCAGCAGACTGTGTCCAAGAACAAAGTGGACCATTCTGTAGCACAAGATGCAGCTGAGCATGACATACTTAATTTCAATGGCTGCTTCACAACCAGGCCATATGGATCCTCAACTACACCTACACCACAAGCCTCTGTGAATGGCAGAGGTGGAAGTTATCCTTAAAGCATAGTCTCCAGTGACACAACCTACTGACCAACAGTTCCAACACCATCTATCCTTCATCTCCTCATAATTCATTAACCCTCCTCCCCCCCCCCCCTGCCTGCAGCTACTTTCTCATTCTCTGCTCCCCCTCCTTTTCCTCAATATGTTCAAGCTGTGCCTCACATTCCACCCAACTATGGTCCGTCACACAGTGCTGAGACCTCTAACCCCACCCTAGCCCTGAATCCTTCCCCCTCCTCCTCCCCTTCCCTTACAACTCAGAACTGCACTCACTGTCGATGCAACACTCAAGAGGTTGCAGCCAGAGACCGCGGTAACGTGTGGCGAGAGTTGCACCTGTGTGCTCTTTTTCTGACTGAGGTTGTGATTGATGTTCTAGTTGTGAGAGAGCAACTGTGTTTCCTAGGCACTCATTTGCAGCTCAACAATCTTCTTTATGATGAGTTACAACCTACCTAATTATGTTATTCCTATTCCGACCTGGAATTTCCACTGTTAAAATGTTAAATTTTACAACATTAAAATGAGTACATGTAATTTTATCTCAATTCTGAAAAGAAACATAAAATTTTGCTCCATAAAAGGGATAATTGCATATTATGTGAGGGGTGGGCAAGTGTCTAATTTTTACTTTATTATTTCTAATAACTTTTATTTATATATCAATCTATTGTAATTCTATTATTGATTTAATTTTACCTTCAACTGACAGTTTGGAAACAGAAATAAACTTACTTGATGAATGATCAACATATTCCAGTAAAGGAGTATTTATGTATTATTTGATTAATGTTCAAAATTCTCGTCAGAGATGATAAATTATTTTTCAAGAGATATAGATTGGCTGGCCGATACTTACCTTTTTGCTGTACCGCCGATAGAGACACAAATGAAGAAAAAGAAAAAATGGGACGAAAAAGAACAAGCTTTCAGAACACATTTTTTTCTTCAGGTGGGAGAAAAGGGAAGAAAAAAAGATGGGAACAGAAGGGAAAGGTAGTTCACAACCTAGGTCAGGAGGGTGGTGTTTGAGGAGTGTAAAACACGATTCGATTGACCTAGGTCGTGAATTACCTTTCCCATCCTTTTTTCTTCCCTTCTCGCCCACCTGAAGAAGGAACTGTGTTCTGAAAGCTTGTCCTTTTTCGTCCAATTTTTTTTCTTTTTCTTCATTTGTGTCACTATCAGCGGTACAGCACAAAGGTAAGTACTGGCCAGCCAATCTACCTCTTTTGAAAAATGATTTATTTATGTATTATTTCACTCAAACCGCATCATAAGAAAATGAAGGAATGAAATGCAACTTTGACTGGCTGGGTTACATTTTATAACTGTATATTTTTAATACTGAACAGCTTACATATTTTGTATCATCTCATGGCATGTTGGTCCTTCATATTATGGGTCTTACTCTTGAAGTACAAAATGATAGGTTTCATTCCTACTCACATTTCTGTGAATGATTTCATATCTGTACTGTAAGTTTTATTGAATTTATTCACTTTCATTTTCATTGTTATCTTAATGTTAGAGATTCAATCTCAACATTGATCTATCAGTTACATCTGGCATGTTATACCAGTTTATTTGCATCTTGGGCATTGACAATTTGTTAGATTGAAATTAATCACAGACACTATTGAGTCATGTTTTAGGAGTAACTTTCTTCTTTCACCTATTTCCTAGTCAATTTCCGATAATCTATTACAAAAACAAGAATTGTGAATACTTGAGAACTGAACATTACATTTGTTGAATAAGCATTCTGTGCTCTCCTTTCTATTGTTTCAGAGCAAACTTTTTCTCTCATTCAAGACTAGTGAATAGACTGATATCACATCTTGGATTTCGTAAAACTTGCAGACACATGCATCTAGTAAGCCCTATTACAACTATTTTGGGTAAGAGATTTAACAAATAAGAACTTGTACCAATGAACTTATATAATCTATTCATTCATGCTGAAAGCAAGTCAAGTACTGATTTTGAACTAGATTTCTAGTATAGTATTTACATGTGGTTCCTCCTGTTATATGAAATTAATCAATAATGTTACAATACTGCAGTCATATAGTGAATGATACAAAAATAATTCAAACTTAACATAAATGGAACATTAAATCCAGTTACATTTCTCAGGAGGATATAACAGAATGAACAGAAATTTTTCAAATAGGTGAAAACCTTAATCTTGAAATTATACAGTACACATGTGTAGTTTTCTACTTATTTTTTATATTATGAGTATGTACCACACAATTATGAGTTGTGTGTCACTGCCATAAAATTTTTTTTATCAATATAACAAGTTTCTGTTGCTTCTGGTAAAAGGTCAATTAGGAGACAAGACAGCAAATATAAAAATGCTCTAACTTTCTGGTAGTCACACACATATTAGCTCTTTTCATAAAGATAAGGACAGTTAATAAGGAACAAACAAAGATGAGGATAGGCAAACATTCATCTATAACTGCAGAATGTTTGTTGCATAGTCACATAAGCAAAAAAACACACACACATTATAATAGGTTGATCAATTCGTCAGGAGTGAGAGTTGGGAGCAAAGAGGCCTCTGGCAACAAGGAGGGAATAAGACACATTGGACAAGGTGGAACTTGTGAAGCTTAAAATTCAAATTACTTATCTCATGATAGTAATTTTTGCCATCATACTCTGTGGTTGAAAAGCAAAAAATATTAAGCAGTGAAGCAACTTTTTTGTGACATTTGTAAACCAAGTAAATCAAAATGTGGATTTCAGTGTAAAAATATACATAGTGATGGGTGAAAGAGTGAAAAGTGTACACATATAATCCACAAAATGTTTATTTTCCTATGATGAAAGGTTGTTGTTAGAAGTGTGCCACTAGAACACAATGAACTTTGACATTCAAAATTATCAGAAAAAAAATTTATAAAGAGATTTTGTTTGTAGTGTTTGTATGTGTTTCAAATTAAAAAAAAATGTAAACAAAAATCATTGTTACATACCATGAAATATGGCCTTTGATTGTTTTGTAGGCAGTAAATAAAGTGTACAGTCATTGTATTAATAAATTATTGGCAATGTTAAGTTTTTATTTTAAATGTTATTGTAAATTTACAGTCCCTATTTTCTCTCTTGCAAGGAAGATTATGCCTGAATTTTTAAAACATCATCATAACAGTGTACAGCTACACAATATCAATTGCATTTGCAATATGTCTATTTATTAAATAATCCTGATATTCTTACATTTGTGCTATCATCAAACTCATAAAAATTTAACACTATTCAAAGTGCATAAATGTGAGAAAAATTGTAGAAGTAAAAACATCCATTTGCAAAAAATCATCACAGATTTTATATCAGTTTATTTATTTATTTTGTTTAGTGAAACCTAACACTAAATATATACAAGATAAAGAACACAAAACTCGAAACTTCCTGGCAGATTAAAATTGTGTGCCGGAAGAGGGACGCGAACCTGGGACCCCTGCCCCTCGCGGGCAAGCGCTCTACCGACTGAGCTATCCCGACATGACTCTCGATGCCGCCTCACAACTTTACTTCTGCCAGTACCTCGCCTCCTACTTTCCAAACTCCGCTGCAGACTGAATGTTTCATTCTAACACAAAACTCAATAGGCTTACAAAACCAGCAAACTTTGTGAATGCATGTCATTCAATGACAGTAGATTTAGTTTTATAAATTTTCTGTTCCTTACAACATGCAAGTGACCATTTCATAAGACAATCAAATGATAGCAATGAAAACTGAAAATTTATTTATTTATTTATCTTTGAGTTCCCATAGGCAAGTGAATTGCAAGGATGTAGAACATATAAGGTAAGATAATTACTTAAATATCCACATTAATCATGTGGCTTACAATCAAAATAATATATAATCTAAACATATAATACATGATAGGTAATAAACTGGACAACTCATAAAAATATAGATAATAACACGACTAACTGTACAACAACACAAAAAGCTTGAAATGTAATAATTGTTCTTTCAACAGTATAACAGCTAATTATACAACAAAACCAATATTGAAATTAATGAAACAATTGTTCTGCCAACTAGTGAAAGACCAATGAGGCTTTCTCAGTTTTTTGATAATGATTAAAATTATGGATATTACATGGAGTACTACACATCAAAGAATTCCTGTAGAGAATAAAAATAATTATCTAATAGATAATGTTTTAGATGGTTTTTGAATTTGGTTATGTCCCCAATAGCTGACTTGATATGAGAGGGAAGTTTACAGAAGACTTTTATGCTTGAATAAGGCACTCCTTTCTGCACAATACTGAGATTTTTTAGATCCATGGGAAAATCATGTTTATTTCTTGTATCATGCTGATGATATTCACTATTTGTTTTGTTTATTGCAAGATTCTTATTAACAAAGCACATCAGAGAAAAACTGTATTGGCATGGCATGGTAAGGATCCCTAGCTGCTTAAATAAATGTCTACAAGAGGATGTGGGACGTACTATTCTCATAATTCTGATTACCTTTTTTGTGCAATAAACACTTCATTTGCTTGTGTCTTGTTTCCCCAGAATATACATCATAAGTGAATGGAAGTATCCAAAGTAAGCTGCTTTGGTTGCTTTCCTGTCACAAACAGATGCGATTGATAGAATGTCAAATGCTGCTGAGCTAAGTTTTTTTTACCTAGGTCAGTGATGTGGACCGACCAGTTTAGAGTGTTGTTTATATGTAAACCCAGGAATTTGGCGGACTTATTTCATTGACATCACATTTCATCTCAACATTTTCTAGTTTATTGTTTACTGAGTGAAATGTGGTGTTCTCCCCCCCTCCCCCCCCTCTTTCATTGAGAGACAGACCATTTTATACCTCAACTCCACCAATGAACACACCTGTCAACTCCTATCCCTGATCAAAATCCTCAACCTTTCCATTCCCACATCCACACCTACAGTTCAGAACATCCTTTTACAGGCCAACCGCAAATTGGAACAGCATGCCACCCTCCACCTCAAGAAACTATCCAAACTCCTGGTCACCCACCTCCAGAAAGGCAATACACTCTCCCTCAACAACCTCTCCAATAAACCACAAGCTCCTCTTATTGCACAGAAACCCAGTCTCTCCCATCTACTCAATCTCCCACTTCCAGCTCCACTCCCCCCCCCCCCCAAACCTTACAATCCTAATCCACACAATCCTCAACCACAACATCCCAATTCAGTAGTGAACCTCTCCTCTAAACCTCTCTCCCAATCTGAAACCTCCGTTCTATCCAAAGGCCTCACCTTTAGTCCCACTCCCAAATGCAACCAAACAGCCCTTGTCAAAGACCTGCTATCCTATACTCGTAGCCTTGGCTGGAGATATCACTTTGCCACAAAGAAAAATAATCCTACTCCTGATGATCCAGTTCCCCAAGACATCATTCAAATTGAACCCTGCCTGGAACAGTTCCGTCCCCCATCACAGCGAGACCCACCTGCTCTCCCTCAAAATCACCCCCTTCAAACCTTCCAGGAATTCCTTACTTCCAACCTTGCCTCTCAGTCCTTCCTGAAAAACCTTAATCCTACTCCCAACATTACCACAGCTGAATCCCGAGCTATCCGTGATCTGAAGGCTGACCATTCCATCATAATTCTCCCTGCCGACAAGGGATCCACGACCTTGGTACTTGATCGGCGGGAGTATGTGACTGAGGGACTGCGCCAGCTTTCAGGCAACACTACCTACAAAGTCTGTCAAGACGACCCCATTCCTGATGTCCAGGCAGAGATTCAGGGAATTCTCAGATCCTTAGGCCCCCTACAAAACCTTGCACCCTAGTCCATCAAACTCATGACCCCACCGACACCCGACACCCCTACCTTCTACCTACTTCCTAAGATTCACAAACCTGGCCTGGCCGGTTACCAGAACGAATCTCTGCCTACATAGACCAACACCTTCAACCCATCATGTGCAGTCTCCCATCCTTCATCAAAGACACCAACCACTTACTCGATCGCCTGAAATCCTTACCCAGCCTGTTACCTCCTGAAACCATCCTTGTAACCATTGATGCCACTTCCTTATACACAAATATCCCACATGCCCAGGGCCTCGCTGCGATGGAGTATTTCCTTTCACGCCGACCACCCACTTCCCTACCTAAAACCTCTTTCCTTAATACCCTAGCCAGCTTCATCCTAACCCACAACTTCTTCACCTTTGAGGACCAGACATACCAACAACTAAAGGGAACAGCCATGGGAACCAGGATGGCCCCCTCGTACGCAAACTTATTTATGGGACGCTTAGAGGAAGCCTTCCTGGATACCCAAGCCTGTCAACCCAAAGTTTGGTACAGATTCATTGATGACATCTTCATGATCTGGACTCACAGTGAAGAAGAACTCCAGAATTTCCTCTCCAACCTCAACTCCTTTGGTCCCATCAAATTCACCTGGTCCTATTCCAAATCCCATGCCACATTCCTCGATGTTGACCTCCACCTGTCCAATGGCCAACTTCACACATCCGTCCACATCAAACCTACCAACTAACAACAGTACCTCCATTATGACAGCTGCCATCCATTCCATATCAAACGTTCCCTTCCCTACAGCTTAGGTCTTCGTGGCAAAAGAAGAGTCTGCTCCAGTCCCGAATCCCTGAACCAGTACACCAATAACCTAATAACAGCTTTCACATCCCGCAGCTATCCTCCTGATCTGGTTCAGAAGGTGGCTACCACCTCCTCATCCCCCCAAATCCAGAACCTTCCACCGAAGAACCCCAGAAGTGCCCCTTTTGTCACCGGATACTTTCCGGGACTGGAGCAGATTCTGAATGTGGCTCTTCAGCAGGGATACGACTTCCTTAAATCCTGCCCCGAAATGAGATCCATCCTTCATGACATCCTTCCCACTCCACCAAGAGTGTCTTTCCGCTGCCCACCTAACCTCCATCATTTCTTAGTCCATCCCTATCAAATCCCCAAACCACCTTCCCTACCCTCTGGCTCCTACCCATGCAACCGCCCCCGTTGTAAAACCTGCCCTATGCACCCTTCCACCACCACTTACTCCAGTCCAGTAACCCGGAAGGTGTACACGATCAAGGGCAGAGTCACTTGCGATAGCACCCATGTGATTTACCAACTGACATGCCTGCACTGTGAAGCGTTCTATGTGGGAATGACCAGCAACAAACTGTCCATTCGCACGAACGGTCACAGGCAGACAGTGTTTGTTGGTAATGAGGATCACCCTGTGGCTAAACATGCCTTGGTGCACGGCCAGCACATCTTGGCCGGGTTATCTGGATACTTCCCACCGACACCAACCTTTCAGAACTCCGGAGATGGGAACTAGCCCTTCAGCATATTCTCTCTCCCCGTTGCCCACCTGGTCTCAACCTCCGCTAAATTCGAATTCCCACTCACCATCTTAACATCTTTGCCTTGGTTCTCTGGACAGAGCCTCTGCCTCAAGTGGCATCTCTGTCTAACTTTTAACTTCTTTGCTTTCTACAGTATGTCTGCCTAAGTGTACTTGCGTCTGTGTAAATGTGTGGGTGTGTGTGTATTTGTTTACCCTCCTTTTTTCCCCCCGAAGATAAGTCTTTCCTGTCCCGGGATTGGAATGACTCCTTATCTACACCCTTAAAACCCTCGTCATTTCCTTTTCCCTCTCCTTCCCTTCTGCCTGATGAAGCAGCTAGGCTGCGAAAGCTTGTATGTGTGTTATTTTATTCGTTTCTATTGACGAGCCGGTCCTTTTGGTAAGTCATCTCTTTTCTATTTTTTTATCCCACTAGGAAAGTTTCCCTCTATATATATATTTGCTGTTCATTAGTCTCACTAGGTGTGTTTGTATGTTGATATGTGTGAGTGTGTGTGTACTTGTTTACCTTCCTTTTTGTCCCCTAGGGTAAGTCCTTCCACTCCTGGGATTGGAATGGCTCCCTTTCCACTTTCTTAAAACCAGTATCCTTCCCTTTCTCCTCTCCTTCCTTCCTCTTTTTTCCCGAAGAAGCCACCACTGGGAGCGAAAACTCGAATGTTTGTGTGTTTCTGTCAATGAACCTGTACTTTAGGTAAGTCAAAAATCTTTATTATTATTATTATTATTATTATATGACAAATGTCTGTCTAGGTGTGTTTGCGTTTCGATATGTCTGAGTGTGTGTGTATTTGTTTACCTTCCTTTTTTCCCCCTAAGGTAAGGCCTTCCACTCCTGGGATTGGAATGACTCCTTTTCCACTTCCTTAAAACCCATATCCTTCCCTTTTCCTCCCCTTATTTCCTCTTTTTCCTGAAGAAGCTGCTAGTGGTGGTGAAAGCTTGTATGTGTGTGATTTTATTTTATTTGTTTCTATTGACGAGCCAGTCCTTTTGGTAAGTCATCTCTTTTCTATTTTATATTCTTTTTTATCCCACGGGGAAAGTTTCCCTCCACACGAAGATTACTCACCAGGTGAAGGAGCACAGGTGTGACAGCAGCACACATAAATAGAACACACACACACACACAAACGCCGGTTTTCGCAGCCTAGCTGTTTCATCAGGCAGAAGAGAAGGAGAAGGAAAAGGAAATGATGAGGGTTTTAAGGAAGGGGGAAAGGATCCATTCCAATCCCGGGACAGGAAAGACTTACCTTGGGGGAAGAAAAGGAAGGTGAACAAATACACACACACACACCCATACATTTATAGTATGTCTGCCTAGGGATAAACATACTCTTAGATTTTTAATAACATTCTTCAAGATGGAAAAATATAATTCGTTGTGCTCCCTATCCTGAGTTTTATTAGAATTTCTGAGAGAAAAGCTAGTTTTACTCCAATCTCTTAAAAGTAAGGTCCTTTAACAAATAACCACTTTATTTGTGGAGTTGACTCAACTACATGTACACACTTTGACAAAAAACAAGGCCGGTGGCCGGCCACTGCCGAGCCTGAGTCCGACCCGATTGCAACATGGGACAATAAATGTGACCACGCTGATACGCTTTAAGTCTGGCTATCTGCACAATAGGGCAACACTGTAGACTGCGGGAGTCCATACAGTACTTCTTGCGTGCAGTTAGAGGACGTTCACGTCAACTACATCTGTAGTCTCGCGGTAAAGTGTGTGACTTGCACGTGCGAGTCTTAGTGATCGAAACCGACTGTTGACAAAATTTTAATTTCACATCGCTCGTGCATGCTGATGCCACATATGTAATGGGAGCAGATGCGTAACTTATTTAATTTTTTGACAACTGGTAATAACATTTCAGCCCAATAACATTGCTGCCTCTGGACGCAGCACTTGGTAGAGCTCTCCACAGCCCACTCGCCGTCAGTCGGCGGCAGCAGCGGTGGCGACACTGTGCTGCTTCGGCCACTGCCCACAGCACCTGCTGCTGCTGCTCATCGCTCTGGATATATAAAATACTGTAGTGTTGCCGAGTGGTGATCCACAAAAAGTTTGTGATATGTATTTCAGACATGATATCAACGGAGCAGACCACCCATTTTGAATGATGAGCATATTATTACGGTCATACATAATACATTAGAAAGGCAGAAAATTGTCATAGTCGTTGAGTCAATAAAATATCACTCTTTAATGGTTAACACTTATTTGTGGTTTAAATCTCGATCCTTTTCCTTTCGGAAAAGCCTTTCATGTAATTTGTTATTGTCATCAGTTCATATGTTTTCAAGAAGAGAGAGTGCATAACTACACTATAATGTTTTAGTGTCATTGTTTGATTCCTTACGGTAAATGTATGAGCTAAATTATGTGATTATGTTTCATCGCACGATCTAAAGCAACACAGGCACACTGCAAGGTTCGTGTCTTCATGTCTCATTTTTACAGCAGATATTTTGCATGAAGGAACTATATTAATCATTATGTTCACTTCCTTCGTAAGTATCTCTAGTGAATAAATTAAAGACGTAACCAGATGAATTGGTAAGATCCAGCTTTTGTAACAAAACTGACCCAATTTTGAGATGAGCTAGGTTTTTAAAAAGTGGCTATTATAGAGCCAGTCATTACTGCTGTAAACTCTACCTCATTGATTTATTAAAAGCTGAGGCAGATTGTTCGCAACGTGAAAAAGAGTAGGAGTAGTTAATGTATGAAACGACCTCCTTGAACACAAACTCAGTTAACTATTACAATGTGCATATTCTGATGTTAATTTTTCAAATACTTAATGAAGATGACAAGAAAAAGTCAACCAACTTAAGTATTACAAATCAGACTCATGCCTACATAATGCCAAAGTTGTGAAACAATACCTACGACATTGGAAAATCTTGATTACGTTGGTGGCCTGATGAACGAGTTTTTGTAGCTGGCATCCTGCATGTTAGGGTCTGTAATTCCACTCAGGCTCGAGACACTGTGCTCTCCAAATTGCATATGTGCCACATGACCAGCTATTTTAAATCAGACAATAAATGAATACCACATTGAGTGTATTTCCAGTTTTGTTTCTCGGTTTATGGTAGAATCCTAGGTACTTTACTCCATTAAATAACACAAACACTCACAATTTGTTGCAGAAAATTCTTCCTAAGTACTCAAATTTTGTCCAGTTTCCTTCCTGATAAAATAAAATGTCAGCAGGTCAATATGGAAATTACAAGTGGCGTGTTATTGATAGAACATCTTATTACGTTAAATAGCGCTCCATTTGAATCCCACACTAATTTTGAGCACATTCCTTAATCAGGTGCTCAATGGATTCCCAACCTGTCTTACTGTCGCCTGCCTTGATTTCATAAAATGTTACGTAGTCTGATGGTCGGATGTGTTGCAGACATCGTTTTAGTTCCAATTTGCTCACTACAGCATGGCAATAGGTTTCTGAGTACAAACTTAAGCGTGACTTTAGGCGACAGGAATCTCACGTCGATAGATTATCATTTGATCGGTATTGTCGGCCGATAGCAGATGACATTAATTTACTAACTATTTCAAAGTTCAATACAATTTGTGAATTTCATTTATTTCTTGTTACAGTCAAAACGCGTAAGTTCGGGGTGGCCTACCAAACATCTGTTAGACTTCGTTTGATGGCTTCGTCTATTCAGAACAATAATATCCTTTCCCTCCAGCAGGCGTGCTCCACCTTCTCCATTTCCAAATGCGCGCACCTTCGCTTGCTCCTTGTACGGCATTTACCGAAATGACCGTGGCAGCCACCACCGCGTCGTACCTCTTATCGACTTCAGAAAGTTAATGAAATAAATTACCCTTCAAGTTGGTGGCAACTTAACACTCCTGCTAGCATTACTCATGATGCAAGAACATTTTATTTTCCAGTGTTACTATGACGAGTGACATAGCTATTAAAAATTCGAAAATTGTTTGGAACTATATTTAACGAGGTAGCAATTTTCAAGTGGACAAAAGTTACTTCATACATCTTAGTCTAGATTAAAACAATGTTTATATCCTTCTTTTTTTTTTAAAATGATTATTTTCCACTTTTCAAATTTTGTACCTGTGAAAGTTTTCATTCAATTTCAAACGTGTTTTATTTCTATTTCACTTGACCCCTCTTACGTATTAGTCACGGAAATATCACGAAGGTAAAAGATAGGGCGATATGAACTCAGACTAAGTCTTACTAGAAATAGTTTTAATGGCAAACCATTCACAACTGGAAAAGAAACAGGAGGAAACAGCAGTTGTGCAAAAAGGAACCACCACACAATAATTAAGAACTGGCGTTAATGTAGCAGTGTCATCCAGTTCTAAATTAAGTTGAACATTTAAGGTCTCTTGTTCAGTGGGAAGTTGGTTTGAAATGAACTGCAAAATTTGTACCAACACATGGAAACATAAACAACATAAGCTTTATTGCACAAGAGACACAAAAGAAAGAAGGAAGGTTATGATTTAACGTCCCCTCGATATGGGGGTCATTAGAGCGAAGCAGAAGCTCGGATTGTTATTGAGATAGGATGGGGAAGGAAATCGCCACAGGGACCATTCTGGCAATTTCCAAGAATGACTTAGCAAAATCATGGAAAACCCAAATCCAAATGAAGTAATTTGAAGGGAAACTAATTGTTACAATTACTTTGAACCACATGCAAAGATAAAAATATTTAATGCAAACAATTCTTCTGAAGCAACATTAAACAGTAACATTATAATTCACCTAAACAGGGTCATCACTATACGAAGAAAACAATTTCTTATTGGATCTAATAAAAATGTTCAAATGTTTGTAAAGCTTATGGAACTTTACTGAGGGGTCATCAGTCCCTAAACTTACAAACCTATGAACTAACTTATCCTAAAGACGGCACAAACATCCATGTCCGAGGGAGGATTCGAACCTCCGACACGGGAGGCCATGTGATTTGGGATCTAACAGAAGTCACTATATTCTGTAGCAAAAGCGGTCTGCTCAATTTTATGATTATCGGTAACAACTTGGGTAATAGCTGCTCTAGGACGGTACACACCAGATGCTAATTTTAGTGATATTCCTGGAATGTCAGCCGTGCCGCATGACAAGAATAAACGTATATACATTCATTTTGGGACAGTCTGTAGGAACTTTGGAGAAAGTAGTAGTTCCACACTTTCTTCGTTATGTTTAAAGAATCTCTCCCAGGAAGTTGATGAGGGTAAGTCATCTATTCATCTGCATTTTTCAATGCTGTTGTCTGCTTTCGGACTGAAGCCTTACTTAGAATGGGCTTTGGTTGTGCGGCATATCTTGGCCGACCACTGCATGGATCATCATCTAAGATCTCCCGACCAAATTTAAATTCATTTGTTCGCTTGGCAACAGATGAATATGAAGGAGCAGAGTGCACCGGTGTATTCTGGAAATCAGCACGAATGTCCTTCGCTTACATATCTTTCTTTTTGAAGTACTTGATCACTGCCAAATATTGATTTTTTCCATTTTTTTAACTCACTATATGGGAAAAACAGAGCTATGTCACTGCCACAAATCTCTCTCAAGAGTAATGATGTGGCACTTGTTTACAGGAAACAGTCCACTGGATAACACGTAAACAGCTCATCCTGTAGTGCTGACCTCTCTTGATGATTCCCAGAACTTTTCAAGCCACCCTCGTAGGAAGCGGGTCAGGAGACGTGGTTGGTGACCACTCTGTTTGCCAGGGGTCTTGTACAGGTGTGGAGGAAGCCCCACCAGTGACATTTGGAGGCAGTGGGCGCACCCACATGCAAATTGTTGCTCACATCATGACTAATGATGCCTGGCTCCTGTGTACAGAGGTCATCCTCGGTTCCTACAGGAGGCTGGCAGATTAGGTGAAGGCACCTAGTCTCGCCTGTGGAGTGGAAACAGAGCTATTGATTCCTAGCATTCTTCCCAAAACCAATCACTGTCCTCCAATATAGAGCCATAAGGAAGGCTCAAACAATTCTAGCTGATCTTGGATGCAAACTTTTTGATCTTAGTTATTGACTTTAGGAAAGAGGAACATTGGTGGTCGCTTTGTATCTGTGAAATACAGGGTCTACACTGCAATGTTAGCTTTAACTAACTTCAGATGTTGGAGTTAATAAGTAAATAAAACAAACATGTAAGTATTACAATATTTGCAACTGCACATTTATTTTATTAAAAGTAACAACACACACTGTGGGCGCGTGTGTGCGCGATGAAGGCTTAACAGCTGAAAGCTTAATTTTTTGTTTATTCTGTTATGTGTGCCTTTCTGCGGCTCATCGGGGTCTCTGTGGTGAGTAGCAACCTATCCTTTCCCAAATATTGTTGAATCTTTTAATGTATTTCCATAGTTTTATAGAATATTTAGGTTTGCTGGTGCACAGGTTGCCTATTTCGGGAATATGTATCTGTGAGATCCTACACCATAATTCTAGTGTTAATAGTTCAGGTATGCACTACATGCAAGACCCCCCCCCCCTTCTCCAGGTTAGAGACATACCAGGCAAAGAGCACAGGTATGTAGACCGCAAACCTGGGTTGCTTCTTCAGAAAAAGAGAGGGAAAAGGAAAGGATGGGGGTTTTAAGGGAGTGGGTGAGGAGTCATTACAGACATATGTCTGCCTTGGTGTGTGTGTGTGTGTGTGTGTGTGTGTGTGTGTGTGTGTGTGTGTGTGTGTGTGTGCGCGTGCACGCGCGCGCTTGTTTACCTATCCTCTTTCCCCCAAGGTAAGTTTTTCCTCTCCCGGGATTGGAATGACTCCTCACCCACTCCCTTAAAATGCACATCCTTTCCTTTTATCTCTCCTTTTCTGAAGAAGCAACCCAGGGTTGCGAAAGCTCAGCATTTGTCTGTCTGTGTGTGTGTTTTTATTTGTGTTTCTGTCTGTGTACCTGTGCTCTTTCACCTGGTAAGCAAACCACATCTACTTTTTAAATATATTTTTCCTGCTAGGAATTTTTCCCTATATAACTGCAGAAACATCTATGGAAAGAGCCTAGAACTGCACTACTTTATAAACAGCCATAATGGCCACTCACACACAGGTGTGGAAAGCTGGCTGAAACCAGATTTCAAAGCTACTCAAATTCTAAACTGTGACTGGAACATATATTGTAAGGACTGTCTGATGAATGAAGGTTCGATGTGTTTATGGCAATAAAAAACACAATGATATTGAGTGAGATAAATACAGATCTAGAATGTGATACACACTCAAGGTTTACAGAGGGTAAAAAACAGAACACCTTGAAAGACTACAGATGGGAAGTTCATTTTCACAGAAAAGGTACGTTAGTATGTTCAGGTCAACATCGATATCATGGTGCATCACTACCTACAATTGAAATGGGCCTGCAGATCTTGTTGACACTATAAATCTAGGGTATTGGATTAGTGTGACTTGACTAGATGTGCCAGATACCTCACAACATACGCATGAACTGTACCACCAAATCAGTGAGGTTGAAAGAAGATTGTATTATTGGTTTTAGAGAATGTGATGCATCCATCCAGTAAAATTCTGTCCTTGTGGGACAAAGTGTTTCAGCAGGCAATGGGTGTGTGTAAAATATTTACAGACAGCCATATAACAGATGAGAAGGGCCAGATCACACACTGAGAAGAACAATAATTAATCTGAAAGGCATTGCAGGACATATATGCATCCTCCTCAGCTCTGGTGCAACAGTGTAACATGTCGTGCGCTATCAGCAGTGACAGGTTGGGTTGAGTTCTGTGTATGCCGTCCACATCTCTGTCTTCCTTTGATTGACGGGCAAAATTACGCTAGATGTCAATGGTGTGAGGGTCAACATCACAGGAGACAGGAATGTCATCAGACAAGCCTTTTCAGATGAATCCAGATTCTCTTTGTTTAAAAATGATGGCCACAAACAGGCAGCAGCATCACAGTAGCTGTGTTCACACAAGACATACAGCACCAAATTAAGACCATATGGTGTGGTGTGGTCTTGGGTACAACCACAAATCACAGTTGGTGCATTTTCAGGGCACAATCACAAATTTGACCTACATGAATGACATTCCATAACAAGTAGGCAAAGCCATTCTGCATAGCAGCTCAGACCCATTTTTCAGCATGACATATGTTGCTGCCTAACCAAGTGTTTTCTTGGTGTCACACAATGTCAATCTTTTGACCTGGCCCGGTCACCCAACTTGTCAACACAATTTCGAATACCGGTATGTGGGCTGCAGTGAAATGACAAGTGCAAAACTGTGATCCAATGCCAACTACCACAGAAGACATTTGGAATATTTTAATGCAACATGGGCATAGGACAAGTTGTCTGGACAAACTCCGTTCCTACTAGGAAACAGGACACATACTGAACCAAGGTGACTGAAATATTAATAATTTTTCAGTATATTCTACAGAGTATGTCCTGTAAATATGAACTCTTTATCTCTAGTCTTTCCAGGAGTTCTGTTTTCCTCTGAAGTGTAATTTTGGTGAAGATCAGTGTGGGAATCAAACATAGTTATTGGAAGTATTTACAAGCCACTTGATTAAGCAGCAAGACTGGGGAAAAACCTGAGGAAAAACATGGAAAATACTCTTCATATATTTACTTGTCATGTGATACTATTGGGTGGAGCTTTTTAAAATAATGGGTGTTGACTAGTAAATTCAAATTGTAAGATAATAATAATAATAATAATAATAATAATAATAATTTCATGTGGCTCATTGGCTTGGTGCAAGTCTTTCAAATGGATGCCACTTCAGCGATTTGCATGTACCTTAGCCTATCTTAGTTATCCAACCAGGGAAAGAGGACCTAAAGCTTAACGTGGAATCTGAACCATGTGTCGTTTCTAGTGACTCCTCTCATTGTTGAGAGGTGAAGGCTTGGTTAAAATGCAGACTTCAAAAATCCGAGATCCAACCGAGTTTCAGACCCACAACCTTCGGTTTCCAGTCGACCGGTTTACCCAGAGACCACCAGACCCAGCAATATGTAAGATGGATGGCAGGAATAGAGAATTGAGTGAAAGTGTTCCAAGCGCTTTATCCTAAAATTATCCTGAGCAGTTCAATAGAGAGCCGACTGATGAAGATAACATCTTAAGACCTACTGATGACCAACAGATCAAAACTTTTTAACTCAATTAGTGCAGAAAAGGAAATCTGATAATAAGGCTGATACAGCTGTATGTAGGAAGATCAAATAAGTACAAAAGATTTCATGGATAATGCTGTAGTAAACTGAGAAGTCGCTAGGGTTACTGGATGATGACTTAAAGAGAGAGAGAGAGAGAGAGAGAGAGAGAGAGAGAGAGAGAGAGAGAGACATTTCTAGTCATAAAAATTTTCAAAGGTGGTATAGGTTATTCTACATTTACCTAACTGACATTAAGATAAATTATAATTTTTAAATCTGCAGTGTTATATCATGAAAATATTTTGTGGCTTTTCAGTCATGTGCAACATTGACATTTTTATTCTTTATTTAGTTTAATAAACTGGAGCTACATTTGTGGCTGGCAAGCTATGGAAGAAAACTTCATTTTGTGTCAACAGAATTCACTAATAACTGGAGTACTGCCCTCCAAGAGGATTTTTGTGGAGGAGACAGAAACAAAATTCTGCCTGTGACCGTTCATGTGAATGGACAGTTTGTTGCTGGTCATTCCCACATTGAAGGCCTCACAGTGCAGACGTGTGTTGGTAAAACCTGTGGGTGCTATCACAAGTGGCTCTGCCCTTGATTGTGTACACCTTCCGGGTTACGGGACTGGAGTAAGTGGTGATGGAAGGATGCATAGGGCAGGTTTTACAATGGGAGCGGTTACATGGGAAGGAGCCGGAGGGTAGGAAAGGTAGTTTGGGGATTTCATAGGGATGGACTAGGAGGTTACGAAGGTTAGGTGGGCAGTGTTAAGATACTCTTGGTGGAGTGGGAAGGATGTCAAGAAGGATGGATGTCAATTTGGGGCAGGATTTACGGAAGTCACATCCATGCTGGAGGGCCACATTCAGAGTCTGATCCAGTCACGGAAAGTATTCGGTGGCACTTCTGGGATTCTTCTGTGAAAGGTTCTGGGTTCAGATGGATAAAGAACTGGCCCTGGCAATTTTCCTCTGTACCAGATTGGGAAGATAGCTCCAGGATGTGAAAGCTGTTATTAGGTTATAGGTGTACTGGTTCAGGGATTCGGGATTGGAGCAGACTCATTTGCCATGAAGACCTAAGCTGTAGCTGGGTCTCGCTGTGATGGTTCAATTTGAATGATGTCTTGGGGAGCTGGATCATTAGAAGAAGAATTTTTCCTCCTACTCATAATGATCCAGTTCCCCAAGACATCTTTCAAATTCAACCCTGCCTGAAACAGTTCTGCCCTTTGTCACAGCAAGACCCACCCCCTCTTCCACCAAATCACCCTCTTCAAACCTTCCACGAATTTCTCACTTCCAACCTTGTCTCTCAGTCTTTCCTAAAAAACCTCAATCCAACTCCCAACATTACTGCAGCTAAATTCCAGGCTATCCATGATCTGAAAGTTGACTATTCCATTGTCATTCTCCTGGCTGACAAGGGTTCCACAACCGTGGTACTTGATCGGCAGGAGTATGTGGCTGACGGACTGCGTCAGCTTTCAGACAACACTACATACAAAGTTTGTCAAGACAATTCCATTGCTGATGTCCAGTCAGAGCTTCAAGGAATCCTCAAATCCTTAGGTCCCCTATGAAACCTTTCACTTAAGTCCATCAACCTCATGACTCCATTGACACCCCGCACCCCTACCTTCTACCTACTTACTAAGATTCACAAACCTAATCAACCAGGGCGGCCCATTGTGGTTGGTTACCAAGCCCCCCACAGAAACTCTGCTACATAGACAAACACCTTCAACCCATTATGTGACACCAACCACTTTCTCAACCGCCTGAAATCCTTACCCAACCTGTTACCTGCGGAAACCGTCCTTGTCACCATTGATGATACTTCCTTATTCACAAACATCCCACATGCCCAGGGCCTTGCTCTGATGGAGTATTTCCTTTCACACCAACCACCTGCACCTACAGCTTCTTCACCTTTGAGGACCAGACGTACCAACAATAAATGGAACAGCCAGGATGGCCCCCTCGAACGCAAACTTATTTATGGGACGCTTAGAGGAAGCCTTCTTGGATACCCAAGCCTGTCAACCCAAAGTTTGGTACAGATTCATTGATGACATCTTCATGATCTGCACTAACAGTCATGAAGAACTCCAGAATTTCCTCTCCAAACTCAACTCCTTTGGGCCCATCAAATTCACCTGGTCCTTTTCCAAATCCCATGTCAATTTCCTCGATGTCAACCTCCATCTGTCCAATGGCCAACTTCACACATCCATCCACATCAAACCCACCAATAAACAACAGTAACTCCATTATGACAGCTGCCATCCATTCCACATCAAACGTTCTCTTCCCTACTGCTTAGGTCTTTGTGGCAAACGAGTCTGCTCAAGTCCTGAATCCCTGAACCAGGACACCAATAACCGAATAACAGCTTTAACATCCCGCAGCTATCCTCCTGATGTGGTACAGAAGAAAATTGCCAGGGACACCTCCTTATTCCCCCAAACCCAGAACCTTTCACAGAAGAACCCCAGAAGTGCCCCTCTTGTTACCGAATACTTTCCAGGATTGGATCGGACTCTGAATGTGGCTCTCCAGCATGGATACAACTTCCTTAAATCCTGCCCTGAAATGAGAACCATCCTTCATGACATCCTTCCCACTCCACCAAGAGTGTCTTTCCGCTGCCCACATAACCTTCATAACCTCCTAGTCCATCCCTATCAAATCCCCAAACCACCTTCCCTACCCTCCGTCTCCTACCCATGTAACCACCCCCCCCCCATTGTAAAAACTGCCCTATGCACCCTTCCTCCACCACTTACTCCAGTCCTGTAACTCAGAAGGTGTACACGATCAAGGGCAAAGCCACTTGCGATAACACCCAGGATTTACCAACTGACATGCCTGCACTGTGAAGCGTTCTAGATGGGAAAGACCAGCAGCAAACTGTCCATTCACATGAACGGTCACAGGCAGACAGTGTTTGTTGGTAATGAGGATCACCCTGTGTCTAAACACGCCTTGGTGTATGGCCGACACCAATCTTTCAGAACTGCGAAGATGGGAACTTACCCTTCAATTGTTTCAATTGAACAGAATAGAAACAACAAACCAGATATCTGATTTTATGATCATGAACAAAATAATGACAGTGTTGCCAGAAAAATACAAGTATTTTGAAGAAGCATGGGATTCAGCTTCTGTTGATGAAAGAACCATGGACAACTTAATTGATAGACTTATGAAAGAAGAAGAAAAATTTCACAAAGAGAAGAATAAAGAAGAAACAGTGGCATTCAAAACAACTTACAAGAAGAAAATTCTTTTACCAGAGGAAACAATACAGATAATAACTGGAATAAAGAGAAGAAGAAATGTGACTATTGTAACAGAGAGAATCATGTTGTTAAAGATTGTGACTTTTCAAGCTTTTGTTAAAGATTGTCTGTATAAGCCTACACCAAACAGAGAAAATTGCATATATTGTAAAAAGAACAATCATCAGAGTGAAAGATGCAAATTCAAGGATCAGCACATTACAGAAAATAAGAAGAAAAATGAAAAAGCAGACATGCTAGCAGCCGAAGCCAATTTTTCAGAAACAAACATACAGAATTTTTCTGAAGAGAATATTGACACTTTGTTTGCAGCAGACAGTGAATGCACAGGATGTCACATGAAGAAAGAACAATGACAAATCTGAAGAAAATAGAAGATGTTCAAATAAATGTGGCCACAGAGAATGGTTTCATTATAGCTGACAAAATGGGTAAAGTAGAATCAGATACAGTGATTATGGAAGAAGGTCTTTATACTCCCAAGCTGAGGAGAAATTTGTTCTCAGTTCATGCAGCAACACAAAAAGGTGCAATAGTGATTTTTGATGATAAAAAGGTGCAAGTAATGAAAGATTCTAATGTTATTTTGGAAGGATATAAAGATGAGAATGGTCTGTACTTAATTGACATGAAGCAAGAGAAAGAACAAGGTCTATTGATAGAGAAACAAGAAATGACATTAAAATATGGCATGAGAAACTAGGAGATCATAATTTTTCTGATATGAAAAAAAATTGTGATTTGTGTCATGGTGTACCTGACATTTTGAAGAAGACTGATGTGACAAATGTGTGTGAATCTTGTCAGTTAGCCAAGAAAACAAGAAATCCCTTCAATACAGAAAGACAATGAGCAACTAGAATAATACAAAGAATTCACACAGATCTTTGTGGAAAAATATCTCCAGACTCTGTAAATGGTGAAAATTATGTCACGACTTGTCTACATGATTATTCAAACTTTCTGACTGTGTATCTAATCAGAACAAACGATGAGCTGTTGAATATATGAAAGAGTATGTTAACGACGTGGGAGCTAATTTTAACTCAAAAGTGTCGGAAATAAGGTGTGACAGAGGTTGTGAGTTTAGAAGTAATACGTTCAAAGACTGGTGTAAAGAAAAAGGAATGGTGTTGGATTACACCCTTCCCCATAATCCACAACTAAATGGCAAAGCTGAAAGAGTAAATCTCACCCTTATGAACAAAACAAGAGCTATGTTGAAAGCAGCGAAATGCAGTAATGGTATGTGGGGATACTGTGTTGAGACAGCAGCATATTTGATAAATAGAAACCCAACTCGTGCAGTAAAAACCACTCCTGCTGGAATTTGGTACGGAAGAAAACCAGACATTTCAAATTTAGGCATCTTTGGAACTGAAGTGTACAGTAAACAACTTGGAAAACTTAAGAAATTAGATGACAGAGCACAAAAAGGAATTTTTGTGGGATATGCTAGAAATGGTTACAGAATAATGAATCCAGTAACTAAAAATGTAAGAATTTCAAGAGATGTGACATTCACAAATAAATTCCCTGAACAGGAAAGAAGGCAGAGGAATTTATTGGCATGGGAAGATGAGGAGCAAGAAGAAAATAACTTAGACAATTATAGAGATGAGAATAACCCAGAAAATAATGAGCAAGTAGAAGAAAATAAACCTGATAATAATAAGACCAAAAAGGAAAACAATGAACAAAATTAAGAAAATTGGCATGATGGATACGAACTGAGGAACAGTCTGAAGAAACCATCAAGATTTGTTGATTATGAACTCAATGAATCAGATACAGAAGCTCTCTTAACATATCATATGAGAAGCGAAGACAAAGTAAAATGGCAAGCAGCTATAGAAGAGGAGAAGAGAAGCCTGCAAAAGAATAGTACATAGACAAAAATCAAGAAAGAAGATGCAGGAGGAAAAAACATTATAACCAGTAAATGGGTAATGAAACTTAAAGAAGATGGTCGCTATAAAGCAAGACTTGTTGCAAGAGGTTGTCAACAGTCACAAGAAATAGATTTCAAAGAAATTTTTAGTCCAGTGGTGGATACAAATTCCCTTAGATTGATTCTTGCGATAGCAGCTGAGAGAAACTATATTATAAAGACTTTTGACATAAAAACTACCTTTTTGTACAGAGAATTTGATGAACCAGTGTATATGAAGATTCCAATGCAAAGATAAAGGCGAAATTTGCATTCTGAAGAAATCCTTATATGGATTGAAACAAGCCCCTTTAAAATGGAATAAGAGATTAACACATTTCCTAAGACAATAAGGAATGCAGCAGCTGAAGACAGATCAATGCATTTTCAAAGATGAAACTGGAGAATTATTTCTTGCTATTCATGTAGATGATGGAATCCTCATGGGAAATAACGAAAACAGAATAAATATACTGCTTGAAAATTTAGAGAGAGAGTTTGATATGACAGTCATAGCAAATCCAAACATCTATTTGGGTATAGAAATTGAAAAAAGCAAAGATGGTATATTCCTGCACCAGGAAAACTATGCTATCACAGTGCTGAAAAAGTATGGTATGATAGACAGCAAGAAAATGACAACACCTATTGCTGAGAGTAATGACATTTGCAATTCTGAGGATGATGAGAATTTTCCTTATACACGAGCAGTTGGAAGTTTGCTGTACTTATCCAAGAAAACAAGACCAGATCTATCTTTCAGTGTAAATTATGAAAGCAGGCTCATAGAAAATACTAACAAGGCTGATGTCAAAAATATAAAAAGAACCTGAGGTACCTAAATGGAACAAAGAAAGCAGAGATATTTTACAAGCACAACCACGAATATGACCATGAAGAATCACAGCAAGAAGTGATCCTCAAAGCATACCGCGATGCTGACTTCGCAGGAGATTTGAAGACGAGGAAAAGCACAACTGGCTAAGTGATACTATACAATAATGCACCAATAACCTTGTAGCACTCTCCACAACTGAAGCTGAATATATATCAGCAGCAGAGTGCTGCAAAGAACTTAAGTATTTAAAAAGTCTACTCAATGAATTGACATTTAGAAACGTGAAAATAATTCTATTGGTAGACAATCAGAGTACCATAGAATTAGTCAAGTCAGGTTAACTCAGCCGTAGAAGTAAACACATTGATATAAGATACCATTTTATTTCTGAAATGTTTGAAATATCTTACTGCCCTACTTAAGAACAAGTGGCTGATCTGACCAAACCCGTGGCAAGAAGGAAGTTTGAGAAGTTCAGAGACAATATTTTGGAGTGCAAAGAAGAGTAATGTGTAAAGAAAAAAAAAAAAAAAACAACAACATTGTAATTTTAAGGAGGGGTGTTGTGATATGTAAAATTACATTTTATATACATGGTGTTTTGACTTTCCTAGCAAGTAGTTTCTAAGAGTAATACAATAAAAACAGTAAAAACAGTTGATAGTGTAAAACAATAAAAATGTTATTATAAAGAAGTAAAAGCCTGAATCAGTGTGTGTGTCATTATAAATATTAAAAACATAATATATGTGTGTTTATATGTGTATACAGATACAGATATATGATAGTAAAGAGGAAAATCTCTATAAAATTATGACAGACTCGCCATGCTGTACAATAGGAGGGGTTGGAGCCTTTTCTTCGGGAGGGGGGGGGGGGTTCCTGAAAGCGAAGCTATGGCGATACTTTCTGTAGTGGGGGGCTCACATCTAGCCTGCCATCCATTGCCCTCCAGTGCCATAGTGAAGTATGGAAGGGACCGGGGGTTCCCTGGGGTGGGGGTGGTGTTTCCTGTCTTTCTGGGCTATCTTCTATCCTTTTTGACTCCAATCTCTAATTCTTCTTTTTCCTTTCATACTACTCTTTATAAGCACCTATCGTTTAGTCCTCTTTCCACCTTACATATGTCTTTATTACTAAGACCCTTCTTTTCCGTGTCAGGTTTTTTCTAAGCTGACTACAACCCTCAGTGTATACTCCTGAGAGGATATGCCTGAGATTGAGTTTAGAATCACTACATTTACACACACACACACACACACACACACACACACACACACACACACAAACACACTACACAAACATAATTTTGTTTACACATCACATTATACAGACTTCTATACACAACAGTACATACTTAACACACCTTTACACAGGATTAAATTAATATTTATGTATCTGATGGTCCATGTTAGGGTATTATACGATTTTTTTATTATTTTTATTTTTGTACATTACTGTATATTTGGAAAAAAGGATAATCATTTAGATTTAGGGTATTTGAGTGCTTTTTCCTGGTACACTCATCTGAAGAGGGGGATAAAGGATAGGAAATAATTGTGGAATGAAGTTAAATGAGTGCACACAAATAAAGAGTTTCATAGTAGAATTAACTACATAATTAAAAAATGTAGAGAAAACCAAATGTTTGAATTTACAGGTGATGTACAAAGGGTACAATAAACCCTTATTATTTTTCAAATAGAAACCAATTGTCTTGTTATTTGAGTAATGCGATAAAGTTGAACTATGATACTTCATCTCTTCTGAATGTAACCTACTTAGAGAAGAAGTCTGATTGACCTTAACTTTGGAAATAACTTATTAAAGGCATTGAGTATCAGGACCTCTACCAGTATCTACTACAATAAACACACGAAGAAGATAATTAATTATGTGATGGTATACTGAAATACATGGACTCACACAGTCACATCACAAAGTATACAAGAGAGGCAATAAAACTAATCTGCATAGTTACAGGCACAGTCAAAAGCCTTCTGGAAATCTAGCAAGGTTGCTAAATTTCAGACAAAATCTTATTAGCTGTAGCTCCATAACTAAACATTTATGGAAATCCCATTTCTTTTATCACCTTGAGATATCCAAACCTTTGATATCTTAATTTATTAAATATAATTGGGCCTATTTAGGACAGAAGCTGCAGCAGCAAGTAGGCAAAGAAGGTAATTTAAACCCAGTCAAAGAAGTGCCAGTCCATGTATTCAATGAATAAACAGTGCATAGAGTACCGTATATTGAAAACAAAAGACTGTTTAATTAATTGTTCTTGTGCTAAAAGTATTAAGCATTTATTAACTATTTGGATGTCAGTCTGTATAGTTTATCACTACAATAAATAGTGATTTCAAAGTTGCTTCTTCAATGTGAAGTTTTATTCAGAGCATATACTTAAGAATATGTTATAAGAAAAAATTGTACTTCATGGATAATAAACTAATGAAGGAATTTGAGGGAGACACGACTTCAGTCGGTCCCTTTCTCCTTAATACTGTTTCTGCACAAGAATATATTGCAGCATAACAAGGATTAGTTTTCAAAACATATATTCAATCTACATCAACTGGTGCTAGGCTGAACTCTACCTAAAGAACTGTTACACTGGTCAAAAGGAACCAGGCTATCTACAAAAGATACATGACAACATGTGTAATAGTTCTTGTGGCGACCATTGCCTCAGAAGAACATGGAAGCAAGAAGATTTTGTTACTGCTTTAAAATGACTAATGATATGGCAGTTAAAATGTTCAAGTGATTTAGTAGCATGATAACATCACAAGCTTACAGTTCCAAGTGTAATAGTTATCACAATATTACCTACAAAAGAAGATTTACTTGTGCAAATCTAGCACTAGAAGCAAAGAAGAGTTTATTACCAGCTGGCACAGTTCAACTCCACCTTGCCATGGTGAGAGTACCTTTCTTTTATTTTTTAATGACAAAGTGATACGGAAGTGTTATATGTAATTGTATTTGTATATCACATGCCCCAAACAAGGCGTCAGAGTGTGTTAATTAAAATGGCAGAATCTAATAATGAATTTCAAAGTGTAGTTAAGAAAGAAAAAAAAGGTGCAAATGTTTCTTAAGCTTAAGGGACTTAACTGCAGTGTCATCAGTCTCCAAACTTACAAACTACCTTGTACTAAAGACGACACAAACATCCATGCCCGAGGGGGGATTCGAAACCCTGACTGTAGCGGCCATGCAGACTGGCGCGACGTAGATCACTCGGTCACTGCGGCCAGCAAAGTTTAGTTACAGTGATCCAAGAACTCAACACCAATATAGAAACTAAATTCCACGAGCAGGAAACAAAACTTGCACAGCAAAATATAGAACTCAAAGCAGACTTCACTAAACAAATAAACAGGGGCGGATCTAGGACAGCCGCTGGGATGGGGGGGGGGGGGGGTGAAAGAATCTCACCATCAGCTAACTCTGGCTCATAGAAAGACTCTAGTACCGACCACCCCTTTTACCCCGTGCCCAATCGAACAAAAGTTTCACATTTTTTAAGACTAAGTGCAGTGATAGCACACTAGCTTCGGATTCTAAAAAAAAAGTGAGCTGCTGGGGGGGGGGGGGGGGGGCAAATGACCCCCCCCCCCCCATTGGGATCCACATATGTAAATAAATGAACTTTCAGCTACTATTAACACTCAAAAAACTGAAGTTCATAAAAGTTTGCTTGATATGAAGAATCAAATTACAGAACAAGGCAAAAAACTTGACACTTTCTATAATTTTTTACAACAATATATAGAAAAGTTTCAAGAGAACTATGATAATTTAAAATGTGAATTAGATGTTATGCAACGAACTTTCACATCAAAAGATAAACTGCCAGAAATCATTAATGAAGTAGTTACTACAAAATTTACCACTAACAGACAAGATATGGTAGATGAAGTTTTAGAGGTTTTTAATACTGAAAACCATGAAGCTAATTCTGTTTCACAGGCTTTAACTGATGGACTATTTTCAATAGATAATAATTCAACAGAATGCCAATTGAAATTACATTCCCTGGAAGAAAGGTCGAATTCAGAATTTTTGGAAATTAAAGAGAGGCTGTTAGCCACAGAAAATCAGCTAGAATCTTTAAAGAAGATAGTTACAAGGATTCTATAGGGGGAGATAACTTGTGTGGACAGAAACTAGAAAGTCTAGTACATAAAACAATGAGGGAGAATTACCTTACCAATAATACTTTATTAGATTCAGATTTTAATAAACAACACCTCATTAAGGCTACTACTCCCAACACGAATAACCCAACCTCAACTGTAAATTCCACACAGGATGCCTTTAATATTACACAAGGTATAAATTTGTCTAAACAACTACCAAAGTTCATTGTGGAATCTTGGTCCAAGTATGTACAGTTGTAAGCTATACATTAATCCCTTAGGGCATGAACAATTTGTTCATGAAACAACTGACACTTGTTAGGTGCCTGAGTCCGTGTGTTGCTTCCTTCGACTATTTTTTTTCCACCGACACATATCTTAGACTATTCCTATCCTTTCATTTAGCATCTTTGAGTATCATTATTATTATTTATTATTATTATTACGAAATATGACATTGCAACATATAACATCCAGAGATGTAGATCAACTAAGTGCGCATCAGTTGATAACCAGCAATTTGTTATAATCTATGCTTAAGAATATCGAATACAAAAGTATTGTTCAACTGATCAGGAGCCAAACATAATTAATAGATGTCTCTATCATTAAGAGTAAGATTTATGTAGCAAGTTAAATACTGTATTTTACATATGTAACCACTGTACGACTTTCTATACTAGTAATTAATGCCAATTTATTTGTCATTTATTGACAAAAGGTCAATATTATTTAATATAGTGCATAACATTTGATACAGGATGAAATCACAAAACATACACAGTGGGGCAGGGGGAGGGTGATAGAAGGTGGATGAAGGTGAGATATTAAAAGAAGTGGAGGGTAAAAAATGAAAAAAACAGAGCTTCAAGTAAGAGTGACTGTGAGAATTGCTCTTTTGTTGAAAGTGGAGCAGGACAGGAACATGCACAGTTTGGTGAAGCTGGAACTACATCATGAAAGGTTGAGAGAGAGAGAGAGAGAGAGAGAGAGAGAGAGAGAGAGAGAGAGAGAGAGAGATAGGAGGGGAGGGGAGGGGGGCAGGGATTGTGGAAATAATTAAATGATATGGCAAAGCTAGGAGATAAAAGAAATTATTCAGACTGTTGAAGGAGAAGAAAACTTAATTGTGATGGGGGACTGGAACTCTATAATAGGAAAGGAAATGTAGTATGTGAATATGGACTGGAAAAAGGAATGAAAAAAGATTGCCTGGTAAAATTTTGTGCAGAGCACAATTTAATCACCACAAACACTAAGTTTTATCATCATGAAAAATGGTTATATACATAGAAGAGACCAGGAGACACTGAGAGTTACCAGATTGACTTCGTAAGGCATAGGTTTAGAAACCAATTGTAAGACATACCCAAGGGCAGATATAGACTCCGGCCATAATTTATTGGCAGGGACAGGAAAAATTCATTTTAACAGTAACATGATGAATAATGCAAATTCGGTGGTTTTTAAGGAAATAATGTGAATTCGCTGATTTGTTGGAATTAATGTGAAATCGGCAGTTTTCAATGAAATTACACTGTATCTGGGTAAGAAATGTCATAAGTATAATGCTGTCAGTGATATATTTTATGCAGAAATGTTGCATATCCAAATACTGTAATAATACAGCACCAAATATCGTTAAATGCACATACTGACAGTAGCACGATTCCCAATCAATCAATAAATCGCCTCCTACTTTCCGAAAATGAAAGACTAGCACTCCTGGAAGAAAGGATATGGTGGAGACATGGCTTAGTCACAGTCTAAGGGATGTTTCCAGAATGAAACATTCACTCTGCAGTGGAGTGTGCGCTGATATGAAACTTCCTGGCAGATTAAAATTGTGTGCTGGACCAGCACACACTCCACTGCAGAGTGAAAGTTTCATTCTGGAAACATCCCTTAGGCTGTGGCTAAGCCATGTCTCCACCATATCCTTTCTTCCAGGAGTGCTAGTCTTGCAAGTTTCGCAGGAGAACTTCTGTGAAGTTTGGAAAGTAGGAGGCGAGGTACTGGCAGAAGTAAAGTTGTGAGGCGGCATCGTGAGGTGTGTCGGGATAGCACAGTCGGTAGTGTGCTTGCCCGCGAAAGGCAAAGGTCCCAGGTTCGAGTCCCGGTTCCGGCACACAATTTTAATTTGCACTATAACTGTTTTGCGGCGAATTGGATTATTACTTTTGGACTTTATGTTTCTCTCAGGCTTTTAAATGTCAATCACATTGAATGAAGGGAATAACATTTTGTGTTGTCCAATAAATAAATAATTAATGCTGTTCCTGCTGTATTCTCAACAGGTTCTTTTATGATCTCTTGTCCGGTCAGTCAATTATCCTCGAAAATGAACATTTCATTGCCAACATTACCATACTACACCCCTACTACCATAAGTAAAATTTCTTTTGTTTGAAGATGGATTTGTGTTTTGACTGTTTTTACGCCACTTGTCCAGAAGTTTGTAAAAATGGCGCTTATTGGGGGGAGAGGGCACAACAAAAGGACACTGAGTGGGAGGGGGTTGGGGAGGATGAAGAGTTTGTGTCCCAAAGTCAAAGACCTGGCACTGAAAAACAGTGAGCATAATGAGCCTTACTACCATTTGTTTGTGTGTCAAAAATAAGAGAGTGTTAAAAAGGAGAAAAGAAAATTTAAAATTCGAACTTGTGCCAAAATATATATTATAAACTTAGTTTCAAAGTCAGACCTGACATTATATATATAAAATAAAGATTTTTGACTTACCTAAAGTACAGGCTTGTCGATAGAAACACGAAACACACAAAAACACACAACCATTCGAGCTTTCGCCACCAGTGGTGGCTTCTTCGGGAAAAAGAGGGAGGAAGGAGAGGAGAAAGGGAAGGATACGGGTTTTAAGGAAGTGGAAAAAGTGAAAAAAAAGTGAAAAAAAAAAAACTAACATTTGGCATAACCCCCAAGGGCCTCACAATAAAAGTTCCCATCTCCGGAGAAAAAAAAAAAAAAGGGCTCCTTTTCCACTTCCTTAAAACCCGTATCCTTCCCTTTCTCCTCTCCTTCCTCCCTCTTTTTCCCAAAGAAGCCACCACTGGTGGCGAAAGCTCGAATGGTTGTGTGTTTTTGTGTGTTTCGTGTTTCTATCGACAAGCCTGTACTTTAGGTAAGTCAAAAATCTTTATTTTATACCATTTTCCCACCTAGAAGGTCTCCTTCTATAATATATATATATATATATATATATATATATATTAAACACACACACACACACACACAAAATGCTAGCTTTCGCAGCCTAGCTGCTTCATCAGGCAGAAGGGAAGGAGAGGGAAAAGGAAATGATGAGGGTTTTAAGGAAGAGGGTAAGGAGCCATTCCAATCCCGGGACAGAAAAGACTTACCTTGGGGGAAAAAATGGAAGGTAAATAAATGCACATACACCCACACATTTACACAGACACAGTGGTGGCTTCTTCGGAAAAAAGAGGGAGGAAGGAGAGGAGAAAGGGAAGGATACGGGTTTTAAGGAAGTGGAAAAGGAGCCATTCCAATCCCAGGAGTGGAAGGACTTACCTTAGGGGACAAAAAGGAAGGTAAACAAATACACACACACTCACACATATCCACATCCAAACACACTTAGGCAGACATTTGTAGAAAACCCAAATGTCTTCCTAAGTGTGTTTGGATGTGGATATGTGTGAGTGTGTGTGTATTTGTTTACCTTCCTTTTTGTTCCCTAGGGTAAGTCCTTCCACTCCTGGGATTGGAATGGCTACTTTTCCACTTCCTTAAAACCCGTATCCTTCCCTTTCTTCTCTCCTTCCTCCCTCTTTTTCCCGACGAAGCCACCACTGGTGGCGAAAGCTCGAATGGTTGTGTGTTTTTGTGTGTGTTTGTATATATATATATATATATATATATATATATATATATATATATATAACCCAAAGTTTGGTACAGATTCATTGACGACATCTTCATGATCTGGACCAACAGTGAAGAAGAACTCCAGAATTTTCTCTCCAACCTCAACTCCTTTGGTCCCATCAAATTCACCTGGTCCTACTCCAAATCCCATGCCAGTTTCCTTGATGTCGACCTCCATCTGTCCAACGGCCAACTTCACACATCCGTCCACATCAAACCTACCAACAAACAACAGTACCTCCATTATGACAGCTGCCATCCATTCCATATCAAACGTTCCCTTCCCTACAGCTAAGGTCTTCGTGGCAAAAGAGTCTGCTCCAGTCCCGAATCCCTGAACCAGTACACCAATAACCTTATAACAGCTTTCACATCCCGCAGCTATCCTCCTGATCTGGTTCAGAAGCAAATTACCAGAGCCACCTCCTCATTCCTCCAAATCCGGAACCTTCCACCGAAGAATCCCAGAAGTGCCCCTTTTGTCACCGGATACTTTCCGGGACTGGAGCAGACTCTGAATGTGGCTCTCCAGCAGGGATATGACTTCCTTAAATCCTGCCCCGAAATGAGATCCATCCTTAATGACATCCTCCCCACTCCTCCGAGAGTGTCTTTCCGCCGCCCACCTAACCTTCGTAACCTCCTAGTCCATCCCTATGAAACCCCCAAACCACCTTCCCTACCCTCTGGCTCCTACCCATGCAACCGCCCCCGTTGTAAAACCTGCCCTATGCACCCTTCCACCACCACTTACTCCAGTCCAGTAACCCGGAAGGTGTACATGATCAAGGGCAGAGCCACTTGCGATAGCACCCACGTGATTTACCAACTAACATGCCTGCACTGTGAAGCGTTCTATGTGGGAATGACAGTGTTTGTTGGTAATGAGGATCACCCTGTGGCTAAACATGCCTTGGTGCACGGCCAGCACATCTTGGCGCAGTGTTACACCGTCCGGGTTATCTGGATACTTCCCACCGACACCAACCTTTCAGAACTTCGGAGATGGGAACTTGCCCTTCAGCTTATTTTCTCCTCCCGTTGCCCACCTGGTCTCAATCTCCGCTAACTCAAATCCCCGCCCACTATCTTTAGCATCTTTGCCTTGGTTCTGTGGACAGAGCCTCTGCCTCAATTGGTATCTCTGTCCAACTTCTTTGCTTTTCACAAATGTCTGTCTAGGTGTGTTTGCGTTTCGATATGTCTGAGTGTGTGTGTATTTGTTTACCTTCCTTTTTTTCCCCTAAGGTAAGTCCTTCCACTCCTGGGATTGGAATGACTCCTTTTCCACTTCCTTAAAACCCATATCCTTCCCTTTTCCTTCCCTTTTTTCCTCTTTTTCCTGAAGAAGCTGCCAGTGGTGGCGAAAGCTTGTATGTGTGTTTGTGTGTGATTTTATTTGTTTCTCTCGACGAGCCGGTCCTTTTGGTAAGTCATCTCTTTTCTATATATATATAAATTATAGAGGTGGTGGTGGTGGTGGTGGACATGAGGGACCAAACAACGAGGTCATCATTCCCTTCAACCCCAAATTTTATACGCCACGGAACCCAACGAAAAATAGGTGAAAGCCAAAAGACCATTACACTAGGAAGTAAAATCGACTCGCCAACAAGACTAAGACCAACCCAGGGCAGCAAATGCTACAGTGTCCGATCCCACAGCTCTGGAAGGGACCTCTAGCCAAAACCACAAGGTACTAATGGCACAGTGGTCAACGTATCATAGCTCCAGAGCAGGGAGAAATAAAACTACATTAAAATGTAAAAGAGTGGGGGGGGGGGGGGGGGGCTGATGGGGATAAGGCTCTAAACCCCACAATCAGCCAAGAATCACAAACCCACTCACCCCGACCAAGCGAGTCCTAGAGCTGACAATAAAATCTACTTTCACGGAGGAAGGCAAGGACGCGATCAACCATCCGTGGGTCATCCGCCAAAACTGAAGGCAATGCAGGCGGTAGGCCATAGTCGCCACGAAGTGTCGAATGGAGAGGACATTCAGTCAGAATATGAGACACGGATTGTACGGCTCCACAATCACAATGTGGTGGATTGTCATTTTGTAAAAGAAATCCATGGTTCAGCCTGCAGTGTCCAAGACGGAGGCGACAGAGGACAATTGATTCTCTCCGGGAAGGGCGTAAAGATGAACTCCAAGCTGCAGTCGTATCTTTGATGGTGCGGAGTTTATTGGAAGGGGCAGTAGCTTTCCAACTGCTATCCCATGAGGAGTGAAGCAAAGATCTGATCTGCACCCGCAGATCCGCACCCGGAATTTGAAAGGGAGACGGGCAGCGAGTAATTGCCGATCTAGCCAACTAGTCAGCTACTTCATTCCTTGTAATACCAACATGGCTTGGCACCCAGAGAAAGGTAACGGAGTAGGCAGCACGATGAAGGTCAGCAAGGAGTTCATGGATAGAAATAACTAAAGGATGGGAGGGGAAACAACGATCAACGTCCTGCAGACTGCTCATGGAGTCAGCACAGATTAAACCACGTTCCACGGCAGAATGTTTAATAAAACAGAGGGTTCTATAAATCGCCATCAGCTCCTCCGTAAACACACTGCATGCCTCTGGCAGAGAATGGCATTCCGCCCCAACAGGAGATGTAAAAGAATATCCGGAGTGGCCCGCTGTTTTCGAGCCATCAGTGTAGAAGATAGAGGCTCCCTGAAACTCTTCTAGTACTGGGCGCACCAAACGCCGAAAGACCATGGGGGAAATTAAAGCTTTTGGGCCCCGGAAGAGATCCGTCCGAATTAGTGGTCGCGGCACCATCCACGGAGGTGTGCGTGCAGTAAAATGGGGAGCGCAATCTAGCGAAGGGAAATGGAAATCCCGGCAAAGAGAGGCAAGCCGCAGTCCGACAGGAAGGCCCGCCCGCGGCCGGGTATCAGGGGGTCGAAGCCCTTCATATGCAAAAAGAACCTGGTAAGCGGGATGAGCAGGATATTGCTGGATGGCGATGGCATAAGACGCCAGAAGCTGATGCCGCCTGACCTGAAGAGGGCAGATTCCCGCCTCAACAAGGAGACTGTCGACCGGGCTAGTTGGGAATGCACCTGTAGCCAAGCGGACACCATAATGGTGAACCGGGTCTAATAACTTCAGGGCAGAAGGAGCTGCCGAGCCATAAACTTGACACCCATAGTCCAATCGGGACAAGATTAGAGCCCGATAGATACGGAGGATAGTTGTTCGGTCTGCACCCCAAGATGAATGAGCAAGGAAACGTAGGGCATTGAGTTTCCTCATACAACTAATCTTTAGGTGGCGAATATGGGGCACCCAAGTCAATTTTTTGTCAAAGAGAAGACCCAGGAAACGATGCTGTGCTACAACTTCCAGGCACTGATTACCCAAGAACAGTTCTGGATCAGGGTGAACTGTAGTACGACGACAAAAGTGCACCACCCTCGTTTTTGATGAGGAAAACTGGAAACCATGGGACGTAGTCCACACTGAAGCCCGCCGAATGGCGCTCTGGAGCTGACGTTCAGTAGAGGCTAATGAATAGGAGCTGTACCATATGCAAAAGTCGTCGACATACAATGCCAGGGTTACCAGTGACCCAACAGAGCTCACCAACCCATTGATGGCGATTAGAAAAAGTGTAACACTCAACACTGAGCCCTGGGGGACACCGTTCTCCTGTATCTGAGGGGAGCTAAAGGAAGAGCCAACTCTGACACGGAACAGGCGGTGGGATAAAAACTGACGGATAAAAATTGGTAAGGAGCCTCTGAGGCCCCAGTCATGAATAGAACGTAAAATATGACGACGCCAAGCAGTGTCATACGCCTTATGCAGATCGAAGAAGACTGCTACCAGATGATGTCTTTTAGAGAAGGCCTGCCTGATCGCAGTCTCCAGTCGAAGTAAATGGTCAATAGGGGATCGTCCCTCCCGGAACCCACACTGGTAAGGTGAGAGAAGTCCCCGGGATTCAAGAACCCAGCATAATCTGCGGGCTACCATCCGCTCAAGTAGTTTACAGGGGACACTTGTCGGGCTTATTGGTCGATAACTGTCCAGCGCCGACGGGTCCTTGCCAGGCTTGAGGGCAGGGACCACAATACTCTCCCTCCACTGGGAGGGGAACACCCCTTGAAGCCAAATACGGTTAAAAACTTTTAGGAGAAATTGTCGTTGTGAGGGGTTAAGGTGTTTCAGCAATTGATTATGGATATCATCAGGGCCAGGTGCTGAATCACGAGAAGAGGAGAGGGCCAGCGACAGCTCCCAGTCAGTAAAAGGTTCGTTATATGGTTCCACCTGGTGAGAAGTAAAGCCTAATTTGAAGGTTTCGGCCTGGTGTTTCTGAAGGAGAAAGGTCGCTGGATATGAAGTTGTCGCCGAGACATTGGCGAAGTGAGTTGCAAGATGTTCTGCAACAACAGATGGCTCCGTGCAGACCCCATCAGGCAGGGCAAGACCAGAGACGGAAGACGGCCGCCAGCTACCTTGGATAGATCGGAGCATAGCCCACACTCTTGTCAAAGGGACAGAAGAACCCAACGAGGAGACAAAATGCTCCCAGCATGTCCGCTTACTTTGTTTGATTAGGTAACGAGCTCTGGCACGGAGACATTTGAAATTTATTAGACCAGCGAGTGATGGGTGGCGCTTAAGATGTTGCAAGGCCCTTCGGCGCTCGCGAATGGCTGCGGCAATAGTTGCATTCCACCAAGGGACAGGCCGGCGAGTAGGAGGGCCTATCGACCGGGGAACAGCGGCGTTGGCAGCTTGGGTGATCATGTTGGTCATTTGGCTTATAATATCATCTATACAGCCTGAGGGGGAAGATGGGAACACAACCTGGGATGTATATAGCGGCCAATTAGCACGACGGAATACCCAGCGGGGTACCCTGGCTCGTGGTAGGCGTGAGGGAAGTGAAAGGATCAACGGAAAGTGGTCGCTATCGCAGAGGTCGTCATACGCCGACCAGTGAAATAAAGGAAGGAGAGAAGGAGAAGTGAGAGAGAGGTCTATGGCAGAAAAGGTGCCGTGAGCGGCACTAAAATGAGTTGGGGAACCATCGTTGAGAAGGCTCAGATTGTGGTCAGCAAGAAACTGGTCTATGAGGCGGCCCCGGCTAGATGTATAAGCACTGCCCCACAAAGGATGGTGGGCATTGAAGTCCCCAAGGATGAGGTAAGGAGGGGGGAGTTGCTGAAGGAGGGCCACTAGGGACGTGAGTGTAGGTGGCCTGTCAGGTGGAAGGTAGAGGTTGCAAATGGTCAATGGAGTGTCCAAGTGAACCCGGACAGCAACCACTTCCAATGGAGTTTGGAGAGGAATCCAGGTACTGACAATATCTGTCCGGACCAAAGTACAAACCCCACCAGACGCCTGGAGGGGACCAACCCGGTTCCGACAAAAAGCACGGAACCCACGGAGGGTCGGTGAATGTGCATCCATAAACCTCGATTCCTGCAGGACGACACAGGCCGCAGAAGAGAGAGAGATTAGCTGTTTAATCTCCAAGAGGTGACGGTAGTAACCATTACAGTTCCATTGGATGATCACATCACGAGGATCTAGGCGGGAAGCGAATGGCATAACATCTGTCACGCTGCTTTGTCAGCGTCCGTCACCAAAGAAGAAGGGACAACATCCATAAATAGCTGATCAGCCTCGGGCTCAATGGGATGAGCGAGTTGCGAAAGCACAGTTGGCACTTCCGGTGGTACCGGAGGAGCTTTATCTTGTAACTTTGGTTTCTTCTTCTTCTTCTCCTTCTCTTTCTCCTTCTCCTTCTCCTTCTCCTTCTCCTTCTCCTTCTCCCGTGTGGGACGGGCAGGACCCACCCCAGAGAGAGGACTTTTGTCAGTTAGGTCTGGTACTGACGAGGATCGGGCGACCTTTGAACTCACTGACTGGGAGTCCGATGGCCGGCTGGAGGTCGAAGATCTCCGATCTGGGGAATGCCGGGACGGAAGGCCCTGAGATAGGGCACTGTCACCGGCAGGTGACGGAGAAGGGGTGCACTTCTCCGGCTGGGAAGAGGTGGGACACAAAGGGAGGGCTACAGGAGCTATAGGAGAGGGAGATGTGAGGGAGGGGTGTGGACGGGGTATAGGGGGGAGATGGGAGTGGGAAGGGGAGGGTGAAAGGCTAGACGATAACGTCGTAGCGAAGGTCATCGCCATTTGCATGGGATGCAGACGTTCATATTTACTGCGGGCCTCAGGGTACGTCAAACGCTCCAGGGATTTGTACTCTTGTATCTTCTTTTCTTTTTTGAACATAGGGCAATCTGGCGACCGTGAAGAGTGGTGTTGTTGACAGTTGACGCACACCGGCGGAGGAACACAGGGGCTCCCCTCATGTAGTGGGCGTCCACAATCACCGCATACTGGGACTGCTGTGCAGCGAGAGGACATATGACCAAACCTCATACATCGAAAACACCGCATGGGAGGTGGAATGTAGGGCTTCACTTCACATCGATATATCATTATCTTGACCTTCTCTGGGAGTGTGTCCCCCTCGAAGGCCAAGATAAAGGCCCCAGTATCAACGCGGTTATCTTTAGGTCCCCTCTGAACGCGGCGAACAAAATGTACACCACGCCGCTCGAGATAGGCCCTAAGCTCCTCATCAGTTTGAAGGAGGAGGTCCCGGTGGAATATCACACCCTGTACCATATTCAAGGATTTGTGCGGAACAATTGTTACTGGAACGTCGCCAAGGGTGGTGCAGGCGAGCAAAGCTTCAGACTGGGCTTCCGAGACTGATTTAATGAGTAATGAGCCAGATCTAAGCTTACCCATAGATTCCACTTCACCAAACTTGTCCTCTATGGTCTCGACAAAGAACAGAGGTTTGGTGGAAGTAAAAGTTCCTCCATCAGTCCTTGAGCAAACGAGATAGCGAGGGAAGGGTTTTGCTCCTAACCGGCGAGCCTGGCCTTCCTCCCAAGGGGTAGCAAGGGAGGGAAACATCCTCTTATCCGCAGTAGCAGCATTAAACGATCTCTTCCTGTCTTGAGAGACGGCCGATGCACGACCATTTTGGAGTCTAACTCTTTTCATAGTGCTAGACGTCCGCCCTGGTGTCACCCACTCCGAAACCGGGGCTCTCTCCATGGGCGCCACCCAGCCTCAGCAAAGGCCACCTGGCACGATGGCCATTGCCGGGAGTTCTGATACCCCCGAGGACAGGCATCAACTCCTTGGCTTGCATGGAGAGGTCGTAGCTCAGACACCAGTAGTGTGATCCCTGTGGTGTCAGGGGGCTCAGCCAAAGGGTACATAACAGCCCCCCCACACGGACTGGCTACACGTGCTGGGGACCTAGCGGGGTATGGGGGCTACAGCGAAGAAAGGAAGTGGAAAGGAAAGGATAGGAGCCGCGCTGTAGGGGCTAGGTCGGGAGTTCTTCCCCAATTGGCTCACACATTATCGGACAATTTGGGTATGGAAGGTCAAACCCCGAGGGGGACCAAACTGGGCCAAAAACCGGTGTACACAGCAGACAAAACCAAAGTGCAGGACAATCGGTACCATGGGATAGCCAAGCCGTCATCCAGAGTACCACCGAGAGACGGGGTTGGAGAGAGTGGGAAGGAGGAATTGGGATGGGAAGAAGGGGGAACTAGGAGGGGTAATGCAGCCTGGGGAAAGCAGGAAAAAAGGCTGCAATGGCTCGGTGACCCGTGCGCGCCACACACGTACCCACAAAAGAGCTGTGGGCCCCCTGGGGGGATAAATTATAGAGGGAAACTTTCCCAGTGGGATAAACAAAAATAAAAATAGAAAACAGGTGACTTACCAAAAGGACCGGCTCATCGATAGAAACAAATAAAATAAATAAAATCACACACAAACACACATACACACATACAAGCTTTCGCAGCCTAGCTGCTTCGTCAGGCAGAAGGGAAGGAGATGGAAAAGGAAATAATGAGGGTTTCAAGGGAGTGGATAAGGAGTCATTCCAATCCCGGGACAGGAAATACTTACCTTGGGGGGGGGGGGGGGGGGGGGGGGGAAAGAGGGTAAACAAAAACACACAAACCCACACATTTACACAGACGCAAGTAGTGTACTTGCGTCTGTGTAACTGTGTGGGTTTGTGTGTTTTGTTTACCCTCTTTTTTTCCCCCCAAGGTAAGTATTTCCTGTCCCGGGATTGGAATGACTCCTTATCCACTCCCTTGAAACCCTCATCATTTCCTTTTCCCTCTCCTTCCCTTCTGCCTGACAAAGCAGCTAGGCTGTGAGAGCTTGTATGTGTGTTTGTGTGTGATTTTATTTATTTTATTTGTTTCTATCGACGAGCCGGTCCTTTTGGTAAGTCATCTGTTTTCTATTATATATATTAAGAAAATTCAATTTTGTCACATTTTAACCTTGAGTTAAATACCTTTTCTACATATTTATAAATATTTTGTACCTAGGAAATACTTCAAAAATATGTGAACCTTCAAGTTTTTTGGTGATTTTCATAAAAATTTCTCCTGCAGGAATGACTTATTTATTAACAATACTGCTGCAAAGGCAAAGATTTTTCATTAGCCTACATTAAAAATAGGTACCTATTCTTTAATTTTTCAATATTGTTATTCTCTAAGAAATTGCAACAATATAACAAATATTTAAGTCGGCAAGAAAAGTCATCATGTCAAAAACAGTTCATGTACCTAAATAAAGGGGGTTAATCTGTTGGATACAATTATTGGCAATTATTTTCACATTATTTAAAATACTTGGTGAATTAAATAACAGAATTTTTAAATACATATTTGCATCAATATTTTTTATTAAAATTATTTTTTCAACACCTATATCAACACTGACACACCGTATCTTCGGAATAGTAAAATTTTCAGCACCCCTTTGAAAAATTATTCAATATAATAAAAATATAGTACCGAAAATGGAAAAAGATTACCATAAAATAACATTGACAAGTGCAAAATATAACACTGATTTTGACCATAAAATAACACAGATATGTTTCCTGTCCCTACTTATTGGTTATGAACTATACATTAAAACTTAAGAGACTGCAAAAAGGTATAAAATTAAGAAGTGGAATCTTGACAAATTGAAGGGATCAGAAGTGGTTGAGAGTTTTAGAGGGAGCATTAGGCAAGGATTGTCTGAATTGGGTGAAAGTAATACAGCAGAAGAAGAATGGGTAGCTCAGAGAAAAGAGTAGTGAAGGCTGCAGAACATCATATAGCCAAAAGGACAAGACCTAATAGAAAACATTGGATAACACAGGAGATACTGGATTTAATTTACAAAAGGAGAAAATATAAAAATACATTAAGTGAAGCAGGCAAAAGGGAGTACAGACATCTTAAAGGTGAGGTTGACAGGAAGTGCAGACTGGCTAAGCAGGAGTAGCTTGAGGAGAAATAGAAGATTGTGAGAGGATGTATAACGAGGGGAAAGATAGATACCGCCTGCATGAAAATAAAGAGAGACATGTGGAGACAAGAAAGGCAGAGATATGAATATCAAGACTCAAATGGAAAACCAGTACTAAGCAAAGAAGGGAAAACAAAGGTGGAAGGAATACATAAAGAGCCTTGCAAAGGAAATAATCTTGAAGGCGGTATAGAAACAAGGCTCCTGGAGTGTATGATGTTCCGTCTGATGTACTAGTATCGTTAGGAGAGCCAGTCATGAAAAAGTGTTCCTCCGGGTATGCAAGATGTATGAGACAGGAGAAATACCCTCACACTTCAAGAAGAATATTGTGATTCCAATTCCTAAGAAAGCAAGTGAGAACAAATGTGAAAATTACAGAACTATTAGTTTAATAAGTCATGGTTGCAAAATACTAACATGAATTATTTACAGACGAGTGGAAAAACTGGTGGAATCTGCCTTGGGGAAGATCAGTTTGGATTTACGAGAAATGTAGGAACATGGGAGGCAATACTCACATTACAACTTTTCTTAAAAGATAGGTAAAGGAAAGGGAAAACTACGGTTTTAGCATTTGTGGATCTGGAGAAAGCTTTTGACAATGTTGACTGGAATACACTCTTTCAAATTTTGAACATAGTGGGGGTAAAATATAGGGAGATAAGAGTTATATTCAACTTATACAAAAACCAGACAGCAATTATTAGAGGCAAAAGACATGAAAGGGTCGCAGTTGTTGGGAAGGGAGTAAGACGGAGTTGTAGCCTTTCCCCTATGTTGTTCAATCTGTACATTGAGGAAGCTGTGAAGGAAAGCAAGAAGTTTGGAGTGGGAATTCAAGTCCAGGGAGAGGGAATAAAAACCTTGTGGTTTGCTGATAACATACTAATTCTGTCAAAGACAGCAAAGGACCTGGAAGAGCATTTAAATGGAATAGACAGTGTCTTTAAAGGAAGATATAATATGAACATTAAAAAAACTAAAATGAGGGTAATGGGTAGATCACGTAACTTATGAGGCGGTGTTCAACAGAATTGGGGAGAAAAGGAGTTTCTGGCATATCCTGACTAAGAGAAGAGAGATGTTGGTGAGACACATTCTGAGACATCAAAATCATGAAATTAGCATGGGAAGGAAGTGTGTGGGGTAAAAATCATAGACGGAGAATGAATACAGTAATCAGATTCAAAAGGATGTAGGTTGCCATTCGTATTCTCAGATGAAGAGGCTTGCACGGGACAGGGTAGTGTGTTGAGCTGCATCAAACCAGCCTGTGGGCTGAAGACAACAACAACAACAGAAAAGGTACTGATGCAGCTGTTAAGATAAACAGAACTTACATGGTATCAATAACACCTGCCAATCTGCAGATACAAATGGCAATTAAAGAAAATGTCCTTGAGATATACTTTCCTGCTTAGGACAAGATGGATTAAACAGTGAGGCACAGGATACACATTTTTTGTAATACATTTATTTTTCACATTGTTCAAAATATCATTTATTCATTAATACTTTAATTTTTTTCCAATTACATCATTTTTTTAAGATACTTAAGTCGCTGCCTTTCCTACGATCTTCCAGGTGGGCCTGTAACACGAAACAAAGTTTTTTCTATATATATACATTTGTAAGCACACTAATGCTGATAAATGTCACAGGTAGGAACATGTCTTCTTCACACAAATCTACAGTGTAGGTATCATTTGACTGTTCACCAATTATAGGAAATTCCACCTTCAAACGTCATATTTTTTGCATAATTAATACCATTAATATGACACACTCCTACTTTTAGCCAAGACTTCTCATGGGCATTACACACGAAAGCAGCTTATATGTTAAAGGTACATTTATTACTTGCATTACAGAAGAAAGGAACTGTTATGTATAGAAAATTATTTTCTGGCCCTAAGTCAGGTAATAGAATTGAATTACATTTAAACAATACTCAGTTGCAAACTGTGTAAAAACTGATCTGTTGCTTTAAAACACTACAGCTGCAGTATAAAAGTGTCACTGTATACATATTTTTAACACTATTTAGTATTACAAATTACATTAGTAACTTATGGAAAGTGCATAATATAATTTTATTTTCTATGCCCTCCCCCACCAATAAATGAAACAAGATTATTTTCAGACTGACTGTCACACATTGAATACACTAAAGCATATAACTGGATGCGGAGGCTACAATACATAAAGCTATTAAGCAATAACTGTGTTAATGTGAAGTCAGCTATAATGAATGGCACATATTGATAACAACAGTCAAGTCTTGTTACTTAGATCTCTAAGGCTGGAAGAAATTTATTATGAACAATAACATAACTCACTCTCAAAATAAGACATTAGGCGCAGTTTGTATAACGAAAGAGAACATCAAAACAATATTATTTTTCAATTCAGAAATCAGATGACACAAAATTTTGATGACAAGCATTGTCAAATAGTATTTGATATGTTTTGTCATAAGTATTTCATAGTGGAATTGGCACTGCTCTTAAAGCAGCTCATACGTTGTGACATCAGAAAACTTGCTGATAATAATTCATTGTCCAGTGTCCTTGTTGTAGATACATGATCTTACAATTTCTAATAAAGGAAACTCCAGGTTGGAATTCAAATAAACGAACATCCCACATACCCATGGCCTTGCTGCTCTCTAACACTGCCTCTCCCAACGTCCCTCTGAATTTGAGCCCAATACCTCATTCCTCATTACCAGGGATTTGTACCCCTCTTTTTTTTTTTTTTTTTTTTTTTTTTTTTCAGGAAATAAATTTAAGGAGTTTCAAAGGAGTCTCTAAATATAAGGAGTTTTTAAGGAGTCATTGCTTACATGTATACACAGTGTACATAAAAACTTCAAACAATAAAACAACTGCATTGTCATTAGCAGTAGGCTTCAACGAATTAATTTTTACATATACTAGTGTGTGTGTGTGTGTGTGTGTGTGTGTGTGTGTGTGTTTTCTGTAATGAAAGAAAAAGAATGTATGGCGTAAACTGTAAATGGCAGGGTTAGCTAGAAGGGCCCATACATTTGCATTTAATATTTAAAAATACGCCTTTTTTACCTGTCACATGAACCTTCAGAGCACTTTTACCCATGTCTCCGATGTTTAGCACTTTGTTGCAGGAAACACATATTGCTTTTGTCTTGAAATAAAGTGGCTTGATCACATTCTGTATTCTTCTTTTGTAGTCCATAATATATTAAACCACTCCCATGAACCACAGACATTGCTGAGGTGGGATGGCTTGCGTGCCTCAATGATACAGATAGCCGTACGTAGGTGCAACCACAGCAAGGGGGTTATTTGTGGAAAGGCCGGACAAACGTGTGGTTCCTGAAGAGGGACAGCAGCCTTTTCAGTAGTTACAGGGGCAACAGTCTGGATGATTGACTGAGCTGGCCTTGTAACACCAGCTAATGTGGCTTTTCCACACAATTCCTGCAAACAGCTGAAAGCAAGGGGAAACTACAGCCGTTACCTTTCCCGAGGACATGCTCTACTGTATGTACATATGTTGATGGCATCCTCTCGGGTAAAATATTCCGGAGGTAAAATAGTCCCCCATTATGAGTTCCAGGCGGAGACTACTCAGGAGGATGTGATCATCAGGAAAGACAACACTGGCATTCTACGGATTGGAGCATGCAATGTTAGATCCTTTAATTGGGTATGGAAGCTAGAAAATTTAAAAAGAGAAATGGATAGGTTGAAGTTAGATAAAGTGGGGATTAGTGACATTCGGTGGACTGAGGAACAGGATTTCTGGTCAGGTGAGTACAGGATTATAAATACAAAATTAGTTGGGGGTATCACAGGAGTAGGTCTGAAGAGAATAGGAATGCGGGTAAACTACTATGAGCAACAAAGTGATCACATTATCGTACTAAAGATAGATACGAAGCCAACACCGACCACAGTAGTACAGGTTAATATACCAACTAGCTCTGCCGATGATGATGGGATTGAAGAAATGGATGAGGAGCTACAGGAAATTATTCAGACCATTAAGGGAGAGGAAAACTTAATTGTTATGGGAGACTGGAATTCGGTCGTAGGACAAGGAAGGGAAGGGAAAGGAAGATAGTAAGTGAATATGGTCTGGGCAAAAGAAATGAAAGAGGAAGCCGCCTGGTAGAATTTTGCATGGAACATGATTTAGTTATAACAAACACCCGCCATCATGAAAGAAGGTTGTATAAATGGAAGAGACCAGGAGACACTGGGAGATACCAGATAGATTTTATAATGGTAAGGCATAGATTTTGGAACCAGGTTTTACACTGTAACACATACCCAGGGGCAGATATAAACTCTGACCATAACTTATTGGTCATGAATTGTAGGCTGAAACTGAAAAAAAAACAGCAGAAAGGTAGGAAAATAAGGAGGTAGGACCTGGATAAACTGAAGGAACCTGAAGTTCTTGAGAATTTCAGAGGGAGCTTTAGGCAACAATTGACAGAAAAGGGGGAAAATAAAACAGTAGAGGAGGAATGGATAGCATTGAGAAATGATATAGTGGAGGCAGCAGAGTACAAAATAGGCAAGAAGGCAACAGCTACAAAAAATCCTTGGATATCACAGGACATATTAAATTTAAAAATCGATGAAAGGAGAAAATAAAAAATGCAGTAAATTAAACAGGCAAAATGGAGTACAGATGACTAAGAAATGAGATTGACAGGAAGTGCAAAATGGCTAAGCTGGAGTGGCTAGAAGGCAAATGCAAGGATGTAGAAGAATGTATAAATAGGGAAAAAATAGAAACAGCCTCCAGGAAAATAAAAAGAGATATTTGGAGATAAGAAAAACAACTCTATGAATATCAAGAACACAGATGGAAAACCAGTTCGCAGCAAAGAAGAGAAAGCTGAAAGGTGGAAATAGTAAATAGAGAGGCTCTATGAAGGAAATGAACTTAGAGGCAATGTTATAGGAAGGGGAAAAGAAATAGATGAGGATTAAATAGGAGATACTATACTGAGAGATGAATTTGACAGAACACTGAAAGACATAAGTTGAAACAAGGCCGCCACGGCGGATTAGCTGCGCATACTGGAGCGCCGTGTTGCGGTGCATGCGGCTGTCTGCCGTCGAGGGTTCGAATCCCCCCCTCAGGCAAGGATGTTTGTGTCATCATTAGTATAAGGTAGTTCATAAATAGTTTGTAAGTTTACGGACTGATGACCCCGCAGTTAAATCCCATAAGCTTTACAAACATTTGAACATTTGAAACAAGGCCCCTAGAATAGATGACATTCCCTCAGAGCTACTGTAGTCTCTGGGAGAACCAGCCATGACAAAACTGTTTCACCTGGTCTCTTTCAAGTTCTGAAGCAAGCAGGAGTAAAATATAGGGAGCGTAAGGTAATTTACGACTTGTACAAAAACCAGACAGCGGTTGTCAGAGTTGTGCATGAAAGGGATGCAGTGGTTGGAAAGGGAGTTAGACAGGGTTGTAGCCTTTCTCCAATGTTATTCAATTTGTACATTGAGCAAGCTATAAAGGAAAGCCAGGAGAAATTTGGAGAAGGAATTAAAGTTCAGGGGGAAAAATTAAAAACATTGTGTTTTGCCGACGACATAGTAATTCTGTCAGATACAGCAAAGGACCTGGAAGAGCAATTGAACGGAATGGACCGTATGCTGAAAGGTGCATATAAGATGAACATTAACAAGAGCAAAACTAGGGCAATGGAGTGCAGTCTAAGAAAATCAGGTGATGCTGAAGGAATTAGATTAGGTAACAAAACAATAAAGGAGGTAGATGAGTTTTGTAACTTGGGCAGTAAAATAACAAATGATGGTCACAGTACAGAGGATATAAAATACAGAATGGCAATGGGTAGAAAAGTGCTCTTGAAAAAGAGAAATTTGTTAACATTTAATATTGATTTAAGCCTAAGAAGTCCTTTCTGAAGGCATTTGTGTGGAGTGTTGCCTTGTATGGGGCTGAAACATGGACGATAAACAGTGCGGAGAGGAAGAGGATAGAGGCTTTTGAAATGTGATGCTACAGAAGAATGCTGAAGATTAGGTGGGTGGATCGCTTAACTAATGAGGAGGTAATGAACAGAATTGTGGAGAAAAGGAATTTCTGGCATACATTGACTAAAAGAAGGGATTGATTGGTAGGACACTTTCTCAGACATCAAGGAATTGTGAATTTAGCATTGGAGGAAGTGTGTGGGGTAAAAACCACGGAGGAAGGCCAAGTGATGGATACAGTAATCTGATTCAGACAGATGTAGGCTGCCGTTCTTATGTGGAGTTGAAGAGGCTTGCTCAGGATAGGGTATTGTGGAGAGCTGCATCAAACCAGTCTCCGTACTGAAGACCACAACAACAACAACAACATATTAAAAACACACTGACAGCCTGGCATACTTAAATATACTAAATTAATCGCACACAGGATGATCTCAACCTGTAAAAGCACAGGCCAGCCATGTCTACATGAGTCAGTATGTACCAACAACTCTTGTTTTGAAAAGCAATAAGCAATAATACGGATTTTGTATCCACAGTTCGCTGACTGGCCACCTGGAGAGCTGCTGTCGGTCTCTGTTGAAACCAGCTCATTGGTTGAAACCAAGGAAGTTAGAATGTCTGGAGATGTCCTAACACTTAAAAAGTGAAGCCAGCAAATTACGCAATAAATCAACTATTTTCTCAAAACTGTGTCCATAATGCGTGTATATTGTAGTTCTAGTCGTTGAAATGTACTTCAAATCTATGTTCATAATCCTGGCACGAATATGTGAATGCACACACAATACAATATGGAAAACCCTTTAAGGGGTGCCAACTGATTTATTCTAACATTGTTCATTAAACTCCGAGTTTCTTCTTTATTAAGTAACTATTTTTCATTGGTTTTTCTTTTTTTTTTTTTTTTTTTCCACGTAAGTTTTGTCCTGTCATGTATCTACCACCGATTATGTTTCAGTATTACTATTCCGAACTTTGAGCTCAACTGTTCGTTTTAATATTACAACGCTTGTTTCGAAAAGCACGATATTAATCTAAATTTACGCTTATACAGCGATTTGCACGTCAAAGACATAGTTAGTCTGTAATTTCTAATATTAGGGGGAGGACGACAACGAAAACTGAGAGGTTGTTGGGTTCAACCCTGGTTGGAGAGAAGGGAAGAAACACGGGCACTCATATTTCCGATTTATGTAGGAATTGACACCCGACAATCATTTGGAATTTCTGAACTTCCTGAGAATGGCTGTGGATTGTTTTAACAAGCTGTTGTCGATGATAAAGGAAGCTATTCACTAAAGTGAGAGTTATATAGAAAGCTTTCACCCAACCGCACGAAAGTAGTATACTACCTTCTTGTGCATTTTGTGATCGAACACTCTCACTTAATATTGCCTGTTTCTTTTTCTTGGCACACTGAAATAAATCAAAGGATTAAATCAAGTTAAACACACTCTTTTGTCAATTACACAGCTTCAAGTGCAAATCGTAAGACTCACATGTAAAGTAAACAATCATCTTTGCCGACATATCTTATTATCATACGGCGGGTCGTGCGGATAATACAGATATATTTTCTCACTATACATCTGAATTAAGGCACGTGGTACTTCCTTTGTTCAGTTTATTTCTACAACAGAAAGCAATCATTGCAAAGAATGCTTTTCATTAACAGCCTGTACACACCTAAAGGAAAGTCTATTGGCAAAAAATATTGCTTTAGTTTAATTGCTGCATTTGTGAAAATTTCATGACTGAGAAATTAGAAAAATCTCCAATTTAGAGCTTAGAAGGTAAAGGGGTGTCCACATACATCAACAACTACACAAATAACCTAGCTTACTGCATTTCCATCTTCTGCGCACGCGCAAGTCAATGCTGCCACCTGCACATGTGCGACTTCGCGGCAGAATAGGTCTCTTAACCGGCGCATCTGCTAAAAATTGTAGTTTCACTGTTCTACCGCTAGATAGCAGTCGCCGCGGATCATCGTGTAACAGGGACTCAAAAATCCCGCACCAAATTCTCTTTTTAAAAAGTAATAAAATAAAACAATGATACATGAAATTACATTTCGAACAAGTCTTTTTGTGACATGTTAAAATAAGGAGTTTTTTAAGGGCAAAGACTTTTTGAGGATTTTAAGGAGGTTTACGAACTTTGATTACCCTCACAAACTTTATCCTATCAATCAATTACTTCTCCTTTGAAGGGCAAGTTTTCATGAGAGAGCCATGAGCAGCCGCATGGCACCCTCCTATGCCAGCCTGTTTATGGGCCACCTGGAGAAATCCTTCCTAGCATCCCGCAACCCCAAACTTCTGCTCTGGTTCAGGATTATTGATAATCTTTTCATGGTCCGGACTCGGGGACAGGACACCTTATTCTCCTTCCTACAAAACTCAATTCCTCCCCCATACACTTCTTGCCTTTCTCAACCCACTGGGCCACATTCCTGAATGTTAACCTCCACCTCATTGATGGCTTCATCCACACTTCCGTTCATATTAAACCTACCAACCACTAACAGTACCCACACTTTGACAATTGCCATCCCTTCCACATAAAAAAATTAAAAAAATATATATATATATAGAGGGAAACTTTCCCGGTGGGATAAACAAAAATAAAAATAGAAAAGAGATGACTTACCAAAAGGACCGGCTCGTCGAGAGAAACAAATAAAATCACACACAAACACACACACAAGCTTTGGCCACCACTTACCTTGGGGGAAAAAATGGAGGGTAAATAAATGCACACACACCCACACATTTACACAGACACAAGTACACTTAGGCAGACATACTGTAGAACTGTAGATGTTGAAGGTCTCATAAAGGTCTTCACAGACAGTAACTGCCTCTAAGACCTAATCCACAGACTGGTCTCCCATGCCATATCCCCACACACCCCAAATCCTCCCCTTGTCACGCAGTACTACCTGGAATCTAACTAATCTAACAACTAAACTGCATCCCTCACCAAGGTTTGATTTTCAGTCCTCAGGCCAAGAAATGAAAAACATCCTGTTCAAAATCCTACTCACCCCTCAAACTGGTGATCTATTGCTATCCAAACATCTTAGTCCATCCGTAAGCCACCTCAAAACCCAGCCCAATGCCACAGGGATCATATCCACGTGGGAGAACCCTCTATAAGACCAGTCCAATCCACCAACCCAGCACTTTTAATTCCACTCCCATCACAAACTTATCTTACACAATAAGAGGCCGGGCCACCTGTGAAAGGAGACATGAAATTTACCAACTATACTGCAATCACTGTGCAGCCTTCTGTATTGGCATGACCACTAACCGGATGTCCATCAGGATGAATGGCCACCTCCAAACTGTGGCCAATAACAAGGTAGACCACCTTGTGGCACAACATGCAGTGAAGTGTATGCTTGATTTCAATGGCTGCTTCCAACCCAGGCCATCTAGATCCTCCCACCCACCACCAGCTTTTCTGAACTACACAGATGGGAGCTATCCTTAGAGTACAGTCTGCAATCCCGAAATTATCCAGGCCTCAACATATGATAACTTCTTTTTTCCACACCCAACAGTTTCTATCCCCACTAATGTTCTTCATTTGGAACAAGGACATGGCTGGTAGCTTAATTGTGTATGTGAGTGTCTTTTTTATGCGCATATCGCAGGTCGTCATTGCAGTGAGTTTTAAAATGTCTTTTTTATATTATTGATCTCACAACACATATCCAAAATAACTGAAAAAGTTATTCTTGATTTTGATTCAAGTATTGTAATCAAGTCTAGCGAAATCAATACTTCACTACATAAATAATATACACTTGAAAATTAATAACTGGTTCTCTACAAATAGACTGTGTCATATCGTGACAAATCACACAACACAGAGTGCAAAAGTTTTAAAAAGATAGTGTAGTGTTTCAAACTATGTTTAACCCGATCCCAACTAAAAGGTATAACAGAAAAAGGATGCTTCTGGTGGTATGTAGTAGAATAGGAGGAAAGAGAAAGAACAACAGATTTAGTTCTTCCCCCCCCCCCCCCCCCCATGAAATGTTTGGACTTAGACTAGATTTTGAACCAGTTGGTTAGATGAAATTTCTCTTCCGAATGCGAAAATATTTTGCTATAACCCACCTACATGATCATCATTATGAAATAAGAGAAATCAGATCAAAAACGGAAAGATTTAGGTGTTTCTTTTTCTGCGGAGAAATACCATAAAAGTGATTCGATGAGCACTTTGCTATGCAATTCAATGTGATTTGCAGAATATTTATGTAGATGTAGAATTAAACTGTGATGTTACAAATGTAAAAAGCATCGACCTGTTTTACGGCCCACTTTAGATTTGTAGTTTTATAAGTTTTTGTGAACATTTCAGATCAAAATAATAATCTAAATAATAAAAAATTATGGTGATATGATGATTGTGGTAATATCTATGCACCCAACACGTAATATTCTTTCTGGCCGTATTTTAACAAACAGCGAAAATTATATGATATTTGAGTTTACCTTTGACAAACATAATCTTTTTGAACTTTTACCTCTTCGAACTATCATTTTAATATCTCTCCTGCCGGCCGCAGTGGCCAAGTGGTCTTCGGAGTGCCAGTCATGGTATGCACAGCCGTTGCAGTCAGGGTTTCGAATCCCCCTCGGGTGTGGATGTTTGTGCCGCCTTTTGTAAAAGCTAGTTCATAAGTAGTTTGTAACTTAAGGGACTGATGACCCCTTAAGTTAAGTCCCATAAGCTCTATAATCATTTGAACATTAGAATATCTCTCCCAAATTTTCATTACATTTTTCCATTAAAGTATTATCACCTGTCTTGCCATGCTAGTTCAAAGTTTATTTTCTTTGCCTATACTGGCTACGAAAGACTGTACCCTGGAATGAACGTAGCTCACTGGCTGGTCGCTGTGAGACAGTGGGCTGTGACCCATCAGACAGCCAGTGAGCTACGCGATCGCGAGCTACTCTGCGTGACGTGGCACGGCATTGCACAGGCGTTCTCTTCAGATGGTGTTGGTTTAAAGTCATCTGTACCCAAAGTACTTCTTTGGTTTCTACAAATGTCTGCCTAGGTGTGTGTGTTTGTATATGTGTGAGTGTGTGTGTATTTGTTTACCTTCCTTTTTTCCCCCTAAGGTAAGTCCTTCCACTCCTGGGATTGGAACGACTCCTTTTCCACTTCCTTAAAACCCATATCCTTTCCTTTCTCCTCTCCTCTCTTCCTCTTTTCCTGACGAAGCAAAAACGGTTGCGAAAGCTTGATGTTTGTGTGTTTTATGTTTATATCGACGAGCCTGTACTTTGGGTAAGTCAAACAATCTTTAAATATAAACTCCTTTGGTCCCATCAAATTCACCTGGTCCTATTCCAAATCCCATGCCACTTTCCTTGATGTCAACCTCCATCTGTCCAACGGCCAACTTCACACATCCCTGAACCAGTACACCAATAACCTAATAAGAGCTTTTACATCCCGCAGCTATCCTCCTGATCTGGTTCAGAAGCAAATTACCAGAGCCACCTCCTCATCCCCCCAAATCCAGAACATTCCACCGAAGAACCCCAGAAGTGCCCCTTTTGTCACCAGATACTTTCTGGGACTGGAGCGGACTCTGAATGTGGCTCTCCAGCAAGGATACGACTTCCTTAAATCCAGCCCCGAAATGAGATCCATCCTGAATGACATCCTTCCCACTCCACCAAGAGTGTCTTTCTGCCGCACTCCTAACCTTCGTAACCTCCTAGTCCATCCCTTTGAAATCCCCAAACCACCTTCCCTACCCTCTGGTTCCTACCGATGCAACTGCCCCCGTTGTAAAACCTGCCCTATGCACCCTTCCACCACCACTTACTCCATTCCAGTAACCCGGAAGGTGTACATGATCAAGGGCAGAGCCACTAGCGATAGCACCCACGTGATTTACGAACTGACATGCCTGCACTGTGAAGCTTTCTATGTGGGAATGAGCAGCAACACACTGTCCATTCGCATGAACGGTCACAGGCAGACAGTCATTGTTGGTAATGAAGATCACCATGTGCCTAAACATGCCTTCGCGCACATCCAGCACATCTTGGCGCAGTGTTACACCGTCCGGGTTATCTGGATACTTCCCACCGACACCAACGTTTCAGAACTCCGGAGATGGGAACTTACCCTTCAGCTTATTCTCTCCTCCCGTTGCCCACCTGGTCTCAACCTCCGCTAAATTCAAATTCCCACCCACCATCTTTAGCATCTTTGCCTTGGATCCTCATTACCAACAAACACTGTCTGCCTGTGATCGTTCATGCGAATGGGCAGTTTGTTGCTAGTCATTCCCACATAGAACACTTCACAGTGCAGGCATGTCAGTTGGTAAATCACGTGGGTGCTATCGCAAGTGGCTCTGCCCTTGATTGTGTACACCTTCGGGATACTGGACTGGAGTAAATGGTGGTGGAAGGGTGCATAGGGCAGGTTTTACAGCGGGGGCAGTTACATGGGTAGGAGCTAGAGGGTAGGGAAGGTGGTTTGGGGGTTTCATAGGGATGGACTAGGAGGTTACGGAGTTTAGGTGGGCGGCGGAAAGACACTCTCGGTGGAGTGGGAAGGATGTCATTAAGGATGGATCTCATTTCAGGGCAGGATTTAAGGAAGTTGTATCCCTGGTGGGGAGCCACATTCAGAGTCCGCTTCAGTCCCGGAAAGTATCCGGTGACAAAAGGGGCACTTCTGGGATTCTTCGGTGGAAGGTTCTGGATTTGGAGGAATGAGGAGGTGGCTCTGGTAATTTGCTTCTGAACCAGATCAGGAGGATAGCTGCGGGATGTGAAAGCTGTTATTAGGTTATTGGTATACTGGTTCAGGGATTCGGGACTGGAGCAGACTCTTTTGCCACAAAGACCTAAGCTGTAGGGAAGGGAACGTTTCATATGGAATGGATGGCAGCTGTCATAATGGAGGTACTGTTGTTTGTTGGTAGGTTTGATGTGGACGGATGTGTGAAGTTGGCCGTTGGACAGATGGAGGTCAACATCGAGGAACGTGGCATGGGATTTGGAATAGGACCAGGTGAATTTGATGGGACCAAAGGAGTTGAGGTTTGAGAGGAAATTCTGGAGTTCTCCACTACCTTAAAACCCATATCCTTCCCTTTTTCCTCCCCTTTTTTCCTCTTTTTCCTGAAGAAGCTGCCAGTGGTGGCGAAAGCTTGTATGTGTGTTTGTGTGTGATTTTATTTGTTTCTATCGACGAGCCGGTCCTTTTGGTAAGTCATCTCTTTTCTATTTTTTATTTTTGTTTATCCCATGGGGAAAGTTTCCCTCTATAATTTATATATATAGGCGAAAAATTCCTAACAGTATATATATATATATATATATATATATATATATATATATATATATATATATATTAAGGGAGTGGGTAAGGAGGCATTCCAATCACGGGACAGGAAAGACTTACCTTGGTGGGAAAAAAGGAGGGTAAACAAATATAAAAAATAGAAAAAAGATGACTTACCAAAATGACCGGCTCGTCGATAGATACAAATAAAATCACACACAAACACACTTACAAGCTTTCGCAACCGTTGGTCGCTTCTTCAGGATAAGAGGAAAAAAGGGGAGGAAAAAGGGAAGGATATGGGTTTTAAGGAAGTGGGAAAGGAGTCATTCCAATCCCAGGAGTGGAAGGACTTACCTTAGGGGAAAAAGAGGATGTAAACAAATACACACACACTCCTCACACATATCCAAACGCAAACACACCTAGACAGACTTGTGTAGTAACATAATGAGTTTTTTTACTCTGAGTTAAAAAAAAAAAAAAAAAAAAAAAAAAACACCCCAACAACAACAACACGTAATCTAACAGAGCTTATTTTAATCAAGATTTGAACCCTTATTTCAAATGTGGTATACCATCACTTCAGCTCATGTTGATATATTGAAGCTTAAACATAACTGGGTGACGATAATTCTTTTATTGAGATACCTGAAATACCATATTTACTCGCGTAATCTTCGCCCCTCGCATATTTCACCCACCCAAGTTACTAAAACAATTTTCATACTTTTTAAATCTTCGCTTATTTGGTTTTTTTAAAACTTCGTAAAATTTTCTCTCGTACGAGATTTGTGAAACGGCAGGGATCGTAGGAGCTGTGGTTAAGTGTTTTCACGATCCATTCCCAGTGTGGGACATACTGTAGTCACTAATCGTTGCGACTGTTACGAAGCTATGAGCGGACGTCAACACTCCCCCTCCCACCGACCTCTCACACGACAGCACAGCCAACAGACTTCTTTTCAGAACCAAATACCATATTATATGCAGAGTTTGCTCAGCCCCTTGCATATACGTGCATGTTAGTGTGAGTGTTTATTAATTAAATTACACTTTTCCGGAAGCTCTACAAACCTTACTTTAATTTGCGCCTGTCGGCTGCCCATCGTTTTCTGTGTGTAGTGCATGATCTGCTTTCCTACACAATTTACACTTGTGATGCTGCCTGCTGAAACCACGCCATACTAAAACCTTCACTTATCATAGCCTTCTTTTGATATGGTAAAAATAAAGTGCGAAAGGAATATTGTTTACGTGAAGGCTATTTATTAAAAAGTTTTAACGCGGTAGTACATATAACGAAAAATATGTTGTTGAAAGATACAGTGCAATTTCATGCTACTATAGTGCTACAATACAGTGCAATTTCATGCTACCATAGTGCTACAATACAGTACTTTTAGCACTCTAGGAGGAAAAAAAAAATGCAGCCAATTACCGTAGGTAGTAATCAGAAACAGATGACCTATAAATTGAAACTTCCTGGCAGATTTAAATTGTGCGCCGAAACCGGGACTCAAACCTGAGGCCTTTGCCTTTCGCGGGCAAGCGCACTACCGATTGTGCTATCCCGACACGACTCTCAATACTGCCCCACAACTTTACTTCCGCCAGTACCTCGCCTCCTACTTTTCAAACTTCACAGAAGTTCTCCTGCAAAACTTGCAACATTAGCACTCCTGGAAGTAGGAGGCGAGGTACTGGCGGAAGTAAAGTTGTGAGGCGGCATCGTGAGTCCTGTCGGGATAGCACAGTCGGTAGTGCGCTTGCCCGCGAAAGGCAAAGGTCCCATGTTCGAGTCCCGGTTCCGGCACACAATTTTAATCTGCCAGGAAGTTTCATATCAGCGCACACTCCACTGCAGAGTGAAAATTTTATTCTGGACCTACACATTACCGTATTTCTCGCTCCCTGTTCATTTTCATTTGTTAAAGGCTATAGCCTGGCTTTTGTTTTATCAGTTGCTAATCAGTGTTGGGTACAATTCTAGTTTATGAGCCCCGTCTTCTTGTTGTTGTGTAAATGTTGGTGCTACCTTATTGTTCCATTAGTAACTGACAATTATAATAGGAATGTTCGGGTAGTAGTAATGTAGATTTACTTTCGTTTCAGATTATGGGATCAAGCAGATTAAGATTCATCAATGATACTACAGCAACGGCATTCTTTCTGCTTTTATTGAAACTGCATACTTGCATTAATAATGTTAAATGTACCATACGTAACTTAAAAATGAACATTAAATAAATTCAGTATTACTTCGGTATTAATTTACGGTACGGTGTTTTCATTTTTTCCATGGATTCATCAGTATTACATGACTTTGGTAAATATCATAACACAGGCTTTAATGCTAGTAAATATATCACTATATGTAACTTATTAGGTATTCAGTGCATTGAAAAACTATTAAAAGCGTGTCTTTGAGGTACCGTATGCACACGCCGAGAAATGGCCCGAGTAAACTTTTTTTTTTTTTTTAATTATTATTACTCGAATATTTTGTGCACTGAGACTTCAAGACAAATTTATCGTCCAAAAAACTGTGCAAATTACGTGAGTAAATACGGTATCTATGCCAGGTACCCCACATTTTTCATTTTCAATTGTACAAGTATTGTTGTAACTATTTAAAATTCATAAGCACAAATCTTTAGGTCTAGGCTAGCTACATGGGGTTAGGACTTTGAATGCACTTAGGAGAAATTATATTATACTTTTTTACTCTGTTTTAAAAACAGGTTTGATTTTTTTATTTTTTTTTAACAAGTAGCGGTATTTCCTGTTTTATGGTGTAGTGCACATAGAATTTTTAAATAAATTTCAGACATTTTGTTGAGATTACAGGAGATGTGACAACTTTCATGTTAATTTCAGTTTTCTTCTCCTATGTACATCTTGTGAGAAGACGATGAAGATAAAAACGAGAGAGATTCGAGCTCACAAGGAGTTTACCATCAACTGTTCTTACTGTGAAACTTTGATGAAAGGAATAGGGAAAGTGACTCACATAGTGCTTGACAGATCGGTAGAGACCTTTCCAGTAATCCCTGCGTCTGATTCTGTTTAGGGTCTTCACGAATCCCAGATGACCGGATATTGGAGCATCATGGAAATATTTGAGAATAGCTGGCTGGAGATGAGCTGGAACAACCAGTGGCCATTTGGGGCCCAGTGGATCGTAGTTGCTCTTATACAATGTTCCGTTTATAAGTTGGAACTCTCCATTGGTCGGTTCTTCTTTCTCCAAGGCCTCTATCATTGTTAATAGTGTTGGATCTTCCCTCTGTTCAGCTGTAACATCATCTAATTCAGTGAGAGCTGAAATTTCATTAATGCTGTTGTGTTCCACTAATGGATTCCTCGAAAGGCAGTTGGCATCCTTGTGTTTGCACCTGTTCTTTAATACCACTGTGACATCGTACTCTTGGAGTCTTAGTGCCCATCTTGCTAGTCGACCTGATGGATCCTTCAAGCTAGTCAGCCAACACAACAGGGAATGGTTTGCCGAATAAATACGGCCGGAACTTGTTGATAGCCCAGATAACTGCGAGACATTCTTTTTCAGTTGTAGAGTAGTTTATCTCGGACTTTGAGAGTACTCTTGACATATAGGCTATCACTTTTTCAGCACCTTCCTGAACTTGTGCAAGCTCTGCACCAATCCCATAACCACTGGTGTCTGTTTGAAGTTCTGTTTCTGCATTCTTGTCGTACAAGGCTAGCACTGGTGCTGAAGTTAGAGCCTCCTTAAGTTCCCAAAAAGCTCTTTCTTTTGTCTCATCCCAGTAAAATTTGGTGTCTCCCTGCAGAAGTTCTAGTTACATAATCCTTTTATGAAACGACGGTAGTATGAGCACAGCCCGAGAAAACTTCTCACATCACGAATGTGCTCAGGAGTTGGAAATTCTGTGACTGCCCTAACTTCATCTGGATCAGGACAGACGCCATCTCCGTTGACTAGGTGCACCAGGATTATTATCTCTTTGGTGACGAAGAGGCACTTCTTTGGATTGAGGCGGAGTCCTGCAGTCTGAACACACTTCAACACAGTTGACAGTCAACTCAAATGTTCTTCAAATGTTTCTGAGAAAACGACAATGTCATCTAATTAGCAAAGACACATCATCCACTGAAGGTGTCGAATCAAGTTGTCCATCATGCGTTCGAATGTGGCTGGAGCATTACATAATCCAAATGGCATTACTTTAAATTCATAGAGGCCGTCAGGTGTAATAAAAGCCGTCTTCTCCGTCAGCTTCGTCAACCTCGATTTGCCAGTAACCTGTTTGCATGTCCATAGCTGAGAAGTATGTAGCTCCTTTCAAGCAGTCTGAGGTGTCATCAATGCGCGGCAATGGGTAGACAACTTTCTTTGTGATTCTGTTCAGCCGCCAATAGTCGAGACACAATCGCCACGTGCCGTCCTACTTCTTTACGAGGACCACCGGAGATGACCAAGGACTCTCCGAAGGTTAAATAATGTTATCTCGCAACACCTTCTCCACTTCCTCCCAAATTACTCATCTTTCAGCTGGCGACACTCTAGATGAACGCTGGCTAATTGGCGGATGATCCCCAGTATTCATACGGTGCTTTATCGTGGGCCGTTTCGTCTGACTTTTCCCCTGCTGAGGTGAGAATACACCCGAAAATTGGCATAGTATACCTAACTCCCGCTGGCGTTGTTGCTTGGTCAGTCCAGGCCCAATTGGCAGTTCCACATTTGTTTCCTCCAGTGTGTTGTCTGTACTAACAGCAGAGCATGGGTCTTCATTGATGACGTTGAGCTAACCATCCTGGATTGGTTCAGCTGTCCTGATACACATTCCCTTGGAGATAAGTTGCGACTGCTCATGACAATTTGTGATCCATATCTCTCCTTGACCACCAGTAATGCTTATGATAGCCGCTGGTATGTAAATTTCGTTTGTGAGCATGATAAACTTTTTACTATCAACAAGAACTTCACAGTTTAACCAGTTATCTGTGTTTGTGCCTGCAACTCTTCTCATTGTCAACGGCGGTATCGTCACATTGTCAATGACGAATAACTTCCCAGATAATTCGGTATTATGTGTATCCGGTGGAACAACTTCTTCAATTTGCAGCTCAGATCTTCCACAGTCAATGATAGCTTGGAATGCCTGAAGGAAGTCCCATCCGAGGAAGACATTGTGCCTACATTCTGTTAATACGACAAATTCAAATGGCTGTGTCCTGTTGTTGATGGTTATTCTTGCGACACAAGTTACTGCTGGATAAACGTACTTTCCATTCGCGAGCTTCAGCACAGTTGCCCCTGTATCACAGAACATTGACTTCTTTAGTGTGCGGCGGTAATTATCCGTCCGTACAGAAAAAGACGCTCCTGAATCAACAAGTGCCCGGACAGGTTGGCTGTCGATGAGATTTCCCGACATCTTAGCGACTGTCGTCCTTGGAGGATTTTCCATCTGTGACGGCCTCACCTCCATAGATGTCGCCTCGCTTGGTTTTCCTGGGCGCGGCGGCTAGGGGAGCGGCTGGTACCTCTGTACGACGACTGAACGGCTGTGGCACGTCGGGGAGCGACCTCATCTAGGGTACGGCGATGGGCTTCTTCCCATAGGTGGACTGAACTCATCAGCAGGTGATTGCCTGGGATAGAACTGCTCTGATGGCTGGTGTCTTGTGGCAAAATAATCGTCAAATACCCACTTTCTCTCTCTGCAGTAGCGTACGACATTTCCAGGGCGCCCACAGTGGAAACACAGTAGTGTGTTGTCTTTTGTCTTCCAGACGTCTGTTGTTCTGTGGGGCGTGATTGTTGCTGGGGGAGTTGGTGTGGCCGCGTCGGCCGGTTCATAGGCTGCCGTTTGCCGGCTGCAACGTATATCATAGCAGGCCGACGCCATTGGCGGGGCAGGCAGGAGCTAATGTCTGAAATACCTCTTCCTCAGCAGCATCGGCTCCCTCATGACTTACATGGCTTACATCCATGGCCATAATCTGATGCTCACTCGGTCTAATAGTTCCGCTGCCATGCATTGTTGTAATTCTTCTCTCACAATTTGTCGTATGAGAGAAGCAAAGTCATGCTGGTCTTCCACAACGGCCATAAGGACTACATTGGGGAGTCGGTCATACTTCTTGCATCCAACTCTCCTCTGTTGCATCTCTTCAATATGTTGGCACCACTTGATGAACTCTTCTGTCGTAGTGACGTCTTTTATCAGAAGGGTTTGGTACATGTCTTCTGCTATACCCTTCATCAGGTGTGTGATTTTGTCGGCCTCAGTCATGTTCGGATTGACAGTGTTACACAGGGCCAAAACATTCTGTATGTAAGACTGTGTCAGCTCACCATGTCGTTGGGCTCGGTTCTTAAGTTGTTCTTCCGCCGATGGGATTTGTCACTGCCGGTCTCCAAACATCATCTTAAGTTCCGCCTGGTACGTTTCCCAGTTATTCAGTTTGTCTTCGTCGTTCTCGAACCATTGCTGGGCTGTTCCGTCCAGGTAGACATAAACGTTGGCCAAGCACATTGTATAATCCTACCTGTTGTACTTTGCGACTCAGTCGAATCCTTTTAGCCATTTATCGGGATCCTGTCCAGTGTCTCCAGAGAACACCGACGGGTGTCTGATGTGCAGCTGGCCTACCGTTGATTTCGTGTCCATGGTTCTTCTGATGATACTGACTTTTGGAAGGATGTACTTGGTATATCCCTTGTATTCCAGTTCTAGTCCGTGTAAGAGACGGCTTTTACATTGCCTAATCGGAGCCACGGTGATGCAGCTGTTGCACAGAGTACCCGGCACCTCCACCAAACAATGTCGCGTTGAAATGGGAGCAGGCTTGACTTCAAAGTCGACTGAACACAGCACTTCTACTCAAAGCACGTTTATTACAAACTCAACATACACGCAGCACTGACTGCCTCTCGGGCAGAGTGCTCTGCTATTTATACACAGACAGAATTTACCAGAAATTAGACGAACAGTTAACATAAGAAACAAGTAGAATTTACAAGTGAACATAAGAAATATGTAGAACATTCTGGAATTGTTAATTACAAAGAAATAAATTTTTACAGGTGGGTGGGATTGAACCAGCGACCTTCAGCACCGCAGACCGTGACGCTATACCCAGCGCCACGCCGGCAGTCGGTATACGTGGTCTCTCGCGGCAACGTTTTACCCGAGAGGATGCTATCATCATATTTTCATACAGTAGAGCAGCATGTCCTCGGGAAGTCGGTATATGTAGCAAAATGCATGCAAGCATGCATTATATTTAAATCGACGAAATTAACATGGATACAGATTCACAACCGCTATTGCAGTAAAGTCTTGGTATGCAAAAATACATATCTGTGTTCTTTTAATACCTACTTGCAAATATACAGAAGTGCTACATGTTTTGCTCAAAATTACAGTACTACTGATTGACCTACAATAAAAGCTTGCCCTGTGGGAAGACCACATTTTGAAAGCAATAATGTACCTCTGAAAAGCATTCTGAGGTATGGTAATGACCACTGTTTCTTTTTAAATACATATAGCTTTCATATTGAAAACCCCTAGCGTGTGAACAACTTCATCAATATAACTAATATCTCCAGCACCAGCCAGTTTCAAATCTGTAAATTATAGCTATATTTTGGTAGTGTATTCACATGCCTAATTTTTACCATCTTCATTTTCTTAACATGTCATTTCACTCATTTCATGTGGAATGAGCAAAGTACCGCCAAATTATTTAATTTATTTATTTATTTTTCCGCCGAGCAGAGTACTGCCTAAAACTTTTTTGCAACTACAGTACTGGTCAATGTCATATAAATATTTGTACTTAACCATCCAGTAAAATCTCAAAAGGCATAGTGCTAAGTGTTGTTGCAGTGTTTCATTATTTAAATCGTAAACCTTACACGCCTTTATTCGTAGAACCGTTTTCGACTTGTCCCGCGGCTCTCACCTCAGAGGTATCATATAGTAAGGCCCAATATCAGATATTTGTAGAAAAGGGCGAAGTATTTTCGACAAGCTAGGCTGTAGATGTCATCGCTGCTTGTTCACTCGCAATAATTTAAGCTGTCTTCTTAGGTTCGTAGGTATCCACATCCTTTATATTCGTAAAAAAAAAAGTACTTTTGTCAGTCAGAATAGACATGTACAGTGTAGCTTGTTAAATTTCTTTGCTGTTTTCACGAATATGTGATATTAAGCCGCATTACACGGTAGACCTGAGGCAAGAGCTGCAGTACTACTCAAAACCGGTTTTACAAATAAAAGCGCGTGTAAACTTTTCATCAATGCAGGTTATTAGAGAATAAACGAGTCAACTAGCACTACAGGTGGCCAAAAAGCGAAGCGCGAGAAATAGGAGTTTGGTTGACATTGGCAGTTGCAACGGGCTGAGGCCATTCATATGCAGTATCCGTTGGCTGCCGTGTAGCCGCCCGCAGCCACAAAGGTGGCTCTGGCACGCCTCTGATGTCATCGCAGCAGCCAACGTGTTGAAGGTAGTAAGAAACTGGCGACTGGTAAATTTCACACAACTCGAACGAACCTATTTTTGAGGAAATGCATCAAACCAAACAGAAGGCAAACTAATGTTTCTGCCGAAAAGTATATCGAGTACCACGACTTTTCCAGGGTTTTTGGGAAAAATACCAAAATTCCCTGATATTTCCAGTACAAAAAAATTCCCCTGAGTTTTCCCAGTTTTCCAGGATGCTGGACACCCTGACACTATCCAAATTCTTTCAAAACCTCAACACCTTCTCCTCCATTTGCTTCACTTGGACCTACTCAACCAAACGAGCCACCTTCCTAGATGTTAACCTACTCCTCAAGGAAGGTCTTATCACTACATCTGACCACATCAAACCTACCAACTGTCAACAATACCTCCATTTTGACAGCTGCCACTCACTTCACGCCAAAAAGTTCTTTCCATACAGCCTAGCCAATCCTGGTTGTCACATCTGCAATGACAAGCAGTGTCTCTTCAAATATGTCAAACGCCTCCATCAGGCATTCACTGACCACAATTACCCCCCAAACCTTGTCCAGAAACAGATCTTGTGTGCCCTGTCTGTCCAGTCACCCACCACCTCCTCCACAACCACCATCCGGCCACAAAGGAGCACCCCTCGTTACCCAATACCATCCAGGACTTTAGCAGTTAAACCACATTCTCCACCAGGGTTTCGAATACTTTCCATCCTGTCCTAAAATGAGAAATATCCTACCCAATATCCTCCCTACCCACCCCCACCCCCCACAGTGGTATTCCACCACCCACCAAACCTACGCAATATCCTTGCCTATCCCAACTCCATCCCTGCTCCCAATCCCATAACCCAGCAATAGACCTAGGTGCAATAACTGTCCTATCCACCATCTTACCATCACTTACTTCAGTCCTGTCACAGGCATTTCCTATCCCATAAATGGCAAAGCAACCTGTGAAAGCAGTCATGTCATCTACAAACTGAGCTGTAACCTCTGTGCAGCTTTCTACATGGGCATGGCTAACACCAAGCTGTCTCTCCAGATGAATAATCACTGCCGAACTGTGGCTAGAAGACAGCTAGACCATCCTGTCACACAACATGCAGTGCTACATAATGTGGCTCACTCCAGTGACTGCTACACAGCTTGTGCCATATGGATCCTCCCCTCAAATACCAATTTTCTAAATTGTGCAGGTGGAAACTCTCCCTACAATATATTATATGCCCCTGTAGTCCCCCAGGCCTAGAGCTTTGCTAGTTCCTGCCTCCACCACCCTTCCTCCCCTTCCCTACCACACCCCACATTCCATCCTTATATACATCTTCCATCCTGCCACACATTTCAGTCTCTTCCCATCCTTCTGACCTGTCCATCAGACAACACTGGCATATTCCACTATCCGTTTGCTGCAGCTCCCCCCCCCCCCCCAACCCTCTGCTTCACTCTCTGTTCCACTTTCTCAGCCCCAACACTGGTAGCTCTCGCCTCGGCCATGCTGAGTCTCGCACACTCGTCACAGCGGCCGTAGCAGGTGGTCATTTCAATATACGTGTGTGTGTGTGTGTGTGTGTGTGTGTGTGTGTGTGTCTGTCTGTCTCTCTCACCGACGAAGGCCTTAATAGCCGAAAGCTAACGGAGTTTGTTTATGCCTGTTATTTGTGCCTTTCCGAAACTCATCAAATGTCTCTGTGGTGAGTAAGCAATGTAACCTTCAAGAAAATATTTGGAATCCTTCCTGGAATTTCCATTATTTTATAATGTTTTATAACTCTTGTATCATATTACTTTCTTTCCTCTTCTCTTTTCATCCCCACTATGTGGTTCACCCAAAGCTGCACATGTTGGCAGCTCATTTTGCAAATTTCAGCATAATGTCTCACTCAATGTTCATTGTCATTCCATCATGTTCTGATCGAACATATAGGGCACAATTATGTAAGTAAACATAAATTTTTCTTTTGTATGCACTGATCTCTTTTTTTTTTTTTTTTTTTTCCTTCTTCTTTTATATGCACTGATCTCTTTTATACTTACTTATGCTTATATTTTTATCAGACTACAGCACTGTAGTGTATGACTATTTTAAATTTTGATATTTGTCAAGTATGATTTTATATCTATTGTATATATTTTCCTTATATTTCTGTACTGTTACTTCAAGCTGTTCTGCAAAACTTGTACTTTTTATACTAATATATAACTGTTTTCTTGTACAGACATTTGAAGAATGGCAATGATTGCCTGAAACTGGTTGTAAATAAAATCTACGATCCTGAATCTGATTGCTGTCTTATGTAACATAATATACACCACAGTTACTGTGATAGATAAAATACTCAAGAAAATAATTATTTAAATGACACACAAACATAATTTATGTTACCTCAAGAATAGTAGTAAACGCTTCTCGACCCAACAGACCATATGTTGTTCCCGCTAATTGCCTGATGGTATTGTGGAAAACATCACCACCAAAACAAAACAGCGCTATTGCTAACTCCAGTCCTGTACCAAAATCACATTCATCTGTGGCAATACTGGCTGCTGTGATAACTTCTTGCAACTTTCCAAGGTAAGCATCACGTTCCTCATCCGATGTTGCTGCTACAACCTTTTCCAATAGCTTCTTCAAATTTCCTTTTCAGAATTAAAAGACAAAACTTGTTAGTAAATATAAATTATGGGCCAGAATTACTAAAAAATAAGACGCTGAAACTGTTGCAATGACATTAAATAAAGAAACAACATATAAAGGAAGGTGTTTAAGAACCATATTAAAATGTTAAGTATCTTATGTTAAAATGTAAAAGAAAACTACTTGAATACTGACTGTCTGCCCCTAGCCAGTGACACACACACACACACACACACACACACACACACACACACATTTAAGTTTACCACATTTGTTTTTATATTAAAATCAAGGAATATGCCACAGGAATTCAAACTTCTTTGTAATAACTACATACTTTTAAGTTCAGACTGAGGAGTTTCCTCATGGCTCACGATTTTGTCAAGAAACTCCCAGAATTTTTTTTATTTTAATTTTTTATTTTTATTAAGTTAATTTCTGGGTTATGCTGTTCAAATCATTTAACTGTGTGTTTGCGACTCCTATACATTTCTTTTTATCTATTGCTGTTCTGTTACAGTTCCATGTACTAACTTGTTCAACGACCTTGCAGACCTATTCCTCAGCTAAGTCCTACAGAACATGATAAACACGGTAGAACTCCACTTTTACTCTTTTCGAGGGACTTTAAAAATAAATAAATACATAAATAAAAATATTAAAAAATGGGGGAAATAATATTTTAAGCAGTACATTGATATATGATGTATGTACATGACTAAGTAACATAATTGAACTTTTCTACATTTATATTAACAGTAATTTCTTAAATTTCATTTGCACTTTTGCTGTCAAGGGCTCTATTTTCACGTGTTTGGTAAATTTTGTTAGCATTTCTTTTTCACGGGCTATATTCTTGCATGTTTAGTACATACAGCAATTGCAAGTAATTTTGCAGAAATGACTAGGGACTGCACCTGTTGTGTGTGGATTCAGGAGGAGTTGGCTGCTGACCGTAAGCAGCTGGAGGCTGTAATGGACACAGTCAACAGGCTTCAGGTTGCTGCCCTGGGCTGCAGTGTCACCCGGACATTTGAGGCAATTGCTACAGTACCTACGACGCTTATTGCAACACCTCCAATCCCCGACGCCACTGTGGTTACTGTTTCCAACATCCTTGCCAGACAACAGTTGCCCGATGGTGATTGGTGAACTGTACAGGGTTCCAAAACTCTGGGCAGAAAGGGAAACAGAGAACTGATGATAAGGCTGTCCCGTCATACCTCAGCAATAGGTTTGAGGTAATGTGCGCTGCTGGTAATAGCTCTGAGTCCACACTTGCTGCCTCACCAGTTGGGGCAGTGGCCATTCCTTCTGAGAGGTCTGGACAGACACAAAGGGTGGGTTTGTTAATCACTGGCAGCTCCAATCTCACGTCCTCTGAATTGGAGCCGACTGGAAAGCTTAAATCGGAAACCCAAACAATTCTGTGGTGACCAAGGGGTGCAAATTTCTCGACCTCTGCTATAGGATGGAGAAATGTAGGATTCCCCTGAATAGGTCAAGCATGCACTACACACACACACACAAAGTGGCTACAAGGGTAACAGAGTATGTGTTGAGTGCACTAGTGGGTTTTAGGCCCATTAAGATGCTTACTGTTTTTGATCAGGGCAGTGGTTGGCACTCTAAAACAGAGGCAGAAATGATAAATATTTTTAACTGCAGAGCGTTTACGTCAAGGTCCAAGGACAGCTCTCACTTTTAGATAGTCACAAAGCCCACATAGGGGCAAAAAGCTGGCTCCAACCACATGTCAACAGGAATGAAATCCTAAGCTCAGAGTGAAATTATACTGCAGAGATAATTTAAAACACTGAAGGGTGGAACCATCTCTGTCGTCATAAAAGATACTATTGTATCAAGTGAAATTAGTAGAGTGGGAATGTTACATAACGTGAACAAAAGTCACATGACAAGTGACTCAAATATGCTCATTGGAAATTTTCACAGACCACTTGGAAAATATTTCCTGTAGATTTCCTAGTCATAGTTTTAAGCAGAGATTTCAACTTACCAGATATAGACTGGGAGACAAACATGTTTTAAGATAAATGGCTGATTTATTCTAAGTAATGTATCTGAAAATTACCTTCAGCAGTTAGAGAGGCAACTCGTGCAGGTAACATGTTAGACTTGCTGATGACAATACGCCTGAGCATTTCAATTCAGTTAGTGCAGAGTAGGCAATCAGAGATCATAAGGCCATTACAGCATCAATGAACACAGCTGTTTCATATCAGTGCACATTCTGCTGCAGAGTGAAAGTTTCATTCTGGAAACATCCCTTAGGCTGTGGCTAAGCCATATCTCCATCATATTCTTTCTTCCAGGAGTGCTAGTCTTGCAAGTTTCGCAGGAGAACTTCTGTGAAGTTTGGAAAGTAGAAGGCAAGGTACTGGTAGATTTGAAGTTGTGGGGCGGCACTGTGAGTTGTGTTGGGATAGGTCAGTGGTAGAGCGTTTGACCGCGAAAGACAAAGGTCTCAGGTTCGAGTCCCAGGTCCGGCACACAATTTTAATATGCCAGGAAGTTTCAATACAGCTGTAAATAGAAATATCAAGAAAGGTAGAAAGATCTTATATAGCAAAACCAAAAAGACTCTCAATGTGACAGTACAGCCTCTAACACTGACAGTGCTGAGAAACTGTGGATGAAGTTCAAGTGCACCAGACAATACTCATTAGGTAAGTGTGTGTTGAGTAAAATTATCAGAGATGGGAAAGATTCACTGAGATTCCACCACCGAGTTACAAAACTGCTATTTAAGCAAAGAACTTCACCACAAACTCTTGCAGACAAACAAAAATTGAACAATTCCATAATTAGTGTAAGGACTGCCGTGTGAGAGGTAGTCAATGACTTTGAGAGCAATGTTTGTGTACCGACTCGGCAGAAAAACCGAAGACAGTCTGGTCCTATTTCGAGTCAGTAAATGGATCAAAACCAAATAGCCAGACAACCTCTGACCACAATGGTGTCGAAAAAGAGCATGAAACACAAAAGGCCGAAATATTGAATGTCTTTTTACAAAGCTGTTTCACACATGAAGATTGCACTGTAGTTCCTCCTCTAAGCCACTGCACGAACAAGAAAATATCAGATATTAAAGTAAGTGTCACAGGGACAGGAGAGCAATTGAAATCGGTCAACAAGGGTAGGGCCACCAGACCTGGGGATAGCAATTCGATTTTACTCAGAGTATGCAGCAGTGTACCAAGGAAGCAACAGTGTACCAAAGTAGCAGTGTACAGAGGATCAAAGAATTTGTAAGGACTGGGAAAAAGTGCAGGTCATTCCTGTTTACGAAAAGGGTCATAAATCAGATGCACAAAACTATAGGCCTATATCTCTGAAATTGGTCAGTTGCAGAATTTTATAACTCATTTTATTTTCGAGTTTTATGTTATTTTTGGAGACAGGAGATCTCCTTTGTCAAAAACATTGGGAAAGGGTAATGAAATGCACGATGATATGCAGCTTGGTGCAGAGAATGACAGTTGAGTGTCAACATCAACAAGTGTAAAGTTTTATGTTTACATATTACATAACTATGTAACAGCAGGACAAACACTGCAAGCAGTTACTTCCACAAAATATCTGGGACTATATATACATGATAATCTGAAATGGAATGACCATATAAAAGCAATTGTGGATAAAGCAGCTGCCAGACTGATTCATTGGAATAATCCTCCATAAGTGTAGTCTATCAACAAATGAAGTATGTTACAAAACTTTCTTTCGGCCACCACTTTAGTATTGGTCATCAGTGAGGCACCTGATGGATGGAGGACAATGGAAAGCAACACACTTTGTTATGGGCTCATTCAGTTAGCAAATGCTTCACAGAGATGATTAGGAAACTCCAGAGGCAGACCCTGGAGAGAGAGAGAGAGAGAGAGAGAGAGAGAGAGAGAGAGAGAGAGAGAGAGAGAGAGAATGTTCCACATCACAGTATATCTGTTGAAGTTGTGAGAGCATACGGTTCGTGAAGAGTCAACCAATATATTGCTTCCTCCTACGTACATCTCATGAAACGACCAGAAGGATAAGATTAGAGAGAGTAGGGCCCACCCGAAGGCATATAGGCAATCACTTTTCTCGGCAACCATATACTACTGGAATAGGAGGAAGCGACAATGGCATGCGAAGCGTCCTTAACCATACACTGTGAGGAGCCTTGTGGAGTACAGATGTATGCAGCCATCAAAAACCTCACAAAGAGGTTTATTTATTATAAAATGAAAGTTATCTGAATTGCTTCTCACACTATAGATGTCTTTTTGACATTTTAACATATTGTGCCCCTCTAATGAACAGAAAAACAAACACAAATCAGCCATCATTGTCACTGTTTATAAAACATCGCAAAAATACATAAATATTTGCACTTCACATTAAGGAAAAATTTTCAAAACCTGCAACACTAAGCATTAAAAAGCTGTATTTTTGCACATAATCTCATCTCTTACATATTGCTCTCATCTGATTTTTCGTTGTTAAAATTATTTTATTAATATCGTTCATAATTGCCTCTACTGGTTCATTCTCACTGGATTGGCCTACAAATGATACAACAATGGACACAGTGGGACTTTGCATAAAAATATTTCCATTGTCACAACATACAACAAACTTGAAGTTGCAGACCTATTTCTAGTTCAGTTTGTTACACATCATCATAATGATGTCACAATATTCATTCCGTGGCACAATTTAGATGTGTTATCTTTCACTGATACAAAAGGAGTGAAAGTGGCAGTTTGAAATTTCTCCAGTGATCATAATTTAATATGGTATTTGCTAAGACAGAAAGATAAGGTCATGGCTGCAAAGGCAAGATCCAAATCTCTCTGTGGGCCTAAAGTAGGGTAAAATCCTGAAATTGATAATGGTGTACTTGCTAGTTTCAACAAGCAATGTAACTATTTGCTGTCCCAAATTGGCGACACTGACTAGACTATAGTTTCTTTTATTTTTTATTTATTTAGCTGCACAGCACCACTGTTGCTGCAACTGACAAGTCCACTTGTGAAGACGACTGGAAAGGAGAAAGTAAGACGAACAGTGATGTTGTGCATTATAGCAGAGGGCAATAAACTTCACCTGCATGCAGTCTTTAAGAGGAAGACAATACCAAAGGTGACTACCCCCATGGAATTCACTTAAAAGTTTAGGAAAAGGGCTTGATGACAGCAGATCTGATTGTGGATCAGTTGGAGAAAATCTGGGTAAGACGAGCAGGGGCATTATTACAAAATAAGTCCCTTCTTGTCTTAGAAAGTTTCCATGGTCACCTAGTGGAAGTTGAAAAGGTGAAAATGAACCAGATGAAGTCCCACTCTGTCATCTTTGGATGTTTAACGTCCGTTCTTCAACCTTTAGATGCCACTGTGAAATAACCTTTCAAAGAACATCTTCAATGCCTGTATTCAGAATGGATGGCATGAAGGTACCATCAGCTGAGTCCAGGTGGCAAGATAAGGAAACCAACAAATGTGTGAGTCAATAATCTGTGTGTGGGAGAAAATTAGTATCAATATTGCTAAAGAGTTTTTAAAAAGCTGGTATTTCTTGTGCCATTTACAGTTCCAAGGATGACATGTTGTGAAATAGTAAAAATGAAGATATGTTATCTGAGCCCTAAAACAGTGATGATAGTGATGAAAGCGAGACCAGAGAGTAGTGAGAGAAATGAATGAGAAACAATGCATTTCTGCTCTTCATTGTAAACATAATGAAACCGTGCTACGAATCCAGTTATTTTGTGTTAATTGAAAATAAATAACCATTTATAATTTCACAAATTATTAGTACTGTAAATATAACTTTTACATACCTGCGACAATTATTTTCCTTCTTTTACAAATTCCTAGAATTACCACTCCACTACTCACAGAATTCCCTCCCTAATCTTTTTAAGAAACATTATCAAGGGGAAAAAAGGGGGGGGGGGTTATTATATGACAAAATACGATACTAGTCACGCAAACTAAGCTGATACTCAGTGTGGTGGTTGATGGGAGTGATTGTAAATGAGAAAAAGACTATTCAATTCATCAGCCACCATGCCATGAATGAACTCTGTTTGTACTGCAAACAACGAAACGTGAAAAGTGTGCTTCAACGGTACAGCTAGCCACACTGTAGGTGCAACCATAGCATCTCTGTTGAGGGGCCATACATGTGGCTTCTGAAAAGGGGCAGCAGCCTTTTCAATAGTCACAGGGTCAACAGTCTGGATGATTGCCTGAACCGGCCTTGTAACATTAGCTAAAATGGCTTTGCCATTCAATTACTGCAAACGGCAGAAAGCAAGGGGGGGAACTACAGTTGTTACTTTTCCCACGAACATGCAGCTCTTTTTCATGAATGTGGCGATGATGGCAACCTCCCAGGTAAAGTATCCTGGAGGTAAAATACACCCCCATTCGGGATTTCCAGGTGGGGACTATTCAGAAGGATGTCGTCATCAGGAAAGACGACGGCATTCTACAGATCGGAGTGTGGAAAGTTAGAGCCATTAATTGGGTAAAGAGGTTAGAAGATTTAGAAAGGAAAATGGATAGGTTGAAGTTACAAATAGTTGGAATAAGTGAAGTTCTGTAGAAAGATGAACAAGCTTTCTTGTCATGTGAGTACAGGGTTATATATACAAATTCAGTTGTGTGTATTGCAGGAGTAGGTATAATAATGAATGCTGAAATAAAATGGAAATGTGCTTAAACTGCTATGAACAGCACAGTGATCACATTATTGTAGTCAAGGCAGATACCGGTACAAAGCCAAAACAGACCACAGTAGTAAAAGTTTGTAGGTCAACAAGCTCTGCCAATGATGAGGAGATCACAACAATGTATGAGGTGGTAAAGGAAATTATTCAGACAGTTAAGGGAGAGGAAAACTTCATTTTGATGGGGAAATATATTAGCTGAATATGGACTGGGGAAAAAGGATTAAAGAGGAAGCCACCTGCATGGAACATAATTTAATCTTAATAAACACTTATTTTAAGAATCATGAAAGACTGTTTTGTATGTGGAAGAGACCAGGAGACACTGGAAGGTTCCAGACAGATATTTTAAAATGGTAAGACATTGATTTCAGAACAAAGTTTTAAACTGTAAGACATACCCAAGAGCAAATTTAGACTCTGGCCGTATCTTATTGGTTGTGAACGGCAAATATAAATTGGAGAAACTGCAGAAGGTAGGAAAATAAGAGAGATGGGACCTGTATAAATTTGAAGAACCTTAGGCTCTTGAGAATTTCAGCAGTAGTGTTAGGCAACAATTGACAGAAATGGGGGAAAATTAACACAATACAAGATGAATGGGTGGCTTTGAGAGATGAAGCAAGAGAAGGCAGCAAAAAATCAAATAGATAGAATGACAAGACTTATAAAAAAATTCCTTGGATATCACGGGAAATAATGAATTTAGCTGACAAAAGATGAATATATAAAAATGCAGTAAATAAAGGAGATAAAACATAGCAAAAAGAAATGAGATTGAGAGAAAGTGCAAAATGGGTAAGCAGAAGTCGCTAGAGGACAAATGGAAGTCTGTAGAAGAATGAATAACTAGGAAAAAAATAGATAGATAGTAAGAGAGACAAGAAAACTTGCTATATGAATATCAAGAACTCAGATGGAAAACTAGTTCCAAACAACGTACGGAAAGCTGAAAGGTGGAAAGAATGTATAGAGAGGCTATATGGAGGAAATGAACTTCCAGACAATATTGTAGAACAGGAAGAGAAAGTGGATGAAGATGAAATAGGAGATACTATACTGAGAGACGAAATTAACTGAATACCAAAAGACTCCTGTAGAAGACAACACAACCTCAGAGCTACTGAATTCTCTGACAGAGACAGTCATAACTATTAAACCTGGAGTGTAAGATGTATGAGATAGGCAAAATACCCTCAGACCCCAAGAAAAATGTTATACGGTATTCTGCATTCCACAGACAGCAGGGACAAACAGGTGTGAAAATTACCGAACGATCAGCTTAATAAGTCAGGGTTGCGAAACTCCAAGACAAATTATTTAGCGAAGAATGGAAAGTCAAGTAGAAAATGAACTCGAGGAAGAACAGTTTGGATTTAGTCCATATGTATGAACATGTGAAGCAATACTCATCTAATGAGCTATTCATAGAAGATGAATTAAGGAAGGCAATTCTACATTTCTAGGTTCTGTAGAAAGCTTTTGACAATATTGATTGGAATACTCTCTTTCAAATTCTGAAGTCAGGAAGAGTAAAATACAGTCATGGAAAGGATATTTACAACTTGTACAGAAACCAGACAGCAGTTATTAGAGCTGAAAGGGAAGCATTGGTTGGGTAGAGCGTAAGACAGGGTTTTAACCTTTATCCAATATTACTCAATTTGTACATTGAGCAAGCTGTGAAGGAAAGGAAGGAGGATTTTGGAAAAGGGTGTAGAATTACACCCTTGTTTGCTGATGACATTGTAAATCTGTCAGAGACAGCAAAGGACCTGGAAGAACAATTGAACAGGGTGTTAAAAGGAGTGTATAAGATGAACATTAACAAGAGCAAAACAAGGGCAATGAAATGCAGTCTAAGAAAATCAGGAGATGCTGATGGAAATAGATCATGTTATGGGACAATAAAGATGGCAGATGAAATTTGTTACCCGTGCAGTAAAATTACATACAATAGTTGCAGTACAGATGCTATAAAACATAGAATGACAATGGGAGGAAAAATGTTTCTGAAAAAGAGAAATTTGTTAAGATTGAGTATTAGTTTCAGTGTACAGTAATGAAACATGTACAATAAATATGTCAGGTAGGATGAGGATAGAAGCTCTCAAAATGTGGCCCTACACAAGAATGCAGTAGATTAGGTGGGTTGACTGCATAATTAATTAGGTGGTATGGAACAGAATTGGGGAGAAAAGGAATTTTTGACATACCTTGACTAAAAGATGGGAATGAGTGGTCAGACACATTCTGACACATCAGGTAATTCACTATTTAGTATTGGGGGGCAGTGTGTGGAGTTAAAAATCACAGAGGGAGACCAAGAGACAAATACCGTAAGAACATTTAAATATATGTGGGTTGCCATTCTTATGAGGAGATGATGAGGCTTGCTCAGGCAAGAGGAGGGTGTAGAGCTGCATCAAACCAGTCTCTGGACTGCAAAGCAGTCTCCAGACTGAAGACTACATCAACAACAATGTTGTAAACATAGGAAATTTGATGCATGGCCTGAAAACATAAACTACAGGAACATAAAAATGGGGTTATCCTGTATAAATAAAAGTAAATAAGATAGAACCCACCTTAAGTTTGCAGCAAGCCTCATGTTAATATGTGGCATTAAGTGTTTTACGAGGTGGTATAAAAAAGGAACTGATTTTTATCTTATTTATTCATGCTGCCTGGGACCGTTCATGCGAATGGACAGTTTGTTGCTGCTCATTCCACATAGAACGCTTCACATGACACAGCATGTCAGTTGGTAAATCATGTGGGTACTATCGCAAGTGGCTGTGCCCTTGATTGTGTACACCTTCCGGGTTACAGGACTGGAGTAAGTGGTGGTGGAAGGGTGCATAGGGCAGGTTTTACAACGGGGGCAGTTTCATGGGTAGGAGCCAGAGGGTAGGGAAGGTGGTTTGGGGATTTCATAGGGATGGACTAGGAGGTTACGGAGGTTAGGTGGGTGGCAGAAAGACACTCTCGGTGGAGTGGGAAGAATGTCATGAAGGATGGATCTCATTTCAGGGCAGGATTTAAGGAAGTCGTATCCTTGCTGGAGAGCCACATTCAGAGACTGCTCCAATCCTGGAAAGTATCCGGTGACAAGAGGGGCACTTCTGGGGTTCTTCTGTGGAAGGTTCTTAATTTGGGGGGATGAGGAAGTGGCTCTGGCAATTTGCTACTGTGCCAGATCAGGAGGATAGCTGCGGGATGTGAAAGCTGTTATTAGGTTATTGGTGTACTGGTTCAGGGATTCAGGACTGGAGCAGACTCGTTTGCCACGAAGACCTAAGCTGTAGGGAAGGGAACGTTTGATGTGGAATGGATGGCAGCTGTCATAATGGAGGTACTGTTGTTTATTGGTAGGTTTGATGTAGACGGATGTGTGCAGTTGGCCATTGTACAGATGGAGGTCGACATCGAGGAAAGTGGCATTGGATTTGGAGTAGGACCAGGTGAATTTGATGGGACTAAAGGACTTAAGGTTATTTTTTTTTTGGTTGGTAACACTGCGCCCGCGCGAACGTTTCGAGTATTTGCTCCAGTAAATAATTACAAAAATCGTTGTTTTTAAGCTATATTTAATCGTTTGCAGTTGTTATAAATATAATATAAGTGTTGTTACATTAGTGGAAGTGTTAGTGTAGTGTTAAATAAGGAAAAACTGTGTAAAAAGTTTATTTTACCTGTCGCGCCTATAGCACGTATTTGTAGGCCTAATTTAACTCGCGCGAATCGTTGTAAACAGTGACTAAAACTTATTTCTAATTACCGATTGTTCTATTTTTCACTCGCGGCGTACAGTAGTTAGGATTTATAAAGTCTGTCAGACGTTAATTTCGTGATTTATCAAAAGTAAATATAGTAATCCGTGTTTATAGGCCTAAATTTTGTTTTCGTGAGCGTGTTTTATTTTTTTAGGCCTAATTTTTGTTTTCGTGACCGAGTTTCTTTATATCCAGTGCCCTTTCGGTTAATCATATTTGCTTGAACAGATTTTAGTGTCTCTTGGTGTAACTTTTACGTTTTAGTCAGTACTTAATCAAGTTTTTATGATTTCTATTTTTACCATGGGTGAGAAGTGCGTGACATGCCGTAGGATCGTTAGTTCCGGGGTATGGTGTGATGCTTGTAGTGGTTTTTTTCATTGGGGCGAATGTAGTGGCGTGGGAAATGGGGGTGTAAATGAGGCTCACCAGTGGTTTTGTAGAATCTGCAATAGAGATAGGAAAATAATGGAACAGGAGGGGAAAATTGCAGCTCTTCAAGCTGAATTAGATAAGGCAAGGGAGACTCTGAGCAGGTTAAGGAGGGAGAAGGGTGAACAGCGGTGGGAAGTGGCAACAGGTAAGAGGGGGGAACAGACTTAGGACAGTTTCAGACAGCTTTGTCCTCAATGTGAAAAAAAAATGTGACCTGTTGCCTCAGTCAGGATCGGATGAGCCTCATGTAGCTGTAACTGTAGAAAGGACACAACAGACTTTCAAAAAGGACTTGAAAAAGGTAGGGAAAACTGAGAAAAGAAAGAAAGTCTTGTTGTTAGGTAGTTCACATGGTAGAGGTGTTGGCCAACTACTGTAGGAAGAGCTAGGACCAGGGTACCAGGTCACAAACGTTTTCAAACCAAATGCGGGCCTGGGTCAGGTAACAGAGGATATAGGTTCTTTATGTGAGGATTTCACAATGGAGGATACCGTGGTTATAGTGGGTGGTCCGGGAAACAGCATTGACAGAAACTGTGAATACTCTATAGAGTGTGACCTGGTGAAGATATCTGCGGCAACGAAGCATACTAGTGTGGGATTTGTATCTGTCTTGAGTCACCATGATCGACCTCATTTGAACTCTTCTGTCAGGAGAGTAAACTTGGAGTTGGAACGGCTACTCATGTCAGATATGGGGTCCCATATTGGTTTGATTTCTGTGGATGATATCTGTAGGTGGGACTACACTAGGCATGGCCTTCACCTCAACAGGAAAGGGAAGGGAAAATTGTCTGGGCTGATTGCAAGTAACTTATGGGGGGGGGGGGGGGGGGGGCACTGTCACAAATGGTAAAATACCAGTGGTTACAGGTGTCAGAGGGATGCCTTTTTTAGGATAGGGAGGGGGGGGGGGAAGAAAACCAGTTTTGAGAGAGCTTGTAAGACACCCTCAGTTTGGAAAAGCAGATGAACAGGAGATAGATTATAGCAAACAATGTTTAACAGAAAGTAGTCAGAAACTTCCAGTAAATCTTACTCAAGCCATTAGTATGCAATATCAGTTATCTTTATTACATCAAAATATTCCAGGACTCAGAAATAAACTTGATGAACTACTCATTTGTATTGATGAAATAGATTCCTCTAGCCCAATTGACATAATTTGCCTCTCTGAACATCATGTGGCCACTGGTATAGATATGTTAAACATTCCAGGATTTAATTTAGCTTCACACTTCTGTAGAGTAGATATGGAGGGAGGAGGAGTTGCCACATTCATTAAAAACTGCTATAAATTCAAGAATATTGATATAAATAAATTCTGTCTAGAGCAGCATTTAGAAGCTTGTGCAACAGAAGTAGAATTCCATAACAGATGCTATATAATAGTAACTATTTACCGAGCACCTGCAGGAAATTATAATCTATTCATAAATCATCTAGAAGCTCTATTGGGTTATTTAACAGGAAGAAATAAAGAAATCCTGGTTGCTGGTGACTTTAATACAGATTTTCTTATGCAGTCCTCCAGTAAAAATTTATTGCAGTCAGTAACTTTGTCTTTCAATCTAACACACACCGTAAACTTTCCAACTAGGGTAACTAAAACCTCTAGGACAGCAATTGATAATATTTTTATAGACAAATCAAAGGAACAAAATCATATCATAAAACCAATAATAAATGGCCTGTCAGATCATGATATGCAGCTCCTTGTTTTAGGTATAGATTCTAAACAGATTATGAAGACTGCAAAATGTACATACAGGAGAGTAGTCAACCCACCAAAAATTGAAAATTTTAGAAAACTCCTCAAAGACATGAACTGGAAAGATGTATATAGTGCTAATGGCATGAATGAAAAATATAATGTATTCATTAATAATGTTAGTATCATGTTTGAAAACTGTTTTCCTCTAAAAGTAATGCGAATTAAACACAAGTCTATAATAAAACCTTGGATTACACAAGGAATAAAGATTTCATGTAAGACAAAAAGGAAAATGTATCTATCAGCTAAGAGTAGTTGCAATGATGATGATTTAACTAAATATAAGGAATACTGTTAAATATTTAAAAAAGTTATTCAGGTATCTAAACAAATGCACTATGAAAAGAAGATAGCAACATCAGGAAACCAAATAAAAACAATATGGGATATAGTGAAAGAAGAGACTGGTAGAACCAGAAAGGAACAAGAGCAGGTACGATTAAGAGTAGCTGAGACATTAGTAACTGATGGGCATGGTGTGGCAAATCTATTTAACAAGTACTTTATATCCGTTACTGATAGTATGGGATTGTCTGGGTCAGTAAATAATGCGCTTGAATATTTGAAACTAGCATTTACAAATAACTTCACACACATGAATATGTCAGTCACTTCACCACAAGAAATATCTTCCATAATAAAATCTTTAAAAACAAAGAATTCCAGTGGTTACGATGAAATATCAACAAAGTTAATTAAAGCTTGTTCTTGTGGACTTAGCACAATCTTAAGTTATTTGTGTAACCAGTCTGTTATAACGGGAACATTTCCTGATTAGCTAAAATATGCAGATATTAAACCTCTCTTCAAGAAGGGGGATAAAGAGATACCATCAAACTACAGACCCATTTCACTTTTGCCAGCATTCTCAAAAATTATAGAAAAGGTAATGTACAAGCAGCTTCTCAACCACGTAACCACAAATGGCATATTGTCTAGAACACAGTTTGGATTTCTGAAAGGTTCCGATATTGAGAAGGCTATTTACACTTTCAGTGAGAATGTACTTAATTCATTAGATAATAAATTGCAAGCAGCAGGCATTTTCTGTGATTTGTCAAAGGCATTTGATTGTGTGAACCATAACATCCTTTTAAGTAAATTAGAATTCTATGGGGTCACGGGAAATGCTGCAAAATGGTTCAAGTCGTACCTCACTAACAGGAAACAAAGGGTGTCAGTGCAAGTGACTAGTGAATTAGGCCAACAGTCATCATCGGATTGGGAAGAAATTACATGTGGTGTCCCACAAGGATCCATCTTAGGGCCATTGCTTTTTCTTGTGTACATTAATGATCTCTCATCAGTTACACTACCAGAAGCAGAGTCCGTTTTGTTTGCAGATGATACAAGTATTGCAATAAAGAGTACGTCAAGTATAGTGATAGAAAAGTCTGCTAATGATATTTTCATGAACATTAATAAATGGTTTAAAGCCAACTCATTGTCATTAAACTTTGAAAAGACGCACTACTTGCAGTTCAGAACATGTAAGAGATTTCCTGACAGCATATGCATTAAGTATGAAGAAGAGCAGATAGAAGAGGTTGGCAGTATTAAATTCCTGGGATTACAGCTTGATAATAAATTTAGTTGGGAGGAGCACACCACAGAACTGCAGAAACAACTCAACAAATCTGTATTTTCAATACGAGTGTTATCAGACATAGGAGACATAAAAATAACAAAGCTTGCATACTTTGCTTACTTTCATTCCTTAATGTCATATGGTATAATATTTTGGGGTAACTCTTCAAGTCAGTCAAAAGTCTTCAGAGTCCAAAAACGTATAATATGTATTATTTGTGGAGTAAATTCATGGACGTCTTGTAGAAGCCTCTTCAAAGAACTGGGTATATTAACTACTGCCTCTCAGTATATTTATTCCTTAATGAAATTTGTCATAAATAATATATCCCTTTTCCCAACAAACAGCTCAGTTCATACATACAATACTAGAAATAAAAATGATCTACACAAGGATTTAAAAGCACTTACTTTAGTTCAAAAAGGGGTCCACTACTCAGGAACACACATTTTCAATAATTTACCATCAAGTATAAAAAATTTAGCTACAAATAAAGATCAGTTTAAGAGGAACCTAAAAAACTTTCTAGTGGCCAACTCCTTCTACTCCATTAGTGAATTTATAAATTGTACCAAATGATGCAAGCACTCATACTATATTAGTATTATTATACTATCAGCAAAAAACAAAATAATAATAATAATAATAATAATAATAATAAAATAAAAATTAAAAAAAAAATAAAAATAAAAATAAAAAAATAAAAAAACACCTTAAAAATTATGTATCTGTATTTATAAGTGTATGTATTTGTATTTGTATTTATATTATCAGTATTATCTGTTATTCAACTTGTAAATTTTGTTTCTTGACATGTTCCACATCCACGAGGATCCCCTCAATATGGATCTACGGAACAAATAAATAATCTAATCTCTAATCTTGAAGAGGAAATTCTGGAGTTCTTCTTCACTGTGCGGCCAGATCATGAAGATGTCATCAATGAACACTGCAGAGGAAAGAAAATACAGTAGTAACCTGACTTATAGCAGATGTTGAAACTGATCGCCCTTCATCTCTTAGCACCCTGGGCAGCAAGTTACTAATGGTGGATCAAAACTGGCCTTCTGCCATCTCATATGAAATGTTCTGCTGCAGTTCTTGAAGACTATAAGAGTTGCTGCAATATTCATTAGACTTGAAGGCTCCCCACCCAGGTGGTCAGCTAAGACTACTAACTAAATGACCTTTGCTAACAACTCTGTCCGGGATAAAGCTTTTGTAAAGTCTCCCAAGCTTCTGCAAGCTGTATGGGCATTTATGCCATTCTACTGGATATATTTGTGGGTCTTTCCCCCTCCGTTAATGTTGCCACTGTTTCCGGTCACTTTTTGCACCAGTCAACCCAAAGATGACAGACATGAAGAAAAAAACAATAGCAAGCTTACCAAATTTAGCTTCCATCAAAAAAGAACATACCCATTCATACAACCACATTTGAACAACTCACGATCATCATCTCCAACTCTGAACACAGTAGCGAGAGATGACGGCTGCTTAACGTAATAATCATAATGTTCTCTAACAGTGCTATAAACAAACAAGCAATCTAATAACATATTTCCCATCAACGTACATTCTCCATAGATCAGCAGCATTTCTACCATATCTTCATGTGTGTACATAATACAGTATAAGTTCCACAACACAACGGTTATTCACAATGTGTACTATCTCCGTGCCATCACTAGATTACTATGATGCACGACTACACTGGCAAGCAGTGTACGGCACGCCAAAGCAACAACAAATGGGATGCTCAGAGGGTGATGGAGTACAGGAGTTTGCATGGGTCGCAAATCACAAACAAGGCGAAGTGGTAACTGTGGCTGTAGTGGGAACTACGTTGGACACGTGTCTAGGTAGAGCTAGGCCCTGGATGAATGAGCATGCGAAAGGCACAATGGGTCATTTAACGCATTCGATAAACCTTATTTTGGGTGTACATGTTAACTAAGACAACCTGACTGGTGTATACCGATCGGTACTGGTTCATATTGTGTACGTAGACACATAAAACGTGCAAGAGGGAAACCATTATGTGCTTATGAGAGTTGATGGCAGCAGACTGTATTATTCGCGATTACGAGCAGCATGGGGTTCACGCCTGAGCCTCAGGATGTGCGCTAGCAGCGTATTTTATGTTTTTCAAGCGTCTACGTCTCATCACAATATCTCGAGATGTAATGTAATTGGAATATTGAGATGCAATCAATGCCATTGTTTATGTGATTTGTCATGCTATGGATTGCTGAAAAAAAATATAGGGTGTCCATTTAAAAAAACTTAAGTTGGTGTTAAAAAACACATTTGCTTTCGTTTTATAATGTTTCCAAATATGTACATTCATGGGCCCCAGCCGTACATTGATACTGGTGAAAGTCGTTTTCCAGTAGCTGTTATTGTTCCAGAGATATTTTGGGTGGACAAGATAGCTGAGACACCCTGTATAATGAATTGGCAATCACGCCATAATGTAATGACATAAGAATAAAAATAATGATCTAGCAATTGCACATCGACATAACAATAATTTACATTCTATTATGTAACTGAACATAACCACATAAGAATGAAGTACACTCACATGCATAAAGTTTTTAAGTATTAGTGTATATGGGCACAGGAAACCAAGTTGGTTATTTTAGTTAGTGCTCATAGAACCACATATTCGTTATCTACCACTTACATGTTACCTACCAACATTTATAGTAACTATATTAGTGTAAAACATCTTTAGTTCTATAATACATATAATAACTTTGCACTCTCATCACAATATAATGATATCAAAATACATATAATGATTGGGCAATTACAGATTGACATATAAAATGATTTAAATTCCACTATGCATCCAAACGTAATTCCGTAGGAATGAAATACCTCACATCTGCGTCAAGTATTTTAAATATTAGTTTACGTTGCCATGCGATTACCAAGTCATTATATTTATTATAGAAATATAGATGTCTAATTTTGATATAGTCACTACAGATGTTAGTAGATAACTAATTGGATAAAACATTATGACAAGGTATTGAATAGGTGGTTCCATGAACACTAACTAAAATAACTGACTTGGTTTCCCATAAGATCTCACGACTTTTTATGGTGGAAGGAATTCGTCACGAGACTTGGTTTTTTGTACATTTTAAGTTTTTGATGGGACATCATTTCTTTTTGTAGATAGTCCTTTTCTGTAAATTTGTTTGTACATTGGCCACGGATTTTCTTAAAATCCATTCCCTATCTCTTTGGTTTTGTTTGGTTTGGTTTGATATAACAGTATTTGGAAAGTCCGGAAAGTCGATTTCATTGTTCAATCCTTTCATCATGTATAGTACTGCCACCTTTGGTGAATCAATATACAAATATCAACAAGTTAGTGTTGTATTTTGCAGCAGTTTGTGAACTTCATAACACACAGAAGTTGCGGATTAGTGTATTAGTATTACAAAAATATCATCAAGTTTGTCTAGTACACGATAGAATTTTTCTTATGGCAGTGGTGGCGTAGTGTGCTGAAGTTGGCAGCGACCAATGAATGAGACACTTTGGAAACCAATCACATAAAATTAGGGGCATAATCTTTCGTGTTGACCATGAAGTAAATAATTAATTCTGTTCCTGCTCTGTAGTTGACAGGTTTTTGTACGATTAATTTTAATCACTATTTCTTACGACTGTTATAGTCTTACACAAATAATTGTTGATACACTGATTAAAGTGACAGGAGGACCAATAATACTGTATTAGATAGTACCAGTCTATTGTGTGTGTGTGTGTGTGTGTGTGTGTGTGTGTGTGTGTGTGTGTTTCTGCCGAGGAGTGTTTGTTTCAGCACCCAAAACGAGGATATTCCCGGACATTTTCCTTTCGATTCTCATCCTACATCGATTTCTTTGAATTGAACATTGATGTTACTATCGATGTTTTTCTAATATTGATCATCCCTAGAGCAGTTGTTGGTAGCACTTCAATTTTTAACATTCATTTTTTTTTTTTATTAGAGCTGGAGATTTTAAATTTTGATACGAGTTATAGATTTGAAAACATTTACTCCATTTTACCACTCTCATTAGCTATGTACTTTAATGATTATTGTATTGTGCACATCTACAGCAAATCATCTTTCAGGTTATGCGTGTTTCATTGGCCTCCTGATAAATTTATCCTAGAAAATCAGCACTTCAATTTTCAAGTTCGCGTTTTTATATAATGATATCATGTGACAATTCTAGCTTAATGTTGATAACATGAGCAGAACTAGCACCTCCTAGAGAAGAAAGAGGGCATACTCACTTCAGAGAGTTTCCACTTTATGGCACAGACCATAGATAACATACACGGCGCACCTTCCATATCAATGGCGTCTCGCTATATCTTCCGTGTTGTGGTTTAAAACCAAAATCTAACGTTTTTGCTCCCGGTCTGAAATTTTTACCTCGCGTCATGTGATGAAATTTTACACACTATGAGCAACAGTTTTCTCATTTATGACTGAATCAAGCTAGAAGGTAGGTGTCATTGGTACTGTTTCCATTTGCAGCAATTTAAGCTATATCTTATCAGTTATTCTTCATTCTCTAATCAGATACCTGATGTCATTTCTGACAACTCTTCACTTAGTAGAAAGGAGATGGCTACATTAAAATGAAAAGTTAAAAAAAAAAGTTACAGCACCAGGATTCGAACATGCAATCTTGCGCACGTGAACCTAATGCGCTACCACAAGACTACCAGCAACACAATGCTCAAAACCGCAAGTTTGTAGATACTATTCTATAAGTGAAAATTTTTCTAGAATGGATTTTTTCTTCAGATATTTGAATTTTTCTCTCCATTAAGCCTCGAGCGATCGCGCTGGCGCAATGAGTGGGCCATAGTTAAATAAACATGGTTTTCGTTATATTGGTAACAATGGAGACGTTTGAAACACTAGCTGTTCCTCCACTATTATCCTCACTATTGTTGTGTGCAGTCTGGTAATTGTCGGTGTTCAAGAATATTCGTAACAGGAGAATTTGTGAAGCGCTGTCATAACTGGCGCACTCAGTGCGCCGTGCAACTGGTCATGTAAGTATTTTATTTTACTTTCTCAAACGTAGTGTTGTATTTCAGTCATGTTATTCCTATACTTTATTTTAGTGCAAGGAAGCGTTTAACCAGCGAGGAAGTCGAGTGGTTCTTGAATGAAGATACAGATATTTTGAAAGATGTAGGCAGTATGTCGGATGATGCCACTGATGATGAAGAAGAGGTAATCACTCAAAGTGACCGTAACACTGAAAGTGAACACGAGTACGAGTTTGATGAAAATGAAGACAGTAACTGTCAGTCAGGTTGTACTGGTGATTGGTTCGTTGGAAGGGACAAAACAACTATGTGGATGAAAGTAGTTATCACAGCCACAAACAAAGCCAGAAGTAAAAATATTGTAAAAACATTTGCAGGACCAAAGGCTATTGCTAGGGATGTAACAACCGAGATTTCTGGATTCAGTAAGATAATTAGTATGGTAATGATTGATATAATTTTACATTACACAAACAAATACATTCAGCTCTTGCCTGATTAACAAAGAGAAAGAGATAAAAAAGAAACAACGAGAACTGAAAGACTGGCACTACTTTGTTTACTTTATCTTTTTGGAATAAAGAAAGCTAATCATATGAATGTAATGGAGATGTGGAATACTGATTGATCAGGAATCTAAATTGCAAGAGCTGTGATGAGCTACAGCCGATTCCTGTTCTTGCTACATTGTATTCGTTTTGAGGATAAAACAACTAGAGCAGAGAGAAGAAAATTTGGTAAGTTGGCTGCAGTAAGATTCATTTTGGAAGAGTTTGTCAGAAATTGTAAAAGTACGTACAATCTTAGTGAGTTTGTAACAACTGATGAAAAACTTCAATCTTTTCGGGGACGTTGTGGATTTGTACAATATATTCCCAACAAACCTGCCAAATATGGCATCAAGATATTCGCACTCTGTGACGCAAAAACATCTTTTACAAGCAACCTCGAGGTATATTGTGGAAAGCAACCTGAAGGACCTTATGCAGTCTCCAATTCAGCTTCAGAAATAGTTCACAGGCTAGTGAGTCATATAGAGGGATACAACAGAAATATACCAATGGACAATTGGTACACAAGTTTTACCTTGGCCAGATCACTATTACAGAAAAAGCTTACATGTATTGGGACACTGAGAAAAGATAGATGCCAAATTCTCTTGTAATTTTTGCCTAGGAAAGATCGAGCACCAGGTTCGTCCCTTTCCGGGTATAATAAAGATATGACATTGGTTTCGTATGTGCCAAAGAAGAACAATGCGGTTCTGTTCCTGTGGTTTCGTACGTGCCAAAGAAGAACAAGGTGGTTCTGTTGCTGTCAACTATGCATGATTCAGATACTTTTGATGAAGTTCATGTAAGCCTGATATGTGTTAAATTATAATGCCACGAAGGGGGGCGTTGATACAGCCGACCAGATTTGCGGCACATATTCTATGGCTCGTTTTACGAGAAGATGGCTCTTGGTAATCTTTTTCGCGTTTGGACGTTGCAGGCATCAATGCCCAGATCCTATTTTATTCAAATGGACAAAATCATAAGGTGTCGAGAAGGATTTTTCTAAATAACTTGGCTTGTGATCTCATGAAAGCACATCTAGTAGAAAGGGCCAAAATTCCAAGCCTTCCTGAGGATATTTCGCTGTTCCTTCAAAGGTACCAGACAACATCTGAGCAAATTGTGCAGCCTTCTCCTAACAAATGAAGACGGTGTATTATTTGTGGAAGAACCAAGAATGTTAACACAACAATAAAGTGTGATTCATGTAAGAGTTTTGTTTACAGGAAGCATGTGATTATTAGTTACTCGTGTGAAAAGAGTCATGTTGCAACTACAGACTCAGAAGACTATAGATATGATCATTGACCTTTCTGAAATTACTGAGTTGGGCTGTCTGTAAGCTGTTACAACAACATTTCAGTAGACATTCAGTACGAACATATTTGTTTTCAAAGTTTATAATAAAACATAATCTTTTGTCAGTTAAATTGTAAATTGAATTCTTGGCTTTTCATCTACATTTATAATAAGAAGTGCCATGAACTGTCGCATTAAATAATGAACCCTTTTTTTTCTGTTTTTTTTTTTTTTCCAATGAAAGTGATAAATATTATATACATATTTCTTGATTAGACATGTAGTATTTGGAATTTTGGTGTCGAAATAAATTCGTATTAATTAGCCAAGATGTGTAATATTTCAATACTATTAACACCTCAGTAATAGTACATCTACCTTTTAGAAAATTAACTATAAACATTAGTACTGTCATGAGTTCATGTGAAAAGTGTAATAGAACCGAGTCAACGTATGTGGCGCACTCAGTGCGCCGCGCGACTGCTCCTGCACCATGAAATTGCGCGACTGCTTTAGGGTTGAAGGCTAAACACTATTTAAGTACAAAATTTGACATTTGTGTGTCTGCTAGAAGTACTTTACAATTTTGATGATCGGTGAGTCAGTGAGTGACAGAATTAGCGATTTTAGACTGCTAATATTTAGTAAACTATAAGGTGTAGAAAAGTATAATTGAAAATATAGCTAGTTGTAGTAGATACACTTGGCAACCGAAAATTCAGGCTTCTAGCTTTATCCACAACTGAGATACAGGGGGATCGAAAGTGCCGTCTACTGCTTCAAGGAAAGGATGGTACGGCCGTGTGCTTGACTTGGTGGGGGCACTGCCGTGCACCCAGATAAACTATTTGTCGTGTATCCAATGGTGAAAAATGGAAAGTACCAAAATGTTTAACACTTAAGTTTCTGTAACATACTCTTGCAATCCTTAAAAGATTGAGCACTTGTTCAGTGTGTCAATTGAGTAATATGATGATCTTTTGGCCAAAATTTTAATAATTTTAGATAATGCTATTTGGTTACACTTACTTTCAGTCTCTATGAGGCTTCTATAACCAAGCTCAGTCTTCTTGTCATAAGGAACAACCATTCCTGCCTGATGAAATGTTTTACAGACAGTTCTCCTGGATCGAGCTTTCATTTCTGGTGTGTTTTGATCCAAAGAGATCTTGTGGTTTGTGGCCCATTCTTGCAGACTACTCTGTATTCGAGAAACTTTCATTTTTTGGAATGGATCTGCTTTAGAACGGTATTCCTCAAGATACGAGCTGTGAACAGAATGAATGTATAATTAAGAAACTAATTTGCAGCTCACCAGAAACACAATCACAGGCCTGCAGACAAGTCTGTAGAAAAGACTTAAATCTTCAGCCACAGGCTTCATCAGGAAGAGAGATTGTACACACATATTCATAAAGGCACAACTAGTGCACACAAGATTGCTATCTCCAGCTTTTGCAACATTAACCGAGTCAACAACAGTGGAAGGTCCAGTAAGGAATGTTGTTAATAATAATAATAATAAATTATTATTATTATTATTATTATGCGAACAACTCACTATAAAGACAAATGTTGTATGGCATGAGTGGTCAAGCTCATGAAAGCATTTTTGTCTATTTATTTTGTATTTAAATAATGTTATATTAAAAAGGAAGTGGATCCAGATGGTCAGTTTTTACTAAGAGATATCTCTCACGTTAAGATGTATATGATTTTGAAAGAGATGTTGATCGACCGTTGAGGAAGCGGCCAAGAAACAGTACTGGTGGGGAGTGTGTGCTTGGGAGAGAGATGGTCAGTGAAGGGGTGCATGGTGTAATGTAACAATATGAGCCTCCATCTAAAGTAGTATACGGTACCTCTCTTTACTGAAATCCAGGATACCCTTCTTTTCTTATAGTGTAGTTTAGCATACAATTTCCTATATACTGAAGCTCTGGATGCCTTTCTTTCCTGTAATGAAGATTATGATACCACCTTTATACCTTTCTATCCTGTAGTAAAGTTTGTGATAGCACCCGTATTCATTTCTACGTTATAACAACTACATTGTTTATGTCACTAAGTATTTACCTCATTTTATTCCCATTAATAAAATCCATTAATTTCGTAGTAATTACAGCTTTTATGCCCATTACTAAATTTCTATAACTTCGTAATTACTATTACCTTATTTTCCCATTATCAAACCTCATTAATTTCGTAATGCTCTATTACTATTGTTCCCATTATTAAACCCCAGTAATTTCTTAGTATTTATATTGCAGCATTTATTTCCTTTCATTCCCTTTATTAAGATTAGATTCATTTTCATAATATTTTTGGCTTCCAGTACAAATTGTAATTTAAAGTTGTTGTTACATTTAATTGTCATTACGGCTAATTGTCAGACATTGTACTTCATTGTAAAGCAGATTATTTAACTTCAACCAAACAATAGGATTCACTTCATTTATAAAATATTAAAACTATTTAATCAGTTATTTGTTATACTAATACATTGACATTGTATAATGAATACAAATTACATGAATTTTTTGTTTATAAAAGAACCAATTCAAAAATTATCATTGTGATAATTATGCATCACTTAACATTGTTAATAACGTAATAAATACATGTAAATCGCGGGAATTAGTGGCCAGTAAGTTGTTGTACTTCAAAATTAGAGTTCAGTTCAAGCCAGGTGTATCTTGCCTGTAGCAATAAATCGAAGTGGATTTTGAAGAAGTATTTGTTCTTTTTGAAAAACACCCCTTCACAATTAATATTTATCATCAAGTTCAAATTTTATAACAAATTAATTATTAAATGTGGCGATCACCTTATTCAAAGAGGGATCATCATAATGGGAAAAGGCACTACATGTCTAGTCTTGGCAGAAAAAGGGCCCTCCTGGATGATAGAAGTCAGTCAGTCTGAAAGAGCATTAAGATTCTCACAGCAAACAGTCACTTCTCAGAATTCTAAATATGGCGAGAACCAGTATACAACAGTTCAGCTCTGGTAAGTGTTTATGTTGGTACACAGGAACTTAAGAGAGTAGAAATGGTGTTCTGGAAACAAACTATTTTGAACTATTGACAATTTCATGTTGAGTGATTGCAATAAATACAGAATTAATGCATTTGTTAAGTTATGATTATTTAGTTGAGGGAAAGTGCTACCAATTTCTCATCGCAGATAATGCAACTGTTTAACCATTTTATTCAATTTATAATTAATATTTCATCTGGCCAGTTTCAATAAGGAACCAATTTGATTGAATAAACCTTATTCAAATGTTCAAATATTTGTTAAGATTATGGGACTTAACTGCGGGGTAATCAGTCTCTAAACTTATAAACAATTTATGAACGAACTTACACTAAAGACAGCACAAACATCCATGCCTCAATGCGCTTGGCCGCTCTGCCATGGCTAAACCTTATTCAACTAAATCTTTGACTTTGCATATATAATTTGCAAATGTTAAAATAACACTCTGTTTATAAACGAACCCATTGTAAAATGTAATACCATATTTACATATAGGCCGCACCTAAACTTTTGACATGATTTTATAGAAAAAATTGAATCTCAAATATAGGCCACACTAATAAATTTATCAGACACATCAGTTATAGAACGGCTTCTATTTCTCTGCAGCGAATAAACGGTGTGCCAAAATTTTACCTTCATGCTAAGTGGAAGGCCATCACTTATTTCTGTGGAGCATATAAATCGTCTACTAAAACCAACGAGTTGTGGACACGCACGTGAAAAGCAAGAAATGATAAAATGTGTATATAGCGCCAGAATTAAAGCTACAGTCTGACCCACGGTGATGTTATTAAATGGTGTATGTTGTGTGAATATTTGTTTTGCTGTGAATGTCATTCATTTTTATAATACCGCTTATCGATTTACAAGGAATAATCAACCAAACAAACCCATGATTTAATTAAAAGAAACTAATAATTTCAAACATTGATAATTTACTAGGGAAATTTCAGTGTGGTGAAAATTTAATATGTCATAACATTTTTTGGCAGAACACTTCACACAAATAAAAAAAACAAGTGATTCCCGGCATGTACCAGTGCCAACATTGCCATGTGAGTACCGTAAGGCCTTGCCACTGATCTACTTTTATCTCACATACCATTTCTGCGGTTTTGTACTCTGTGTGTTATGTACATCTGCTTTATGTTTATTACCACACAGACATATTGAACTGTGGTTGGCTGTGCCACAGAACAATGATAAATGGGTTGCGCTGCCACAGCTGTCGATAGCGAGTGGGGACATTAAATACAGGCTATGTTGATACATGACTCGCATCAGTCGCCGTTTCGTGGCAAAAGGGAAATGGCTGTAGGCGGTATTACACGATGATCTGCTATGAAAGGTATAGGTCTAGTGTGACAGGCATCTCGAGGCAGATCACATTGAACTACCACAGAACCATGAACATTAGCAGACACTTTATCCATGCTCCTGAATAGAGACCAGTTCTAAACTCCCGTGAATTCGTGCATGCGCACTTGACAGCACTAACGCATGCATGTGAACAAATAGTAGCAGTAAGCTTTCAACTTGTTATTTGTGTATGACATTCGTGGTTAGGGCAGATTTCAGACTTCTGTGTTACAGATTTTTTCCAGTTGGTAGGTTTTCATAAATGCAGAAATTTTTTTATTTTAACATTTGTTTGCCAGCAGACGTTTAAAGTGTTTATGAAAAGGGATTATTGTGTTGGTTGCTACATACATTAGATATGAAATAGAGAGCCGTTGAGTCATAATTCAGGTGTACAGGGAGTAAAGTTGTTTGTATAACCCGCACAATTCCTTTATCATAGTAATTTATGTCAGTAATCATTTATTCCTAAATGATATGGCTACAGCTTTACAGACAGCAGCTCTTCAAACCAGATCACGTCCTTCCTTAAAATTCGCAGCTGTACCTGCCAGAAGTTAAAATTCTTTCCTTGGACATTTGTGTGCATGTTGTCATTGGCCTCAGTTAATTAAGTAGTGTTGAAGTCTAACATTGAACTTGAATATAAAACTAAAGTGTTGAGTCTGTAATTCAAAACAGTGGCAAGTCAATTCTGTGCTAACTACATAAGAGAAAAAGAAATGCTATATAAAAAAATGTTAACTTTACATTAAATATGAGCTCACAGAAATAATTTAAATGAATGACTTTCCAAGAAATCACAGTTTCACTCGGATTCTTATGTGGTATGAATGAACGATTAGAGCAGCTCAGTTTTCTTCACGTTTCATGCCCGTTATTGCTACCTATTGCGCATGCGCGGAATTGCACCAAGAAATATCAACAATGCATAGTGTTAATAGGTTTACGTGAAGCTGTACGTCGTTCCAGATAATCACACTTGTGGCATTGCTGCATAGGCAAATTGTGTAATACAGCCTTAAACACACTGACGAAGTTTTGCGAAATGATGTTGAAGTTTTTTGTTTTGGAAAGAATAGATACTGTAGTAAGTTTATTCACCCACATGATATGTGTATATGTCATGAAACTTCGTGATTTGTAATGTCAGGAGGAAATTCTCGAATAAAAGCCACACCATGATTTTTCTAACCAAACTCTCGGAAAAAAGTGCCGCCTATATTTCTTCTGTTTCCAAAACTACAGGCTGTGCATAGTGTTTTTAACTACAGCATCACAGGTAAAATATTATATCTGCAACTAAGGTAGTTGCTGGGGCATGAAAGCAGATATGTGTGGTTCTACACTAAGATAACATCAAGCCTAACTTCTAAATCAGAGCTGTGTGAAGGCCAATACATAGGTTCTTACAGCGCAAAGTCACACTTGCTTTAATCTTAGCTGTGAAAAATGCAGTGTAGGATACTGAGTAAAATCTAACCTCTGATTTGGTGAAATTTTCACATTTCTATATTGTTATTTCACTTCTTTTCTGTGACAAGTTAAAACTGCTTCACAACTTTATGGACACACTGTAGATTGCATAAATATGTACTACCACTATTATACCAGAGGGAGGGGAGGAGAATTGTTCCATGGATAATGAAGCTCATTCATTGTTAACTATCAAAGTCTTTAATTTCTGTAGGAGTAATTTAAACTCAAATTAATAAGTTCCGAAATATTTCCGTACATGATTCCAGACTATTTTGCAAGACAATTACACGAGACGCTTACAGAGAGATCTTTACACACTGTAAAACAATGACAGAGACAGAGAGCAATGCTACTACTGTTACTATTTATACTATATACATGACAAATGATAACTGTGATTGCAGTGTTTTGACCCGGTTACTCTATGACTTTAACTATTCTAACTTTACAAAGATATAACAGATTTCCTTAAAATTTTTTTAAAAAATACGTAAATTCCGCCTCTTACAAAAATTAAAATGTACTGAAATGGATATCCCAATGCGATGACTGTGATGTAGTGTTACAGCACCTGAAAGAAAACTTTCAAAATCTATATACCTTCAGAATAATGTTCATCTCACTCATTTGTCCTAAGTGTTGTCTGTCCCCCCCCCCCCCCTCCATTGGCAGAAACAGTTTTTAACCTCATCTGAGTTTATGCTGCTAAGCATTCTACGTGTGGGAGTCAATATTTTGCTCTTCAGCAAAAAATACACAATGGAGACAAACGATCTCTGTGTGTTGTAGTACAAACTCTCTCTTTGTACACCATAGTAGTTCCGTGTCAATAGCTATAACTTATAAGAGGCTGGAAGGTATAGTGGTTGAAACTCTTCAGCTTATAGAAAATTTGGACTGAAGACAAGCAATTACTTTTGACACTATAACAGCAAAGACGTTATATACAGCGAAATGTGATGCACATTCTTCAGTGTTTTTCTGCAACAAGCATACGAATACAGAAAAATAAGTGCATATTGCAGTTTGAAATGTAAAACTACCAAGAAAGATGCCAAAGCGTAACAAAGAAATTTCGCATTCTCGTTCCATTTCTAAAAGACAGAAAACGGCGTTGAAAAGTGAATCTACAGACAATAGAAACTTGAAATTTGTAGACAATGTTTATCTAATACTGTAGGCATTAGCGATTTTTCGATACTCCCATCCCTAAGGGGGTGACATAGGGGATGAACAGTTTTCTGAAAATACGTTGCTATTAAGGCAATTTTAAAGCAAGAAATATAAAACTTCAGATTTAGATTTTTGATTAGAATTTTTAAAAACACGTGTTTCAATATTTCTGGAAATTCAACCATTTAGATTTAAAAAAGGATGTGTTTTGGGATGTTTTGAATTCTGCCATCAATAGTGCAATATGGGGTGGCAAGTTGTATCAAAATACTTCATTAGGGAAGCATTTTTAAAGCTAAACATACAAAAATTTATATTTAGAAGTAGAAACAACCAATGCAGACCATTTACATGTGCGACGCAGTGGGAATTAAGCCAGTTAAATAAATATTATTCTTACTTGATGGCTCCAAAGAGATTTTCAGCCATGGGTTTTATCACGCAATCCACTGCAGCACAATTGCTTGCCACAAAGCAAGGTGCTTCTTTGGGATCATCACGAAAATATCCAATATGGAACTGTTTCTTTTCATCTCCTTTCATTACTGTCTGAAATTAAATGAATTTTAATTGTTGGCAAAATTATAATCAACAATATTTATAGTGGAACAATTAATTCCTTTTAAATAATGAATAATTACCATCAAAGTGACATAATACTCTTCCGCCATTAAGGAAATTGTGCTTAGAAACTTGAGCATTAACTAGAGAATAAAGCAAAAACTATTTGGGACTTATTACGTAAGCCACCAACACAACTACTAGTCCAAACAAATAGAGCACCCAAAAATTAGTTCTGGTAGAAAAAGTGACAGTTTCAAATCATTGACCACAAATTCAATGTTTACTTCCTCAAAATGACTACCAACACAGCTCCTTGCACTAAACAATTCAGAGGCACATGATTTGCTTGTGCAGCCATTATTAATATATTACCTGTTCACTTTACAATTGTTGATGACAGAACGCAGAACTAAACTTTGTTACAGCCAATTGGGGATGAAGACATCTGTCAATACTAGACAGTACACGATTGACGCACATGGTTCGTAACTGTACAGTCACATTATTGTCCTAGTGTGGGTGGATATTCTTGGTGTCTTCTGAAATGGGTAGGCACCACAAAAATATATGTAATCAAATAGTACATTTAGTTGGATACATTCTAATAAATTATAATGTTCAGTTTTGTTTAAAAGAAAAATGGCAAAGCTTGCTAATACTGTTGAAACACCTACGGAGAGCAGCAGCAGTAACAGTAGGGAAGAGTGTGTGTCTAAGAACATTGTGTAAGTGGACCACATATTTGGTGGTGGAGCACTCATTTTAGTTGGCCTTCGCGCAAGAGTAATCAACAAGGAAAAAAAATTGGGCAAGATTCAAAAGCTTTAAAATGGAATGCCTCTTTTAGTAACTAGCGTAGCATAGTGGATATCTCACCTGCCTAATATGCAAGAGGTTTGGATCTTGTTATGTGCTTCAACATCTTTATTATTCGGTCATTCCATCTCAATTCAATGCAGTAAAGTAACATTTTCAACCTGACCATTTCAGATTTCTTTCAAATTTGGGACATTCAATGACCTAGATAAGAGATGGAAAAATACCATTTTGCAGGGCTGTATTACAACTGCGAAGAAAGTTAGAGGTCTGAGAAGTTTGGAATTTGTGCGAAATTTACATGTGTGTCTCAACATAATAGAGTGTAATTCTGGTTCTAATTAAGTTACAGTAATGAAAGTGGCACCATAGTAAAGCTAATGAATAGACCTTTGCTCTGATATGCCACATGACAGGTTTCTGAATATTTTTATTCTAAAGGTCATTGACCTTGACTTTTGACCTTCAATATTTCAAAACACCCCAATTCAAAACTTTCTGGAAAAAATATATTTTATTGTTCCGTTATGTCACTACAAATATGGTAAATATCAAGACGGCACACCAAAGGCATTATGCACAAAAATTATTTTGTCAGCAACAATACACTACCAAAATGAAGGACGTAACTCACATATATGAAACACAAATTATAACAACATACAATTCATTAGTAATATTCTACAAAAATGTGATTTGTATTATTATAATGGTATTATGAACCATTAACATTATAATTTGAACAAAAAGGCAATGAAAAGTGATTAGATCTCTCCTCACAATTCTCCAACTAAATTGTTAATGTTAACCACATCTGATGAAGGGAGATTGTATGTCCTTCCAGTTGGTGTCACTGGATCGACTCTTGTGATAATACCACATTTTCTGATGAGACAAGTGTGTGGTTTGGCAGGAAACACAATCATGAAGACGGTCATCTGTTTCTTCACAAGTTTGTAACGACGTTTGTAACAACATTTGCAACCCACCAATGATTGCCATACAAACAGGCAACAAATCCAAGTATATCTGTTAACAGCATTTCATTCGCCATAGTAATCACCGAATCTTCTCTACTCAGTGAGGTAGCAGAATATATCTTTGCCCATACTAAACCTTTGTTAACAGGTATTACACAATGAAGCTTATGGGTATTTTTGAAACGTTGTTTCAGCTTGACCGAATCTTCCTTATGATAAGAAACTGATGTTTAATGGAAGATACAAGAAGGAATATTTTCCTTGCACCACTCAAACAACTGTCTTGACTTGAGACTGGCAAGTCTTGCTAATCTCTTTACAGTCCCTGCTACTCCATCACAAGGTACTTTACCATGTGCTGTAGGAAAAAAAATGCCATTTTGCTGTAACATTAAAATCTTCCTGATGGTAGGACAGATTAATAATGTTCTTTCTGTTTTTATATTGGGCAGCACATCAATATGAAAAGTAATAAATGGGCTTTGGATTTGAAAACTGACATTTTAAGAAATTTATGAAATTTTTCTGGAAAGAATAAACACACTCTGTATCATGCTGAAGACAGTCAGATATTTCCACACATGATACATGTAGTATTTCATTAGTGCTTAAGTCTCTGTAGTAAGCTACAAATGGGTGAATTGTAGCCTGTGAGTCATTCCAGTGTAATCCCTGTACCTCATCCTGAATGGTGAAGGAGTAATTTCCTGCAAAGTCACAAAGAACAAGATGCTCATTTACTTTGAAACCTCCTTTAGTGGTTTTACAGAAATGAGATTGTTGCTGGGAGATAAATGAGTGTGCCAGGAGCTGCTGTAAACTCTATGTACGCAGCTCGATGAAACCACCTGTTGACTTTGTTATAGCCTCTAGAAATACCCTGCCCGTAGTTAACCAACACTTATATGTAATTTCATCAATGCAGTTCTTACTAAACGGATCATACAGATGAACAGTTAGCCTTGTCATACTTGGACAATAGGAATATGTACCTAAGAAACATGCCAGTGGTGCAGGATTGCATGTAACAAATGCTATGCAGTGCTTGTATGATGGTAATGTGTGTTCTTCAAACTTTGTTAGCACTTTCAGTTTACACCCTTCAATCATTAACTTGAAATTCTGGTGTGGGACACACACACACACACACACACACACACACACACACAAACAAACAAACAAACAGTATGGGTCCCACTGGCATTGGCAAGAACATAGTGCTGTTACACCACAAAAATTGTGGCAGGCAAACGTGTTTAAAATCTTGGATTGCTCACCATAGCTGGACAGATTCAGGTCAGCAGCTCTGTAGTAGAAATGCTTACTTGTCTTGCACGACGACGGTCGATGCTGTATTGGCAAGTTGGAAAGCCTGCCATCAGCGAACAGCTGAGAGAGGGAGACGGCTGTCACACAGAGGGGCAGCTAGTAAATATTTAATAACTACACGTAACTCTGTCACAAGAGTGAATAAGACTGCGGATATGTCAGCGGTGAAGTTACATCGAGTGAACACTGCATTTTCAAATGCAACACATTTGAACCGTTTCATATGTCATAGCTTCAGCAAAATTTATGTATGTAAGCAGTCACTTGGTCTTCGAGATCGAGAATGCTCAGGAGGTAGTCATCGATTCACCGGCTTACTCATTGTGCTCAGTCTGTCACAAATAGCAATGCATACTGGTAGCTGCTAGAGGCAGCTAGGAGATGGGGTCTGGTTGACGCCATACTTTGCACTAACCATCATCCGGGGAAGATGGTGATCTGCTGTGCTGACAACTTCACAACACTATGGTTGCTGTCTGAAGCCAGCGCAGTCTTCAGTGGTTAGCTACCAAAGGCCAATGTTCCTGTCATTGAGTTAGCACTCTGGTGCTAATCCTGCCAGCCAGTATCCAAAGTAGGATATCTTCACAGCATCCGTCTTCAGGGGGGTCCACGCATGGATCCACTAGCAGCTGCATGGACTGGAGAAGGGACCGAGTACTTATCAGTAACAGTCCCTGTTTCGACTCACAGACGTCACGGCATGGGCACAGCCATCCAGACGGCTCACAGCAGTCGGACCACCGAGGACGCAGTGTTACAGCAAGCGGACGAGTCCGAAGGTGACGCCACCTACTGCTCTAGCTCCTGTCGAGCTAGTGCCATAATCAGAATTATTTTATACTATGGAATCAACAAGTAAACTTTAATTATGTTTTATTAGTGTTATTGGCGCTCCTCCAGGTTCCACACCTCATCCTGACATACAACTGGAAACCCACCACTCGGCCCCAGCAAAGTGGTGTCAGAAGTGGTTCTGCCTCAGCAGCATAGTGCCAGAATTCATCAACACCATCAGAAGTGTTGACAAGAGTGGTCCTGCCTCAGCAATGTGGCAATGACGCCAGCAGAGTAGCGGCCGACAAAAGCAAGTAGTGTCTGGAATATTGCCAGAAGTCGTTCGACTGTACCAAAGCGGCATCAGAAGAAGTTCTGACAGCAGCAAAAAGGGCTCCAATCTAATCTCCATCAGCAGCAGTGTGGTAAATACAATAAAAATGTTATTTAAAAGAGGCATAGTGAGCTTTGTTCTAAGGGTAGACTTATGGTCACACAGCACACAACTGTACTGAGTGTCGCTGAGTAATGATTAAATGATTAGTTGTAAGGTATTCCATTTGTGAAGCGATTGTTGGTTGCAAGCTAGGAAAAGTAAGTTGCACAAATATGCCAAACACAAAGTCAGCTTAAACTGGTGACTGTATAACCATTCTGATGGAGCAAGTGTCGCACTTGCTAGAAGAAATTGCGCAGTTAAAGTTAGGTTATCAGGACTTCCAGTCACAACTTGAGTCCTTTCGGACTGCACAGAGTTCGCAGTCAGGTAGAAGTAAATTTGAAGTGCCTTCAGCAATAAAGTCACCCTCAGTAGATCCTTTCCTAGCAAACCTCATCACACCTTGTCCCAGTAAAACAACAGAGAATGTCGCAATATTCATTAACAATGTGTTGGTGGCAGCTGGAATGTGTAATTGGTCAGATGAAACTGCTCTGTGGATGGCCAATTTACGCCTTACAGGTGAGGCCAAGACATACGTGATGTATCATGAAACACTGAGCAAAGCAAACACTTTTGAACAACTAGAAGAGGGTTTGCGTCAGAGATACCAGAAACAGAACTGCTAGATTTTTTTAGGGAAAAATTGAGTGGTTTGACACAGAAAGTAGACGAGACTGTGGAAACTTTTTCGGATAGGACCCGAAAAATAAATGCTCAAACCTATGAGTTAAAACACATTCCCGAGGCAGATCATGTCATACTTTGAGAAGCAGAGAACAGAGCTCTTTATGTATTTCTACGAGGGATTCTGTCAGAATTCTTGTGCAGAGTATGTATGGAAATTGGCTTCAGCTTTGCATGTGGCTACTCATTTGCAGGAAATAGATACTGCTACACGAGTACGCGGTGATAAACATAATTTTGCTTCGGAAAAGAATTTTTACCATCGTGGGGTAAAAGGCCATTTGAAATCACAGTGTAATCAGCCACAATGTTACACATGTGGACAGGTTGGACATAAAGCGGACACATGTAGAAGTAGGAAGCTGGACGAAGGAAATAGAAAATGCAAACCGTTACACGGGAACGGGAATGTTTTGTCCATCGGAAAACATTCCCCATAAATAAAGAGTACTGCAAACAGTAAAACAGAGATATGTTGTTGCTTGGTGGGCATGGTAAATGGTGCAGAATGTAAGTTTTTAGTAGATACAGGGGCATATGTATCTGTGATTAGTCTAGACCTCGTGACTAGGACAAGACTAACTACTTCAAGGCATAAATTATGTGGAGTGGGAAATAATGATTTGACATCATTATGGACAACACCGCTCAGTTTTCAGATCGGATTTGTAGGGTTTCGGAAGCATATGGAAGTGTTGCCAACTGTGGGACAAGGATATTCTGCAATTCTCGGACTTAACTTCCTGGATAAACATTATGCCCAAATTAATATTGCACAGCGCACAGTTGAGCTTAGAGGTCATTTCTTTCCAATGGGTTCAACAGCTGTAAATGTTTCAATGTCGCAAGGTACGCTGATAGTCAAGGTATTACCCGTTAACACTTTCACTGTGGCTGATGCTTATAAGTGTCCGCGCTCAATGTAGGATAGTGTCAGCCCCAGGAAAAGTGTTAAACTGCTTATGCGTATTATTAAGATGATTACGCATGATAAAGTACATATGGGTACAGGGAAGTTAGTTTGGATATCTGTAGATTCTGAGGTTGCGCAGCAGCAGTTGTGAGTGGTAGAGCCACTGCAGGGCAATGCGGCTTTGGATGAAATGCATTGTTTTATTCGAAGAAGCGTTGCACGCATAACTAACGTGAATGGGGAACTAATGGTTCCAGTGAGTTTGGATAACTTTGGGAAAGATGAAGTAAATCTCACAAAAGAGTTGGTAATAGTGAATTTAGAGGTACTCCAAGATGAAGATATCATTGGATTCCGTGATTATCCAAGCATCGAGTGAGTCGTTAATGCATCTGTTTTATGAAATAAGGTTCGTCACTTGAAAGATAGTGAACGGGAACCCATAGAATACTTGTTGTTAGAATATTCAGACTTGTTTAATTCAGATGGTTCAATGCCAGCAATTCCTATCATCCAACACCGCTTACTGACAGGTAATTATCCACCATTGTATAGGAAGCCATACAGATTAGCAAAGCATCTACAACCTGTAGTAGACAAATTTATAGAACAGAAATTAAGGGAAGGTATTACTGAACAAAGTGACAGTCCCTGGTCTGCAAACATCGTCATAATTCCAAAAAAAATTGCCTGATGGTAAGAAAAAAATATTGATTTTGTTGTGACTACTGTTGCTTAAATGCACAGACAACAACAGATGCATATCCGATCCCAAACATCACGGTTACCCTGGATAACTTGGGCAAATGTAAATATTTTTCAACATTAGATATCAAAAGTAGATACCACCAAATAGAAGTGTGTCAAGAAGATAGACCTAAAACAGCTTTCACAGTGCCTGCAGGACATTTCCAATATCACAGAATGCCGTTTGGATCGAAAAATGCACCAGCAACATTTCAGCGGCTACTGGATGGTGTTCTTTGTGGATTAAAATTGAAATTCTGTATGGTATACCTTGACAATATTATTGCATATTCCAAAGTTATACATGATCATGTGCAACATCTGAAAGAGGTATTTAATAGGTTGAGAGCAGAAAAACTTACACTGGGATAGAGAAATGTCACTTTGCTCAAGCAGAAGTTAATTATTTTGGACACATTACAAAGGAGTGAATCATGACAGACCCTAGACTTACAACAGCTTTACATGATTTTCCGGTACCCCAAACGCTTAATCAGTTACAATCGTTTGTTGGTTTGTGTTCATATTAAAGGCAATTTGAAAAGGGATTAGCTGAAATAGCACAACCATTAACTAAGTTGCTATGCAAAGGAGTTACTTTTCTATGGTCGACACAGTGTAAAGAAGCATTTGATAAACTGAAACAGATTTTGACATCGAGTCCGGTGTTGATATTTCCTGGTTTTGAAAAAGAGTTCATACTGTCCTATGACGTTTCTAACATAGCTCTGGGTTGTGTTTTGTCTCAAAAAGTCCATGGAAAAGAACATCCAGATGCATATGCCTCCAGACAGTTGAATAAAGCTGAGATGAATTATTCTACCACAGAAAAGAAGATGTTAGCAGTTATATACGGGATTTCGTACTAGGCCCAAAAGACCCGTCAAGTTCCTTGGCAGGATGGGCATTGAAATTAAGTGAATTTGAGTACAAGGTGATTCATAGACCCAGTAGAAAGTAGAAAGATAGTGGTTGTGGAAGTATTTGATGGACGTAAAGACGATTGGATTATGGCACAGGCAGCAGACAGTGATCTTCAACTTCTTAAGAAACAACCTCAGTTTGAGATGCAAGAAAGGTTGTTATGTAGATCCACTAAGTGCGGACCGCATGTCATAGTTCCACAATTGTTGAGAACTAAAGTGTTGCGTCAGGTTCATGGCCCCATCTTGTCAGGTCGCGGAGGGAAAAGGACAACAGATCAAAGAGTAGCTGAAAGGTATTAGTGGAAAACATGCTGCAGTGACATACAGCAATATGTCAAAAACTGTATTCCCTGTGCACAGCAAACAGAGTGAAGTAATCAGAAAATTCCTCTACAAAGACTACCTGAAGCAGATAACGCTATGTCCTTCCTTGGTTTAGACATATTAGGACCTTTTAATAGGACACAGACAGGTAATGAATATGCACTTACCATCTTAGCTCATTTTTTGCTATATTTAGTAATAGATCCACTCCCAGATCAAAAAGCTACCACAATAGCAGAAGCATTATTCAATAATTGGATTTTAAAGTTTGGCACACCAGACACAATCATATCAGATCAGGGTACGAGCTTTTTAGCGGATGTCACTTATTAAAAATTAAGAATTTACGTACAAGTCCTTTGCACCCACAGGCAAATGGGTGAACAGAAGAGTTCATAGTACAATAGCCAAAATGGTAAGCCACTATGTAAATCCACAACACTCCGATTGAAATGTCTATTTAGGATTCTTGGTATCTGCTTACAATTCAAAAGTTCACACTTCAAATGGACTGTCACCATATGAGATAGTTTATGGGCGTAAAATGCCATCACCTTTTGATGTACTTCAAATTAAATTGGGTCCTCAGGGTGAATCAGTGAAGAATTTTGCTAAAAAATTAAAAGTAATATGGCAGCAAGTGAGACGTGGGAACACCAAGACTTTGGAAAGGCAAGAACGGATTGAGCAACGAGTGAGTAAACTGCCACAGTAAAGGGTAGGGCAATGGGTGTTACTAGCTACCCCATACACTCCTAAGCGAAAAACAAAAAAGTTTTTAATAAAATACAATGGGTCATATCAGGTTATTGAATGACTTTGCCAGTCAATGTCAAATCACAATTACCGAGTAAATCTTCCATAGTCCATATTAGTAGAGTGAAACCATTTAAAGGAGAAATCAATGCACTACCACAAATGCCTTCAAAAGTTGAAGAGAAGGAACATTCTTTGGATGTACCCTATGCGCTTAGATCGAGGAAAAAGAAGCGTAAATAATATGCACATGTTTTATTCTATTAGTTATTTTTTATATTCTTGTCCATATTTTGCATGTATTAAGGGTAGAAGAAAATGAGGTAGCATCCCCCCCCCCCCTCAGGTGGGTACGAAGATGATTGGCTGTTCTCTAAAACAGGCTAACGTTGATTGGTTGTAATAAAAAGGTGGGGTGTTTTGAGATATTCAAGGTCAATGACCTTAAGAATAAGAACATTAAGAAACCTGCCATGTAGAATATCACTGTAAAGGTCTATTCATTAGCTTTCCAATGGTAGCATTTTCAGTGCTTTAATTTAATTAGAAACAGAATTACAGTCTTTTATGCTGAGACGGGCACATGTAAATTGTACACAAATTCCAAACCTTCCTGAGCTATAGCTTTCTTCGCAGTTTTAACACAGCCCTGCAAATTGGTATTTTTCCATCTCTTATCTGGGTTACTGAATGCACCAAATTTGAAAGAAATCTGAGAGGGTCAGGTTGAGAGGTGCGTTGAATTGACATGGAATGACCCTATTTTCATATCTTTATGGAAAAGACTTTGATCACAATTTAAATTGATTAATTGGTGTCAACATAACTTTTAGTCATATTCCTTTCTCATATTGTTGCAAACATTGTGTAAACCTTTTTGTAATTGTGTCACGTGTTTTGATCCTGTCATTAATTATTTCGAATCCTTTTGAGTGTAATTTTAATTCCTGCAGTTTCATTATTATTATCATTATTTAATAAAAAACCAAGGTTTAAACTGACTAACTGTATAAAATAGTTATCAAAGTCATTTCAATTGCACTATGTTACTCTGCTGCTGAATACGCCTGCCCAGTTTGGTATACATCTGTCCATGCCAGGCATGTGAATGTTGCCCTCAACGAGACCTGTAGAATAACAACAGGATGCCTGAGGGCAACACCTACTTACAAACTATACAACCTCACCGGGATAGCCCCACAAGATATAAGATGGAAAGTTGCCACAAATATAGAGAGATATAAAGTAGAACAAAACGCTGCTCACCCGCTACATGGACACCAAACTCCCCCAAGCAGGCGGAAATCCAGGAAGAGTTTTATGAAAACTACTGTCAACTGTAGTACATCACCCTCAACGGCAGGCAGGACAAAACCTGCTGACAACCAGAAATGCTGATATCACAATATGGATTCCACCTCTAGAGGCCCTCCCCCCAAGGGAAAATCTGCCGTGGAAAACGTGGCAGCCCCTCAAGAGACTAAGAAGTGGGGTGGGTAGAACAAAGGACAACATGATCAGATGCAACTACCTCGGGGATGAATCAACTCTCTGCGAATGTGGATCTGAACAAACCGCCAAGCACCTGTACAGCTGTCCTCAGTGCCCAGTATCCCGCACACTTGGAAATCAAAAATATTGAAGATGATGATGAGATTCAAACTTGAATTCCCGGCCACAGTTCACAAGCACACTCTTCTTTATACTACAGCAACTGACAAAGTTGTCATTTTATATCAAAGCTCTGGAGTACCAAGTGAAATTTCAAAACTATTTATCAGCAATCACTCATAAAGAAGCAATTCACCAGCTATCTGAATGTTTTCTCTGGTTTAAGGCTCTAGGCATTTATGCAAAATTCCAGATTTTTTTTTTCGTCAGTTAATCAGGTCTCTTCAGGGTGAATGACCCAACCTACATCAGCATATGATAGGATGGTTTCAAACCGTCAATCCTCCAGTGGGAACCCCATCTTCTTAGTTAGTAGATCATACACCATAATTTATATTTCATTTTAAATATCTTACAGTTTGTTGTAGAATAATGTATCAATGGCAAATGCTTCCTCCCCCCCCCCCCCTCCACAGCTACACACCCAAGTCAAGTTATAGCAAAACAACAGTTGTACTTTAATTTCATCCTGTACTATTTTCCGTAGAAGAATGTGTTAATAGCAAGTGTATTATGTGTTCACTTCAGTTTTTCGATAGTAACTATACAGTTTTTAATTTCACATGTTTTCTTACAAACCAAGCATATTAAAAACACTTGTATGGCTGTTTTGTAAAAGTGCCGCTGCATTGTTTGACTGTAAAACAAAGTTTAGTACTCTTATTGTTCATTACGATTTTTTTTTTTTTTTTTTTTTTTTTTTTTACAAGAATGAGTTAACAGAATGTACATTTGTTTAATTTGCTGTACGGAGATCAAGTTCAAAACGAGAAACGTGTTACATCATACTTGTGTATAGTTATACCGCTTGCATGTCATTCGAAACAACTAATTGCAGAACACGTCAACAGTTCATAGCACCCTCAGCTAAAATGGCAATCATAAAGTGAATGAGTAATACATATATGTGTATATTCGATTAATCTGATAGAAACTCTTCAATGAGATGTGAAAATATTAATCGAAAGAGATGAGAGTAGCTGGCTAGTATGTACCTAACTCAGTACCTCCAATAGTCACACAAAAAGAGATGAAAATAAATGTAGAACACAAACTTTCTGAAGTTAATTCCTTTGTCATATAGAAGAGGGGAAGGAGGAGAAGTCACTTCCACCTCTCACCCTTCATGCCATCCTCACCTCATGACCTACATTATTAGTAACCTTTCCCTTTTATTATCTTTTCCTTCCTCCTACCTGACAAAGGAATTAATTTCTGAAAATTGTGTGTGTTTGTGATGATCCATGCAGTGTGTAATGAAATGAATATTAGCAATGTAACTATACCCCAATGCCCACACTAGAATTGATTTTCCGACATCCTCTCCTCTGTACTATAAAATGCGCTAGATCTGTGCCTTTTTCTCATCTATCTTCCTGTCACAGCGTAATTTTAATATATTTCTTTTGTTTAATAGTTTAAATAGTAGATTGCATTCATTCAAAATCATTAATTGCATGTAAATCAATCTGATAATGATTTTTATTAAAACCATGTTCAAGAAAGTAGGTCATGGTAGAGGCAATAATAAAAAAAAATGGGTAAATTATTTCTAAAGAAATTAGATACAAATGAAAACTATATCAGGAATAATTCTGTAACCTTTCTGCACCACTTCCATAATGAATAATAATTAATTCAATTCACAACTTGCTAATTGCCCATATCATCCATCTACAATATGATTTTCATAATATCATTTTGTTTCCAAATGAATTTATTATCTGTTGATAAAGTATTTTCATAAAGCTATGTAGTGTGTATGTTTGCATTTCTGTGACCATGTTAATTGAAACCAATACGCTGTAACTATACTAATTGTCGTGAAGACATAAATACTTCATCTGCCAAAACTGTAGGGGGTCATTTAGGTCAGTCTTAGCAGTTCAGTCATGCAGTGTCTCTGTTATTGTCAGTTGTAATAATTGATTGTGGAGCAGAAGAATGTTAAATATTCTTTTTATAAAAAGAATGAGTATTTTATCTACAAAATTTTTAGATATTCTACCACCAACAAGGACATTTATGGAGTGTTAGAAATTGGTGGAGTTAAGCTGGGATGTGCTTTCTGCTTGTAAGAAGGCTAAGACCTGTGTTTCAGGTGAAGAAAAATCATAAGATGAAAATGAGGAGATGTCTACCAGTGATAATTCATCATTAGAAGAAAATGTTGATCCTATCGAAGCTGTGTTGCGTCAATTAGCCGACATAAACAAATGCATGGGTTTGATGGTGATGAAAAGTGATCAAAATAAAGTGAGTTATTAAAACATATCACAGTGACAAGTAATCAATTGTCAGGACAGATCACAAGAAACAAGTGTTCAAATTAAAAGTGAATAGTCAAAATAGACCTCAGAAAAATCTGATCAAGTTAAAGGTGAACTTTTGGAACAAATCTAAATTGTGAAACAACAAATAAATTTCAAATTTGATGAGAAACTTAATCAAATAGCCAGTGAACTGGCAGAATTTGAAAATGCTGTAGATTCAAAACAGACCGAGGTCAATGCTAGTGTGGAAGACAAAGTAACTAAAGTAGAAGATGGGCTATCTAAAGAAGTAATTCACAATGCAGAACAAAATGCGATTCTAGATAATGCTATTAAAAATGAAAGAAAAGTTATGCAACAGACTTACATGACTTACCAGAATTCTTTTTTAAGTAGTATTAGACTTAACAATAACAGTTCCTCTTACTTGTATTAATTAATTGGAATTAAACTGTCATGATATACTATTTGTTTACTTATTTATTTTTAGAGAATGCATTGACCAGTAATGCATATAGAATGTTTTACAAAAGATATAGTGACTGGCCTGTACTTAGCCCAGTACTGCCAAATAGTCACACAAAAAAGACAAAAAGAAATGTAGATCTTATAATAGTACATATCATTATTAGGTAATAAGGACAGTTTACAACTCACCGCAGTGACGTGATGACGAGCTGTGACAGGCACATGAAAAAAGACACACACACAACACTTAAGCTATCGTCCATGACCTCCTTCAGAAAATAGAACAATCACACAGGTACACAATACAGTCACACAACCGTTATCTCCGGCTGCTGCACTTCGAATTGGTCACGACAGCTGTAGATGATGGTTGTGTGACTGTGTTGTGTGCCTGTGTGAATATTCTATTTTCTGAAGGAGGTCATGGGCAATAGCTGAAGTGTTGTTTGTTTGTGTGTGTGTGTGTGTGTGTGTGTGTGTGTGTGTGTTTTATCTGCCAGACACAGCTAGTCATCATGTCTTTGCAGCGAGTTGTAAACTGTCCTTATTACCTAATAATGATATGTACTATTATAAGATCTACATTTCTTTTTGCCTTTTTTGTGTGACTATTTGGCAGTACTGGGCTAAGTACAGGCCAGTCACTATATCTTTCGTAAAACATTCTATATGCATTACTGGTCAATGCATTCTCTAAAAATAAATAAGTAAACAAATAGTATATCATGACAGTTCTTGATACACTGGATCAAAACCTTCCCTTGTTAAACATTGGAGGCAAAGTCTGAACACTTCTATAGAATATTTATAAAAGAAGTAGTGGACGTTTCACATCAAAATTTATTACTAAATACAGTAACTTAAAATTAATAGAAATTTGAGATGTACTCATTACATATTGGAGCATGTAAAAGTAATATTTTTCTTGTAATTATGAGCTCATACTGTTGCTGACAATTATATACCTGGAATTCTGGGGGATCATAGTAATATCTCCAATGGCGAAGATACTCTGATTTCTTATACTTGCTTCCTGGTCCTAAATTTCCAGACAAAACATCAAATGGTCCAACCAGTGTCAGTCCAACAGGACTTAATGCTTCTGTAGGGAATAAAAACACATATGAGATACATTTGAATAGGACAGGCCAAATCTATTTTTATGTTGTTCATATAGCAATTCTACACTTTACTAGCTTATATGCCAGTGCTTCCCAACGGCTGTTAAAGAGTGACCTGCGTATATCAAGGTTTTTTTTTTTTTTTTTTTTTTTTTTAGGGTTTTGGACTTAGGTTAGCAAAAACAGAATCCTTGTTGGATCGCTCTGTCAATAAACTCAGTTCTTCGAGCCAAGGTGCACATCAGTTGTACAGTGGTAGAGTGCCAGACTACAAATCCAAAGGTCGCGGGGGTCGATCTCCGCCAGGTCCTGGCATTTTTATCTGTCACTTTCCACTTCTTTCACCTCTGGCAGCATTGCTCATGTGAAAACTATTGAATAGCACCATGGTTCAGAACCCATGTTAAACTGTAGGTTCCCCTATAACTGGCTGGGTAAATCAGTTTGAAGGTTGGAGGAAGGCAAAGGCATACCACCTCCAAACAGGACCATGCCTAGTAAAGCACTGAGGTGTTCAAACCAATCTTCAGGTTGTTGACTGCTTTACCTTTATCTCCTAGCCAAGATATCAAATTTAAGTAGAAGTCATTGTCAAAAACGATGAATGGTCAAAGTTTTTCATACAAAAAGTGAAATTAAATTAAGTCCTTCCTCCGGAACAATGAATATTCATTGTTTGTTTGTGTTCATAAAGTTAAGACTAAGACTGAGGTATGTATTTGTCTGTCTGGCATAAACTTCTGAAAACACTTCTATCGTTGAGATGAGAAATAGAAATAATAATAATAATAATAATAATAATAATAATAATAATAACAGTGTAATGTATTGCTTCTATGGCGTAGCACTAAACTGTTTATCTCTCACAGTAAGTGTATGCTGAAGTATTAGAATGTTGCAGTGTTGCACTGGGGACAATGTAGTTATTCTGTATACCGAGCTCCATATTACTGAAAAGTCGACGAATACTGAAAGTCTGGTAATTCAATCAATAGAGCAGTTCACGTCTGTTTAAATAAGACGTCATTAAGGTATCAATATGCGATAAAGTAAGTCTGGGTAATAGTTGAAGGAATTGCGTCAGCTGATCGTCTGTATAGAACTTTCCATTAAATATAGTAGTATTTCCAGTGAATTGTCTTGACTGTGTTAGCAACATCGGCCACTCTTTCAGCTATTACATATCCTCACGTCCTGCAGTGATTACTTCATAAAGCATGAAGATGAAATTGATCTTCTGTAATAGAACTATAAATTCAGAAGTCTGATTATAATTCTAAGTAAAATCACCTCTGCAAAAGAAGACATCTTTCTCTATCTTAATGTAGTCTCCACCAAAAGTAAGTAATTACAAACTTTAATCACAATATTGTACCAAACAATTATGAAAGCAGGGAGGTTTCTGACAAGTTTGTCACTTGCGTGTGTATATTACCTCTAGTGGCAGGCTCAGAGCAGAAATATCTCTGGAGTGAGCATTCAGATGCGCAGAACAGATTTTCTGTCCTCAACATTAAGGTGGAAATATCACATGGTATTGGGAAAAGTCTACTAATTAATGTCTTCATCTTCATTCTCTTCCCCCCCCCCCCCCCCCTTTCTTTCTTTCAGTTAAGATGGATGACTATGTGCAAATGGCCCTTTTAGCAACACTTCCTCAACTTTCTTTTTGCTTTTGTGACACAATTATTTAGATATTATTTCATGTTACGTGGTTGATCTGGGAAAAGGATGTGGAAATTCTTTGCAGCCAATGTGGTACAAACCTATCGTACGAGCAAATAAATGTGTTGAACGGTGATTTCTCTCAACATCACTTGGTAATTCCAGCTTAATGATGAGAAGATGCACAGAAGCCAATGCTCACTCCATAGATATTTCTACTCTATATGCAATTAAGTGGTTATACCTATCAAAAGATGCACTTCTACTCAGTCCACGACATTGCAAAGCATATGGGATACAGCTAGGAAGCAATTTTTCTGTCCTACCCGGGCTAAACTGTACTTGCAGTGGCAGTGATTTAGTTTGCTAAGGTTGGCAAGGGAGAGGGGAGGAAGGGATGGTCAGGGGTAGGGGAGGGGGGACAAGAAAGTTGCAAGATGGTGATGCAAGTACCAAGTGGGTGGAAACGAATCCAGCTTTTTTTTTTTTATTACTCACAATTTCAGAATTGTGCACCTGAGTAAGTAACATTTTTTTTTTAATCATTAGAAGGGAAACAGATCAGAATCATTAGCAAATAATAAGGCATTCATTGCCACAGCGGAAAAGAAAGGTATTCTGTCATAGGAGGAAAAAAAGAAAGAATGGTGTGGGAAGGCAGGGGTGGACAAACACTTGCGCGGGGGAGAATATATTGTAAGGATAACCCAATGCACTGCTTTTTATATTGGCATACCTTTAAACAAACAATGGAGATACCATAAAGGATTCAACCATATTTTGGAAAGGATAGATTGCTACTCACCACAGAGACGTCCGATGAGCCACAGAAAGACACACATTACAGAATAAACAAAATTATAGAGGAGAATTTCCTAGCAGGAAAAATACATATAAAAAATAGATGAAAATTACTTCCCAGGCAAAGGAGCACAGGAAGTGATAGTAGCACAAATAAATTAATAAATTCAAACACACACACACACACACACACACACACACACACACACACACACACACACACACACGCGCTAGCTTTCGCAACCCAGTTGCTTCTTCAGGCAGAAGGGAAGGAGAGGGAAAAGGAAATGATGAGGGTTTTAAGGGAGTGGGTTACGAGTCATTCCAATCCCGGGACAGGAAAGACTTACCTTGGGGGATAAAAAGGAGGGTAAACAAATACACACCACCCACAAATATACACAAACGCAAGCACACCTAGGCAGATATACTGTAGAAAGCAAAGAAGTTGGACAGAGATACCACTTGAAGCAGAGGCTCTGTCCAGAGAATCGAGGCAAAGATGTTCAAGACGGTGGGCGGAAATTTGAATTTAGCGGAGGTTGAGACCAGGTGGGCAACAGAAAGAGAGAATATGCGGAAGGGCAAGTTCCCATCTCCAAAGTTCTGAAAGACTGGTGTCGGTGGGAAGTATCCAGATAACACGGACGGTGTAACATTGTGCCAAGATGTGCTGGCCATGCACCAAGGCGTGTTTAGCCACAGAGTAATCCTCATTACCAACGAACACTTTCTGCCTGTGACTGTTCATGCGAATGGACAGTTTGTTGCTGGTCATTCCCACATAGAACACTTCACAGTGCAGGCACGTCAGTTGGTAAAGTACGTGGGTACTATTGCAAGTGGCTCTACCCTTGATCGTGTACACCTTCCGGGTTACAGGACTGGAGTAAGTGGTGGTGGAAGGGTGCATGGGGCAAGTTTTACAACAAGGGTGGTTACAATGGTAGGAGCCAGAAGGTAGGGAAGGTGGTTTGGGGATTTCATAGGGATGGACTAAGAAATGATGGAGGTTAGGTGGCGGCGGAAAGACACTCTTGGTGGAGTGGGCAGGATGTCATGAAGGATGGATCTCATTTTGGGGCAGGATTTAAGGAAGTCGTATCCTTGCTGGAGAGCCACATTCAGAGTCCGCTCCAGTCCCGGAAAGTATCCAGTGACAAGAGGGGCACTTCTGGGGTTCTTCTGTTGGAGCTTCTGAATTTGGGGAGTGAGGAAGTGACTATGGCAATTTGCTTCTGTACCAGATCAGGAGGATAGTTGCAGGATGTGAAAACTGTTATTAGATTATTGGTGCACTGGTTCAGAGATTCAGGACTGGAGCAGACTCGTTTGCCACGTAGACCTAAGCTGTAGGGAAGGGAACGTTTGATGTGGAATGGATGGCAGCTGTCATAATGGAGGTATTGTTGTTTGTTGGTTGGTTTGATGTGGACGGATGTGTGAAGTTGGCCATTGGACAGGTGGTCAACATCGAGGAATGTGGCATGGGATTTGGAATAGGACCAGGTGAATTTGATGGGACCAAAGGAGTTGAGGTTGGAAAGGAAATTCTGGAGTTCTTCTTCACTGTTGGTCCAGATCATGAAGATGTCATCAATGAATCTGTACCAAACTTTGGGTTGACAGGCTTGGGTATCCAGGAAGGCTTCCTCTAAGCGTCCCATAAATAAGTTTGCGTACGAGGGGGCCATCCTGGTTCCCATGGCTGTTCCCTTTAGTTGTTGGTATGTCTGATCCTCAAAGGTGAAGAAGTTGTGGGTTAGGATGAAGCTGGCTAGGGTATTAAGGAAAGAGGTTTTAGGTAGGGAAGTGGGTGGTCGGCGTGAAAGGAAATACTCCATCGCAGCGAGGCCTTGGGCATGTGGGATATTGGTGTATAATGAAGTGGCATCAATGGTTACAAGGATGGTTTCTGGAGTTAACAGGCTGGGTAAGGATTTCAGGTGTCTTTGATGAAGGAGGGGAGACTGCACATGATGGGTTGAAGGTGTTGGTCTATGTAGGCAGAGATTCATTCTGTAGGGGCTTGGTAACTGGCCACAATGGGGCGTCCGGGATGATTTGGTTTGTGAATCTTGGGAAGTAGGTAGAATGTGGGGGTGCGGGGTGTTGGTGGGGTCATGAGGTTTATGGAGTTAGGTGAAAGGTTTTGTAGGAGGCCTAATGTTTTGAGGATTCCTTGATTTTCTGCCTGGACATTAGGAATGGGGTTGTCATGAAAGACTTTATATGTGGTGCTATCTGAAAGCTGACGCAGTCCCTCAGCCACATACTCCTGCTGATCAGCTGGATCCCTTGTCAGCTGAAAGAATGACAATGGAATGGTCAGCCTTCAGATCACGGATTGCTCGGGATTAAGCTGCGTTAATGTTGGGAGTAGGATTCAGGTTTCTCAGGAAAGAGTGAGAGGCATGGTTGGAAGTAAGGAATTCCTGGAAGGTTTGCAGAGGCTGATTTTGAGGAAGAGCAGGTGGATCTCGCTGTGACGGAGGATGGAACTGTTCAGGCAGGGTTCAATTTGAATGATGTCTTGGGGAGCTTGATCATTAAGAGTAGGATTATTTTTCTTCGTGACAAAGTGGTATCTCCAGCAAAGACTACGAGTATAGGAAAGTAAATCTTTGATAAGGGCTGTTTGGTTGAATTTGGGAGTGGGGCTAAAGGTGAGGCCTTTGCGCTACTAAAGCAGTTACTAAACATGGCTTTTAGAAACTCATTAACCAAAGAAGACTAAACCAATATTCCAGATTTCGAATTACAGAGGCCATAATGAGTAACGTAGAAGTAGATATCATTGAAGTAGCGAAGCAACTAAAATCACTTAACAAGAAGTAGTTTTCTGGTCCGGACTGTATACCCATTAGATGTTATCTGATTATGCTGAAGCGATAGCTCCTTACTTAACAGCCATATACAACCGCTCTCTCAAACAAGGATCCGTACCAAAAGACTGGAAAGTTGTACAGGTCATGCCTAAATACAAGAAAGGCAGTAGGAGTAACCCACTAAACTATAGACCTTTTTGATTGCCGTCAATTTGCAGCAGGGTTTTGGAACATATCCTGTATTCAAATATTGTGAATTATCTCTAACAGAATGATCTACTGACCCAAGGTCAACATGGATTTAGAAAATATTGTTCATGCGAAACACAACTAGCTCTTTACTCTCACGAAGCAATGAGTGCTAGGGACAAGGGTTCGCAAATTGATTCTGTATTTCTTGATTTTCAGAAGGCTTTTGACACCGTATCTCACAAACGGCTTTTAATCAAATTGCGTGGTTATGGTATATCTCCCCAAACTTTTGACTGGATCGGTACTTTCCTGTCAGAGAGGACACAGTTTGCAGTAATCGGTGGTAAAGCATTGACTAAAACAGAGGTGATATTGGGCGTTCCATAGGGTAGTGTTACTGGTCCTCTGCTGTTCCTTATTTACATAAACGATTTGGGAGAAAATCTAAGTAGCTCTCTTAGGCTGTTTGCAGATAACGCCATCATGAATCATGAATGAATCTAGTAAAATCATCTGAAGATCAAAACCAACTGCAGAATGATCTGAATAAGATGTCACTATGGTGTAAAATTGGCAATCGACTCTAAATAATGAGAATTGTAATGTTATCCACATGAGTACGAACAGAAATCAGTTAAACTTTGTTTACAAGATAAATCAATCAAAAGTGAAAGCCATAAACTCCACAAAATACCTAGGAATCACTATTACTGCAGACTAAGCTGGAAAGAACACAATGTCACGGGAAAGGCGAACCAGACACTGCATTTTGTTGGCAGAACCCTCAAAAGATGTAACAGTACTACTAAAGACACTACATACACTACACTTAATCGTCTGTTTTTGGAGTATTGATGTCCAGTGTGTGATCCTTATAAGGTGGGTTTGACGGAGGACATCGAAAGAGACCAAAGAAGGGCAGCTCGTTTCGTATTGTCACGATACAGGGGAGACAGCGTTACAGAAATGATACAGGATCTGGGATAGGAATCATTACAACAATGGCACTTATCGCTGTGGCGTGGACTACTTACAAAACTCCAATCGCCAACATTCTCCTCCGAATGCAAAAATGTACTGTTGACTGCCATTTACATAGGTAGAAAAGATCATCAGAATAAAAACCTAGTGTTCATTGTGATTTTTCATTTTCTCTCGGTCTGTAACTTCTTTTATGTTTTTCAAAGGGGGAACACGTGCTATGGCCACGGCTTATTCGAAACTTCTGCCACTCGTCAGTCTGCCAAACAACAGTGCTGCAAACACAGGTTCCGCCACAAGTGCCATCTAGGCGACTGGGGGATGTGCGGCAGGACAGACAAGATTGATGGAAGTATAGGATGACCTCTCTCTTGCCCTCAAGTTGTTCATTTCCTGGTGTGTACAAGTTATCTTCATTCAATAAATGTACTGGAAGTTATAACACAAATAAAACTGGTTGTTTGTTTTTATAAATCACATGGCATTTCAACCACTATTGCATGTTGCCTTCTCTACACCCTAGGCAGGCCCTATCAAATTTAAAGTGCAGTGGCATGGCCAAAAAATTTATACTTATGATGACAATGACCACATGAACTTATTCTTACATTGATTGGAGTGCGTTAAATATGGGTACGCATGAACTTAGTTTGCAGGAGTGATCCAATGCATACCTCGAGGAAAGTGGCTTTTACATTCATGACAAAAATTTCTACGTTACTTTCATTACATGAAACTCAACCCAGAAAAAAGAAAAACGTTTAAAAATATAAATCCTAAATTTAGTAATAAGTACAGTTTACAACTCACCACAAAGATGTGCCGACGAGCTGTGATAGGCACATACAAAAGGTACACACATACAACACTTTCAGCTATCGGCCACGGCGTTCTTCAGAAAATAGAATATTCACACAATCACACAGGCACACAACACAGTCATACAACCGTCACCTCCAGCTGCCGCACTTCGAATCATGCTCTGCGGTGAGTAAATCGAGGGGGGAGGGGGGGGGGGGGAGAGGGATAGGTAGGTTGCGTCATGGTGGTGCGGATGAGTACAGCACGGTCTAGATGGGAATAAGCTGCATCTCGTTATTCCCATCTAGGCCGTACTGCACTCATTCCCACCACTGTGATGCAACCTTTCTATCCCCTCTCCCCTCCCCTCCTCGAATTACACGCCACAGAGCACAATTTGAAATGCAGCAGCCAGAGGCGACGGTTGTATGACTGTGTTGCGTGCCTGTGTGACTGCGTGAATGTTATATTTTCTGAAGAAGGCCAGGACCGATAGCTGAAAGTGTTGTATTTGTGTATCTTTTGTATGTGCCTGTCGCAGCTTGTCGCCACATCTCTGTGGTGAGTTGTAAACTGTCCTTATTACTATATAATAAATTCCAACCTGGACTTTCCATTATTAAACGCTAAATTTGAATTTCAAAATGCTAAATTTTCAAAGTTTATTTGCTAATTTCACATAGTTCTAATCATCACCACCACCTTGATAATATTTCAGCCATCCAGAGTCGTTATCTTCAGACTAGTGTGCTGTTAGATAAACTGAATTGAGATACAGCAAGTCCATTTAGCAGCACGCACACCTGTAGATGGCAGCCATCTGGATCACCTAAATATTGTGTCAAGATGGCTTGATGATTCGACTGGAGCCCAATAAGAATATTTTGAGAACACGGTGCTAGTATTTTCATTCACAAAGAAAAATAGTTTTAAAAATTCAGAAATATTTCAGTGCATACAAACCCTATATACTACAATGCCTATGTTCCTAAAATTACTTAATCTACATCTATATACATACTCTGCAAGTCACATTAAACTGCACGGCAGAGGGTTCACTGCACTACTTTTATAGTGCTTCTCTACAGTTTCAACATGTCTAATAGCTCGCGGAAAAAAGGAACACCTAAATCTTTCCGTTTTCAGTCCGATTTCTTTTATTTTATTTTGATGATCATGTCTTCCTACGTAGGTGGGTGCTAACAAAATCTATTCACATTCAGAAGAGAAAGTTGGTGAAAGAAATTACTTTCACCCCAAATGAGGCACATTTCCATGACACTCCTCCCCCCCCCCCCCCCAAAGTATCGCGATAATACAAAATGAGCTGACCTTCTCTGTACTTTCTCTAAATCGTTTGTCAATCCCACTTGGTGGGGATCCCACAATGTGCAACAATACTCCAAAATAGGACACACAACTGTGGTGTAGGCAGTTTCTTTAGTAGAGCTGTTGTATCTTCTAAGTGTTCTGCCAATGAAATGTAGTCTTTGATTCACTTTCCCTACAATATTTTCTATGTATTCTTTCCAATTTAAGTTCTCATTGTTACTCCTAGGTATTTACTTGAATTTATGGCCTGGAGTTTTGACTGATTTATTGTGTAAATGAAGTTTAACAGACTTCTCTTAGTGGTCATATGGATGACTTCACACTTCTCATTATTAGGGGTCAATTACCATTTTTTGCACCATGCTGATATCTAAATCATTTTGTCATTGCTTTTGATCTTCTGGTGACTTTATTAACAGATAAATGACACCATTATCTGCGAGCAACTCAGAGTTACTCAGATTGTCTCCTAAATTGTTTATTAAAAAATAAGGAACAGTAGGGGCTATATAACACTTCCCTGGGGAATGTCAGATATCACTTCAGTTCTACTGGTTGACTTTCAATCAATTACAATGTACTGTGTCCTTTCTAACTAGAAATCACAAATCCAATCACACAATTGTTACAATATTCCATAAGCACACAGTTAGATTAGGTTGGTTGGTTTGATGTTTTAGGGGGACAAAACTGCGGAGGTCATCAGTCCCCCATTCCATCACAGGGCTAGAGAAGTGTGGAAACACAGAAAAGTCCGCCCAGAGTTAAAACTGTTACGGGGGGAAAACCCCACTCAATCAATAAAATGTAAACAAATTCTACAAAGGACAACAAGGCGGGAGACAACATGATAGGACACAATCACATGGAAACAAGTGTGGAAATGAAATGACAAAGTCAAAGTTCGTGGTTGACCGACCATGAGAATAAAATAGGAAGGGTCAGCCACGGGGCAACACAAGCTTTATATAGAGTTGTAAAAACCGCTGTTACGAATAAAACCTAAAACAGAATCAGCCATATTGGCATCGTTACATAAAACGTCAGATAAAATTGCAGGAAGATTAAAATCCCACCGTAGGGCGGCTAAAAGACGACAGTCCATCAAAATGTGGGACACTGTCAAGGGAGAACCACAACGACAATGAGGCGGGTCCTCACCGCGTAGGAGATGGCCGTGGGTCAGCCAAGTATGGCCAATGCGGAGCCGGCACAGGACTACCGAGTCCCGGCGAGAGGCCCGCATTGAGGAGCGCCACGCAGCCGTAGTCTCCTTGACAACCCGAAGCTTGTTGGGCGTGCTCAGGTTGCGCCATTCAGCATCCCAAAGCTGATGTACCCAACGGCGCAACAAGGTACGGATATCTGAAGCTGGGAGGCCGATCTCTAAGACAGAGGCATTAACCGCCTCTTTGGCAAGCCCATCGGCACGTTCGTTGCCTGGGATGCCAACGTGACCCGGAGACCAAAGAAACACCACTGATCTGCCAGACTGAATAAGGGCAAAAACAGCCACTCGGATGGCCATCAACAATGGCGAACGTGGATAACACTGTTCCAGAGCACGTAAACTACTCAGAGTCACTACAAAGAAGGAAAGACTCACCTGAGCAGGAACGCATATGCTCGAGGGCACGGAAGATGGCCACCAGTTCTGCAGTAAGAACACTGCAGCCTTCTGGCAGAGACAGCTGCTCAACATGGTCACCATGTACGTAGGCAAGGCCAATGCGGCCGTTTACCATCGAGCCGTCCGTATAAACAATGTCGTAGCCGGGGTGCTCAGCAATGACAGCAAGGAACTGGCGACGGAGAGCCTCAGGGGGAAGCGAGTCCTTGCGCCCGTGGGCCAAGTCTAAACGAAGACATGGCCGTGGCAGGCACCATGGAGGTGTGCATGAATGGGCCCAAAATGGAGGTGGTAGAGGATAGGACTCAAGCTCCCCCAGCAGGGACTGCACGCTGACGGCTATTGTGTGTCCTGACTTGGGGCGCTGCTGCTGGTGACGAACAGCCACAGTAGAAAAAAGGAGGCGGTAGTTGGGATGTCCTTTGGAACTATAGACGCGGGCTGCATACGCTGTCAACAGTTGCTGGCGGCGGACCCGTAGTGGGGGTACCCCGGCCTCCGCTAGAAGACTGGCCACAGGGCTGGTTCGGAAGGCTCCCGTGGCAATTCGAACCCCACAGTGGTGAATAGGGTCCAATAGGCGCAACGCTGAAGGTGCTGCAGAGCCATAAGCGAGGCACCCATAATCTATACGCGATTGCACCAAGGCTGTATAGAGCCGCAGCAGGGTGGAGCGGTCAGCTCCCCATGCGGTATGGCCCAAACATCGAAGGGCGTTAAGATGTCGCCCGCACTCCCGTTTCAGAAAACGAATATGAGGGAGCCAGGTCAGTCGGGCATCAAAAATCAGGCCAAGGAATCGGTGGGTGTCCACAACAGGAAGCAGTTGGCCGTCAAGATAGAGTTCAGGGTGGGGGTGCACCGTCCGACACCGACAAAAGTGCATTACACGTGTTTTGCCGGCGGAAAACTGGAAGCCATGATGCTGAGCCCACATGTGTGCCTGGCGGATGGCCGCCTGGAGTCGGCGTTCAGCAGCACTTGTTGTGGTGGAGCAGAAAGATATGCAAAAATCATCGGCGTACAGGGAAGGAGACACCGATGAACCCACAGCTGCAGCCAGGCCATTAATGGCCACCAAAAACAGTGAGACACTCAGCACAGACCCCTGTGGGACCCCATTTTCCAGGATATGGGGCGAACTATGGGCAACACCCACTCGGACCCGAAACGTGCGGAGTCGGAGGAAATTTGCAATGAAGATGGGAAGTGACCCCCGAAGGCCCCACTCATGCAGCGTAGCGAGGATGTGACGCCGCCATGTAGTATCGTAGGCCTTCTGAAGGTGAAAGAAAACTGCAATGAGGTGCTGACGACGGGAAAAAGCTGTCCGAACCGCTGACTCCAAGCCCACCAGATTATCCGTCGTTGAACGACCCTGGCGGAATCCACCCTGCGATGGCGCCAGAAGGCCCCGTGACTCGAGCACCCAAGTCAAGCGACGTGCGACCATACGTTCGAGCAACTTGCAGAGAACGTTGGTCAGACAGATGGGACGATAACTGTCAACCTCCAGTGGGTCCCTGCCAGGCTTCAGCACCGGTATGACGACGGCTTCCCGCCACTGGGACGGAAACTCGCCACCACCCCAAATGCGGTTGAATATCTCGAGGACATGGCGCTGAGAATCCCGCGAGAGGTGTTTGAGCATCTGTGCATGGACACGGTCGGGACCGGGAGCCGTATCTGGGCAATTGGCCAAGGCACTAAGCAGCTCACTTTCGGTAAATGGGGCGTTGTAGGACTCCCGACGGCGCGTCGTAAAGGAGAGGCGCTGTCGCTCCACACGCTCCATGCGGGAGCGAAATGCTGCACTGTAGTTAGCAGATGCAGAGCACCTAGCGAAGTGATCAGCAAGATGTTCAGCGATCACAGTCGGGTCTGTACACATAGCCCCATTGATAGAAAGCCCAGGGACGCTAACAGGAGGCTGGTGGCCATAGAGGCGCCTGATCTTAGTCCACACCTGAGATGGAGAGACACGAGAACCTAAGGTCGAGACATACCTCTCCCAACATTCTTGTTTGGCTCGTTTGATGAGTTGCCGAGCCTTGGCACGAAGTCGCTTGAAAGCGATGAGGTTGGCCACTGATGGGTGCCGTTTGTGACGCTGAAGAGCTCGCCTACGTTCTCTGATTGCGGCAGCGATTTCCGGCGACCACCAGGGACGGACCTCTGCCGGGACGAACCAGAAGAAGACGGGATTGCAGACTGAGCTGCAGAGACAATGACGTCTGCTAAAGTATCGACCACCACATCAATGTTAGTGTCCGGCAAATATCGAACAGTGGCAGCAGTTGTAAATGCATCCCAGTCAGCTTTGTTAAGAGCCCAACGGGGCAAACGGCTAGGGCAATGACGATGGGGCAGTGACAAAAAAATCGGAAAGTGGTCACTGCCACACAAGTCGTCATGCACTCTCCAATGAAGAGATGGTACGAGGCCAGGGCTGCAAATAGAGAGGTCGATGGCCGAGTAGGTGCCGTGTGCCACACTGAAATGCGTGGGAGCACCTGTATTTAAAATACAAAGATCGAGCTGGGAGACAAGATTTTCAACCTCCCTACCTCGGCCAGTAGTCATGTCGCCACCCCACAAAGGGTTATGGGCGTTGAAATCGCCCATGATGAGGAAGGGTGGGGGGAGCTGAGCAATCAGTGCAGCTAACACGTGGCAGGGGACTGCACCATCAGGTGGAAGATAAACACTGCAGATGGTTATAGCTAGTGGTGTCCTGATCCGAACAGCCACTGCCTCCAAAGGTGTTTGAAGGGGCACAGCTTCACTGTAGGCAGAGTTGATGACATGAATGGAGACGCCACCAGATGCTCTGTCATATACAAGACGATTCGTGTAAAACCCACGATAGCCACGAAGGGCTGGGGTTCGCGTTGCCAGAAGCCAGGTTTCCTGGAGGGCAACGCACAGTACATGAGAAGAGCTTAAAAGTTGTTTCAGCTCTGCTAGGTGGGAAAAATAACCGCCGCAATTCCACTGGAGGAAAGTGCTGTCTAAGGACTGGGGAGGCATGAAAGTGATTAAGAGACGCGGTGCGCCTCAGTGTCACTTACCGCCACCCGCTGAGGGTCTGTGGTGTCCATATCCATTGCGTCTAGGGTGTCTGTAAGAGCGAGGTCCTCTTTAGACGCAAGGATTTCGACCTCATTGTCTGAGTCAGAACTGGTAGCGGACGGCATCGAGGAAGCCACCTTTGCCACCAGCTCTTTCTCCTGAGGGACATCCTTTTTTCTCGCCCGCTCCCGCTTGGGTTTGGGCTTCGGTGCTCGAGCGGGCTTCCCAGAAGTGGCGTCGGATGTCGACGCAGATGGG